>OY744482.1:361955364-362703274 GCA_963556165.1 Tipula helvola | reverse complement strand
GTCGTGTTTGAGGTAAGTGTTACTTTATCAAAGGTGCTTAGTTTACTTTTACAATCGACAATTGCTCATTATAGTTACATAAAAAACTTACTCACAACTTGTAAACCAGATACATTATGAAAGTAATTAAGAGGAAATTAATATTGTGTATTCTACTGAGGGAATTAAAATAAAAAACTATATTAAACCTAAAACAAGTGGTTATATCACACTATTAAATAACTTATCATTTGCGCGTTTACTTTTGAGGTTAGATTAACAACTCTCGACATTTGATTTTTTATTTTTTAATTGATTTTGTACCGTTTTACTCAAACTCAAAATACGAATTGATTTTTTGTGGTAAAAAAGTACCTATGCAAAAAATGAAACTAATTATTGCCAAATTGGCCTGAATTCGGCAGAGCTCTTAAAACGTTCAAATCAATCAAAAATTGAACATCACAAACAAAATACTTTTCTTACGTCGATATTTGAAAATATTTGTTTATACACGAAACAGTCTCATTGCTATTGAATTTCAACATATACGGGAGATAGCCTTATTTCATGATAATCAATATCTCCCTGATTTTAGGGTTCTGCCTCACTGTTAAAGTTGGCGGAAAGTAAAAGGTTGATAATGCAGAACAATATTAATGTCAGCCGAAAGTTAAAAAAAAAATTGTATGTAATACATATTGTGTTATTCCAGCCGAAAATAAAAAATTAAGTCGTTATCAATCGATATGGATGCATGGGTAGCATTACAGACTTCTGTCAATATTCTTAAATGGCAAAGCCTGCCTCCCGTTTCTCGTGGAAAATTGGTATTAAATCAGCTTCTAAAAATTCAGAAAAAATTTCCCGTATAGGAAGTCTAGGAAAATACGATTTTCCAAAAATCATTGGGAAATTTGTATAAAATCAGCTTCTAGAGTGTTATGTGGAGATGGATTCTAAGGATGGGATCGATTTCATGGATTTCAGTTCAAGGCCGATTTTATAAAAATTTTCGAATTATTTTTGGAAAATCGAAATTTCCCACGGGAAATTTCAGCTGAAATTGTTTCCAATAGCTATTGACAAGTCACATCAATGCCATCAATCTCCAGACATAACACTCTAGAGGCTGAATTTTCTCGGATTTCCTACGGGAAACTTGAATTCAAATTTTTCCAGATAGCTATTGATAAATCACATAAAAACGATTTATCTTCAGAGAGAGGCTGATTTTATTCCAATTGTTTAGATTCCTCTGATTTTACGATATTTTCCACGAGTAGGTGAAACAAAGTTTTCCACGTAAGACTATTTAGAAAAGTTTTTATTGAAATCCACGTGCCCAGTTAACTTTCGGCTGGTGGAATGTTAATAACGTAATCTGTATTATCGACTTTTTACTTTCGGCTGAAAACGTTCGGCTAACTTTAACAGGGTTTTAGGTTAGATACTTATTTTGAATCATCACTAAACCACTATAACTATGCCCGTTTGTAATTACAGTTTTAACGCCCTGAAATTAATAATACTTACCAACAATCTAAATACAATAACGGATTAGCACAATTAAGTTTCCTAATGAAATTGACTACCACCATCTCTAACACAAAAATCTCCATCTCTATATACATAAGTTATATGCCAATCAATATATGGTATAAATATGTTTGTATTATGTTTAATTAACATAAATAAATAATCATGATCTACAATAATACTGTCTAATTGGATTTTTATACATATCATTTTAATTGCCTTGTCTACCCTATAAACCATTTTCGACAAGGTTTCAATATTAACTCGCGAAATTCTTTTATTTGAAATAGCCTAGATATTTAACAAACACATACATATTTATTTGGTGATTTTCGGTTATTTTTAAACGATAATTAAGTAAACTTTGTGGTCATAATTAAACCGCATATTACAATGCTTTACTTCCTCTCGTCGTCTCAGATTATTTTACGGAAGAACCTATAATATTCTTGATTTGAGTTATGTATTTTATTTAAATCAAAATTCATAAGAAATGTACGTGATGCATGTGCGTGTGGTTAAAGATTAAAATTGTTAAAATATGAATCCCAGAGCTCAAAATATATATCATTACGATCACAATTTAATTATAAGCCAATACTGAGTGTTAACAACTGTATTAATTTATTAATACTTCATTTTTAAAACAATAGCAAAGCAAAACACTATCTCCCGTATATGTAGTGTTTTATACTGGTTTAAATATACATATTCATTTACTGATATTTTTTTATTTACCGTATAGATATTATTTATGATACATTCAAGACTTTGGGATTTCTTTTTAAGAAGATGAAATACAAAAATAAAATGAAACATCAATTCCATATGTCTAACCGAAATTCTAAATAAATACCCGTTAAAAAAAAAAATTGTATTATACTATAGATGTTTATAAACTATATTATTAAAGAAACTGTAATATCTAGCGTTCGGTATATTTATAGAGAACTAATAAATTGATTAGAATTTGAAACAAAAGCACGTATAAGTAACTTATGAACGGAATTTGTCAATGAAGTTTGAATGAGAATTTCCCCACTAAACCTGACCTTTGGAGCCTCATCTACAGCTCATTCTGCGGTTTATTGTTTTTTATTTACTATTAAATTTTCCCTTTTCCAGAATTTCACACGATATTGAAAATTTAGAAGTGATCAATAAGTTTCTGAACACCATGCGGATAACATTAAAGGGTATACCTAACCTCGAAAATCTGAAAAATCTCGAATAATCTACAACAATAATCTAGAAATTATCAAATAATCCCCCCCCCCCCTATCAAAAATAATTAATTCGATTTATTGCATGCATCAACGTATTTCAAAAATTCAAAGTTTTAGTGCGATTCTCGTATTTTACACTGCAAACATACAAACGATGATGATTCATTTTGTCGTTGACATGCATACTTAAACCCAATCAACCAATTTCAAATATGAAAAAGCAAAATCTTTGGGCGATAATTAAAATATATGTGATAGGGTGAAATATGCAAAAATATTATGTTTGAATGAGACATCATCGTAATATTTTAAAGTACTTTTATGGAAGTTTTTCTTTTGTTAACAAATTGATTAAAAACGCAGAAAATGAATCATGAAACCGCAAAACAACATTAAATATAAAATATTTGATTGTTCAAAAGAAATGATTCAGTTTATGTGTGCGCTTATTCAAAAACATACTTACACAGTATAAATAACATACAAACGAGTTTCCCTTCATACGTTTTTTTTTTCGTTTAAACGGTAGACATTATGACTAAAGAGACATTTGATTTGAAGTTTTAACCTACCAAGAAATATATCTGGTAGACTAAGTCCGCGGATTCTACATTGAATATGACTGCAGCTAAATCTACCAAAGACAAGATGAATCAAATATTCACTCCCCCAAAAAATCTATTTTTATATTTGTATGCTACTGTCGAGCTGACCCTTGTAAAAATTTTAAGAAATATGAAAAACTTTTTGCAAGAGCAACATAGAATTTGTATTGATTTTGTGATTAATTCATTGGTACGTATATACTTAAATTATACAAGGAAATTTGGGACACACACACCCAACAAATAAATGATGAGGGTGAAACTGATGGATGATTCATCGTAGGCATTCGATAAATAAAATTTGAAATCCTCAAAATATATATGTTTGCTGTTAAACCCTAAAAAAAAAATAATTCCTCAAAGTGTATTTTTGGGATAGGAATTTATAAGAATTGAATTTGCTTGTTTATATTTGGGATTGGAAATTTTTTTGTTTAATTCTAGTGCGGTGTAATTATGTGTATATACTTGGGCAAATTATTTGACAGGTCAGTAACATTTTTAATTTTGTAGCGGTTCAAAAAGATTTGAAATTCATATAATTATGATGTAACACAATATGATAATCACTGTATAGACATATCCCATGTTGTCTAGTGGTTAGGATACCCGGCTCTCACCCGGGAGGCCCGGGTTCGATTCCCGGCATGGGAAATATTTTTGAACAAAAAATTAAAATAATAATTTTGCACTAATTGACACGTGTCACTGCGGCTGCTGACAATCAAATTAAAAGATCAAACCTAATATTAATTATCACCTCAATTAAATATTTAAATTGTAAACATTTTCTTTTCTCTCGTTTGGCTGACATGCCTCATTTCATTCAATTTACATTTTCATTTCTTCTGAGAAACTCGTATCGTATTAAAAAACCAAAAACAAAAAAAAAAAGAGAAATGATGAAAAATAGTAAAATACAATGTGTAAGTATGCTATAGAGTGAAAATTCAGATGTTTTTTTTTGCGCGCTGCACATTTTCTTTTCCAAACGAATTAATTATACACTCAGACAGACAATACCACAATGGCGAAAATACTTGGTTGCAGTTTATGATTAATCGCTAAATTATTTTTATAGTTAATTCCATTGTTTTAATTATAGTATATAAGCGATGATATTGTTTTTGTAATCATAAATATAAATTATTTAATTGGAAAGCCTGAATGAAAAATATTAGAAAAGTGAATCTATATGTCACGGTCGAATTAAAATAGCGAAAAATAATTATTTTACCTATGACGGGGAAAGACAACAAGGAATACATGATAAACCTCAGAAATTCTTACTTTCATTTCAATTCTCGTTTAATTATTTTTAAACACCCTATTAGCGCTTTTGTATTAGACATACCAGCGCCATAAAATTGGTCGAGTCTACCAAACATATGATTTCTATTTTCGTGAAAATGAAAATATATATTTAATTTTATTTTTAGTTACCGCATAAAATACGTCTTGGTGTATCGATTCCTGGAACTTTGCCAAATTTATTCAAAATTTCACATCATCAATGCGGTGTAACGAAATTTAAAGTTAATAGTCAATCTACTGAGGCTATTCAAGAATTACGAACATCCCATCATATATGTATATACTTTTGTATTGTTTATAGTTCAATCGCACCAACGCAATCAATTAAATTTTATATATTGCGGAAATTATAATTGTACAAATTATATTATTAAATATAAAATTCTCAATTTGGTTCTTGTACACAACAATAATAATAATTAGCATATTGCATAAATGTAGTATTTTGTTATTATTTAATACTATAGGTAAAAAAGAGACATCGCGCGCGTTTTACAACCTGCGGCAAATGATAACACTCAAAAATCAAACATGTAATAAACGTGTTATGTAAGTTTATTTTAAATACGTAACCATATAGTAAACCGTTTGAGACTGGTCTACTTAGTTTTTTTAGTTTTTCATATAGCTCACGATCAAATTTAATTTTTTGTTTTTTTTTGTGTGTGATTATAAAAGTTCAATGACCACATTTAGTACCATTTAAGATATTATGTTTTGATGTTTTGTTTGTAAATACATAAATATATTGTGAATGTATAAAATATTATAATTGGCAAATATATTTATGCAAAAATTAAGTGATATCCTAACCACAAGACAACATGGGCATAAAATAATGAATAAATCTAATTAAATTTGTATAACACCTGAATATTACAGGAAGTTGGACATTTTTGTAAATTGACCTTCATTTTTTTTTTTTTGTATTTAATATTTGCTTAAGACAAGCGATACTTAATAAAATATTGTAGGTGGTTAGATAAATTTAGATTTTGTAGATGGTTCTGGTAAACATAAAATTTGATAAATATTTTAACCGGAACAGAAATAGTTCGTGCTGGAAATGTTAATACATATATTTAAGACAATGGAAATTAATAAAATATACAAACAACACACACCCATATAGTAACCACGCATTAAAGCAACAAAAATAGAAAGAAAATAAGGATTTCTATATATAAAGTTCTTGGTGTATTACTGATATGATAAGACATAACATATATTTTGTTCTAGAGAGGAAATATTCTTTATATATTTTTCATTTTTATAAGTTATTTCTGCATCTGCGAGATTTTCGATGTGTTGAATATATATACATAGCCTTCAACTGCCTGTATACGTCTATAAATAGACCTCTAATAGAAACATTCCATAAATTATGAATCATACAATCGGATGTAAGCTTTTTAAACATAATGTTAATTTATTCCCGTCTTATAATGTTATGCCTTGCATTAAAATTTTAATTATTGCATCGTGTCAATGAATGAGGAATATGCCTGTTTAACTGGATGCGTATTTGTTTACAGTATGGTAGGTCGTTAAAATATGTATACTAAATAGATCCCCCTATGTTCTTACTGAAGTTTAATTTGTTTTTATTATATTATATACTTGGTTGTTGTTGGTCGGTACACTAAATTGTCCTGCCACCCTCGTCTTTTTTACTATTATTGTACTCTGTCTGCATTTGTTTCCCCCGACCATTTTTTACTCGGAAAATGGAAAACAATAGAAAAATCAATGTGTTTTGACTAGACAGACACAGATATATGTATGTACGAAGAAAATGCATTTATAATGTATTTTAGGGATTTTCGTTTGTTAAATCTAAGATTGCAAGTGTTTTAAAGAGAAAAGTATTATTGTATATACACAACAGAGAAAATGATGAACCACACCCAATTTTGTGTATTGTGTTTTGAAATTTGTTTTATTTTTTGCTTATCAGCTAGTTGTGTACATAAATATTTATATTTAGCAGCCCATATAAAATTGGTTGCGATTTACTGGCTGAAAAGAACTTGAGAGCACATAGATTTGGCCATCCCGATAAATCATTAGGTCACACACATAAAATGTAATTGAAGGAAAATTGATTACGTGTGCGCCACACCTTATCAAGATGCTCGATAATATATTTATAGCGAATTATATAATGACCCAACGTATTTGTTGGTTAATTGTATGAAATTCCAGTTAATGTATGTGATATTGATTGTTTTATCGCAGCTAACTTTCATTGGAATTTCATTATATATAATTTTGATAAAATACTACACATACATATATAGTTTAGTCTACAACTGTTTTTTTTTTTCTATAAAAAACTGTAATGGTAATTTAACCAAATATAGCACAAATAATAATTACATTAACTGATCATTGTCAGCTATCGTAGAAAAATATGTGCGGTACCTCTGCAGAATCTAACCGACGAAAGAAGGCTGGCAGTTGAGAAACGCTGATCTACAAAATCACAAAAGTTAACAGCAATATTTTATTATATGTATATTGATGAAGAACATCGATTTATTTTTAATGAAAAAGATAAAAATAACTGTTGAATTATCATGATTATAAATGTACAAAAGAAGAAACGAGTTTCGTTCCATTAAACATAAGTACTGTCTCGAATATACATAAAAAGAAATTGCATTGTATTTGATTTATGTGTAATTTTTTATTTAACTAACTAACTAACTATAGTATATAACCAAAAGATGCAATGTGGGTCCAATATAATATTTACATGATGATCAGTTTGTCTGTAGGTTTAACGATTGTTTTTTTTTTACAAACGTATATAGTAAATAAAAATGGAATGCTGTTATTTCACATCCATTCAAATATGTGTAGGTTCGAGGTATAGTATTATAAGATTGTGTAAGAAATCATTTAGGTGGTACATTCAACGAACGAACACATAAATTCCAGGTGATAAGACGTTAAAATGATCTCATTAAAATAATATTGCAAACGCGATCTGTCACGTGTTATATATTAAATGGCCGAATTTAACGATTATTTATTATGCGCCTAATTATTTATGTACTAAATAAAGTGTATGTATGTATAAACATAACAAGAAATATGTATAAGAAGAAATTTGTTCGTTAGTAAGACTATATATAGACGAATAACTAAATAAAAAAATGATTAGTCATAATTTAGATTTCAAGGTTAGTTAAAACACAACGAATATGAAAATAATCGCGATTTTTTTTTACACATACATACATAAACAATTTAACCGCGTTGTATTATGACAGATAACGAACATTTTAGGAATTTATTTCGCGTATCAGAGATTACGTCAAGTTTATATACATATGTACTTAAATATATAATTTCGGTTAAATTTGCTGTGTGTACACATTGCTTCCTGGATTTATATAAGACGAGAATCTGTTTTAATAAAAAAAGCCAAAATATTTCATCAACAATCGTTTAATTTTAATATAGATTACATCAATTATTTATAATTATATAACACATTTAATATTTAAATATATTTAAATGTGATAATTTTATCACATTAAAAACGTATAATACACATAAATTTCATTCCTAAATTGGGCATAATTGCAAGTTTACATATTATATTTACAAGATAAGAACAAGGCACCATATTATAATCACAAGGTTTATACATAACAAAACAATTCACTCGTAGACTGAACACGATACGATACGTACATGACCTAGACTAATTTTTCCAACGACCACACATAAAACTTTTACTTTAACAAATTATTCAAAAATTCAACCGTTAAAAGTCGTTAGATTTTGTTTTTTTGCAAATCCCAGTAAACATAATTTAATTTTGTTTCGTTTTACAAAACAGGTTTTACCATCATCCTTCTTTGTTAATATTTTTTTTTTGTTGTTGTCTTTTTAAATAAATAAATAACAAATGCCGGTTGGATGCGACGATGTTGACTGCATGACAAGTAGTAAAAATAAAATGAAAGGCAAGAACACACAAAAAAAATTGTTTAAATAAATGATTTTTGTGGTTTAATGAATGATTGAAATGTTTATTATTACATTATGTATTGTATGAATGAAAAGAAATCAATTGTGTACACACATTTCAAGTCAATGAATCAAAATGAAAATTTATGATAATATGCCGATTTTTCCTTAATAGGTAAAGGTATATACATACATCGTATTACTTTTTAAGACGGACTTAATTTGGGATGATTCGTTGAGTTTTACGACTGCCTGACTTAATTGTGTAGTCGAGTGTAGCTGCTTGTGTATGTACATAATTTATGATTTTTTGATGATTTTATAAGAAAAAAGGGTGTGTTATTTATATATATATACCATGAGATAGTTGTTTATTAACCAACGACTTAGATGTTGTTACTGCTAGACAGAACATAGGCGCTCAACTAAAATGATTGGACACTTAACGCTCAATATTTGTATAACACAAAGAATTTTATGTACCATTGCGACACAGATTTTATGCAGTCATTTTTGAAATAACAAAAGAAACATTGACCCCAATAATTTAGATGCACTTAACGGTGGTGTGGATTTAGCCACGGTATATGGAATTAATCAACTTAGTAGTATAAAGATAAATTAGGATCTCAGCCTTTCACAATAATGTTTGCATAATCATCTCAAACTTTAGAGTTCCGCGCTTACGAATTTCAAAATAACGACATAGTTCATCCGAATGATTCATCTTACAAATTGATTGAATATTATAAAAAACAAAGTACCATGATTCATCTCGCACTTCATACCATGACTCACTGAACTCTGTGCAATTACAAATGAGAGCCTTCCTGAAAATATCAACAAAAAAAAAACAGACGAATGAGATGAAAAGTTGATTAACCTTCCGTGCTTAAAAATCAAGGTCAGCTCTTATCATAACAAACCGGAAAAAATAAAATTTAGGGTGTAAATTTCATCAACCCCCTAACCACCAACCATTTTTGTGATCTCGAATCAAATTAAAGAAACTTCCGAAATTGGTCATAAAATTGTATTAATCGGCGCACAACCTTAACTAAAATAAACTAAACTCGCGACATTGGAATTTCACGAATATGAGAGAAATAAAACGTTGTACAACAAAATCTCAGACATTTTTATTGATTTTTAGCCTTGATGGCGTATTTAAGCCCTAATTGGAATCTATCTCGATATCAAAGCTATCTTAGGCGGTGTAATACGTGAATCATATAAATTTCCTGGTGACTTTTTATTATGTACTGTGTACTCACTTCACTAAATCATAACTATTTAGAAGAAAACTACCTATACATCTAATGACCTAAAACTTATGTTGTATGAATGTATTTTTATTAATAAGAAATTTTTTTTTATTTTATTTCTAAACGCAACAACACAACAATAAATTAAGTGTACATACACAATATTTTTTTTGTATACATACACTTTACACTAACAAAATATATAGAAGTTTATAATTTTTTTGTATAATGGAAATTGGCAACAATGTGTGTTGTGCATCCAATTGCCATATATGGTAAAATGTTGACTATTGGTTTGATACGCTAGTGGTGGGGATACATTTATATACTCGTTTTGGTTTCAATTTTCTATCACAACAGTTTGTTCTCTCGTGGTGTACACAGCACGAAAACATTTAAAAACAAAATATTTAAAAAGGAGCTCCACCAGCTTTTTTGGATTAATAATTTATATATTTTTTAGTAAAACTAATTTTTTAAAATGTAAGTATATTGTGACAAAAAAAAAAAATTATTGTGTACTATTTTACAATTAAATATATTGTGTGAAAATATAAAAATTAAAAATGTGATAAATACGGAAAAAAAACAGTTTAAATGCCGGTGTGCATAGTGGTTTAACGGTTATTTAATTCCCGGTTTATATACACCGCGTACAGTACAAATGCGTGATAAGTGGAATTTTAGTGTGCTCCAAATGATTTTCAATCAATACAAAAAAATAAAAATGTTTGAGAAAATCATTTGGAAAACCTGTAAAATGGATTTTCTTACGCAAAAGTTTTCGGTTTCTACATAAATGGAATTTTATAAAAAAAAAAACCGTTAGGCGTTTGCTACTCTAGAAAATTCTTCGTGGCTGCGTCAATTTTTAATTTTTTTTTTTTATTATCTTGTTTGAATTTTGGTTTTACGTGGAAATAAATTTAACATTACCATATATGGTCATACAAAAATTATTGGTCGATTCTATTCGGCTCTCTCTCGTGCACACATATCGAAATGATAAAAAAGTACTAGATTTTGGGAGGGGTAAATTTATATATTGTACAAATTTGGGCTCCCCTTTTACATATAAAAATTTAAAATTTTATTTGGATTGAATCTAGTGAGCGTCATTCGTTATTAGACTTTTGTGTGATAAGTTCAGTCGCGACATTTTTTTATTCTTTAAAATATAAAACAAAATCAAGTTAAATTATTTAATTAAATAAATTTGTGTTTTTTCCAATTAATTAATCAATTAATATAAACAAAAGGTAATAATTATTATATACGGATTTTTATTATGTACGCGATAATAAGTGATGTTTAAATTTTTTTTTTTTTTTTTTCGTAATTCCCACGTTGGGCGTTGGCCGGCATTTTGATTTTTTTTTTCCAATTATCCTTTTTTATTTTTTATTGTATTGTTGAAAATATTTTCTGTCTTAAATTTTTTGGGATTTTTTCTTACTCGATTTTTTTTTTTTAATTTAGAAATCAAAATGTGTGACGAAGAAGTTGCTGCACTCGTTGTTGATAATGGATCAGGTATGTGCAAAGCCGGTTTCGCTGGTGATGATGCACCACGTGCCGTATTTCCATCAATTGTCGGTCGCCCAAGACATCAAGGTGTGATGGTCGGTATGGGACAAAAAGATTCGTACGTAGGTGATGAGGCTCAATCTAAGAGAGGTATCCTTACCCTTAAATATCCAATTGAACACGGTATTGTAACAAATTGGGATGATATGGAAAAAATTTGGCATCATACATTCTACAATGAATTACGTGTAGCACCCGAAGAACATCCAGTTCTATTAACAGAAGCTCCACTCAATCCAAAGGCCAACCGAGAAAAAATGACACAAATTATGTTCGAAACCTTTAACACACCAGCCATGTACGTTGCTATCCAAGCCGTATTATCATTATATGCATCAGGTCGTACAACTGGTATTGTATTGGATTCTGGTGATGGTGTATCACATACAGTACCAATCTATGAAGGTTATGCTTTACCACATGCTATTCTTCGATTGGATTTGGCCGGTCGTGATTTGACAGACTACCTCATGAAAATCTTAACCGAACGTGGTTATTCATTCACCACAACAGCTGAACGTGAAATTGTCCGTGATATTAAAGAGAAATTGTGTTATGTTGCACTTGATTTCGAACAAGAAATGGCCACCGCCGCATCATCGTCATCACTAGAAAAATCATATGAATTACCCGATGGTCAAGTAATCACAATTGGAAATGAACGTTTCCGTTGTCCAGAAGCTCTCTTCCAACCATCATTCTTGGGAATGGAAGCTTGCGGTATTCATGAAACAACATACAATTCAATCATGAAGTGTGATGTTGATATTAGGAAAGACTTATACGCCAATACTGTATTATCAGGTGGTACCACAATGTATCCAGGTATTGCTGATCGTATGCAAAAGGAAATTACAGCCCTTGCCCCATCAACAATGAAAATCAAAATTATTGCACCACCAGAGCGTAAATACTCCGTATGGATCGGTGGATCAATTTTGGCTTCCCTATCAACATTCCAACAGATGTGGATTTCAAAACAAGAATACGACGAATCTGGTCCATCAATTGTACACAGAAAATGTTTCTAAACATTTTAAACACCCAACAACAACCACATACTTTTTTTTTTTTATACAACCAATTTTTTATTATGTCATCGTTTTTCTTTAATTATTATACATTTTCTTAATCTTATTTTGTTTTGTTTGAGCCAAAAATTTAAGATGGATGACGATTCCATCATCATTAAAAGCAGAAAAAAAAAAAAAAAAAATCATTCCAACTCGTCATCTCATCTATAAGAGAACACTAGTACTTTATATAAATATATTAATTTTTTTTTTTAATTTTAAAATCAAATTTAACTTATTAATTAATTAAAAATTTGAAAAAGACATTTATTATATTATATATATATATATTGCAAGCATCATTTATTATTATTTGTAGCTAAATTATTTTTTATTATATTATATAATTATATATAGTAATTAAGAAAATTGATTTTTGAATTAAGAAAAAAAAAAATTGTTTTTATTAATTTTTGTGTTCATCATCATCATCGTCGTCGTCGTGTTGACACCATTCGATTCTCAAACAAGACAAAATTTGATTAGGTTCATTATATAATATAGGGGCTTAACCAACCATCCTGAACTTAAAGAAGATATTTTGAATTGTGTTCTCTTTATTTTATTAATATAATTTAAAAGAAAGAAAGAAAAAATTTAAGAACAACAAATTTACTTAAGATTTATTTATATAATACATACATAAAAAAAAAGTACTTCCATAATGCGCACAACATAACATTTAATCGAGAATGAATTTATAAAATCTTAATACAATATATAGAGCGCATCGTTTGGTTAAGGAAAACATAAAGCACCAAAAAATTTCGCACGAGATTCGCGGATTTATATAATTATTTGAATTAATTAAAACAAAAGACAGTATGGTTAGCGTTAATAATTTTTATGTAACGTTTAAACATTAAAAAAAAAATAAAATCATTCCTATTTAAATATAAAAGAAAATATATTATTTTTATTATTCCACCCGCGCAGTTTCATCAAAAAACATAAAACCAACAAATATCTACTTATTAATAATAATATTAATTATTTATAATTTGTAATATAAATAAAAACTGAAAATATAAAAATCGATTTTTTATTGTGTATACGCAAGTCGGAAGAGAAAATCGCATCTGATGGCAATGAACTTGAAAATTATATCTAGCGCATATTCAAACCAGGGTCGTTATAATTAATTCAGCAGTTTGTATGTGTGCGTAAAAATGTGTTTTGTTTTGCAATGGAATTTGGCTTTTTCGTCGAAAACAATATGCGCGTGATTTGTACTTTCATCAGATAGAAGATAAAATTCGACATTTTGAAAAATCGATTTTAAGGTTTGTTTCTCGGGTTTGATACGTACATACATATGTCGTTTTCGATTGAATCAAATAAAGCACTCTGAAGGGGAAAATTTTGCTTTTTTTGCTCCTAGTGTATTAAAACGATGTTCTGAAGGTAAAATATTTTTGCTCAAGAACACTTTTCAGAAATCTCGATTTTTCCGACAGTTTATGGGCCCACGGGTCGCTTGTGATTAATAGTTAAATTGTAAAATTATAAAAATCCACGCAAACAAAATCATGGCTGCTTCTACGGACAAGTACACCATTCCAAAATTAAATGGTGGCAATTATTTTAACTGGAAGTTTCGTATTGAAATGCTATTAAAGAAGAAAGACGGGCAGCAATCATTGATGAAGAACCATCTCCCGTTACGGCTTTTTCTACGATTGTTCTCACAATCGATGATAGCCAGTTGCAACACGTTCGTGCATGCAAAAATGCCAAATCAGCATGGAATAACCTGAAGGATTTTCATGGAAAAGATTCCGCTGATAGCCGTATACGCATTCTCCGAACAATAATGAGACAACGAGCCGATGAAGGCGCCAATATTGATGAGCATGTTCAGAAAGTGACTGAACTTTTCCAGGAACTCTTATCTCTTGATAACAAGGTAAAAATCAAGTTTTTCATGTCCGCAACATTATTGGGATCGCTACCAACTAGCTCATCACCGCACTCGAAGCCCGAAAAGTGGACGAACTAACCTCCTCTTTCGTTCGATCGAAAATTGTTGCAGAATATCGACGACGAAATGAAAGAGATGGTGGAACTACGACAGCCGTGCTGCAAGTAGTGTCTTCCTATAAATCAAGCAACGATCAACATATTCGCAAAGGTATCAAGTGTGCGTTTTGCAAGAAATTTGGTCATGAGAAGAAAAATTGCCGCAAGTTCACAAAGTGGTTAAAGGAAAAAGAAACCAATAAAAGCTCAAATAATGCTAACAAACTATTTATATGAGGCAACCTCTAGGATTTGAAATTGAAGGTAAGGAAGATCACGTGTTGAAGAAAAGCCTCTATGGCTTGAAACAATTTGCTCGAGTATGGGATCAGAAACTCCATCATCATATTTTGGTAAGCATGGGAATGAGACAAAGCAGCTTCGACGCATGTCTATACCCATACAAAAATCAAAATCGTTTGTTATATTTGGTCATCTATGTTGACAACATCCTGATGACATCAGATTCTCAAACATCCCTCGAACACATAGAAGCAGAACTCAAAAAGCAGTTTGTGATCAACAATTTGGGCATTGTCATAAATTACGTACCTGGGTATCCGTATCCATAAAAATGATTCTTATTATTTAATGGATCAAGAAAAATACATTAATCATATCATTTCAAAGTTTGGTTTTAAATGATGCAAAAATAAACCAGATTCCATTAGACAACGCATACATGAAATATGACAGCAGCGATTTGCTTCCGAATAATGAAAGATACCGGAAAGTAATTGGATGTCTTCTGTATGTCGCAATAAACACACGTCCGGAAAAATGAGCATCCGTAACAATATTGGCTCAACGTGTTGCCCAGCCAAGGCAGCGAGATTGGCTCGAAGTGAAGAAGATCATCCGATATCTCAACTTGAGAAGAAACACAACTTGTTGGTTTTTCTGATGCAGACTGGGGCGAAGATCGGCAAACATGCAGATCGAACTCTGGTTTCGTTTTCTTTTTTGGTGGTCCAATCAGCTGGGGGTGTAGAAAGCAAACTTGCGTCGCTCGAACATGAATGAATGAAAGTAGTAGAAGGTTTTAAAAGAAAGCTAATTTCCCTCATTCTTTAGTTGCAATTAATGGAAAACATATAAACATTTTGAAACCTGCTGATAGTGAATCCATGTACTTTAATTATAAAGATTAATTTTCAATTGTATTACTTCCAGTTGTTGATTCTGAATCAACAAATCGGCACCTAAAAAAGATTCGTTGGCCACTTAGTAATAATAAACTTAACACATACCACTCTCCAAAAAATACTTCAACACTAGACGCTTGTTCGATTACTATTTGATAAAAAACGTGTGGCATCGCGCCGTGTAAAATAGACGGTGTAATATTATGCGCCACTGCAAACCGAATACGTCAAAGTTTATTCGATTTGATTGACAAGTCCGGTGAGTATTCGATAAACGTGTTTAGCTGTGTACCTACCTCATCGACTTCACTGTCCGAATCAGACGACGAAAAGTGGAATTTCCGCCGAACTAACGTTTTATACCGTTTTTTTCCTCTTCGGTGTTTGCACTCTTTTTTCGAGAGTTGTTTCTTATTCTCTTTAACCGATTTTATTTTTAATTCAGCTTTATTTTTCTTTTAACCGCAGCTATTTCCAGCTCTTTCTTTACGGGAGTTGCAGTAAATATCACAGATTGCTGTCTAAGAGGTCCAGTCCGTTTTGATTGTTTCCCATTAACAGTTTTGTTAACGAATCTCGCTGGCGAAACATTTTGAATGTTAAAAGTTTCGCTTGATATTGAATGATGATTGATTTGATACAAAATTTAGTTTTGATGTGACTAAAAACGATTCAAAAGGAACGAAAACATGTATACCTACCTGCTGTCAGTAACCAAACCATGGGAGTACCTGCAGATGGCGATTTAAAGTTGTGCGATGAAGCAATAGAGAATTAGTCAGAACTGTTGAATTACCTGCAATGAAATGTACATAAAATGTAGTAGGTAAATCAAATAAGAACGAAACCAAAAATATTCCAATGCACACCTTGGTCAAATTTCACCGCATCGCTTGTTTCAATATAAATTTCAGAAATTTCACTGCAAGCAGCTGGCAAAAAGTCTCCTTCCGTAAATATATTGGGATTAAAAGGATAAATTCCTGTTTTTTTGAAACCTGATATGCTTTTTTCCAGTGTGACAACGCAAATATAAGCCTTATTAAATCATGCATCCAGGTCATATGAAGTAATCTTTTCATAAGCATTTGTTTTCATAAAAACCTCACATTCATTATTGAACGCCTTAAGGCCACCAAAAAAAGTAACATCTAATGGTTGGAAGGCGATGTGACGTGTGTGGTGAAAAAGATACCATCACAACATTGTGCTTCCGGCATAACTCGTAAGCCGCGAGAGTTTTATATGAACCGTGATTGTCGAGAATTAATAAAACGAAGCGCTACCGCAGCGAAATCCTTAGGGAAGCTGTTAGCTCGATAGATAGTCTCCTGGCCATCGCTCGACAACGACATCGCTTGAAGACAGTTCGAAACTGTGTGAGTTGTGCAACGAATGCGTTTACGCGTAAAATCGTGCATCTTTATTGTGAAGAGATTTCTATTGAAATACATCATATAAAATCCTAAACTGAATTTTAAAACGAAATGATGACGGGTTAGCCACAGGGATGGCTCAAAAAATGTTTTGTAATCCTCGCGCTCTAGGCAAACTTTTTTATTGCGCCCTTCTTACTCAAGCAAAAAAATAGCTAGTGTTAAAAATATTCTTAAGGTGATAAAAATAATTGGATAAACAGCGGACAATTTTTTTCGCAAATAAAATATAGGACATCTTTTGGCGACGAACTCGGTTCAATGCGAGTTGAAATAGATTAAAGCTCATTACATAAATCCACTGCTTCGATGTCTTTAGAGCCTTCATGAGTTAATGATCTCTCAAGCTTAGTACACCGTACACAATGCATACAGGTGCTGTGTTGTTACTTGTTGTAGGCTGTGAATGTCAAAAATGAATTCAAAAACTGACTCGAAATTTTGCATCTGCTCAAATTTACCATTAACGGAGTTAATAGCAGTATCAAGGTTTGCAAAGAAAAATGCACTTTAAATTTTTGCTGGGGTTCTGAATGAAATTATCTTGCCCTTCATATGAAAATTGTCTTTTTCTAACCGAATGCGAAATGGCTCTGGTTCAAATTCAGCTGGAAATTCAATTTCCCTAGCAAGCTCAGAGGCATCTACTAACATACTGCCAAATCCAATATTGCTCCTTAAGTTCTCCAAAAACAATTTCGTATTCTGTATTTGTTGGATAGCAGAGTAAATATTTAAGTTTTTCTCTTGGAGCATTTTCTCGTTACACTAGAAATTTTTGGATGTTTTTTCATGCGTTTACATCGTGTAACCGCGAGATGATGTTGCGATTACACACAAAATGAAATGTGTAAATTACACGTAAAATGAATTTGTGATATTACTTGTCTCTGCATGTGTAAATTTGCTTTATTTTTGAATTGACAGACCTTATATTGAACTAATAAAAAATATCGTAAATTACCTATAAATAGGTTTTAGATTTTATTTGATGAAAAAAAAAAAAAGTTCGTAGGCGCTCTGAACAGTTCAGCCACCCCTGGTAGCCAAATTTGATGGCGTTGCTGAGGCGAGGTGCGGTTGCAGCAGCCCGTCGCGTTAGAATTCCTTATTCTCTTTGCCTCCGATCAACGGGAATTCATAACCAAAAAATAGAATTATGTTTAAATAAACCCAAATTTTTTTTGGGGTTAATGTTATTCTTGCGGGGATTTATCCTATGTAATTGCTGTTGTAAATTTGTCAAAGAAATACGCTTTATATGGCCGTGTCAACGCCGCATATACCTACCGATCAGTGTAAGTTTACCTAAATATTCTGGTGAGAAACTTTTTCAGCAAGCAATCAATCGACGTAGTCTATTTCGTAAACAAATTTCCCTTTCCGAATAAAATATTTTTAAATTGCATGCGATCCTGCTGAAAATTTTTCACCAGAATATTTACGTAAAATCGCAGTCAATACAAAAGTCTACACATATTTAGGTATAGGATATACATTTTGGAACCAAAATGGACCAAATCGGAGAATTGAAACAGTTTTCGATAAAACCTTTCAAAATGGGCAATTCACACTTTTCAAAAATTCGCAATAAAGGATTCGATAAAACGACCGACACCCCAACCAAAACAAAACAAAAACAAACGCAAATCTAGTAAATACTTAAACCACATGACATATTCAGCGAAAGGCATAACCTAAAATTTTGTGTTTTATTTATATATTAATTTATGTACATAGTTTTGTTTATTGATTAAAATTAATCGTTTTTTAGTTGAACACCTACACATATATTTAGAAATGAATAATCAAACAGTTAAATCCGAACCAGATGAAAATGGTGAAGATGATTGCAATCAATTATTAAGAAAAGCCGGTTTTATGACAGGTTTCAAATACATATTTGTTGTTGTTTCTGATAATTGTCATGATTTATCTCGACAGTTTCGGAATATTCAATTTGCTATGAACATCGATGGAAAAAAATATCTTTTGGATGTAAAGCGATTGACGATCTTTCCAATGGTGGTGTAAATACAAGTGGTATCACTGAGTTGAGTGGTGAATTTGGTACGGGCAAAACACAACTTTGTATACAACTTGCAATGATGGTTCAGCTTCCGGAATCGCTAGGTGGAATTGAAAAAGGTAAACAATTTTATATTATTTAGAACCAAAAGAAAAAGTTAACCGCCCGAGCAGGGACTTGAACCCTGGACCCTTGGATTAAAAGTCCAATGCTCTACCGACTGAGCTACCCGGGCTTGAGATAATTTTAAATATTTTTATTGAATTAGATTGCGTTTTCATCTGTACCGAAAAATCCTTTCCTTCCGAAAGGGCTATTGCCATTCAAAACTCATTACGAGCTACATTTCCTGGTTATGAATCACATGAATTTCTAGACCATATACTTGTGCAACACGTATCGAATCATGTAAGTAAATTTATATATTATAAACTTGTTGCTTTCGTAACTAAGTTAGAAATTGAGGCCTTAGTTTTAACATCATAGTCAGGATTAAATTTGTCATAAGAACTTACCCAAATATAATTTAACAAAAAAAATAGCCTCCCCGGCGGGGAATCGAACCCCGGTCTCCCGCGTGACAGGCGGGGATACTTACCACTATACTACCGAGGACTACGACATAGCTAAAATTTTAGATATTTTGAACAGTTATTAATGAATTTTTATCATTTTGCAATGAGCGAAATTTATCTGTATCAGTCTAAATATTTCTTGCAATAGCACAATTTAAAAATTTAATCGATTCTCAACATTGCTTGTGATTAAAAATTTATTCCACATTATTTTTACTAAAAAAGTAAAAAAATAATCCTCCCCGGCGGGGAATCGAACCCCGGTCTCCCGCGTGACAGGCGGGGATACTTACCACTATACTACCGAGGACTATGTTTAATTATTATAATAAAATTAAGCCGTTAAACCTACTGTCGTGCTAATATTCAAATTCTCGTTTATATTCCAGGAAAAATTAATAATCTCAATCAGTGAGAAAATAAAACCATTGGTGGAGGAACGTCGCATCGGTTTGGTTGTAATTGATTCGGTAGCCGGTATATTTCGCACAATATCCGATGATTTTGCGGAACGAGCCACCCAAATGCGAACTGTAGTTGATAATTTAGTTGCGTTCGCCAAAGATCTGCCATGCGCCATCGTATGCGTTAATCAGATGACACTCAACGAAATCGATAATGAATTAATTCCTGTTCCAGCTCTAGGAATCGCTTGGCAACGCTTAGTCACATCGCGTTTTCTATTAACAAAAACACAAATAAGCGCGACCGAATATGAACGTAAAATACGAGTAATATTTTCACCGTATTTAGATAATCAAGATGCTGAATTTATAATCACCTCAGATGGTGTGGTGGATGTAATCCATTAATGCCCATGTGCTGCTGGATAAATTTTTATATATATTCAGGGGTATACATTTGTTTTTTTAAACTGTAAACGTCAAACGAACTGTCAAAATATTATCGGCTTAAGGGTTTATTAAATTTTGTCTAATAAATTGTAAATCTAATTTGTTTTTGTGTGTAAAATGCATCCCGGCCTAAATGATGATCTATTGTTTAAGTTTCAAGGGCCCGCCAAATATAAAGAAATCAAGGAAATTATCGAGCGAATGTATAATTGCCAGCTTTTAGTTATGAGTGATCAAATGAGGATACAGTTTTTAAGGAATGTAAGTTTTTAAATATTGCATCTAATCCGTGTGTACAATACAAACATATTTGGTTTCAGATAGTCAACACATTGCAAAACATTCCAATCGAGACATTGGATGATTTTATTAAAAGCCTAACACTTGTTTGCCAAATCCACTTGTTGCATGATATTTCGCCGATAGTGATCGAAAATAATAAAGCTTTGTCGATTATTCTCGATCGAAATCTAGATGATTTAATCGACGATCCAATTAAGGTAAAATCAGGCACATTAATTAAGCGCAATATTTTTTCAATGAGCAATTTTTTCCCCAGCAGATTCATTTAGTTGCCGAAAGTCTGTACGGTTTAGTAAAAAATGATTTAAACCTAATCTATATCGTAGGTAATATATCGTTTTATAATAATTTCTCGTATTTTGTGTCGTTGTCGTTGGTTTGGGCTGCATTGCATCGAGTGGCGGATATAGAAATTAAAATGTTTCGTTTATACGAGGTAAGTTTATTTAAATAATAAATATTAAGGGTAGAAAAAATGTACCTACTTCACAACATTAAAGAAAAGACAAATCAAATTTGGTAAAATTCTCCTAAACGACGAGGACGAACCCGTCTTCGAGCGTTAATTATCCACATTCGTTTTCGTGATGATCGTTTTCTTGATATATATTCATCATTAGTTGTTGATCTGAAATCTTTAAAATAAAAATATGCTTCGAAATTAGGTTCTTGTTATATATATTATTGATAGTTTAGAAAGTATATCGTTAGAAGAAAAAGATTAGGAAACTATTAATTCATTACCCAATATTTCTGTTTCAATTTTATTATCCAAATGCCTAGTATAAGGATACTCTGCTGTTGTTTCGGCAAATAATTCACCCCGCACCAAGTGTTTCCGATCCTCCATATATCCCATTTTAAATTTCACCGGCCAATTTACTGCTTCATTATAACCTGAACATTGATCAGGTTTCTCGATCGCGACGAAATCATATTCAAATGCGGCATTATAAAAATATGGACATAATCCATGTGAGCCCAAAGGTGGATCACCAGCAGCTGCTTGCATTATACCACAAATACCCATTTTCCAATCTTGATGACATGTCGAATATCTTGTACCTTTATCACCACTCGTTCGAATACATTGAACATTTTGTGCGGCCAAACTATGATTTACATGTTGTGACCTATAATCAAATCCGGGTCCAGCAATATCGCACAAATCAATTTCCTTAAGTTTTTGTATGCCATAATATTGTCCAGCGGTGGATGCAATTCTTGCGCCAAAACTAAATCCAAACATATAACCAGAGTCGGGATTAAAACCATCAACGGTCATTGATAAGAGTTGACCCACTAGTATTGATACAATTTTTTCAAATCGTGGCACTAATTGTCGATAACCGGACGACGAATAATAACTATAATCCATACATAGAATACAACCACCGCGATATTTAATCAAATTATTCACAAGTAATCTGGCCCATTCCACTTCACAATTTTCTCGCCATCCATGTACTATTACAGAAAATTTTTGGTCTGCTGTACAACTTTCACTTGGCGTCACCTTTTCATTTAATAACACTGATTGCTTCACTGTGCCATCATCCGTATTATAGTAATGAAATTTTATATTTTCGATAAACTGCACTAAATGTGGCGCACTTAAAATTTCTTGTAACCGTATATTGTCATTATTATAAACTTGATGAGTTTCACAAGTTGCACGTGGCGTGTTAATTACCAATGCAATTATAACAATATTCAATAGATGGTATGCATACATTTAATTGTTATTTTAAATAATTAAATATTTATTTATTATAAACCAACTTAGTCGACAACTTGATACGGAATGTTAATTTAAATCATATAATCACGGTTGACAGCGAATGAGATTTCGCTTTTGTGAAGGGCATTGCTATTTTTTGATGACCTAATGTATCCACGATTAATTATATACTACAAACATGTTAATCAACAATATATATAGTTACTTAATGGAGATTGCACAATTAAAAAAAAAATAAAAGTATTTCGTTTATGACGCTTTGGTGTTGTTGCAACTTTTAATAGTCGTTTGAATGAGTCTACAAGAAATAGCCTTTATATGTTCGGTTTTTGCCACCATTTTGAACCAAAACCATTTTATTTGGGGTAACACAAACATTAACCCCTATATGTTTGTCGTTTCCGCTTTGATATCATATCGACTGGCAAAATAGGTATTATTTATTATGAATGGCGTTTGTTAATTGTTGTTTGTCATAAAATCGCCATTTTTTGTCGTCGTTAGTTTAGCTCACGCCTAAAATTATGTGACAATTCCAACGTGTAGGTTCGTTTTCAAAATACACTGATAATACACCAAAGGGTTAAGGTAATTATAAAATTAATTAATGTGCACGAAATTAAAATTTACTTACCATAATAATTGACTGATTGCATCTCTATGCAGTTACTATAAAACGACTGCATATGGCCGCGTTCGTCAAATGTAATTTTTGAACGACCAACTACGCTGCTTTTGCTGCAAAACTAAATTTTTGAATAAGTACAAACTGCGCAGTTGACTGAATTTTTGAATTCTCCCAAATAAAAAATGAAATGACAATGCAGAGTCGTGTCGATTGTTAATCGACTCGTCGTTCGCTAGAAACTTTGTCTGAATTTTTGCACCTGCGTTGGATCACCGTTAGGACTACGACGTCGTCCTAACAGTCAATTAACCTGGGTGTAGGAATTCGGGTGCAGTTTATCACGACGAACATTTAATACTGTTTTCCAGTTATACAAAAAAAAAAAACCCGGGCGAAACCGGGGCGATAGCAGCTGTCATTCGTCGCCCGGTAAAATTTTTCGGGGCGACGAATATCGCCCCGGTTTTTTTTTTTTGTGTAACTGGAAAACAGTATTAGTGTCACAGATTAGTTTTCGAAAAAATGTCAGATACTCATTTCTATCTTCACTCTTGATTTGTGCAGCCACCATTTTAAAGCCATCAATAACGTAAAGAGGAAAATGGGTGAAGAACCATTATTATAAGAACAGCAGCGAAGATAAACAGATCGTAAATAATAAAAGGGATATACATATAGAAATTTAAGTGTATTATAAAAAATCTTAGACAATAGAATTAGAATGGACCGCTAATACAATGACAGTTCAATATAATTTTCAAATAAATGATGATGCCAACATACAACTAGCGGTCAAGAGGCAAATTGCGGCAAAAACGAAAACTAAAGATTTGTCAAAGTTGTCAACATCAATAAATTTTTATTTATTTGCAGATTTACAAACACATCGATTGGCAGATTTACAAACACAAACACAAATAGAACTGTCATTTTGAATGACATTTTATTCGATTTGAGTTTATTGAAAGCGTCATTTGTGTTTTGTGTTTTTTTTTGTGTTTCTGTTTATTTTTTTATAAATATTTTATATTAAAGAATTAATTTGTGTTTAATTAATATACAAATATGGATTTAATGAAAATTATAGGTTATGTTTATACAAACGTCATACACATACATATATATTAAGGAGCAACTGTTCGATTCACCAGCAGTAGAGAGTGATCTTTTAAAGATTTGGTAAAAGGTGAATCGAAATCGACATTAATTTTTGGCTCCTTTTCGTGTGTTTTCTATTTTGTCACCGTTTTATAGTTTTAAATTCAATTTAATTTGATTTGAGATATTTTAATTGTGATTTTTGCACAAAATTTTTCCTCGGTTTCTTTTATTTTTACTGAAAATGGGGAGAAAGTGTGTCGTGGTTGGTTGTGATACCAGTTTGCCATTGACAGATAAAGCCGCGTCCACACGGGGTGTGAAATGTACACTTATGCGCGCATTTAGCGAATGTAAACGTCGTGTGGATGGTTTTCACATGAGGAATGTGATATTTTCATTAAAAATTGTATGATCAAGGTACTAAAAATATATACCAGAGTAGAAATGTTCATTAACATTCGCCTACATGTGATCAATGAACATTTAACGAATCGTGTATACCGAAATGTGATAAATGTACACATCCCGCATAACCGCCTACATTCGCTAAATAAGCGAATACGCACGCATAAGTGTACATTTCACACCCCGTGTGGACGCGGCTTAAGGCTGTTTCTTTGCATCTGTGAATACAAAAATAAATGTTTATTTTAATATTCAGTGCTTGCAACTGCTTATAATTTCAAATATTAATGATGTTTTCTTTTATAAAATTTAATCTTAATGTTGATTTTACGATTATTCCTAATAAATTAAATGGTAACGAACTTTTTAGTTAGCGAATTCGCCACGATTTGCCTCTTGACCGCCACTGTATGTTGGATCGCATATGAAGTAAGCAACTAGCAGTCCATTTAAAAATATATAGTCAAAGTAAAAAATGGTTTAAAATAAAATATTAAAAAGTGAATTATAACATCAGATGTGGGGTAATAACCAATAAATTCTAGTGGACAGTATTTTATTGAATATTCTTTTCGTGACGCTGTTTTGGATAATCCAATTCAAATTGTATTTGTGTTGTAATATTTATTTTATTATTTGAGCAATAAAATGAGTGATTTTAAAAAATTTACGCGACAACAGTTGATTGAGGCTCTGAGTGAGCGTAGTATTGCCTTTTCATCGACGGCTACTGTATCGCAACTGCGAAATTTGTTGGCTGAGCACATGGTGCCAACAAAATATTCAGACGGTGATCATAGCGTTGATGGAAAAGGTGGTCACTGTTTTGTCCATTCTGGGCAAAACAGTGGGCGTTTGCCATTATCAAGTGAACAAATACTTGTGGCAGTTAATGAGGACGCTGAACTGGATAAAGAGTTAGCGCGAGTGGAGAAGCGTCATAAAATAATGATGTTACAACGACAGTTGCTTGAGGGGTTAGAAATTCAACCGAAACGGTATGAATTTTCAGATATTGAACATGCCATCGCTAAGTTTACAGGCGATGACACTTATTGTATTAAAAAGTGGATTGATGATTACGAGTGCATTACTGCATTGTGGCATCATTGAATTGCCATGAGAAATTTCGATTTCTTAGTGCACACCGGCTATTGGATGGGACTGCAAAAATGTTTTTACAAACTGTGAAAGTTAAATTTTGGATGGACTTGAAAGAGAAGTTATTGAAAGGATTCGATCGTGTTCAGACTCGTCAAGAAATTTATCAGTTGCTAGGCGCCCGAAAATTGAAAACAGGAGAATCATTGCGTCGATTTGTCAATGCCATGCAGGAGATTGCTGGTCCGGCGCAAGTGGATGACACTGACTTGATTGATTTTGTGATCAGAGGACTTCGGAATAATAGTGTTGCTGTTTCTGTGTTGTATACTGCTACTACAATAAAAAGCTCTTCTTCCACGATATGAAAGCCTTAAAGCACAAACGCTAACCAAATTGGTAACAACATCATCGTATAATACTAACGCATCATCTACTTCCGCAGCAAGAGTCTCGTTAAATAACCGTAGATCGGTGCGATGCTACAATTGTTCTGCATATGGACACGTGACTAAAGACTGCAACAAAGCCAAACGCGAACCAGGAGCTTGTTTCAAGTGTGGGTTAAACGGGCACATTATTAAGGATTGCCGATGCTGACAACAATTATCCAAAACAACATGAGATGAATATGAATGCTGCTTTAGCTGCCGTACAATTGGTAAGTGTCGCTTTCCCACATAGTGGCGGAGGAAGTACAGAATGTAATAAGTTCTATTCATTAGATGATTGGATGATTTGTGTAGCCCAAAGCAAATTTACTCAAACTATCGTGGATTGGGTAACACCAAATTGTTTATTCACGGGAAAGTCCCGATTATTGTCAAATTTGATTGAATCGTGAAAACGATGTCTCTTTTGATTATTTCAGATAATGTATTTCCGATGCCTATATTACTTGGTCGCAAGGCTGGGCAGCAAGGAATTACATGTATTTGAATTACGTAATGAAAATACAAATTACAATTTCTAACTTGTATTTTAATTACTCATTTCCCAAGTAACATTATCTTGTATTTTAATTACTCAAATTCTAAGTAATTGTAATTTGTATTTTAATTACCCCACTTGAAAGTAATTGTAATTTGTATTTTAATTACTGAGTTTGCTGTAATTCGTAAAAGTATTTTAATTACTCAGTGCAATGTAATTTGCCCAGCTTTGCTTGGTCGGGATTTTATGGATGCATTTGGTATTATACATTATTTCTGTGCTTATGATCCTACTGTTGTGAATGAGTCTGATTCCACTGAAAGTTGCTCGTCACTTTCTGGGACTGAATTTCTGATCGCTTCCGCTCGTTTGACGGAGTTGACAGTTGAACCAGAGGTAGATGTTGACCATCTTGGATTACCATATATTTTTAATATTAGTGTTGAATTGAATTCTTCCGCTATTGATATTAATACCAGATTGAGTCCTTTACATATACCGCCTATCTGTCACGACTACAAAATGAAAATTAGATTGACCTCTGATGTGCCAATTGATTGCTCAACCAAGACACTGTCATTCCGCGAGAAAAATGAAGTTGACGATCTATTGAAAAGAAACACTATACGTCCAAGTGACTCGCCATACGCATCACCTATCGTGCTCGTTAAAAAAAAGAGTGGTGAGGGCAGGGCTAGATTATACGGGAGTAGGACTGCCCTCTCGAAGTCGTTGGGTATCAATGCTACTGTCTTTCCGGTAGAAGTATAGAAGTACTTCCTACAGTAAACATCTAGGAGAGAGAGCAATGAGCCCCGATAGTATGTATCAGCCGGCAGTATTATCAGGTTCATTAATAGCTTGAATATTTACTGGACGGATAATAAAACAGGGCTTGGAAGCACAAAAGATATTTTAGGTCGCAGTGCGAGGTGCCTAAACGCCCATATGGCCCTAAAAAAATAATAATAATAATCATGCACAAAAGTGCTACCTAAAGGGATGATCTCGAACCCGGAAATTCAAAAATTTATGAAACTTTGGGAACATGTACATCACATATAGGTGACACTCTGACCGGGTGAAATAGATTTTTTGAAAATTGGAAATTTTCCATTCTTATGCGTTAAATTCGCTAACGGTAAGAGATAGAGATACATATTAAAACAAAAATTGTTTGTTTGGATAAGGTTTACCAAGCAGATAGGAAAAACAAACATTTACTGTATTTTTTTTGTTATATTAGATTGTTTCTTATCTAACAGATGTAGCTTCAGTATGCGATGAGAAAAGTTGCTAAAAATTTCTCAATTCGTATATAATGAATTTGTAAATAGTATTGATTCAGGTGCCATTATTCATGATTTGAACTTAAATTTTCATTAATGAAGATAAAAAATTGAAATTCCTAAAACTTTATTTACTTTCGCATGTCCACCGTCCTGCTGTTTTAAGCAAGCAAAAGCTTTTTCTCTACCTCATACCGTTAACGAGTTATGCGCAGAGGCAGAATGAAAAATTTCCAATTTTCAAAAAATCTATTTCACCCGGTCAGAGTGTCACCTATATGTGATGTACATGTTCCCAAAGTTTCATAAATTTTTGAATTTTCGGCTTCGGGATCATCCCTTGCTAGTTCCATTTTGAGCTAAAGGCGTAGTAAACTGCTTGGATTGGTTGTTCATGTAAACAATTTTTTTTTTATTAATGGTACCAACCATAATATCATTAGTAGTGTTCCATAATATTTCTTGAATTTGGCTCTTATTTTATTTAAAAAATCCAATCCCAAATTATACGACACAAGGAATTCTTCAGAGCGTGAATATTTCAATTTTACATTAGGAACTACTAAATGAATCGACTTTATAACCTAGATATGGAATTTTACTAAACTCTATTAACAAACGTGCGCGTTCCATTTGGTGCTGGAACTGTCGGAAAGGCCTGGATTGGTTATGTACTTAAAAAACAATTTTTTTTTTAGATTTTAGAAAATTTGGTATCTGACTTAACCAACATATTTGATGACAAATGAATTAGTTGCGGCATACTCAAATGATGAATCGAGGTGGCGGGTTTTAAAACTTTCCTAGAACAAATGTCGCTATAAATCTGTTTTCTAACCAATGGTCGTCAACACCAAACCAATTTTACAATATAAAGAATTTTTTTTTTTATCATAAACACCAAATTTCGAGACTTAAAAACTGTCTTGAGTTTGTAAGTCGAAATGTTCTATTTTTTCAAAATTGTTCAGACTTCGTTCAGGTTAAGTTGTTTTTGATCTGATCACCCTAGTGACATCTCTCATTGGCTATCGGTGTCTTGTAACTAATGCAACGTGTTTCTTAGTTTATTGTACGAAATAAACCCAGAATTAAAATTCTTTAAGCCAATGAATAAAATATCGCTAAATCCGTAAAATTTGTGATGGTTTATTAAGAGGTTTTTGCGAGAGGTTTGAATGTTTGATTAAAACACGCGGATTTTTAGCTGCCGATAAGTTATATGTGGTTTGGTGTGCTCGGTGATTTTTTACTTGTGAAAAAACTGGAATAAAGAATCTGAAAGAAGTGTTCAACGGTTTGTTCAATTTCAACCAAAATCAGTACCGAAAGGACGGCGATCTAGAACTGCTCGAACAGTCTTAACTGGTGATAAAACAGCAGTGTACGAATATGACGTCGAAACTACGGCTTAATGGAACTAATAGAAAGTTCCTGAAGAGGCAATACCGACAAAAGCTCGTCATGCGTGAGCTTTCTCGTGCGGAGTTGCTAGGAGGAAACCCTAACTGACTTGTCGGCGGGTGGATGGGAAATAAAATACCATTCGCGGACCAAAACTAACTAAGGGTGGTTCCCTGAATATAATAACCAATATGGGGGACTTGAAACGAGAAAACCTTACGGCGCAGGGAATCGGATACTCAGTGCCAGCGACTTTGAGGGGTGAGCAAGCGGGCTCCCAGTCGTCGATATCCAATGACCGCAATACTTCAGAGGTGATGAACTCTGAAAACCCATTTGGAAGAAGTTCCATAGTGCAAAGATCACCAACATCCTCAGCTAGAAGAGTTGAGATAGAAAATGCAGAACTATGCAGACAACTGTGTAACATTTGAAAAATTACATTGGATTTAATGAACGAAGTAAAATCTCTTAAGAGAGAAAATGAGAAACTGAAAAATTCTTTACAATCAAAGGAATCTGAGGGACAGGCTGCTTCAGAGTTCCATGAGAAAAATGCTTTGCAACCCAAAAAACCAGAAGAACAGTGTGCTACAGAGTACCACACTGACGAAGTAGAATTAAGAGAAGAAACTGACTGGATCCTAAAAAAGAACAGTTAAAATCAGTAATAGAAGTCAGAAAACTCATTCCTCCTCACCAATTTGGGTTTATAGAGATACACTACCACAGATCAAGTGCACAAAATCACAGATCTAATTGAAGATGCTCTGAAAAATAAAAAAATATGCTCAAGTGTCTTTTTGGACGTATCTCAAGCCTTCGACAAAGTATGGCACCGAGGCCTGGAATATAAACTACACAGAGATCTGCCAAAGCAGTTTTACCTGATTTTAAAGTCATATTTAGCGGATCGACTGGAAAGGAATCAAAGGAATTGGAATTCAATTTTGGTCAAATAAAATGATCTTGAAATTCAATGTTTGGAATTCGATTGATTTTCAAAGATTGATAGCATTTTGAATTTTTTTGTGGTGAAATACATTTTTTTCGCAAATAAAATATTGGTATGTGTTTACTGAACCCTTGACCCTCGTAAGAAAACGAAAAAAGAAAAAATATCTTTTATTACTTTTAGTGGCATCTTTCGGTGAAATATGTAAGTAGTAAGTTCATCAAAAAATTAAAAAAAGTACTTGCAAGCTCAATTTAGTCCCCTGTGCTCAATATTTTAGTACTTTGGAATTTATGTCACTTTCATCCCTGATGTGTATTTGTTTATTTAGCGTATTGAATAAATATTATTTTACTTTTAATTGCCAAATAAATAGTCAAAATAACAAAAAATTTCACACACTCAACCTTTAGAACTAAAAAAAATGTGGTCTAGTGCACCCAGCGTGAAGTAGGCAAACTACATGAGGAATTGGATTTTGAATTCCGTCAATTTAGTTAGTAGGAATTCGATGAATTCCTACTCAAGAATTCAATAGTGCAATTGTTATTGTAAATTGTCAAATAAAATACGACTTTAAGGCTGGTACGCTGCTGAAGTGAAATTAAATGTTTCATAAATGAAATTGACACAAGCGAAAACGAAAATGAAAATTTCACTGGTGAGATGTTGTAACCATCACGTTTTTCGCTTCGATGCATTGCCGATAGAATAACTGTACTCCTTTGTTAAATTTATGTATACAATTTTAAAACAATTTAGTTTTAAAATATCGTTATTCTATCGAAAATGCATCGAAACGAAAAACGTGATTGTTACAACATCTCACTCCTGAATTTCACTTTGCGGTACGCAGTTTAGCTAGCGAAATGGGAGTTTTCGTATTAGAATACAGATGTCTCTATTTTATCTCTACACATTTTTCACTTGATTTTCACGTGAGATTTATCTTCCTATTTTTGGAGACCAGTGAAAATTTCATTTCACTTGAACAGCGTACTACATAGGCATTTTTTTTTTTATCAGTTTTTTAATTGGGTGCAGAGCGGACTTATTAACGGTCCTAGCTCCTTGTAATTGTCAGAGCTTCTGCACCCAATGTGCGATCCTGCAAGTAAAGATTAATAGCTACCTTAAATTTATTCACGAGGTTTCGGGAGCTTCACCGTAAACCTATGTGCATTGGTTGTTCCTCTTGTTACTCTTGTTGTTGTAACGAATGGTGGTATTTTCTCCGATAGTTCTGCAGAACATTTACCATGTAAGCATCTGTAGAAGACGCAGAGTTCTGCAACATCTCTGCGATGCTGTAAGCTGTCTAGTTCTTGAGTAAGTCTGGGATTTCGTATTATTCTGATAGCGCGGCGTTGAACCCTGTCCAATAAGTGGAGGGTGGTACCAGACGCACCTCCCCAAACTTGACAGCAATACTCTATACATGGTCGGATGAAGGTTTTATATATCTGGGGAACTTGATGCGATTTAAAAAACCTTCTGCATCGATTCAGGAACCCGAGTTTTTTTGAAGCTGATTTAGCTAATGCAACAATGTGTTCATTCCATTTGAGTTTGTTACTTATTTGAACACCAAGCAGTCGAATTGAGTCGCAACCCACAAGGATATGGTTTTTTATCACAAATGAGTAGTCGTTGCGACTTTTTTTACGTGAGAATGTGCATATTTGTGTCTTTTTTTCGTTAAATTGTACTAAGTTGTTGTAACCCCACTCAAATATTGTACTTAAATTGGAATTAAGAGAAGTTATGACTTCTGACCGTTTATTATTTAGATCTGTAATGCTAGGCTCCGCCTCGAATGAAATAGAAGAATGCAATGTGGCATCATCCGCAAAGCTATGGATAGGGTTTACAGTGCTATCCAGCAAATCGTTGATGTATAGCAAAAACAGGGTCGGTGACAAAGGTGATCCCTGAGGGACTCTGGCATTTGGGGAGTGCGTCGATGATGATCTCCCATTAAGCACGACGCTGATTTTTCGGTCATTGAGATAGCTTTTAATCCACCTGGTGGTCATCGAGTCCAGCCCGTATGCCACAAATTTACAAATAAGATTCTCATGCCATACACGGAAAAAAATAAACTGGTTCTCAGCTAAGAAAACGGACTTTTAATTCAAGAAAATATACTTTTTCTTGATTTAAAAGCTAATTTTCTTATTTCTATCAAGTTTTTCTTCATGTAAGAATTGAGTTTCTTGAAATGAAGAAAAACTCGAAAGAAATAAGAAAATTAGCTTTTAAATCAAGAGAAGTACATTTTCTTGAATTAAAAGTCCGTTTTCTTAGCTGAGGACGAGTTTATTTTTTTCCGTGTACCTTATCAAAAGCCTTGGATATATCCAAGGCGATTGCAAAGGCCTCTCCGTGGTGTTCTAGGGCGAGATTCCATTTGTTCGTGACATACGTCAGGAGATCGGTCGTGGATCGGCTTTCACGAAAGCCGTATTGTCTATCCGAAATTAGTTTGCTAATTTCAAGATATCTAACTATATATTGATTGACGCATTTCTCAAAGACCTTAGCGACGGCTGACACAATTGATATTGGCCGGTAGCTCGAAGGGTCAGTTTTGTCATAACCCCGTTTCAGCACGGGTTGCACCATTGCATTCTTCCAGGCGTTCGGGTAGTCACCTTGCTTATATGAAAGTAGGAAAATTTTAGATAATATTGGAGCCAATTCACTGGCAAACTCCTTCAATATATTCGAACTGGAATTCCATCAGGTCCGGTGGCCTTGTTTGCATTCATTGACTTTAGATTAGTAAAGACAATTTCCTCCGAGATGACGACGGGGCTCATTTTGGAACCACAATATGGAATTAATGGAGGTCCAATTCCATCTGGGTAAACTAATGTCGAGTTCGATTTGAAGACGCTCGCCAATAAGTCAGCTTGTAAATATGAATCCACCACCAAGGCGCCGTCAGCACGTTTCAATGCTGAAACAGATGTTTTCGAAATATTTGCAACCGATGCGACCATGTGGTAAAAGTTGCGATCGGAGATTTTCAACTCGGAAGCCACATTGGCTTTCGTGCTGTCGGCTCTGTTTGCTTTTCTACCTCAGGTTTTTGATGTGAAAACATCTTTAGCGGCAGGAGTAAGTAAAAAATTGCATAGAAATCATGTTACGGAAACGAAAGTGCCGAACAAAAAAACAAAAAATATTGCATGTATATGTGAATATCGACAAGAACAAAAAATAAATAAAACGTAAAATCAACGCAAAATCTACGCATACATATGTAATATACAACATCATCCGGCATTTCAAAAACATCGTGAGCCGAATACAAAAAAAATTCAAATAAAAGCCGCCTACTTTAATTTATTTTGTTGTGAAAATATCTGCTATATATGGCCGCAGCAGCAAGTGTTTTTGAAAATGAAAATTAGATACGAGCAAAAGGACCACAAATTATGCTTTTTTTTTTTTTTTTTTAATAAATTCTTTATAATTACAGCAAAAATTCATATTTTTTATAATAAGTATAAAGAATTTCAAACTTAACAATAATCTTAATTAACAATGTTTACAATTTGGTCAACCTAAGAAGCGATTGTTGACGCTCATTGTATGAATCAAAATAAAAATTATAAAAGTTACAATTATTTTTAACAATTATTTATTTAGCCCATCGCTTGTAGGCAATCATCAACTTTTTTGGATACCAAAATTGCTAATAAAAACGTATCCTTATTTCACAAAGAGATATAACTAATGGACGGAAGGTTGTAGGGAAAAGGAATTTGTATACTTAGAATAAAGTAAACAGTATCATTATTGTTTCACGGGTTATGAATTTGTAGATTGGTATTCTGTGTCAAGCCACCAGAATTTACATTTAATTTTTTCAAAATTTCTTGCATAAGCATCTGAAAAACTGGGTTGAAACCTAATTAACGCTGGATCTTGAAACTGTAATTCGTTTACTGTTTTATTATTAGTTCGCCGAGAAACATGGTAAATTATTGGAATGCCGCAAGAATTTTGGATGAATCCACACTGATCATGGTACAAAAAAGCCTCAGGCGGAGGTATGTAGGTATATTGAATAGATCTAAAAATTTCAAAATTCGTATAGTATGGGGCGAAAATCATGGAATTTTCAGTGTTACTCATTGATCGAATAATATGTCTACGAATCAGATTTATGATAAATAGGTCAATACGATAGAATTTGACGTAATTGTATAGAGTTTTATTAGAGAGGTAGTGTTGCCGATTTTGAGGTTTTCGATACTTGGAAGTACATACACGAATGCAACATCTTTCAAACTTTCGCAGTTTTTCCATCCTGGAAGCTGTTGTGTTATACCAGACAGGGGCTGCATATGTTAACAAAGGTCTGATTAGTGATTGATAACAGATTAGTTTAACATTTTTATTTAACTGTTTATTGTAAAATAGTCTGTGCAGCATACCGAACGCTTTTCGTGATTTTGTAAGTTGTAGGTCGATATGTTGATTAAAGTATAGATATTGATCCAGTAATACACCAAGATATTTTACTTCAGTTTTTTTTTCTATTGCACAATTATTTAGTTTAATTGTCGCTGATTTCCAATATTTTCTGATGTTTGAGTTCGTTTTTGACAATGGAAGTCGAAATATTATAAATTCACATTTTGCAGTATTTATTTTAATTTTCCATTGATTGAAATAATTAAAAATGAAATTTAAAGATGATTGTAAATTATTTTCTATTTTTTGGATATTATTATTTGTTGAGTAAATCATTATATCATCTGCATAAGCTAGAGCCTGACACTTGGGAGAGTTCAAAAGATCATTAAATAAAAGGGATGATATGTATAAACTAAAGAGAACGGGGGCAAGTACAGTACCTTGCTGCAAGCCGTTGAATAAAGAATATTGTTTTTTGCAGGTGGATACACCATCTGTAATAATGAATTTTCTGTTTGGTAGCATCTCATGCAACATGTAGATGATATGTTTATTGAAGCTCATTTCCTTGTCCATTTTGTATAATAATCCTTGGATCCAAACAGAGTCAAATGCACGTTCAATATCAATAAGAACAGCTCCTGTTGCGTGAGAATTGTTAAATCCTCTTATTGCATCTGAGACTAATTTGTTTACAGCATGAACAGTGTAATGGTTATGTCTAAATCCAAACTGTATGTCTGGTTGCAAGTTATTTTTTGTTATGTGATCGATGATCTCTTCATATAAAATTATCTCAAATAATTTACTAATGTTAGACATCATATTGATAGGACGATAGTTCTTGTACGAAGATAAATCTTTATTCCTTTTGGGAATTGGAAAAATTTTTGCTAATTTCCAAGCTTTAGGGAAATAATTATTATTAAACATATTATTGAAAATGACACAGAATTCTCGGATAACTATTGTAGGAGTATGCTTTAGAGCAATACTAGGGATTTCATCAAGGCCAGACGATTTCTTTCTAGAAGCGCATTTAAATAAAATTTCTAACTTGCTGTTAGAAGTGAATATATTAGAAGCGTCTGGTATTTCTGTTATCTCATCTGCAAGGTTGGCCGGGGAGAATTTTACTTTATAGTTTTGGTTATTATTAAAAATGGTTCTGATTTTATTAACGTCCAATTCTGATATATAGCTATTAACACAATTGTCATAATCGCAAGGAAAGTTAACTTTGGACTGTTTTTCGATAAATGATCCTATTAACTTGAGTTTATCGTAAGAATTTCCGATTTCGACTTTATTGGTAGATGTTTGCGCGTTTACATAACTCACATCAATTCCATTTTCGTTACATAATAATAAATCATCGGCACTTGAACTGTCAACTATTAAGTTTTGTATATTATTTTTGTTTTTATTACCAAATATACGCTGTATATTGGAGAACATTTTGGGATTATTGGGATTAATGTTTTGAATTTTACTGTTCCAAAATTTATTTATAACGATACCAATATTTTGTTTTATTAGGTTAATTACATTTTTAAGAATAGATTTCAACAATAAAATACGTTGGGTGTTTGAGGACTGGTTTCGTTTTAAAGTTTTAATGCAGGTAATTATTTTACTTTTCTCTTTATAGAGATTTAAAATGATTCTGTTGTGTAATAAATGCTTTATGGATTTATCTGAAAAATTTCGTTTCGGTGAAACTTGCTTCAAAGACAATAAAATTAGTTGATTTAGCGAATTTAAATGTACATCTATTTCTTCGTTGTTCAAATTTCTGTCATTAGGAATAAGTCTTTGAGATGCTATTTCATTTAGGGCCTTATTATAATTTTTGGTTAATTTTTGGCTATAAATTTTCCAGTCTATACCTGAAAGGTTCATACGGCTACATTCTTCAATAGTGTAATTGTGAATATTTAATAAATAATCATTAATAAGGGAAGATGATACAACCAATTTAATGGCCCGATGGTCGCTGTCGTATCTCAAAGTTTCGAGTGTTTTAGATGCCTGTAAGCGAGAATCAATAAATACAAGGTCTAGAAAGGATCCTGCCGGTATATATGTAGGATTAATCGAGTGAATTAAAGACATTTTATATAATGCCCCATTGTTTTCTAACCATTTTTGCAGTTTTATTCCCCTAGAGTTTTGGGTTGTATTTTTCCAATAAGAACTTTTAGCATTGAAGTCCCCTGCAAACACGAAGAAATTATTTGGATTTTGAAGATTCAGTGAATTTTGAATGTGTTCCCAGTCATTTATAAACTTCTCATTTGTATTACATGGTGCGTATAACGAACCTATAATTAATTTGTCATTTTGGTTATTTAATTTTAGTTCAATAAATGTAGATTCAATGCAGGATAGATTTTGATTCAAGAAGTTAATAGTGGAATATCTTATGGATTTTTTAATAATAATTGCTGTACCTCCACCTGCGGTAGAACTTGGCCGATCAGTACGAATAATATCATAATCATCAATAAAAAATGTATGCTTAGGATTCAACTTTGTCTCATAAATTAATAAAATATCCGGTTTGTGTAGCTCTAAGAATTTGACTAAATTCAATCTACGATAAATTCTAATTATAGAATTGACATTAATTGCAATAATATTTAAATTAAGAATCATAATTAATCTTTAAATAAAACAATTTAAGCCAACAGAAGCTATATATCTTACTAACAGCAATTTTGGTATCCAGAAGTAGATGAGTACAGTTTTTAAAATAATGTAAATACAAAATAAAAGAAAAATTAGAAAAAATTAAACTACTTGCTAAAAAGAAATTTTTTAGGCGTACTGAATTTAAAATAATAATAATTAAATATAGTATATAATCAATAGTTACCAATTTACAAAATTCTTGTAAGTTACATTTCAGTTGCAGTTGCAATAAAAATTGTATACAATCTACAAAACTTATGCTATTAGAAAACTCCAATGTTTGTATCGCTTTGGTTTGAGGGTACAGGTAACTTTCCATATTTATTTTGGTACTTTCTCCATCAATGAATCCAACGCAGTCATAATAACTTGTAGATTTTTTGTTGTATTTATCATGTAACTTTCAAATTTCTCGATTTTTAATTGCATTTGTTCAAAAGCACTATTTCGTGAATTTGTTAACATTGGGTTGGGTTCTGTTAAACCTTTATCACCAGCACTGTTTGTACATGCTTGAGCAAAACTGATGTTTGGTTGTACAAAAGATTGATATATATTACTATTATGATTTAGAGTTGAGTTATTTCTCTTGTTTTCCTTATTTATTTTTATTTTTTTAACAATTCTTGATAAATTTTACATCCTCTATAGGAAGCAGGATGACCAACTTCTTTGCAGTTAATGCAGTAGGCCGCAACGTGTATGTTTGCTGCAAGACATTTTCCGGGCTCGTGCTCCCCTTTACACTTCACACATCGATAGCGTAAATTACAATTACTGGCAGTATGGCCAAAACGTTGACAATTTTTACATTGAGGCACTATATCTTTACCCGAAAGTTTTTCCCACGAAATTCTATGGTAATGTAAATACCTGATGTCTGTCAATTTTGAAATATGACTGTCGGCTGAAATTTGAACCAAATAAATGGGTAGTGTCTTTCCGCTTTTCTTGGAAAAACTGGTAGAGAATTGTTGAATATGTACTATTTTCAAATTCTCCTTTTCATATGTTTTCAATTCTTCAGTTAGAAAATTAATGTCTTCTGTGTTTGACAGCCCTTTTAATAACATGCACTTTAATTTTTCCGATTTAGGCACATAAGAATAGTAAGGTGCAGCAACCTTATTCAGTAATTCTTTGGCTTTTTTAAATGAATCAAGAGATTCTGTCTGAATCCGGTGTTTATTATTATTAATACGTTTTATATTAAAATCCTTAATGTCGTGTTTTTCTAAGAGCGTTATTGACTCACTAGTATTTTGGTTGTAAACATTAATAGGAGGAGGCTTTACTGTTTTATTAACAACTTTATTTGAAGTAGACTTGTTGGTATTGGTACTACCGATATTTTGATGAATATTAATGTCATCAGTTTTATGAGCGTTAGTAATTCCAATATTGCTTTTATTATTATTGCCGTTATTATTAATAATTGTGCGTGAACTGTTTTTATTAAGTAAGACCTTCATAAAGTCATCTTCTAAATTGTTATTTAAATTTTCGTCATCATTGTCATTGACAACTTGGAAAAAACGATTTTGTTTTAATAATGTTTCATTACATTGGTCAACCATTTCTACTGATGTTAAGTCTACTGTAGTAATATTATTAACATTACTACAATCATTTTGAGATTGAACTCCATTTATATTGCACTGTTGATTTGATAAATGTCTTAATTGTGATTGTAAAGATTTTACACGTTTTTCTAAATGTTGAGTGGTATTTGGCTTTTTCATTAATTTTCGGCGCATGTTCCGTTTCTTTTCATTGTATACTGCTTTTTTATTCAATAATTTTGACTCTTCCATTTGCGTTACAGGAAGATATGAATTTTGGGCTTGAACACTAGCATTATACTGCACTAAATCATTATTAATAGAATTTGTATCAATTTTTTTTTTTTTTTTTTTATAAAAAACTGTATTATAAAGTTTATTACCGTTTTTTAAGTATCACAACAACAAAAACAAAAACTACAGTCTTTCCGTAATTTTTGAGAGCCCCAAAGGGCCCCAATTTAATAAATCACTATAGCAGGTAGTCTGCTCTATTTACTTTGTTTAAGAATAAATTACACTATTTTAAACAAATTTTTAATTAGGTATATTCCCGTTTTTTTTTTTAATTTTTAATTTTTTCACAAGCTAAACGTCTGTACTCAATGAAATCTACTCATCGACTCCACCACAAATTATGCTTGTGTATATATAATGTAAGTGACTCAAAAAAATTAAATGGAAATAGCGAGCTGTGAAAATTGCGCGTATAGTACCTATACATAAAATTATATAATTTTAAAATTGTTTAATTGGTATGATTGCTTATTAGTATTGCGCATGCTGTTGGTGAGCTTGTTTATGGGGAGTTTCGCGCTACTGTGTTTGCTCTGATTGCAATGAATTTACGGTCAACTTGCGCCCAAATAGAACCGCTCTATTTAATTTATTTTAATCTGAGCAGTTATAAAGCAACGCGATTTTGCTTGGTTCAGTGGGTTTGCCTTGACAATTTACTACTATTGAATCTTGAACAAGATTGCTGTGTATGAGTAATGGTAAATTTTAAAGCGTACATGGCAGAATGAGGTAATTAACTTAACGGAACTGTACTTTTCTCATGCTCAATTAATGTCAGTAAGGTTCGTCCTCCAAATTCAAAATTTAATAATTTATTGACTTTTTGAAACAAACATGTAACTTAATTTATATACTGAGTGAACAACAGCCGCATTTATGCAAGGGTTTCTCAGGTTCATCGAAATGACTTGAAATAATTCAGAGATATTTATACATAAAAGTTTTCACATAAATATTTTGCGAATTGAGGGTGAACTCGCTCATTGTTTTTTTTGCAGGTGTTCCGTATCGTTTTGTATTACTCATAAGAAATTTCGTTGCGTTTATATTTTTTGTGTGCCGCTTTATTTTGTTTGGCAGCTTTGGTGGCTTTTGAAAATATTTTAAAATTTTGATTGGGATTGGAAAATGATGATGGTATAAATTTATTCATTCCATGTAAGACGGTGTCAGTAAAACTGGAAACGGCGTCGTCGATGTTGTTGTTATGTAGGCAATGGCGTTCCCAAGGGAAATGTTGAAAAAATGACCGTAAACCATCAAAATCAGCTTTATTAAAATGCCAAAGACGCCTTGGCTGCTGTCTAGATTCTAGTGGTGTTTCGACAGATATTTTTGTGGTTATTAAGTTATGGTCAGAATTTCCAATTCCAGTTGCGACATGGGCCTCCATGGAATGAGGGATTGATGTCAGACAGAGATCCAGAATAGGAACTCCTCTAGAATTTTGGCATTCAAATGTGGACTCACTAACAATCTGTGTGAGGTCATGCGAAACGGTAAGCCATTCCGCATGGCACCCAGCGACATTTGTATCTTTGTGATTCAACCATTGTTTATGGTGGGCATTAAAGTCCCCGATCATAATTAATTCGCATTCGGGATGTTGATTGCGAATATCGTCACATTTGTCTGATAAGCCCTCGAAGAAGCTAATCGTTTCTGAATCCGTCTGATTAGGAGATCTGTACAAGCTAATTAAAAAAATGAGTTTATTAGGAAGAGAAATTTTAAGCACAATAGTTTGAACGGTTTTTGAAAATATTTCGTACTTTTTGTGTCTTGAGTACGGTATGTAGTTTTTAACGAAGATACCCACTCCACGTTGCAACTCAAAAGCTTGTTCGAACTGGTAGCGCTTGAAGTAGAATTCGTTTTCGTAGATGTTCGACGATACTTTTGTTTCCGTTAGAACTAATATGTCGGGTTTACGTGATTCGAGATGTTGATGTGCACAATTTTTGTTAGTCACGAGACCTCTGACATTGGTATAATGGATGTTAAGGCTATTAATTGTGTCTTTACGAGGATTATGCCTCGCCCCGCGATCCGAAGAGACATGTTTCGGGGATTTTCTTTTATTATTATTCATATAAAAAATAAATCATTTTTGTACGGAAAAATGTTGAAAAACCGTTGTTTTTCTGTTTTAATTACCTAATACATTTTATGCAAAATTGATAATCAATATCAATGTTAAGCTCAGTATGCAGCTCGAGCTAAGATAAATTTTACCGCGGTCTCCACAAGTCTCCATTTAATTACAGATAAATCGTTAAGCTAAAAATTTGTGTAGAGATAAATTTAGTTGATTTGGTTGACTTTTATTCGTTTGTTTTTGAATGAAGTTTCTTTTAGTTTATTACTTTCTGATAATTCTAAAAGATTGTTCGAAATTTCTAAACAGTTTATAAAAAGTATACAAAATGATGGATTTCAATGACGAAGAGGATATAATTTTTATTGGTGATGCATTTGATTGATGCTATCCACAGCATTATCGTCGTCCAAAAACTCATCTAAATACTCGAATTCGTAATGTTGGTCGGCCATTTTGATTTCTGTTTCTTTATATAAAAATAAATTAATTTTCCTTCGCGCCTACTTCGATTATAAAATGAATCAAAATTCAAAACCGTCAAAATTATTGTCCTTGTGAGATAAATTGCGGCTGAAGCTCAGTATGCAGCTCAAGCTAAGATAAATTTTACCGCGGTCTCCACAAGTCTCCATTTAATTACAGATAAATCGTGAAGCTAATAATTTGTGTAGAGATAAATTTTGTTTGACTTTTATTCGTTTGTTTTTGATTGAAGTTTCTGTCCAAATAAACCTCTAAATACTCGACTTCGTAATGTTGGTCGGCCATTTTGAATTCTGTCTTCTTTATATAAAAATAAATTAATTTTACTTCGTGGCTACTTCGATTATAAAATGAATCAAAATTCAAAACCGTCAAAATTATTGTCCTTGTGAGATAAATTGCGGCTAAAATGTTTGGAAAATTTATGGTGGCGCAATCTAGATTTGAATGAAACAACTGATATTTTTTCAAATTTTTCACGCAAAGGTGCATACCGCTCAGCGAAATTCTCAGCTAAAAAAAATTATTTTATTTAGCTAGCTAAATTTTATGTCAAATTTGTATAAACATTTTCTCTTACCTCGAGCTGCATACTGAGCTTATCTACCTAATTATGTAAAAGGTTAACATTAACCAATAAGTATCGGGTTTTCCATTTGGGACTTGGCAACTTTGAACTTTCACTGTGAACGCACTCTTAACCCAATAACCAAAATGTCAGTGTCAAAACATTCAGTAAATAAAGACAATATTTTCATCATGGTAAAGTACACGAACGAACAACGTTTACAAATAATTAAAATCAAAAATTCCGAGTCGGTGGCTGCAACTTCAAGAGCGTTAAATATCGCAAACTCATCTTCAGGGATGAAGAGCATTTTTGTCTAAATGGCTTTGTCAACAAACAAAATATACGTTATTGGTCAGGTGAAAACCTTCATGTGCTTCAAGAAACACCACTTCATCCACAAAAAAATAACTGTATGGTGCGGTTTTCATGCTGGTGGTGTCATTGGACCGTTTTTTTTTTTCGTTGATGAAAATGACCATCACGTTCCAGTCAATGGAGATCGCTACAGAGGCATGTTGCAACGTTATTTCTTTGGTCAATTGCATGAGCTACTTAGACATTAATGATATATGGTTTCAACAAGACGGTGCGACATGCCACACAGCAGGTCTAACAATCTACTTATTGAAATCTAAATTCGATGAACGTGTTATATTCAGAAATGGTCCTATCAATTGGCTGCCTAGATCGTGTGATTTAACCAGAGACTGGAACCGAAACTGAACCGAAAACCGTAATTAACCGCTATTTTCAATGAACCGAAAACCGGAACTGAACCGAATTAAAATAAAAAATTGAACCTGAACCGAAACTGGAATCGAAATTAATTTTCGTTCCGGTTCAAGTGCATTTTTTGCTATCCGAAAAAATTTATACAATTATTTACAGTTTTTAAAATTGGGCAAATTAAACTAATCGGACTATCCAAGACGCTAATTTTTTCGTTTTAGACGGTTCCGCTTCCGACTATTATTATTTTAATTAAATTTTGAATAAAAAATTTGGAATCATAAATACGAATCTTTTATTAATGTCGATTTCGATTGACCAAAAAAACTAAACTCAGTGCAAAAAAATACTAAACTCGAACATTTTTTACTATGGCGAGTTTAGTTTTTTTTGCACTGAGTTTAGTTTTTTTTTTATCAATCGAAAACGACATAACAAATAATTCTTGAACCGGTTTTGGAGCCGAACCGGAACCGAACCGATATTTAATGGCCGAACCGGAACTGAACCGAACCGAAATTTAAAAATTAGGAACGTAACCGAAAACCGGAACGAAAAACATTTCGGTTCCAGTCTCTGGATTTAACACCTCTAGACTTTTTTTTTTATGGGGCTACGTTAAATCATTGGTCAATGCCAACAAGCCGGTGTCGTTAGAGAAGCTCAGAGCCAATATTGAACGAGAGATAGGGACCGTTTCCGTCGAAATGTGTGGCAAAGCATCGAAAATTGGGTTCAACGAATCGACACATGCAAATGTTTTCGTGGTGGACATAATATGAACGATGTCGAATTCCATACATAAATGTTTTGATTGTACTTTGAGCCAATAATAAAATTTTCGAGATATCTCAAATCGTTTGGAAAATCCTTTACAATTATTCAAAATATTTCAAACAACTTACCTAACTCAAACTTTATAAGCGATTTCTCAACATTTTGGTTTTTGTAAGCATTCCGTTTTTGTATAATTCCGCGGCCGACAAAGAAACTAACGTTGTTTACATTAACAAAGCCTTCAAACAGTAATTTAAACAGTTAAAAATAATATTTTATTGTTGTTATATTATTAATTCATTTTGAAATATTAAACGGTATAATCGGCAATGTCTTTGTCAGTGTACCGGCATAAATCGCTTTATTGTTATACAAATTGGCAAACAGGTGTTTTTACCAATGAATCGAATGTTATTATTATCAATACACAAATTTTCGTTGCTGGTACAAAGCCTATCAAGTTTACTAAATATGTACTATTATGTTTCGAAAAGCCGCGTTATTTATTTTAAACTGGAAGAAGGTCACATATTTTAATTTCGGTGTTTCTATATTGGTTTAAGATATGAGGCACTTGTAAGTATCGTAATTAGGGAAATTGGGTAAAACGAAATTCCCAAAAAGTTAATGACCTAAATTGACACCAGAAAATCTTACCTCAAAAAGTAGAAATCAAAATACATAAGCAATTAACATTAATTATATTGAGTACTTTATTGTGATGCTTTTAATGTGACGGCGGCAAATTTTAGGTCACATTTTAACCAAAAACTACAATCGAACATTGATTCTGTTCTTGAAAAAAAAAAAACACAATTTTATGTGTTGAACTATATAATAATGCCGTCTCTGTTATTCAGAATTCTAAATGTATAAAAGCATCGGTGTACTATAAGATTGCGATCAGAATTATTCTGAATTTAAATTAGAAATGTTCAAATTCATAATAGTGATCGCTTTGGCTGTCGTTCATATACAAGCAATTACGGAATCGGAATTGCAACAATATCAAACAACTCTGGCGAATATCAGAAGTGATACAAAATTAACGGAATTTATTCAAAATATTCGATTCAATTATTACAGCAGCAATGGTGATCTTGTTGGCTCGTTAACTATAAATGATAGTACGGACCAAGTAAATGTGAATAATTGTATCCCGGGAAATAAATACGGAATTATAGTGCACGGTTGGACCGAAAGTTGTGACGTTGCTTGGTCCAAGTCACTGGTGAATAATTTAAATAAACATCGTGGAGGATGTGTATTGTGTATGGATTACAATTATTACGCAAAAATGGGTTACTCTGCTCTAGTCAGTCGTTTCCCTAAAATAGTGCAAATTTTAACCGCCAAAATAATCCTATTAACACTTGAAGGTTTTAATCCAGACGATGCATACTGTTTTGGTTTTAGTTTTGGTTGTAGATTGGCTGCCGAAGCTGGACGACAATTTGGTGTAGGCAAACTTAAACAAATGGATTTATGTGATACAGCTGGCCCAGGATTTGATCCACCCAAGCAGAAAGATAGTGACGCAGCACAAAATGTTCAATGTATTCATACGAGTATAGATAAAGGGACGCGATATTCGACTTGCCATCAAGATTGGAAAATGGGTAATTGTGGAACAAGTCAACCGGCAGCCGGCGCCCCACCTCTCGGATCACACGGCTTATGTCCATATTTTTATAATGCAGCATTTGATTATGATTTTTTGGCTCAACCAAAGCCATCCAGTTGTACCGTGAAAAATTTGCAAGCGACCACATGGCCAAAATGTTTTAAAATGGGTTATCAGAATGAGCAAACCGATATTCAAGTGCTTGGTGAATTGTACGCGTTGACAACGTCGAGCTATCCCTATACACCTTATCAGAATTCGTCACAGAACGATGTTAATAATTATTGTATCTAATTGAATAAAATTTTAAAAACCAAATTTATTGTTTGTTACTAATTGTTAATCCATATTTTCCCTCAAATTTTCATTTCAGTTTAAAAAATTATCGAAAATAATGAAAAAATTCCCAACCGATATAGTTAAAGATCAGGCAAAATTCTATCGGGTCCTTTCATTAATTTCCCTTCTTCAAAATATATACATTTTGCGTGATCACAGCGCGCACACGTACGGCAAATATTCAGATTGTTTCCAATTCGAAAAATCAGATGTCGAAGCGATACTCATCGATTGGTTGAATAATGTGCGTTTGGTTTGGGAATCAATATCGAAAGTATTTAAACCTCAGGCGCAGATCCAGGATTTAGACGACAAGTCAAAATTAACAAATGATAAGAGTATTGAGGTGTGTTTTGTGTTAGTAATTTAGAAAAAAATATTAAGTTTTATTAAAAGTTTTTTTTTCATTACAGATAACAGAATTACTAATCGTTGATATAATCGGACTATTTGAAAGTAACGATTACAGTAAATGCTCTATTTAGAATAAGATGGCAGCGACTATTTAATCAGCGACTATGAGCGACACATATATTCCTAATAAAAAACATGTGTTGCCCCCAATTTAATAGTATGACGTAAATAAATAAAAACCGAAACAAATAAGAAACCACCTTGTCTATATAATGCATCCGCATAAATTGTATCCGTGCTTTCGGCAAATCCTCTTCCTTCTGGTTGAGCAAAAATTTTCGAGCACCTAACGCACAACTCTTGAAATACATGCGTATATCACGATCTTTAAAATCTTTGAATGCAAATGATGTATAATCAATAAATTTTAGTTCATTGCTTAAGCTCAAGAATTTTTCATTTTTAAATTCCCACTGGTTTAGGATAAAGAATTGGAGGGCCATGTTCGTGCTATAAATTTGTCGCTGCAATTTTAACAGGAAATATTTTTTACCGCTTAACCTTAGGCCAAGGTCTAAAAAGATGGCGGGTAAAAATTGATAGAGAAGGAATCGAAAATAGTTTAATACGCGAGATTTTGTGATTGAACCACCGGGGGCCCACATTACTTCATTAAATGGCACCTCCTTTGCTAGTTCACGTCCCAATTCGATCATTTCGCCCATTTTCATGTGTCTCACATTCGATGTACAACAATTGTATATCTCAATTGAATCGCTCGGTGGTGGCGATATTTCTGGCCGGTACCGCACTCCATGTTTCCATGCTGTGATCAACATTGCTTTAATGGCGATGTCACATGGTAGAAAATCTGAAATGTGATCCGGATTCGCGTAGCTTGTACGCAATACACCAACACCACAAGCAATAAGTAATCCAACGGGACCATTAAAATTATCCAACCAACCGGGTTCGGGTTCATCGATCGCGGATATTACTAGAAAAAAAGACAAAAAATAAATTAAATATTTAGTAGGTAATTGTCTCATCGAAATAATTTATTATCGGTCGTAAAGGTCATATGTATGTATATTTTTAACGATCGCACTTCCGATTTAAATTAATTTAAAATGTAAATATTTAAATACTCACCAATTGACGGACGAAATATTATCACAGGTATGCGATCGCGATAATCATTAACCACCTGTTCGCCTAAAGCTTTCGTATAGGTGTACGTATTCGGATGAAATCTTGTGAATCTAAAACGTTTTACATTATTGGGTGATGATGCAGAAAATCTAATTATTTCAATATTTGTTAACACTCACTTATTAGTCAGCACGTTTAATGTATATTCATCTGTAGTTTCGGCTAGTTTTATAGCAACCTTCCAGTCGCCTGGTGGCGGATATAATTTCTCCTCAATTACCGAACGTGTTGGATTACAATATGTTGTCGAGACATGCATACAAAATCGTAAATTTTTCAATGACTCACCAAAGTTCATTACTTCTCGTGTACCTCGGGTATTCAATAAGATGGCCTTTTTGAGGGGATCATCGAATCGCACCGAAGCCGCCACATGAAATATCATTGTAACATTTTTCATTCGTTTTATTGATTCGGCCGATAATCCCAGTTCAAGTTCTGTAACATCACCATCCACAGCCACTAGCTTATCAATTTGTTGAGGATTTTCTTGCCTTAATCGATTAAAGATTGGATTATTTTTTAACACATCCAATCGCTCATCGGCCGTTTTATTCCTTTTCGATCGAATGAGAGCATAAATAGTTTTCACCTTTGGACATGATCGTAAAATTTTTTCGATCAACGCTTTGCCCATAAAACCAGTGCCACCAGTTATAAAAATTTCATGATCTTCGAAATATTCCGGAATCGATGGGTAATCTGGGTTTGCATCCACCATTTCGTTGTTTTTGATTTTATTTTTTTTTTTTGTTTGTTTTAACTCGGCCTTTACTTGCGCAACTTTACTCAACTACTGTTTGATGAGTCTTGAATTTCGATTAAGTTTTTACATTATAAAAATCGAATAATTTAAAAAACGAAATTTAAATTTCTAATTATTCGGGGTTATTGTGAATTATAAAGAATATATTTGGTGCACAATTTCAAGCAATCCCATTATAATGGATAAATTAGGGAGGTCGGGAGTTCAAGCGGTAATGATGTATATGCACAAAAATAAAATATTCTTATGGTGTTAGTGATGGTTAAACGAGGTTAACGATACTAAATTGCAAATATCACCGTTCGTTCAAAATTGAAATCAATCATGTTTTGAAAATGGTTTTGTTTAACATCCTCATTCACACACGCTGTTTTAGAACAGGAAGTGTTTCGATTTGATAAATTTTTTTAAGTCCCTGTCAACATCGTCCACCCATCAGTTCGGTGGTCTCCCACGAGGTCCTACTTTCGTTGGTGCCGACTCCAAGTTTTGTTTAGTGGTTCGGTTTTATGAACGAAGCACTTTCCCAATACATCGAGATCTCATTTCTGATCTCGTAATTCATTCGCATCCTTTACGTGGCTCCCTCTTTAATAGAACCGAGAATTATTCTTATGGTCTTACGCATTGTTACAGATGCCCAGTTTTATTTTGTGTGTTTTATGAGGAGGCTTGAATATTTTGATATTGGAGTAAAATGATCCGATAGCCTGTTGCAATCTTCGAACAGAAAGGGAGTTTTTCTCAGAGATCAGTGATCCTAGGTATTTAAACTCATTCTGCTTTTCGTATTGTGTATCTCCTGACCATGGATTTAGTCTTCGCTTCATTGATCTGAAGGCCAATTTGTTGAGCTGCAATTTCAATGGAAGGAAGATGACGTTACGACCCAGAATGCAAATATCGTCAGTGAATGCTAATAGCTGGGCTGATTTATAATACAGGCAGCTACACTGTGCCATATTAAGCTGAAGAACGAATACTCCAATGATAGGTTAAAGAGAGTTTGAGCTATTGGCTCTCCTTGCCACACTCCAGATATTATTTAGAAGGCATCCGAAATTTTGCCTTCTATTAGCACCTTACAACATCCTCAGTGTAAAAGTTTGATCGGTGTTGGTCTGTTTGAACGAAAACCACATTGATAATCACTCAAGAACCTCTCGCTATAAGTTGGTAACTTTGCCGCGATTTTGTTGTGCAAAACGTTGTAGCCTATGTTCAGCAAAGCTACACCGCGGTAGTTGTTGCAGTTTAAAAGATCTTCCGGTTCAGGAAGTGGACAGATAAGAGCCTGGAATATCTTCTCTACACCAAATTATTGATATTAGCTCAAACATGCGGTACAACAGATAATCGTCGCCATATTTCAGCATTTCTTTGCAGATACCAATCCTCACCGAGTGTCTTGTAATTTTTTATCTGCGATACCATGTTCCGCACTTCATCATATGATGGAGGAGGTGGTGGTGCCATCTCGACATTCTCGACGTTAATATCGCATTGAAGCAAGAGAGGTTGTTACTCGGAAGGTGTTGCCTGTCTATTTAGAAGTTAGGAGAAATAACTCCGCACACTTCGAGGACGGTTTTAGGGTCCATTTCTAACTCACCGGATTCGTTGCGACTAGTGCTGCTTATGCATCGATATCTATCTCTCAGCCTAGAATTTCGGATGTCCCGTGCCTGTTGCCATTGTCTTGTTCTTTGTGATAGATTTCGTTGTCGTGAGTGATCTTTCTCCCGAATAATCACAGATTTTTAGGCCTGTGGTTGACTTTGAGGCATCGGTTACCGCCTTTTTAATGATGTCTCACTGTTCTTGAACGGAGTCAGGAAGTGGTTTTCCAAGATTCCTGATACAGTAATCCCGAAGGTGATTCGGGTAATTTGGTTGTGCAATGCTGCAGTGTTCCAACGAGTGATGCTCTGGAAACGATAATTATATGTGGTGAATGACGAAATTTTAATTCAGCAACTACCAGGAAGTGGTCTGAATCGATGTTAGTTCCACGTTTAGTTCTGAATTTCTGATGTCTTTAAGGCTAGAAAAATCTCTTCTGGACAAGAGGAAGTGGATAAGTGGAAAGTACGTGCTGGCAACCAACAAGTTGTAAAGTAAAGCTAGCTCGATGGTACGCGTCCCTTTGTGGTTTGATGTAGGGTGCAAGGAATTTGAGCCGATGGTGCTAAGATATGTACTGCCAGCGTTGCCAATTTAAGCATTGAAGTCGCCTAAAACAATTTTAATGTCATGTTGCAGAATTTTGTTGTCTTAAAAAGATTTGATCAGGCTGTGTTTACAAATCCCATTGCTGACAGGCAAGAAGTCAGTCACAAATTGGCGACATCGGGTTCTAATCAAGAAATTAGAAGTCTGTCACGTCTCCATGTTATTGCTGTGACAGAGAGTTAGTCGGTAGCGACTATAATCGATGGTGTCATCGCCGATTTGTTTTGTTTCCTGCAGCGCTACGAAGTCGAATTTATACGTTGGCTGGTTCAGGCGGTTTAGGCTGAGTACGTTCCAAGTTTAAAACCGTTGTCCTTATATCGTGTCCGAGAAGAACCACAGCAAAGATCTCTCGTCAGTGTTGCAGGAGTCACCTAAGCGGATTGAGAGCGATTGGCGCTTAATTGGAAAATAATTACAAGGGATTCAGTTTAGCAAATAAAACCCAATTAATATATTTATATAATGAATATGCATTTATTTATGAATGAGCCATCTAAAAATAACAAAAAAAAAAAAAACGATTACGAAATTTACTTCGCTTTTGAGCGACTTGCTCGCGTATTTACTTTGCCATTCGCTACTTGATGAATCTTTTCTTTTGCACTTGCCTTTGATTTTGCCTTCTTTTTCGGTTTCTTTTGACCAAAATCAATCACATCATCTTCATCATCCTCACCACCGTATTTATCCAAAAGATTTTTGAAAAATGAATCAGCATTACTTGCCCGTGCCACCTGCCGCTCATTGAGCTCTTCGGCCAAACTTTTCTTTTTCTCTTTTTCCTTTTCGACAAGTTTAGCCTCACGCGAATATTTCTTATGTCGCCGCATACGTTTGCCAGCCGGTTCATTTGTAAATATTTTATATTCCGGAACCTCATCCGCAGCAATCATTTCTTGTACAATTTTTGCAACCCGTGGTTCTTCGTCTACATTCAAAAATGGAACTGTATTGTACATGTGATCAATATCACCTTTACCCTGTAAATATGCCTTCTTAATATCATTTCGTTCCATTTCAGAACCCTTGAATGTTTTCTCAAAATTAATAATATCATCTTCACTAATTGGTTTGAACATAGATTTCCAAAATGCTAACCAATCTGTGAGACTACCAGTCTCATCATCATCATCAATAATGCTTTTCTCATCGTAAAGGGTACGTTTTCCGGTATCCGTTAACACATTGTATACACGGGTTAGTAGCTTAAATTTTTCGGTAGCCTCCTCTTTCTCATCATCATTTACACGGTCTGGATGTACTTTAAGTGATAATTTATAGTATGCCTTTTTCACTAGAACAAAATAAAACAAACTAATATTATATTATGCTTTTGTGTTTTATTGTGGTTACCTACCATCTTTTTCTTGTGCGTCTTTTTCGATCGCAAATAATTTATAAAGATCTCTTGTTTTAAAGTATTGCTGACACAAATCTAATGTACTTGGCATTGTATACGTTTGCTTAAATTATTAATAAATAAATTTGAATCACAAAAAAATTATTAAATAATATTACGAAATAGTTTTAATACGTTTTCTAACAAGACTCGATCAGAAATATCACAAAAATGCGCGCCGTTTTTTTTTTCTAAAATAATTTTGTTTTTCTGCAAGCTGATAGACAAGGTTTAAAATTATTGTAGGTCTAATGTTTGTTTTTAATTGGATACACTGTTAAATTTTTTATGGTAGAAAATAAATGCGATGTTTTCGGAGTGCGTTCGGTTAAAAAAATTTAATTTGTGAAAGACGGAAATTTATTGTTATGGCTGAAAATATTCACAAAATAAATATCTAGCCTACAAAAGCAATGCAATCGCGGAAATTTTCGCGACATGGACTGAATGTTATCTCTCCATTTATATTTTCTTTTAGAAACAAAAGACAGACATAATAGGAAAATAGGAGGAAAAATATTAGTTTAGTAAATACTCCTAGTTGAAAAATACTCTCCACGATATCACAATGATAGGTTAAAATATATGACAGATAACAAGCAAAGATCGGGCTGATACAACCGGGGAAATGATGTTCACCAATAAATCGGCGATTACCAACGAGGTAAACGCTGTAATGTCTGTATGCCGTCTTGATTTAATTAGTCCGTTTTAGGTAGGAAAAGGATATCGAAAAATAGTACGGAACAAATTTTATTAGGCTCCGTAAGGTAGCAGCACACTTGGAAGTAACGCATTCACTAAGCTCAATTTCCTATATCCAGGTAGTGAAATTTATCTTAAACATCATTAAGATTAAAGAACAAGGTTTTATAGGTTTTGGAGTTCACTAGTAATTTGTGTGCTATGAATTATTTGGCTCAAAATCCAACTCAAATTACAGTCAAACTTGGACAATTGCCTAAGTTGACTCCTTTTGACTTGCATTTTTGTTTGGCAATTACCTGCAACTTAAAACCTTTTGAAATTGGCATAAATTGGCCAATTTTTTACGGAACCATGACTGGTTGGGGGAAGGGGTGAGTGTTGAACTGTTTTATCCGGAATATTTATTATTGGGATAACCGAAGCTGTAGCAATGGGGTGAAATATTTAAGGTCTCGACGTATGACCTTGAACGGTCTCTCGTAAGGCGGTTGGAGAGTCCATTTAAGTGCATCTACTCTTACAAAGACGTGTGAACACAAATTGAGGTCTTTGAAGACGAATATGTTACTGTTACCTTGTCTTATATTGCCGAGTTAGGCAGTACGCTACTGAAATACTTTCGCAATTGCTCTACGAACTCGGAAATACTTATGTTTGGCTTGGACATCACAAAAAAATCTCCCGGTAACCTCATGCAGTCGGCGCCATACACTAATTCTGCAGGATAAACCTGTAATTCTTCTTTCAATGCTATTCGGAGGCCCAGAGATATTATTGGTAAGATCCTGGTGCATTATGCATTATTATGGCACATTATAGCGGCCTTTAAACTGCGGTGCAACCTACCAATTATTCCATTACATGACGGGTTATAAGCAGTGGTCTGCTTAGGTTTAAAACTCAAAAACGTAGAAAATTCTGTGAACAGGGGCTGATTTAAACTGTGAAACCCGGTCTGTTGTAATACTGGATGGCACTCCAAAATAGCAAAATCATTCTCTGAATATAGCAGTTGCTACAGTGTCTGATTTTATATCTATCACTTCAATCACTTCCGGCCATCGCGTGTACCGATCCTATTAAGGTCACACAATACCGGTTTCCCTCCGATGGCGAGAGTGGACCAATGATATCCAAGTGGATTTCATCGAAACGCTTAATTGCAATCGTGTATTCTCCTACTGGAGACTTAACGTGTCTCAATACTTTTGCCCTTTGTCATGCACGCTCGGCCCATATTTCTAACGTCCCTGTTAACTTCAGGCCAAACAAACTGGTATAAATGTCGCAACAAATTTCGCTTTCTGAACCAAATATCGGAAATTTCTGAAATATAAGAGACTTATTCTTTCTATCAACTTCGCCAAAGTGTGATCTGTGGACTGATCCTTTATTAAACTGTCTTAATCGACTGAGTTATAAAGGGTTATATTTTCAACCCTTGACAACGCTCTGCCACGATGTTATCCTTACCACTGGAAATGTGCCGAATATCTGTAGTATATTGAGATATGAAGTCTAAATGGTGGTGTTAACGAGGAGATGCCTTATCCAATTTATATTGTAAAGCATATATCAAGGATTTATGGTCCGTAAATAAGGTAAACAATCGGCCCTCGAGCAAATGTTTGAAGTGTTTAATCGAACTATAGGCTGTATTTAGTTTGACTAAAAAGAAGCCAAGTGAAGTCCACGTCTCCAACAGTCGCTGTTGTACTGCAGCACCAATGGATTGAACGCATCTACCATAACTGCTAATTTAGCTTCCGAAGAAGGGTGTGCAAGAGTAATGGCGTCTTTTAATTTAATTTTACAGAGTTCGAATTCGCTACTACTTTCGATAGTCCAAGCAACTTCTCCTTTGAGCAAACCATTTAAGACTGCTTGATCTTCCGCAGCATTCGGAATAAATTTCCTATAAAATTTGGTAATCCCTAAGAAACTAAGTAAAGCCTTAATTTTCTGAGGCCTAATAATGTCACTTATAGCTTCAACTTTCGATTCGGATGGTTTCATGCCCTCACTCGAAATTTCATGTCCCAGAAAAGTAACCTTAGGGCGAAGCAAAGACGCACTTGCTAATATTTATGGCTAAAGCGGCATCCTTTAATCGCTCAAAAACGACTTAGATGGAGTAAATGCTATTCAATAGGTCGTTTATATATGAAAACAAAAAGTCAAATTTCTCAAAACCGAATGAATGCATCTCTGAAATGGCTGCGCGGCATTTCAAAGTCAGAAAGTCATCCGCGTGAACTCCAAAAGTCCAAAGGGAGTCCAGATTGCAGTTTTAGGGATATCATCCTCGTTAATCAGGATCTGATGGTAAGCCTTGACCAGACCTACTGTTGAAAACACAGCACATCCGTACAATGCTCAAAATCAGTTAAAATTTTGGAATGGGATAACGATCGTAGTTCCGCAAAGACATGCTGTAATGAGCTAGACCACTCTGAATCAGAAGGACGACAAATTCCTTGATACAGGAGTATATCGAACTCCTTTACGATCTCCAATTACCCAGGCGATAATCTTCGAATCTTTGACGTGCATCGGTGTTCCGTGGTGGAGATAACGTGTGGAACTTTCAACCTGTTTCTACTAACATCTAATTTACCCACCGTTATTTCTTTTTACAGACATAATAATTTGAAAACATCCGGGCTTAGTGACTCTGACGAAATTGTCTTCAAGTCGAAAGATGTTTCTGCTATTGCTCCCGTAGACCGAACGTAAATCGACTTTCTTGCTTCTCATATCCACCAATAAACCATAGTGCTTCACAAAATCGGCACCGATATAGTTCTTAATATGTAAAGACATGAGTTTTAACGTAGTACTACGTTTTTATTGCTATTCGAAAGGGTTAAAATTACTTTTATTATTTTTTCAAACATGTTAGGGAGAATGACGGACACATCTGCCCCAGTATCGACCAGGAACTGTCTTTTACTGGAAAAATCGACAACTATAAGACGATACGGGCAATGGCCTATCACCAAAAAAAAGCCCAAGGTTTTGTTTTTTTTTGCTTTATACATTCGTTCGTAAAGCTTACCCCTGTTGTACGATAACGCGCTCCAAGAGCGATCATTGATCAATCACGGCAATGCTCTCTTATACCTAACCGTGATCATAATTGTATACCATATTTCGTAAAAAAAGAACGAAAATAAAGTGAACATTGTAATTTACTCCTATGAAAAATACATTTGAAAAGCAGAAGATTTCGTTTTTTATGTTTCATACTTCTGTCCATGTTTTTAACGTGCCATCTCAAACAAAATATTTTGATTGCTCACGCAAAGTACAACTGGGACATAATCATACTCATGATCACGGTGAGAAATAAGAGAACATCACCGTGATTGAACAATGATCGTTCATAAAGCGCTCATTCGTACAACAGGGTAGAGTATAATCCTTGAGAATAACGGAATATACCATCGAAAATAAACGTCCGTACGATAATATTTTTTGAAATAAATTTCCAAATAATTTTGATCGTAGTAAGGATTAAAGTCAAAAAACAATTTTATTCACAAAATTAAAAGTCTATCCATTAATTAATTCAAATTCATTGTATTCAGTCAGTTTCAGTGAAAAAGTAAATTAATTTTAAATTCGTTCACACATATTTAAGGGAACGCATCCCGTAGACAAAATAAAATAATACATAAACAACTTATTTTGCTATAAACTTGACATCAAAAATATATTATGCTATAAATAATCGATTACACATCATCACCACTTATAATAATTTTCAACCTCGACCACTTATTTTCTGTCGAAATTGGTATTATTTCTGATGCAATCCCATTTTTTCACAATATACTTCTGTAAATCATAGTGAATAGACGAGATCGCAATAAAAAATTTTTAATCACAAAATTCATTTCAAAGTGCTCGAAATTATTAATATTTAACCCGTGTGCTTAATAATATAAAAAAAAAATATACATATTGTATTTTTAACAAAAATTGTCATAATATATAAAATTTATGCTTGATACAGACTAATTAAAAGGAATGCTTTAAAATAAAAGAAACGCGTGTGATTTTTTTCGGTGGTAATTCCGTGAGAAATTTTTTTCGTGAAAAAAAAAATTTTAGTTTTTCTGTGTGTTCAAATTTATAAAATGGAGGTGAAAAATAATACAAATAATAGTGAACATATTAAACAAAATAAGAGTGGTGTATTAAAAAATAATAAGCGTAGTGAAAATCGTAATAAATTATTGTTTACAGTGGAAAAATTGGACTCGAGTTTTCGAATTTCTGGTGGCCAAATGAAAATTTTACGATTCTATCGTATGTGTAATCATAATTGTTGGAATCGCACTACTACTGCTGTTGCTGCTACACGAATCTACTAAATAAAATCGGGAAGATTCTAGTGTTAATTAATTTAATTAAATTTAGTTAATTACAAAAAAGTGATAAAAAAAATTAAATTTTGTGTATATTATATAAATAAATAACAAAAAAATATTAAAAAAAAAAAAACGAACTGAAAACAATTTAATTATTATATATTTACTTATAAATAAATAGTTATGTTTGAAACGATAAGTAACAAGTTAATTAATTTAATGAATTTTGGTGAATTAAAGTTACCATCATTTTTATTAAATGTGTCGCCATCTTTCATTGCGCCCATCAAATTTGTCAGGTGTCAAACCACAAACGATTATTTTGATTTGGCCCATCATCAACAACAACAACAACACGGTAAATCTCATACGACACAACAACTAATAATTCTTCCATTAATGATTAAAATTTTAAATCAATTTATTAAAATGATTGATTTAAAAACTAATCCAAATACGTCGAATTATTCAAAATTAATTTGTAGTATTGAATATATGAGAGATAAACGATTTTTGATGTCACCCGGTACACAAAATACAGTGACAGCAACAAAAACGGGTGGTGGTTCCCCTATGGGATTTTCGTTTGATTATATCATTTATTTCCTTGAAACGGATAAAATTAATGAAATTTTAAAGAATTTCATGAATGCAAACAATAATAGTACCGATCCTATAATTGATCAATCATTTTTTATAAAGTCTGATTTGGATTTAAGAAATTTTATGTCATTTACTAATGAAGAAGAAGAAGACGGCGAAATGGATATTAGTCATAAAGATGTTGAGACAGAAATGTCGCCGCCTCCCGTAGCACCGGTTCACGATGATGATGATCATCATAACCATAGATGTACGAAGGGTAATAAAGAGCGTAGTTCTAAACGACATCATTCAAATAAACCTATAGTAAAATTAAATTGTCAAGGTAGTTGTAGCAATAGTATTGTACCTGAAATACGTCGTGAAATACCATGTGAAAGGAAGCGACGAAAACGTCGTAAGAAAAATCATCGGGGTGGTGGTGGTCCACAAATTTGTCATAACACCAACAATAATAACAATAACAACAATATTACCGTAGATAAGATGAGTTTAGAAATAACAAATAAGAAAAAACGGCGAAAATGTAGAAAACGTCAACGGAATCATGATCGTGATATAAAATCAGAGTGGTTACTGGATCAAAATAAAACCGCAGCCGCCATCACATCAAATTCAATAAAAACTACAACAATTTGTGAAAAACTCTTTGGTAATTGTAATGAACAAACAAAAATTTGTGTATCATTTAAAAAATTACCACCATCAATACCGTTACCAACACCGTTTACATTTTCGCATCATAAGCCGCTGCAAGCAACGCGCCAAAGACAACTATCAGAATGCAGTAATGATAGCTTAGAAATATGTTTCCTAGATGATTGTGATATAGATGGTATGGTAGTTGATTACGATTATAATAATGATGATGAGGACGACGATGATGATGACGATGAAACTGATGGAGGTAGCTACAGTCTACACACATATCGGGCGCAACATCGTTTATGCGGCAATTTAGAGGATAGTGATGAAACTGACTCAGACTCAGGATTTCGCGATGAAAAAAAAGTAAGTTCGATAATTTTGCTACCATATTTTAACGAATTTTTTTATATCTAAAACGAGAATTTCGTCTGTATCTATAGGTACGTTTTGATTTAAAACCAAAAATTCATGTCATGAGAACATGGGACTTTGCACATAGACAAGCTAGGATAGGTGAATGGGAAACATTAGCCCGGGATCGGGTTCGTTTTACTGATAGAATAAAAAAATTAGAAACATTTATAGCACCGGTTTTATCTAAGGAGCATAGAGATAAAATATTTTTAAATCGATTTATGTAAATACTCTGTAAAAAAAAAAAAATTAAAATAAAAATCTTTATAAAATTACAATTATTGGATTAGAAATTAGTAATTAAACTACTATAATATTACTATTAATGATACCTAATAATTATTATACAAACATTTATTTTCTTAATTATATAATTTACCTGTTTAGTTTATTTTTAATTGAATTTAATTTAAAACAAAATTATTTAAAAAAAAACATACAAAAAATCGAAAAAATGATAAATAAATTACAACATTATTTAAAAAATCTGTATGGATTTAAACATAAAATGCGTAAATGTTTTATTAAACAAATCTAGAAAAGGTGCCATGTTGAGAAACGGTTGATGAACGCCTCCATAAAGTAAAGGTAGGATTTTAATCCCCATGAAACAATTATTTGGGGAATTGCTATAAATATCGATCCAAATTTTTTTTTTCTATTTAACTTATCTAATTCATGCGCGTTTATTATCATTGTTTTTAGCGTGTTAATAGTTAGATTTTTATGTTAGGGACGGACATCAAGTTGTTGATACGTTAGCGAATACAGTGAAATCTTGTTATAACGAAGCCAAAGGCGACCGGAAAAATTAGTTCGTTTTTTGGAATTTTGTTTCAATAAATTTATGAAAATGTAAAATTTTGTATACTTATATAACTCATTTAAATTGTTATACATCTTGGTGTCATACCCTGCAAATTATTTGAATAACAATTTACTACAAGAATTTTACAACATAAATTTGATACACGAATTGCGAAGCGATTTCCATTCCTTTTTGTACGCAGTACGCACTTGTTCGGCGGCTTCGGTAACTCTCATAGGCACGTGGCTTCGGTAACTCTCATAGGCACGTGGCTTCGGTAACTCTCATAGGCACGTGGGAGGTCGCTGCTCTCCTCCCGCTTACCCTCCGAGGGATTTTAGATTTGAACTTCGAGGGACGTAGGAGCCGGGATCAGCAAACATGTCGCACTGCGGGCCGCACGTAGGAGGGGATTATATAGAATTTATTAATGACACCTACTAAAAAGAAAGATAATTGCAATATTTTATATCGATCCAAAAAAACTATTTCACTAAATATTCATTATTTCACTATAAAATTATCAAAATAATTATTTTGGAAAACAAAATTTTAAAAAACAAAATCCCGAAAAAAAATCCAGAAAAAAAATTCAGAAACGCAATTATTAAAGTGCCGACCAAATTAAAATTTATAAAATGTCTACCGAATTTTACTTTTTCCGTGAAATTCTTAATATTTACGATAATGGAAATTGCTTCGTCGACCTTCTTGACACAGATCAAAGGATTTGTATCGCCTCGTATTGCCTCTACTGGATGTACGACAAATGTTTCAAGTGATGTCAGAAGTCTAAAAATGCCAATAAAATTTATTTTTATCATTTATTTTAAACAAAATATTTTTTTTGGATTGCTTTTCCGGTAAGATTTTTTTTCGGGATTTTATTTTTCTGGGTTTTTACATTTCAACTATTAAGGATTTTAAAATAATTGGATTTTTTTTCTAGCAAATGTGATTCCCATTTCAATAAATTAAGTGAACGAAAATTTCATGAAAATTCGGCCATTCGACATTCGGCCTTTCAACGCATTCGGTCTTTCGACACATTCGGCCTTCCGACCCATTCGGTCTTTCGACACATCGGCCATTCGACCGGCCTTTCGACATTCGGCCTTTCGCCCATTCGACGTTCGGCCTTTCGACATTCGACCCATTCGGCCTTTCAACATCGAACGAAAGCAACGAATAACAGAGGCGCCAACAGTGGCTAATACTCGTACTTTTTCTGCTGTTTTTCGACGAACCGTTCACAATCACGAATCACAATCCTACGTAGTATTAAGACCAAGGTGAATATTAGGGTACGTTTCAAGGCCAACATACTCTGATGTAAAAGACTTACAAAACTTAAAACACTTCGTGAAACGACAGATGTTGCATTTTACGTGAAAGATTCTCAATTATAACCTCTCGAATATTTACATTTTGCTTGTGTTCGCAAACGTAAGATTCAATTCAACCAACCGAAACTGAAATCATCCAGTTTCTAAATTAAAAAAACCGTTATCTAATATGTCAAATCATTCAGAGAAACTCACATGACCGGTTTCCCCATAAAATCAAATCAGAGACTGGAGGAAGCCATGTTGGTAATCGCTGACCTACCTTTTACAAAAAAGAATGTGGAGTAACACTAATTTTAGTTTTTAAACGAAATTCTAATATTTAACAAATGACCTGGGAATCACAGATAGAATTTGAATTCTTCTATACCAATGGCATACAATGTCGTTCCTTTTAGCCGATTTAAAAATAGATCGAATAAATGATTGCTTACAAAATGGTTGAATCAGAGAATAACCACATTTATTCAAAATCTATGGCAGAATAAACCATCTAAACCTTTTATGCAGTTGCGGCTAGTCCATGAATGCAATGCATCCGTGAACAAATTCAAACTTTCAATACAAAATTAACGCAAGTGTAAGCAAAAAATATTTTAATTAGAGAAAAAAAGTAATTTCAATTGGCGCATGCATCTGCAGAATATTTTTGTAATTTTTATTTCGACGACTTTGGTTTTCTGGTTTATTTATTTTTATCAATCAACTTGATGAACACAGTTTTAAAAGTATGTCACATTAAGTATTTAAAGAAAGCTGAATAATTTCTTTATTTTTTGAAAATTCATCATCAATTTAGGCAACACAAACCCTGTTACCTATCAATTTGTATCCGTTTTCGTCTAGTACCCCTCTCCATCCATTTGATGATTAGAGCATTGGAATCATCTTGTCGTTGGTCTGCCGCCAATTGCTCTCTGGTTCAGCAATCTTCGGTATCTACTCAGATCCTGGTAACTTGTGCGATGGGATTCCTTTGTTCCTGTCTTGAACAGACTTACATTCAAAATTACACGGCCTCCTGGACATTACGTCTGCGTTGTTATGTAACAATTCTCGCCTAAGCTCTGTTTTGAACATGTAGTCCTGTAGTTTTTTGGTCTTGTCCCTCTGGCTCGTTGAAGTGAATTAGATATTTCAGGGCTGTATGGTCCGTTCGTAGAAGAAATTCTTGTCCATACAGGTACTTATGGAAATGTTTGTCGCTATCCACCACCGCTAAGAATTTTCTCCGGGTTACGCAATAGTGTTTTTCTGTTTTGGATAGTGCGCGACTGTAATAAGCTACTACCCGTTCTGCACCTCCTTGGTTTTGTGATAACACTGCTCCTATTTCAGTATTACAGGCGTCGGTATCCAAAATTCTTCTTTAGCTGTACGAACGCAAAACTCCTCAGGCTGCTAGTTTCTTTGGATCAGTTCGCACCCCATGACTTGACACAATGTGGCCCAGGTAGTTGACTTCATTCTTGAACAGACTAAATGTTGATGTGTTCAACTTTAATTTTGTAATAAATATTTGTCGGTGATTTGTTTGTCACCCCAACAATTGATTTGCTACCCCTAAGGTAATCGATGATTCTGGCATAGATAACTTTTTCGGACATCGATGATATCTCTACTTTTTCCTCCGTGACAACTCGCAACTCGCCATTCTTATTGTTGTTCATTTGTTGATCCAATTTCGAACTTTGCTGCTTAACTTCATTATTCAGCTCATCAAATTTCGCATTTTGCTGTTGAGTGTGTTGCATCTGTTGATCAACTTTAGACTTTGGCAGTTGAGCTTGTAACAGTAGAACGTTGAGGACAGCTCCGATGTTTGTTGGTTCCGCTGGTTGTGCTGTAACAGCCATTACTCAGCCCGATTACTCCTCCTTTAGTATACTGGTTCCGATTTGGTTTCGGCAGTAAGACCATCGTTCTGGTTGGATAGAACTGACGACTCCTTCGTCATAGTATATATATACCTATAAAAACAAGATTACTGTGAAATGACCATGACACAAATCAGGATAAAGTTGTTGTTTAGCTTGTAAAAAGTAACTTCGAACAATTTTAAAATATACTAAAAAATGTCAAATAATTGGAAAAAGCTGTACTAATGTTAATTGCTACCGTAATCTCATTTTCTCACAATTTGAACTTGTGAATCACGCATCTCGAAACTCCTAACTGGAAATACTAGAAATATTTAATCGACAACCAAAGGTAACCGCCGCAGGTGAAATTGGGATGGGGATTTTTCACAATGGATAAAGTCAATAATCCAGTCGATGTGTTTAACCTTCCTGTCAACACGACACACCTGGGTGTGTATTTGATTTTTTTGTAACTGAATGAAGTTTTTTTTTCTAATAAAGTTAAATAAAATTTTCATTATGATATCGTTTCTATATTTAATGTTTATGCGTCTTTGATGAAAAACTCTTGATTAAATTCATACACACCAGGAGTTGAACGTGTTGGTAAAAGTGGTTTTATTCTCGTGTTGACACGAAGGTTAAACGACCGACAATCTTCCTACAAGCAGAAAACACGTTTGCAGTTGTTAATAAATGACAGAAATTCACCTTTCAATTTAAATTAGTAAGCGTATTCGATTGGACTGAAGAGTACAACTCTTCACTTCAGTTAACTGAGTTACTCTTCATTTAATTGAGTTACTGAAGAGAAGAGACTGTTCGATTGGTATTCTTCACTTCAGATAAATGTCAAAATAAAAATAAAACAATTTATTTTAATGCGGCTTGTATTTAGAAGAACTGTTTCAAAAATAATTTTCCTGCTTTTACTAAAAATCAACTAAATTGTCATAATCGGAATTTTTATTTTCTATTTTATTATAAACATTTTTATTAAAAATTATAATTGAAATTTGTCTGTTTATTTTATTTACTTTTTTTTCAAAAGCGAAAAACAAAGAAATCCTAAAAAAGAAAACCAAATAACTCATCTGAAGTAACTACACAAGCAAAATGTCTCTTCAGTTAATTCAGTTGCTCAATTTTTAACTGAAGTGAAGAGTTGTCAATCAAACAGTCTCTTCACTTCAATTACTTCAGATACAGCTACTACTTCAGTTAATTCAGTCCAATCGAACACGCTTCCGAATATACAAATTAAAATTTGCAGTTATTAGGTACATCCGATTTAATTTGACACAAACATAAACTGCGATGCTTTTGCTGCAATTCTTAACTTTTGATCGATTTGCTGAAGTCAAGACTTGACAGCAGCCATATTTTGGTTAATTTTCGGTCGATTAACCAAAAAGTTTTAGATTAATCGGTTTACTTAATCCGGTTTTAATTTTCCAAACAGTAATGCCTTTTTAGGGGTACTTCGTGCACTAATAATAATGTGCTTTAATGAAATTCCCTAATTTTTATTTGTCTCCGCAGGTCCGATAAGTGAAATGTTGCGTAAAAAACGGCGGAAACAAAACGCGGTGTTACTTCACACAAATGAAAATTAAACAATATTTTAATTACTTTTTATTTCAATAAAATAAACAGATATTATGGATATTTTATAATGCTTTGTGTCACTTAATTAATCCACTTTATTTTGTCACTGTAATAATTGCGTTTACGTTAAATTCTTCGTATACAAATTTATTAATTCATTTTTATAATATTAACTACGAACATGTCTTTCGTGTAGCTGGGTCGGAACTTGTCTCTTTTCGTGAACGAGTGTGAATCTTTTTACCTACCGGTGGTGTATACAAGTTCTTCAAATGTCATGAGAGCTGTGCACCGATCTTGATTGACATACTTTTTCAGAGCTGGGAACCGACTTTTATTTTATTATTAATTCAAGTTATGTTTTATTTTGATTATGTCGCAACACCTTCAGCAGATAAGCAACAGGGTCTAAGCAAGCTACACTCAATTCTCTTTTCATGCGGTCTTCTTTTACACGGTTTTTTGTTTTTAAATGATCACAAGTGTAAAGCAAATTAAAAAATAATAAAAGTAATCCTGTTATTTTGTATTGTTTTTAGATGCTAATAAATAAGTACACCTAAACCTGTTTTTACACGGTTCTTTTTACACGGTCCTTTTTACACATCTTGGCTTTACACGGTGGGAATGTATCACTGTGTGAAAAAAGAATTGGGTGTATTTCATACTTTTAAATGAATTGTTGTACGTTTTTATGAAGAAAATGTTAGTGCAAATTAGGATATAAAATTAAAATATAATAGAATTAGTTTTTCCAAAGTACCAAGTTAAAATTGATACCACTGCTTTAAGTACTGCAGAGACTGTGAACTGAATCACGACAGCGTACTCTGAGGACTCAGAGTTGTAATTCCATAAGTGTTATCAGCCACCTCAAAAGGGATTTGGAAAGAGGTACTCGTAGCTGATATCCGCATGAGAAAACCTTAATTATGCTTTGACAGCTTTTGAATTACGATTTATACTAAGTTTTTTAAACGGCTATTGAAACACTGTTCGGCGTAATTAGCCAGGGAAAACCTTATGAAAATGCGTTAGAGTTGTGCTCAAATATTAAATACACAGCACCATCTTAAGCCATTCATTGGGCTTAGGCTTTTGAAGCGTTAAGCTATAGTTACTTTTACTTGGCCTAATTAAGTTTAGTTAGTCTTTGGTGAAATGTATTCGTTAAAATATGAATTAAATAATCATTATTTTGAGTGTTTTGTTACTTAAGATGAAGGGCGCTTTTGTTCATTTCGTACTACATAAAAACAAAACTAATTCCACTAAGTCCAAAGTACATAATTTCATCATGAAATTTTTTTATTACAAAACGACAATACCCACTTAATTCAAAACAACTCTCATGAATCACAACAAATTGCTAAGTCTTGGAAAATATTTGCGTTACTCGTGAAAATCAGAATGTCTCGCCATTACTAAAATATCTAAGCCTTTATTTTGTTTTGTACTTTACTTTTGGAACTACATAGTATTTATCTACATTTGTGTGTTATTTAAAAACAATCGCGATAACATGTGTATACAAATTAAATAGTTAGTACGATGTACACTAATAAACTCAAATTCTAATTGTAAATATTAATATTGCATCATACAAATCCGCATTTAAAATGGAAAAAACATTTGATTCTAATCAATTTTACTCACGGGTATCTACATACACTTCGAAGGACGTCATAAAACGACGAGAGGTGATGTTTTATCGGCATGAAATTACAATTTTGCGATTAGATATATTGAATGTCACCATTTTGATGTACTCGTATGTTTGATGAAATGTTTGTGATTTTGTGCGACAATAATGCGAAGAAATATTTCTTCGCTTTTGTCTTGCTCGTATCTTATTGTTTATATGAAAGTATATATGAAAGAGGAAAATTACTTTCTGTTATTAATTTTTGTGTCGTAATTTTGTCTTGTCATTGTACCCGTGCTCTAATTTGTTTCGATTGTGAAATACTATAAAATAGAATAAATAAAGAGAGTTTGATTATTGTATGCCAATGCAGTGATTCTCACTCAACTTTTTCATAATGGGGTCTGGCAATTTGGAAAACACAATTTTTAGAAGCAGGTATGCAGCCTGGGTAGTCTTACTCAAAATTTTGCGATGTTCTTTTATTAAATTTTATTTCATATTTTAAGCCAGGCAACAGTGATGATTGGCTTCTTTAATCCTCATTTTTTTAGTTCTCGCATCCAGATTTGGAGAGTAGTGGGCGAAAAACGTTTTGTTGAAACGCTTACCTCAGTGTGAGAAGCACTGGATTTTTTATAGAGAACAAATATTGATTGTGCTTTGCTTTGTACATTTAGTTATTATTCCTATTTATTGTTTAATTGTTGTTTGTAAGATTTTTAAAGTGACCTACATTAACATCGATCCAAGATCGAGCGTGAAGTAAAATTCTATACGGGTCCCCCTTCGGGGAAATTCTTTATATCGGTATCAATATACCCTTTAAAAACGTATAACTTTTAAAGTTACTAATAGATATCAGGATCCGATTAGCCCACCGGCATACCGACAAATTTCTCAACGAGCCGACTGCTTTGCGACCCGGATTAGATACTTTTGAATTCAGTTATCAATTATAAAACCTTGCTCGGTTTGGCAATCATTTTCTATCTTTTACAAAGCCTAGTCAAGTATTTTCTGATCTAGTTATTCATTGAACCACTCTGGCAATTGAACACCTTCACTTGTAATTTAATCCATAACTCAAAGTTTTCTGTCGTGATTTTCGGCTCTTCAAGCATGGCAGTAACTCGCTAAATAACTTCACGTTATTTCTTAAGCGCCAAATAGCACATACTATAACACATACTTTTAAACAAATAAAGGTAGCGATACACAAAATGAACCAGTTTGAAGAACTTACATCGAAAACAGCATTTCGGCAGCCATTTAGGTGCTAAACTCTGTGAGATCTGAACAAACTCAGTTGTTTATGGTGCCGATCTAACGAGCCCGACGAGATCTAATGAATAAAGGTAAAATATAAATCACCTGGGTTAAATTGGATCATTAACTCTAAAAAAATTGCGATGTTTTTCAACTTTTAAGTGGCTTCGAAATTTAAAAAAAAAAATCGAATTTTCTAAGAAATGTCTGGAAATACTGAAGAAATCTAAATGTGTGTTGGTATAACAATTTCAGGTTTCGAAACCAATTTTTAGAGATATTAAGGAGAGCAATCGAAAATAATTTATAAAAATTAAAGAGATTTTCGAAGAATAGTGTTAAGTGTGAGGGCTGTGGTCCTCCTGCAGAGAGTTAGCATTGTTTCAATGGTTCAACCTGTCAAATCTTATTGCTACGAAACCACAAAATGAGCCTCGTTTATATTTGGATTCGCAACCATGACTTCGGATACGATATAAGGACAACGATTTTAAAATTGGAATATAGAACGTACTTAGCCTAAATCGCCCGGAGGGCCTCCATCAATTATTCGAACAAGCGTCTTATGCTAATCAATCACGAGATCAGTTTGCCTGTTACTAAACCAAAATTTCAAATTAAATTTTCAAGTGCCTGTTAAAAAAGAAAATTTAAATCGGATTTAACAGGCGAGCAGAATTTAAAAGAAAACAGATTTTTGATGAAAAATTCTATATGAAATATTATTATTGTAACAGGCAAACATAACTCGAAAGCCGCCAAAAATTTAGCCCAAACCCAATTAAGAGGCCAACAGAAGCTGATAGCGCCTGAGAAATATGAAGAAGAAGGATCTGCAAATTAAACTTCCTATTTTAACTTCAAATTTCAAGCCATTCTTAGTAGTTTCCGAAATACCCAATTTAGTAAATTTTCACATTGCGATCGTTCGTAATATTAATTTAGCGAGGAGTGTGTCGGTGATGATGATGCCGAATTTTATAGTGCGACGGCACATGTTGCAAACTACTCGACGACGAAGACATACTTGCAACACCTCTACCCGATCGATCGACGACGTTGAAAGGGACCTAATCATACTCGGTCATCGTGTGAGGCGTTGTCTTGTCGCGTGAATTGAACTATATGCATCCCTTGTTTCCTTAGTCGTGTCAGTTGCACTGACCATCAAATTTCCAACTGCCGTACTCGTTCTCTAATTCTGTGCACTTCTTCGACCAACATAACGAGACTGTTTTCAAGAGTGGTTTCAGTCTAAATCATATTTTGATCTCGCTAAATTATATTTTATACTCATATTTTGATCTCGCTGCATTGTCGCTTATTTATAAGACTGCTATTTCCCGCCAGTCAAAAAGTCAACCACGGAAGAAAACCACGGACATTTTCCAGTTGATATTCGATCGAAAATACGCTCAAATACAACTAAAGACAATATTTTTATTTCTGCTTATTGTGAGGTGTTATTAGACCGGTATAGCACTCCAGTCTTTAAACCAACCTTACAAGACAGTTGTTCATAAAGGATTCAGTCTAAATTCGGTTTAAAATATGTCCAAACATAACTCAATTCAAGAATTGTATAATAATTGTCAATTTGTAATTCTCACAAATTGGAGTGTTGTCGTAGTAAATAAAAATTTAGGCACTAAGCGGTCGCTTTCGATCGACGCAAATTTATCTACACGCATCCCAAAGAGATATTGTTTGTGGTGTGCAACATTTCATTCCTTCATAGAATCTGAAGAGCTTTGTTCTGGGTGCCCCGAAAAAACTGTTGTAGGTTCCTTCTGGGCCTACATTGCTTTCTACTTTAATTTTTCGTATATAACAGGCAAATTACTATTCCTTTTCTTCTTTTTCCTTTGCAATAATTAACGTCGAAACTCTAAATTAAAAAATCGATAAATATGATTAATTAAAAGACAAATTTACCCATATAGATATCTGTCAAAATATGAAAAAATAAACTTCGGAAATATTAAATATCACATTCTTGAATTTTATTAAGAGAAATTTCCCTCTCCGTACTCAAGTTGGTAGTGAAGGGACCGTCGTGAAGATACTTCAGATGTCTATATCCTGTTGTATGACAGAGCGCTTCAAAAGCGATCATTGATCTATCACGGTGATGCTCACTAATAGCTCACCGTGAGCATCACTTATACTAAATTTCGTAAAATAAGAACGAAAATAACGCGAACATTGTAATTTACTTCTATCAAAAACAAATTTAAAAAGCCGAAGGTTTAGTTTTTTTACTTTATACTTCTGTTTCATCTTTTTAACGCGCCATCTCAAACAAAATTTCTCAATTGCTCACGCAAAGTACAACTAGGTAATTCCTCGGTTATGTTTTCGTATTCGTTCAAGATTTTGTGTATCTTACATTTTCTTATAGATAATGACGCCTATTGATCAGGATCAACAATCGAAGCGATTGTGTATTATGTATGAATAAAGAATCGAGACGTTAGTCATCATCACCAACAATCATGACAGTGGCCAATATTTCTTAATATCGATAACAGATAGTGATTGTAACAACGCAGTTTTATTATCCCCACTAGAAAACATGTTATTGCTGTTGTTATTCGTGTTGAAATGACGATAGCTATTACTTAATTCTAAGGTTAGAAACACTTTTTGTGAAGAATTAGAAAGACGCTGGAACGTTCTATAGAACACCGTACCTCTAAAAGTTGACTTGTTGAATCATGTTTAAATCTTGAATTCTCAATTTCGTTCTTTCTAGATCCGTAATTTTATCTACTTATGTATATAAAGATAAACTATTTAATATAAATAAATATAATCCATTTTAATTAACTTTATTCCAAAGTTTAAATATGCTTTTGATTTACTTCACATCCGGAATATTCCAGAAAGCTGCGCAATATCCATATTCTGTGTTAAAATATACAACAACCCAATTGTTTTATTTATTTTATTATGTTACACAGTTACACATAAGTTTTCATTGAAAATAAAAACTATTGAAATTTAATTAACGTGTACATATTAATTCATTTATTTTATTGGCAAATACCCTCTTTTGTGTTAATTTTTAGTGTCACATAACGTTCTTTTGTTATTTTTAAATTTTGCGCTATTTATTGTATTGGATTGTTGAGGCCACCTTACTCGTTTCATATTGAGCAACTAACATTTCTAGTACACAAAATCCTTTGCTTAAACGAATTAATCGTTCCAAAACATTTAATGTCAACTGAAATTTTTTTAACCAAATTTTTATTTTAATTTTTAGGGAAAAAAACGAAAAACTTAATCCAGGAATGAAACAATGAATTAATAATTAAAACACAATTGGTTTTTAGTAATCCAAAAACAAAACTGTAATTATAAGGGCGTATATGTAACGCTTCTTGAGGGAGGGGGGGGGGGGGGGAAGGCAGTTTCATGGTTTGTTACGATTTGTTACGAACAGGGGGAGGGGTGAACATAAAATGTTACGTAAAAGAACATTTTCAACACAATTCTAGTTTCATTTACTTAAACTAGGCGCATTTATGTCGATTCTGTCGAAATTTATTATGAAAGCGATATGATTGTAACATGTTTCGTTAATTGAAAAATTCACATTTATAAGATTAAAATAATTTAAAAATGTTTATACATTTATGTTACGTTACGCCTGGGAGGGAGAGGGGTTCTAGAATATGTTACGATCTGTTACAAGGAGGAGGGGGCTCAAAAACGCAACAAAAAAACGTTTCGTAATATGTGAACTTCGAAATTTAAGTTACCGTTTTTATTTTTATTTTTTGAATTTTTTGGTTTTTTAATAAATATTTTGCTGTAAGAGGCGACGCGCGATCATATTAGAACATAATAAGTGAAGACTGAAGAAAACTATTCATTTATATAATCCCTGGAAAAAAACTTTAGCAAAAACTACAGCTGACAGAGTAATTTACGTATGTATAATATCGAAAAACTAAAGCTCTGAAGGACATCCAGTTACATTTAATACTTGTTAACACCTTGAAATTGAAAATCTTAGATTTTTTGTTACTTTAATAAAATTATCTCTCTATATGAAGTTATACATTCAAATACAAAAAGTTCTATACATATTCAGAAATTCCGGTTATTCGCATATACAGTGGGTTTTTTATATTTTTTATTGTTCCATAAAAATATACAGGGTAGTTCAGTATCGAATTTTTCAATTAAGTAATTAGCACACGAGTTTGTTGGGGCAAATTCCCAAAATGTATTATTCATGCGAATCATCCTGTTAATTCAATTTTAATTTTATTCTGTTCAGCAACAGGGGTCAATATATTGCATATTGATTGTCTTTTAATTATACATATATGAAAACATAATTATGTATAGTACAGCGGTTCGCATTTACATTAAATTCGTTTTACTATTATCTATTTGTGGAAAATACAAAAGAAAAAAAAAACCACAACCCACGAAGCATTTATCTTAAACTATGCGGTTTTATCATTATTTGTCGTTATTGATAAACTAAATTTGAACTTTATATTCTTTTTGGTTTATTGGTTGGTATGACATAATTTTTCGGTTAATTTGGCATTCTTTATTGAACGCGGATTTGCAGTGCAGCCTGATTTGTATAAATTGTTATAACGTATCTTATCAGTAAAAATAATAATAACTTAGTAATGTACAGCAAAGTTGTGAAATATGTTCAAAAAAATATTTATTATTGTGTTAAATTGATAAATCGGTTTTTAATTATACGTGATGGCTTTCATACTCTCGTATCGGGCACGTGAAACGGTTTTATAAAATTCCGATATTAGAATTTGGCGAATTTATTTTTTAATTGTATTTTAAAACAATAAATAATTATGAAATTACTAATAAACTATATTCGAATTCGCCGATGTATCACAAATAATAACTCGAAAATGTTTTTTTTTAGTATCTAGGTCTTGTGGCGATGAGCTAATAATCTAAATCACTTTAATTAAACATAAAAGTAAAGATATTTTCAGACCAAAACAGACATAACCTTCAAGAAATATGTCTAAGCTATTTATAAATCTTTGTAAATTGTCGGCCGTTAACCTAACAAAAAGTATTTAATTAATGGAAAACACAATAATTGTTATTTCATCGTCGAGTATATTTAGTAAATAGTTTAAAATTAGATTATTTGATATTTGAAATAGCATTACTAAACTTTAAACGATTATTTAATTTAACATCACAGCTTCATAAGTATTTTTGCTCAGCGGCATCACATTGAGATAGAATGCTTAGCAAATTCGAAGACACGTACAATTTGTACAATGTTGACTAAACAATTGAAAAACTGCAACGACTCTGATTCTCTAAAAAATAAGATTGTGTAAACGTGAAAACTTGTAACAAGTCAAAGGTCAATGTGCTTAGTAAAGCTCATGTTTTCAACGAAAATAACCCCTATGTCTTTAATCTCGAATACTTTTTGTAAAAGTATGCCATTTATTTGATATTGTTGTATAACGGGGTTAACTTTCCGATAGAACAATAAACTGTTACACATGTTGATTTTTAGACTGAGGAGGTTAGACACACACCATTTCGCTAGATTGTCGACATGAGAGCCTTGTGGTACCCCTGAAGTAGCTTGAATTAATTCTGATCTTCTATTACTAAGCTCAATATACTGAATGCGATTACTCAAATATGATTTAAACCACGCAACAAACTGTTTAGATAAACCGAATCTGTGTAACTGTTCCAACGTTTTACAATGACTGATGGAGTCAAAGGCTTTGTCAAAGTCAGTATACAATCAACTTGCTTATGCATTTCAATTTCTTTAATGGTGTTCCTGGTAAATTCCATAAGATTTATTGGTGTTAATCTCTTGGGTATAAAACCATGCTAACACTGTGAGATGAATCGAAGAACCAAAGATTTGAATGATTTTCATACTGCCAGTTCAAATAATTTGGGTATTGAAGATATTGATGTAATTCCTCTGTAACAAGAGACATCATTTCTTGCTCCTGTTTTGAAAATTGGTGTTACTCTGGTTACTTTCCATTTCTTTGGAAATACTGCTAGATGTAATGATTGATTAAATAGAAGCAGGAATGCCATCAGGACCACATCCATCTCCGAATACTTCTAGAGTTCGATGAATATCCTCGGTTTCAATCCTTGGTGTTAGTATGGTTACGTTGTTTTCACCATTGTTTCGATTTTCATACTTACTATCAATTTCTTCCGGCTTATAAACTGATTGAAAAACTCCGCATACATGTTTGATATAACCTGCGGGTCACAAGATTTACGTTCCTTGAATGTAATACACACAGGGTAACCATTAGTTTCACGTTTTTCCTTAAAAAATCTCCAACATTTTTTTGGATCGTTTTTTATTTTTTTCTTAATACGGCCAATGTAACCAGGGCTGGAAACCGGTTTTGCAAAACCAAAACCAAAACCACAAAAACCATAAAACCACAAAATATTTTTAAAACCAAAACCGAAACCAAAACCAAATTTTAAAATCAAATAAACCGAAACCAAAACCAATTAATTTTTCAAAATAAAAAAAAACCAAAACCAAAACCAAATATATAATTATTGTTTATAATTTTATTTTTTGTTAATTATTTTAATGTTTGGAGGCAACATAATTTATTTTTGTTTTTAACTAATAAAAAAGAAGCTATTTAAATTTTTATTGAATTAAATTTACATTTAAATTTTATTTTTACAAAACCGAAACCAATACCAAAATTAAAAATTTTAAAACCAAAACCAAAATTCGAAAATTTATAAAACCAAAACCAATACCAAAACCAAAATTCGAAAATTTATAAAACCGAAACCAAAACCAAAACCAAAATTTTTCAGTCAATAAAACCAAAAACCAAACCAACCTAAAATACAAATTGGTTTCCAGCCCTGAATGTAACTACATGTTATACTTTATCTTAAAGGATCTTTCGAAATTTTGATTATACGCAGTGAATTTCTGTTTGCTTTCGTCTGAACAGATTTTGAGATTTATTTGTAAGCTTTGTCTTTCTTGTTCTTAAGATTGATAAGTTTATCGTCGAACCTTGGTGGTTGGTGGATATTTGTTCGATTTGATCACGGCAGTAGTAGGAACAAATAGTGCAATGCCCTCAAATATAATTTTGTAGAATTTATCCACGTTAGCATCTATGTTGCTGCTGATAAGTTGATTCTCCCAGCTATTCTACTTATTATAAAGATGACAGTCAGCTTTTCTAAAGTTATAATATACGGCTCTCTATTTGTTTTGTTGATTATCAATAACATTGCTGCCCTTACTTTCAAAAATTATTCCTAGGGCTTTGTGGTTAATATCATTAATAACGAATGGTGATCAGGTCTAAAATTCGGTCTAGATCATTATGTACCTCGTAAATTTATATCGAAAACAGTATCGATAAACAGACACTCAATTTCAGAACTCACATTCAAAGTTAAAATTTCATCCATTTCTTCTAGAACGTGTTGTAAACTTATTTGCACCAAAATAAAGCATGTTGACGTAATTAAGCCGGTCGATGTACGGTATTTGGGTTCGATCTCCCAGAATGGACATTTTACGGCAGTCACCTAACAAAGCTACTAAGCCCAATAGTTCTGCATGTACCATCAGGTACTCGTCGATATAAACCGTATCATATGTGGTATCAATAACATCTATATATACATACATTCAATCCTTATTCGCGATAAGATTAAAACTTCTCGAGATTCGCGAAATGATATTTCTTGAGCAGAACTCTAGTAATCTGTTTGCCTAAAAAATGTGAACCTGAGATATGTACGGCTTATTATTTGATTGAGGTATACTAAGCAGTATGCAGAGAATAATAAACAAACCGAAACATCATTATATGTATGGAGCAACAAATTTTTGCTCTTGTTGAATTTTCAGTCACTGAACGACAATTTAACACTGAAGCTATAGTGAGTGTAGAACTCTTACAACAGTAATTGGTTACTAAATATTATCATATTTGCAATACACAAAAATTACATTCACTTTATATAATGTGTAGCATAAGCCTCCGTGGCGCAATTGGTTAGCGCGTTCGGCTGTTAACCGAAAGGTTGGTGGTTCGAGTCCACCCGGGGGCGGGAATTTTTTTTTTAAATTTTTCATCTGAACATATTAAACAGAATTTGAACCAACTAGTTTCCAAATGGTTAGTGCCAAAACCTATTTTAGGTTCAGAAAAATTACCAAGTTAAGTTTAAGTAGTTGTTTAGATCTATACGGTACAACATATAATATAAACCGATTTAATCAAATCCCCTCAAACAAACATATTAGGAATTTCTCAGTAATATCATACATAAATCAAAGAATTTATAAAACAATAGGGTGGTTAATGTTATAATGATCGGAAATTGCACTATACATAAGTAGTTCAAAATATTAAAAATACACAAATCTACAAATGAACGAGTACAATCTGAAAAATATATTTAATTCCATCTGGTTTGCTTGGTTTGTTTACAGAAAATATAAACGGCAGACACCGTTTTATGTACACAATCGTATAGTCAAAATAATATCTCGCTGAAAATTCCTATCCTTTCATTCCCGAGTAAATACAACAACAAATTCATTTTTTGTTGTTGTTTTACTCGAGAATGAAGGAATAGGAATTTTCAACGAGATATTATTTTAACTATACAATATTTATAAATTAAATATTTGGCAACACGTATGAGAATTTTATTTATTGATAGCAGCTGAATTTTTTTTTTCTTTTGTTTTTGCTAAGGTCATTAAATTTAAAAAACTGTGTACATATCTGTTACGTACTCGTATGTACTTTCTAGTGTTCAACTTAACACTTTCAATTAACTAACTTTAAATGGTTGCCAATGTCAAAGTAGTATGTAGATATGACCTTTGGCTTCATTTCATCGAGGGTTATTTACTGCGACCTCTGAGTATATTTTTAGTATTTTCACATTTTTTTTTATTGAAAACTTCCTATATACATACATTTTATAAATATACAGCATTTCACAAAATTGGATTGATAAGAGAGTTACACAGCTAATAAAGTTATCTCTCATAAATTGTTCTATGGAAAAACCCCTATATCGAACGAACATGCGATCAATAACAATTTACTTGGAAATCACTAATCAGCTAATTTAATTTGTACAGTATCGGTAAGCACAAAATTCGCTGGTTTCACTGTAAGATATATTCCAACTGTTTCTATATAAATTCAGCTTGAAATTACCATGCATACAATTTTAAAACGAAACCGTTTTTAATTCGTTTTCACATTTCGTTCCAGTTGAAACATTTTTACATCACTTTTACTTAATATCTTTCTGTACACTAAATAAATAAATGTAAAGCAAAGATGGCAAATCTCTAGAGGGTTTGATTTGAAAGCGATTCCATTTCGCTTAAATTAACCATTAATAAATTTGACAGTCCAAGATAAATATGAATTCCACATTTCACCACCGTCAACAAAATTAAATATTAAGATTAATCAAGAGAGCAAAAAGGTCTTCAATTTCTTCGTGTCGCTTGGTTATTTTCCCAGTGGCGTACCAGTAAATTAATCAAAAAATAATGAATTTCTTATTATTAGACTTTCTCTTACCTGAACCAAACGAAATACTTCGACGCACTTCATTTTAGCAGAACGGATTTAGTGAATTTTTGAATATAACATATTGAAATAAATAATCCAGTGATACCAACATTTACGTATTGATTTGATCGTAGTAGTGTTTGTATTTCATTATAACAAGCCATCATTTAAACATGGAGTGGCTGATCGAGTTTAGCTAAACTGCAGTATCTCGAGGGTATTACATTCCTATTACGGTTCTCGCCTCATCGACGTATTACAGTGACTCGAAAGGGCACAATGTTAACAGAACAAATGACACAAATGTTCAGAAAATTAAATTTGTGATATATAATGTAAGTATAATTTATTACTTTTATTAGTTATTCTTATTACCATTAATTAATTTTGAGAAATTAAATTTGTAACAGAGAATTATTTATTTCTAAAAAAATAAATAAAACCTTAAATAAATTGAAAAACATTTCAAATATAGGTTTTTCCGATTAGATGAAACCATTTCCAAATTGAATAAAACTATTTACAAATTAACAGAAACCTTTTTCAAATAAAACGAAACTATTTCTATTTTGGAATTTTCACAAAGATGAATACAACGAGTAAAACAAATTCACAAAATGCTCACATCAAATCCCAATATATGACGTAGACAGCTAAGAGTGCCGCCTGATCTGACCTCAGCATAGTAGAGGAATCAAATCAAATTAAAACGTCTGCAAATGAAGAACACTAATTTAAGAGCAAATCGGAATTCCAAATAAGTCAAATAATAACAAAGTTATGAAGAATCGTTTATAACTCAAAATAATAGATACACATCACTAATGGAGTTCAAGGAGCAGTCAGAAAAAGAAAACAATGTGCATAACACAAGTAATAACTTACCCGAAAACAACATAAATGTTGAACGACCAATCTCATCAATGCAAGCAAATGGTAATAAAGAATATCAGGACCACACGGGTAAAAAAAAAACGGAAAGCCTCCACCTATCCACATACATGACCAAGCGGTTAAGGCCGCCCCTAGACGTAACGTTTAACTGCACAAATTTAACTGCACAAGTCAATCGTTGCAAGTCTACTTGACTGTGTAGGGGGCAAAACTGCGCAGTATTGAAACATTGTGCAAGTGACTTGGGCAAGACCTAACGTTTCCACTTTTTGCTTTCGCTTGCGCAAGTCTATCAACACATCGTTACATGTAGGGGAAGTTTGTGCAGTTTTCTTTTTAAATTTTTCCTTTTTCATATTTTGAGCTGTCAGCTATACATTTTTAAATAATGGCGAAACGAAACATAATAGTGGAATTATTAAACATTTCATTGACATGCAAATAATCTCTACAAGTTTCGGGTATTATCATCTTTAAAGTACAAGATTTTTATCTTCAGAGGTCATGTTTCAACAATGAAATATTGCCAAAACTGAGCTAAAATTGTACCAACAGTTGGTATTGTTTAGGCGCTGACTTGCACAAGTCTAGACTTGAGCGATAATATGCACAGTTTTATTTGCGCAATTAAACGTTACGTTTAGGGCCGGCCTAAAGGAACCATAGAATTGGTACAAGAATTAAAATTCAATAATACATTTAAAATAACCTGAGTGAGCAAAGAAAAACATTCCGTTAGAATGGAAAGCCTGGAAGAGTACAAAGTGAAATAACAACTACCTAACAGATGCAAAGACTAACTTCTTCACATACACGCCTAACGGCATGCAAACCAAAAATTATACATAGTTATAAAAGGATACGCAGGAAGAGGATCTGATTGAATTAAAAAAGGAAATTGAAGAGCAAGATGAGGTCAAATTAAATAAAATTACACAACTCAAAACACAAATGTCAATTAAAAACCGAAGCAGACTACCAATATTATAGTGCATCTTGAGCTCAACTCAAATATGGCAAATCTATTTAAAACCAAAACAATAAATTATCAACGTATAACATGGGAACCGCTTAGAAAATGTGACCACTTAATGCAATGCAGAAAATGGCAAAGATTTGGCCATGCAGCAGTTAATTGTAACAGATGTGTTTAACCTTCTCAACAACATAACCCGGATGAATGTATAGTATTAATTCTAAAATACACTGCGCCAATTAAAAAACAGAACAGAAATTTTCCTCGAAAAAATCCCCAGATTTAAACGCTTGTATCTTGGTGAAATAACACCTGTCAAAAAAAAATGTTTTTTTCTAGTTGAAGGAAATTTTGTCTTCTTCTCAATACTGGATTACTGGAATCCGTTTTATTTTATTTTGTTTTTTTATGACTTTGTTGAGTAAAACAAAAGGTATCTAAAAAAAATAATTGCTGCTGTTTGAAACTATAAACGAACTTCCCGTCAAACAAGGTGTTACGTTTACGTAACACTAGCGAAGAATCTTGTTCATACAACTCTTCGTAAACGTAACACTTTGGTGTTGCAATAACGAAGCAGTTATGTCGTTCCCGTCCTATAATAATTAGACTTTTTGCGAGGAGTTGTCAATGTGTTAGTAGCTCGTAAACAGTTCGCTTGAGGTGGTGCGCTTCGAGCTAAATTTTAGATTCATTGCCATGTGTACCTTTATTTTCAATGCCCGCTTTTAAATATTGTTGCTTTTGAGCTTCGTGGAAATTATGAAATTTGCGTTATGTACAAAAATAAAATTTTTTATATTTCACATTACATGCTTACATTATCAATACTAATTATATTTGTACTAACTATTCTTTTAAATTGTGCTTGAATTTAAATGGTTTTTAGAGGTAGAATTTGATCAAAAAAGGAAAGGGGTTTCCTTAAATTATTACAATATTCTGTCGGTGTAATTTAAAAAATCATAAAAAACAGGGTGTTAATCTACATTTTGACAGAACTAATTAGGGTTTGGTTTTGATCCGGTCCGCCATCTCTTTTTATTATTTTATGTCTTGTTTTCATAACCCGAATTAGCCTGTTCCCACCATGTATACAGCGCATCGCAACACTTCCTCGTTTCATATACTTTATGCCGTAATGTACCATATGCCGTTTTAAAATATGCCGGTTTCAAATATGCCATAGTGTACCAAATGTCATTTGAAAGACGCCTTATTGAAATATGCCATATTGTACCACATGCCGTAGTGTTTTGTCATGTTCCGTAATGAAATATGCCATATGGATCGGCACCCCATTCATTAAATTATGATTTATTTATTTATTAATTATAATTTTGGAACACCTTATTTTGAGCATAAGCTCATTCACAACAGGGATTTGTGACTGGCGTATACGATACCTCATCCTTACCGCCCCGGTGGCACAGTTGTTAGCATGCTTGCTTCAAGCTCCGGAGGTCCCGGGTTCGAATCCCGGCGGGTGATGAAAAAATCACGGCTGGTTAATGTAAGGATCAATGAATTAATCATTCATTATCCGTTAAAAGAAAAATGATTACGAAACTTCACAATGAAGCGGCCAAATCCCTCCATGGGATGTAGCGCCAGCGAAAAAAAAAAAAAAAAATATTAGTTAGTATCAATCCTCAATCATAGATAGAAATATTTACATATATGTACATCATTTTACTGTAACAATCGTTCTGGGCTCTTGTTCGGTTGTAAAATAAACAATCATTTGGGTTTCGTCGTTAAACTCACAATTGTGACTACTACTTAAGTCGCATTTGAGAATGTGAACTGCACTGACATTTGAGAATGTGAACTGCACAACTGTTTGGTCATAGTAATCGGTGGATAAATCCTCGGTTTTTAATTATTATTCGTTCAAACTTACGGACCTAAGTAAAACGAAAAAAAATTAATACATAAAGCATGGTTTCCACGATGGCGAGGCGAAAATATTAGTCAAACTAAAAAGAGAAAGTAAAAATTCACCAATAGTACGATAGAGACAAAATACCATTTTGACAGAAAATTTGGGACGTCCAGTTTTTATTATGTATTTTAATTCAGCACTCCGAAATTGGCCGTCTAATCCGAAAAAAAGATGAAATGGATCATATTTTTTCGGATTACCCGCTGATTTTCGGAATTCATATGTCAATTTGAAGAACATTTTCGGAATAAAATAAATTTCAAAATAAAACCGCTAATTTGGATTTTGTTTTGTAAAGACAATAATTAAATATAAAGCATTAATCCAGTAATGGATGTTAATAAAGTTAAAAAATGTAAGTTAAATTATGAAATGTCTCCAAATGTATATCAATCCAAACACAAACAAAGTTATAGTTGATGAAATCTCAAAACGTCAAAAATAAATGAATAAAAATTCGGTGTAATGACTTGTTGCTGTTTCACTCACTCTCATGTTATTTTTTTTATTCCTTCCTCTTTTTAGTTTGACTAATTTTTTCGCCTCGCCATCGTGGAAACCATGCTTTAGTTATGTTGATAATTTTGAATAAGTTAGGTAACAAACAACTTACCCCTAGATTATTCTAAAAATCTTAAAACGTCGAATTTTGGAAATCTCTTATACGTATTTCAATTCAAATTATCTCGGACTATATCGAAGTCTTGAAGAATCTCGAAAAATCTATATAATCTCGAATAATATGTAAACGCCAAACACACTTCAAGTATGCTTGAAAGCCTGGACCAGCAGAGGAGATAGAACGAGTTATAATTAATTACAACTTGCTGCAGAACTCAAGCGCAGTACGCTGAGAATTTGCTTGCAGAACCTATTTTTTGCGACATGTTTTTCACAAAATTTAATAAATAATTCAGTATAAATTGTATACTCGGTAAAAATCGGTTAATATTGGATTAATTGAAAAGTTTTAATTAATTAGTTAAACTTAACCTGTTTTAATTTCCCTATCAGCAATATTTCCAATGCGGAGTTTAATTTGTTTGTGTAAGTTTTGTATTAGAGCGTTCCAAATCAAATTGTAAATACTTAAAATTGATAAAGAAACCAATCGATTTTTTCCATGCGTGATAGTTTAGGTCAGAAGCCGCCACAGCAAACGGAGAACTGTTTTCAGCCGCCTTATCATTATATCAGGAAGATTTGTAGGAAGGAAGGACCAAAAATTTCTCCTCGGTTGAAGAGAGAAAATGTCCCGGTAATTACTTGTGATTTGGTTAATTTTTAGCACTACACGTTATTCGCTAAACAAAACAAAAATTTCATAGGGATCCGCGGATCAACAAAGAAAGAAACACATCCAATCAATATGCTTCATAAGGGAAATTGGAAATGGAATGCGTCGATCAGGCATTGAGACTGGATTCAGAAAACTCAGGTGGAAATGGAGCGGACACACTTTGAGGAAAACACCAAATGATTTAACCCGGACGCCGTATAAGCAGAAAGTGGGAGGGCCAGCAATAACCTGGAAAGAATGGTTTTAGCTCAAGCCTCCAAAAGAGTGAGGTGTCTAGTCTAGTGTACGCCCAATGCTCCTAAATGGAGATAACGGGTAAAAACAAGTGTAACCTGGGTACTTAGGGAGTAAAATATTTTTTTTTGGAATATTACATGTTTTTTTTTAGAATACAGTGACTTACAACTTTGATCCTTTTTCAAAATAGTTCGATAGTTCTTGTTCTTCAATTTTAAACGAGCCAGGATACAAAATTTTATGGAAACGGTTGATGAATACAGTGAAATTTATTTCAGGAAACATTTCAGACTTTCTCGAGAAACAATCGCTTCATTAGTAGGTACGTATTTTAGACATAAGTTTAGTAGGGAACCATGTATTATATTTTTCACAATTCCATGTTACATTTTTCCATGTACGTAGCCAATACGGTTACATATAGACCAATAGGAAACCTATTCGGAATAGGAGAAACAACTACATATGGAAAATAGTGAAAAGGGTCGCCGCTTGGATGATCAGCATTTCGCATAAGTATATCGTTTGGCCACGTTAACCCCAATAAATAAGGCAGACAACAGAAGAATTCCAAATAATGGGTAACGGTAGCCGTATCAAAATAAGGAAGCCGCCTGTAAATCAGAAAATCTATTTTAATAGAAAACGCAGTACTGCAGGCAGTGGCAGATTTATCAAAATGTTTTATCGACGTTTGATGTGGCGAGCCCGGCTCCATGCATGCTGCCAGAGTTCTACGACGCTCCCCATTATTTTGGTTAGCTTCGGAAAATTCCGTTTTTCTAAACAACTTTATATTGGGAAATTCTGCTTATCCGTCAAATTTTTGGTTAGCCCTCCATTTAAAGACACTGGAAATTTAACACAACAACAAAAGAAGTTTAATCAAATTCATTCTTCCTCAAGAATAGTAATAGGAAACGTATTTGGGTTAATGAAATGTCGTTTTCGAAGGCTCTTACATTTTACGGAGCACATCGACCTAGGTACGGTGTAGAATATAGTGGTATCGTGCGGTAAACGCAAACGACCAATGGGATGAATCTGAAGTTGCAATAGAAGATTAGCATTCTAGTGCAGTTCTCAAGAAAAACACAACTTTAGTCGTCAACTCTCGATAAAAAATTGATTTTTTGAGTCGGAAAGGGTTAAAGAATTAAGTGCACAATTACTGAATAGAATAAAGCATTCATAAACAAAACAACCCGAAATTTAGATGTGCATGATGAATCGTTTATTTTACAAAAAAAAATAAACAATAATTTTTCATCTTATTCTTCTTATGCGTTACATCATACATTTATAACAAACGATAACAACGCGTCATCATTTTTTAAATATTATTTCCAATGTCGTCGTATTCAATGACGCAAACGAATGGAATCCATATAAGAATTCATTAACATAAAAACAAATATTATGATTCATCCGATTCCAAATAAACAAATTACTTCTAAATTATTTATAAACATTTTTATGAATGAAATTTAATTAAAATTCCCTTCCTCTTTTGCTTTCTTGTTGTTATACTACGTTTTGGAGTTATCGTAGCGCGGCGCAATTTATCGAGGTTAATGGATGGTATTGTGATAATATGAAGGCCGGCTATGTCGATGACATTACTTTATTGGTTTCATTTCAATCAACATCATATTATTTTGATTATAAGCGATTTATTTGAAAATCAGAAAACAATTAAATTGATTTGATTTGAATAATTAATTGGAAAACGAATAAATTGAGTGCGTTGCTATATTTTTAGATCATACAAATTGTAAGCCATACATAATTTTAACGTTTTCTTGAAGAAAATGTTACTTAGAAAATATGTACATTGTTACCTACATAGTTATTTACACAACCAACAAAATTAAAGAGCGAAAGTTTTTTAAGATTATCATATGTATTTATAACCACTGTTACATAATATTGAAAGTACATACATAATTCACTTTTACAGTTTAATACATTTTAGTTTTCGGTTGAACGAGAGTTTAGTATGCGTACACTTTATGAATCAAAAGTATCTCAAATATACCCTAATGAAAAACATCATTTAGGATTAGGACAACTTATCAATAGTAAATAATATGTGTGACAGAATAACCAACGTTATCGTTTTTGTGACATGAATGGTTGACAAAACAATTATTGCGTTACCTGGAATTACCAAGTATTACGAATAAAAATAATTAATTAAAAAGTAAATTTATTTAACAATATGATGAAACTGCAAAAATTATTGCTGTTTTTATTAGAAATTCGATTAGAAAGATTGTTGAATTTATGATGTATGAGTGTTCACGTTTTAACCCTCTCAAACGCCTTGTACAATATATTGTACATCAACTTTCATCGCTTCGACCAACCGTAATTTTTAATTTTTGTCTCATTTCTCTTGTGCGATCGTTCTCTTATGTATTTATGTTGTAGCAATGCCATATCATAGCAGTGCATAATTGAGCTACGTATTTTATTTTTGGAAGAAAGTCAATTTAAAATGGCGTTTGAAAGGGTTAAAATGCGCCTTAAATGTATTCTATAATACTATAAGGGTTACATTTCAAACGGAGAGGCAAATAAGTGCATGGAAAAAATGCTACAAAAAATCATTTCTTGTGAAACGCACTACGAGATCTTACCCTTTTAATAAGTTCACTAAAAATTATGTGCATTAAACAAAGTGCAGTATAATAATAATTCACATGATCTTGTTGCAGACAAGATCAAGATATTTATGCAGGCTACAGAAACATTTCTTTTCAAAACTTATCGAGTTAAGAACTGCCAAATAACGAGAATCACTGGCATACATCACCCAAGTAGATTTCACTTACCATTAGAATTGGGCCCGAGCACTAAAACAACTGACGGAGAATTTATATTACATACGTACAGGTCCGACTCGTAGCGTATTCGAAGTATGCATTGCACACATACGCTGAAAATGTAAAGGCGCTTCCACAATACAGTATTAAATTTAAATTTTAACAAAAAATATTTACAAAAATAATTTTTTTTAGTTTTTAATTTTTTAAACACAATTGAATATGCAATTCGAAAAGGGCACATCTCTGAATATTAAATAAAATGCATTAAATTTGAAAAGGGCACATCTCTGTGAGTTGACCCTGGGGGTCAATTCTCGTTCTATGAAAAAATGGAATGAAAAAAATCTTTCCATTTGGTTTCCATCACATCTTTCTCATTAGTATCTTTTCACGCAATAGCAATATGCGATTAACGTTGTCCAAATGAAATAAAACGATGGAAATACGCTGAATACTATTGACGATTTTACTGATGTAGATGTCGCGTAGGTTTAGTGCTATACTGCTATGTATAAATCAAATTTGACGTTTAATGGATTTAATGTTTTAGTAAGAAATAGCTGGTAGGTAGAATTTGTTTTATTAAAATTAAATTATTGTTCATTTGAATACGTTTGTATATCATTTAAATGTTATTTCAAATACTAAATCAAACATTAAATTAATTGTATAGCACTAATGTTAGTTCATCGTAGATGGCAACCCTTTCGCGGAAAATCGTCAATACAGCAAAACATATTTTATCAAGTTTCATATATATTTCCGCTAGGTGTAAATAAATGATGAAAGAGATTATAATTTGTAATAATATTTAATCACTCTCTCAAAGAGAGGTAAATAGAGAGTTAAACCAATTTTCATCATTGCTTGTCAAAATATAAAATAAATTACTAAAATGCCCAAATTTTATTTAAACTAAACGAAACTAATTATTTAGGGATTTTTCTTAAATGAATTGAAATTTGTTTAATAAATTTGCTTATAAATTAGTTTTAAAGTGACTAGTATTATAGTTTGGTTGCACATTTAACATTAAAATTGCAAATTTAGGTGTTATAAAACTGAATTTCCATATTCATTTATATTCTCACGACCAAAATACTCGGTGAGAAAGTTTTTTTCATATGAGAAGATTTTTACGTCATTTTTTTCCTTCTCATGAAACATGAATTGGAAATCTCTATTTCTCACTGAAAATACTTTTCATTGTACTTTTCACAGAACGAGAATTGACCCCCTGGTAGCAGTAATAATACAAAAGATGTGCCTATTTCAAACAAAATAGGTGCGTGTGGGGATATATTTCCATCACATTTACGTGAAAAAATGATGTTGCCAAAATATACGAGATGTGCCCTTTTCGAAATTGCTTCTTCGTTCCATCTGCCACCCCTTAAATTTAATCGTTTTTGATGCAGTAAAAGGATCTATTGAAATTATAAATTTTTTTTCAAGATCGCCAAAGTGTTGGCGTTTTTTCACATCCATGTGTTGTAAATTGACAGTAAAACCATTAAACGATACTCGATCGGAAAGCCCTATTAATGCCGTTAGTGCTTTGAAGACCGTACAACAACTGAATCACTCGCAACGAAATTAGACAATTTTGAATTTATTTTTGGTCTAATGATCTGGTAGGAGGTTCTAACAGAAATAAATTGTGCGAGCAAATTGTTGCAATCATAGAGCATGAATGTGAAATCAGCAGCTAGTGTGTTGACATAAACAACTGAAATTTTGGTTTCTGGTAATTCCGAAGATTCTTTCGAGAAATATATTTCACAAGCTAAAGTATGCGCAATAGATGTTAATTTGACTGACGATTCTAGGCTTGAGCTATAAAATCGGATCCGAAAAAGAATGCTTATTTGGGAGGAGCAGCCAGAAACCCCTGAGTCTATTAATAATAAAATGAAATTCAAAAAGAACTTTTTCGACGTATTATTTACAAAAGCAATTATAATATATATATATATATATATATATATATATATATATATATATATACACGGAAAAAAATAAATTGGTACTCAGCTAAGAAAACGAACGTTTAATTCAAGAAAATGTACTTTTTCTTGATTTAAAAGCTAATTTTCTTATTTCTTTCGATTTTTTCTTCATTTCAAGAAACACAATTCTTACATGAAGAAAAACTCGATAGAAATAAGAAAATTAGCTTTTAAATCAAGAAAAAGTACATTTTCTTGAATTAAAAGTTCGTTTTCTTAGCTGAGGACCAGTTTATTTTTTTCCGTGTATTATTATTTTAATGAAAGAACGTTTTGAATCGTGTATAAGTGTTATGATTTAATGCAACTCTTTGAACTTTTGTATGATATTAAAAAGTGTGATGAAATGGAGTATAATGAACTTATAGAAAAATGTAAATTATTAGAACAGTATTATCTTATAAAGAATGCAAAGATCTTGAAGCAAACGAACTACCAATAGAGCTGAAATACATATGCCGTTATCTCGAAAAATTGAAGATGATACCAACCCAAAACAATTTTTGAAGTGGATTCGTAATACCAACGTTGAAGAACTCTTTCCAAATGCACTGATTGTATTAAGAGTGCTATTAACTGTACCCGTTTCAGTTGCTAAAAGTGAGAGAACATTCCCTAAATTAACAAAGATTAAAAATTATCAGCGATCAACTATCGGGCAAGAAAATTGAATGGTTTGGAACTATACTCCATATAATCTGAAATTGCTAAATCTATTTACCTTGATGTGTTGCGGAAAAAAATCACTAAAATCAAAGCCAAACCATAGACAATCATAATAGATTTCTCATTTGACTAAAAACACAAAACAAAAATAAAATTTTCCATTCAAATGTTATCGGTGTATTGCATATACGTATTATATTTGCAACTCATTCTAAAATCATTGCCTTATATGTAAAATACACAACACAACGATAACATTGGAATTATCAGGAGTTTTGTTTTTTTCCTTTAGTTATAATGAAATGAGAAATCTAGTATGAATGACTATGGCCAAATGTATCCCTTATTCCCTTTTAGTAGAGTAAAAGAAACAAGTTTGACAGCAATAATTTTTGTTATGTTTTTTTATTTTGTTTTAATATTCTGCCATGTTTTTATTTTTTATTGATTAATAAAGAAATAAGCTTTAAACAAAAAAGAGTTTTGTTTAAATTTTTTAAGTTGCTTAATTTTTTGTCCTAAATGAATTTAATTTGATAAATTATAAGAAAATTATAAACTATCAACTTAGTGCATTTTGTTGATAAATTTACAACAACAATTGCACGTGACAGGAATTAAATAATTCGAATTAAAAATTTGAGTTATTTAATTCGAGCTCGGAACAAAAATAATACGTAACTATTTGAAAGAAAAACAGGAGAAGTACCAACATAGAATACAAAAATTAAATCGAGAAAATAAATCGTGGCTTATTTTCTTAAAAAAAAAAAATAATTCCAAAATAATTCGAATTCAATTTTTCTCAACAAAATACGCTATAAATAATCCTCGCCAACTATTCCTCGCACAAACAAAAAATAAACCACAAGCCGGGCCTGCACACGTGGCAACAAATGCAAATACTATCAAAAATTAATTGTCAATTTACTAAACTTCAGCAATATTTGTCAAGTGTCAGTTACATTTGCACTGAAAACAGGAGTTGATGAATTTGTTTCCCAATGCGCATAACAAGCAGAAATTCAACAACAATATCTAGAATGTTTTCTTTGCAAATTTTCGAGTATATAGCATTTCGCCTAAATGTTGTTAGTTATAATTTATGCTATTTGTAATTCAAAAGGGCGGCACGGAATAAGTTTCAAACTAGACTTACATATTTCAATTTAACTATGCATTTGAGCCAAATTTTGAGAGCCAAATGAAGAAATATTAGCTTTAGGTGTTTCTATTAGCCGTCAACAAAATTATTCATATACTCCTAAATGTAATGCAGTGTTTGATTTTGATTGATTTGATTTCAAGGGGAACTGTATTCCCCAAACACGGTTTTAAGGTTAAAAAAAGGAGATATAATACAAAGTCATGTGGGGATAAACCTGCTTAAACGAAACTGAAAAAAAATCCTTGAGAACAGATTGATCATTTGTTCAACAATGATTATTCAAGAATTTTTAAACTGGCAACGGAGACAGGTCACAAAATTTAAGGACAATTTACCCGGTAAAGAATTCATATGTTCGTTTCTGAAATGGCACAAGCAAGCATTATCTTACCGGTTAACTGATTCTTTCTAATATATAATTTTACATTTTCTCTGAAATTATCAATTTTTTTTTGGCGCCCAAACTATTTTTGATTGTTATCGCAAAATATACAAACAACAAATCAATTAATGTTACTCAATATCGCAATATGTGCATACATAATCGAAAATTGTTTATATGTTTCAAACGAGCTAAGTCAATATTTTTGAAAATGTTATCTATATATGTATCGGAATTTATTATCGTACCGCCTTATCATATGATATCGTTTCTCACGAATTATAAAAATTTCCTAAAATCGATTAGTTTTATGGCATTGGGTATTCGATTATATACGTAATTATGAACTACTATAATATATTACTATTTACATAACAATAGGCATCGCTTTATCATTTTCAAGAACAATATTTTAGGTCTTATATGTATACGTTTTTCTTTCTTATAAATGAATCGTTGTGGTGCTAGTCGCTAACCCTGATAAGTGTTTTATCGCTAATTATTTACTTGACATGTGGTTGATTATGATTATTGAATGTTTGTTATGTAGATTGCGGTAGTAACTAGCACTTACTAGCGTACTTTTAAAAGTACATACGAGTAGATTTCTTTGTATCGAGAATTTCTAAGATAAATAACGGTGATTGACGTACATAGATTAGAAATGTTTATATGGTAAACATACGTATCTATATGTGATAAAAGATGGATGGAGGTGTGAATTTGATTTAGTATAGGATATTATGTAAACCTGTGTAAAATAAATTGTTGGAAGAACACTTGTGTTACGTGATATTTGTATCGTTTCATATTCATCGTACGTATATAGATACAAAGCTTATATTTGCCAAATGCCGGCATTTAAATTATTTTCCAAAAACACAAAAAAAAAACGCAAAATTTTATTTTCTGTTGTGTTTTTCAACAAATCAAAAATTATTTCAATATTTAACTTTAATGTGAGGTCAAAATTCCCCACATGTATGTCATTTCATTATTTAAAAATAACTGATATGGATTTTTTTTAAAGATTATGAAATCTGCCAGTATATCTGCAACAAAAAATTCGTTTGCGTTTTTAATTGATAACAAACTTGTAGATTATTGTTTTAAGTATTTTATTCTAACTGTTTATTAAGGGGTAATCTTAACTGGTTTGCCAATTTTTCCTTTTTTTGGAGAATAATGGTTGCAACATTCATAAAAGCTGTTAGTACACATAAATACTCCTGGTTACAATTAATTATGGAACCAATTTCAAACTTGAAAGTTTAAATCTGCCCTTATCTCAACAGCAGAACGTCAAAGAGGTCATGGGGGACGCCGCGCAAAGGTCTATTCTAAGGTCTGATTTATGGAACGCATCATACGACGGCATCCTGAGAATGGAAATGCCAGATGACACCTTCATGGTTGGGTCCGCAGACGATATTGCAGCAGAGTCGTTCGGGATATAGACGACGGCCAACGCAAGCTCAACCAAGTAATGTGAAGAACTACCTCTTGGCTAACTGGCCAGGGCTGCCCCTAGCAACAGAAAAAACAGAATTAATTGTGCTTACGAGACGGTAAATTGCAACCGATATGCTGTTTCAGGTAGGAAATCAACAGATACAGTCCAGCACAGCAATCAAATACCTGGGGGTACATCTGAACACAAAACTTAATTTTGGAGGATAGGATAAGCGGTCCTTAGAAAAGGCGTCGAAAGTAACCTATGCCCTGAGAAGATTGATGACGAACATCGGGGCCCAATGGCTGGAAAAAGGAGGCTTCTAATGTCAGTCACGAACTCCATCCTTTTGTATTGGTGCGAAATATGGGCAGACACAATTAAAAAGGGAACATACAGTAAAAAAATTACAGCTGTGCAACGTCGTGGGGCACTAAGGATCCGCAGTTCTTACAGAACTGTCTCAGCAGCTGTTGTGTTGGTTATTGCTGGAGTGATTCCCATAGACCTAATGGTGAAGGAAAAGAAAGCTATATATGACACCATGAGCGATCTTGGCGTCTTAGAGGCAAAAAAGGCAGCCAGAGAACACGTCATGCTTTGCTGGCAAGAGAGATGGCAGACCGAGAGTCGCGAAAGGTGGACGAAAAGGCTAATTAAAACCCTGTCTGCGTTGGAGGATAGGAAACAGGCCGAAGTAAATTACTGTTTGACTCAATTCATCACGGGTCATGGGGCTTTTACAAATATCTGAAAACAATGGGCACGATGGAAGAATCGTCTTGTATTTGTATCTATGGCGATGCAGCAATTAATGATGCAGAACACACTTTTTTCACTTGGGACCAGTGGAAAAGAAGACGTGAAGAACTAGTAAAAAAGGTTGGCAGGGTGAAGCCCGATAATATCGTGGGTATCATGGTCGAATCGAAACAGAACTGGGATACAGTAGCGAATTTCGTAGAATCGAAATTACAACAAAAGAAACTAGAAATGGAGAACCACCATAGAACGTGAAAGCTGTTATTTACAATACGAATATAGAAGACGAAGCATGAAAAGCAATATACGAGACACCATCTTGATGTAATATCAAAATAGTTCCGAAGTAGATTTTCTGTCTGAAGTAGTAAATTGTATGTAAATACATTTTCTCACCCCTCATAATGAAAAAAAAAAAAATTGTCCAGGCTCGCATTAATTAAAAGTATCTGATTTCGAGAGTACGAACAGCATGTAATTCAGTTCAATGGCCTCAAACAAAACGAAATTTCTTGCAATCAAAAATACATAAATAGTACATTGATAAAGCATCACAAATTTTGAGTATAATTTGAAAAATATCAAGAATTTCGAAATAATCTTAAAAATGTTGAATTTTCAAAGTATTTTAAATATTCTAGAAAGTTCTCAAATATCGTAATACAGTAAAAATCCTCAAAGACGGAAACTCAAGGGACCAAACAAAAATTCCGGTTTTGGGGATTTTTCCGGTTTTTGGGGTTTTATTCGGCTTTAAGGAGTTGTCACGGAAAATTATAAAAAATGAGAGTAAATAGTGAGTTTAAATACTCCCCGGTAATGCAAACATTATTTATGCTTATGAATTCATTTATTTCTGTCCTTCTTTTGTACATAAATAAAAAGAACTTATAGTTAACTAATAATGCTTGAGAACTGTAAAATTGGTTCCGATATTCGAATATTTTTAGTTAGTGCAATTGAGAACCATTCAAACACGGCTTTGTTTATTTTGCCGTATTTGCTGTCACGATTTTTTTGTAAACATACGATGGTTTTCGTTGGATTCCAAATATTTAGTGATGATATTATTATCTTTGTTTTGTAGAATGCAATAAATCTGAGTTTTTCGACATTTATATTTATCGCAGATTTCCTTTATATTTTTCCAGCAACTTTTCAACTGGATCACATCGTATTTTTGTTTCAAAGTTAGATTTACTTTTTGTTTCATATTTCTGAAATTTATATGTGAAGTTTATGTGTATTGCATTAAATATTATAATTAATGTTAATTGTTAACTTACACGGAAAATCATTCAATTCAATTTGGTAATAAATACTTGACGCTTTATTTCTAGTTTATAAACAAATTTTTTTTTTAGTCTGAAGTTGGCTAAGTTTCCGTTTCTTAGGAGTTCTAATAATAAATATTACATGGAGAGGCATCATTCCGTCCGGGTTTAGGGGTTTTCCGCAGTAGAGAGGCCAATTAGTATGATTTTTGTAAGGATTATTTTTAATAAAGTCCAAATTTCCGTTTTTAATGGGATTCCGTAGTAATAGATTTCCGTTTTTCAGGATTTTTACTGTATTCGTAAATGTAAAACCAAAGGAAATCCTATACGCGCTAATCATGTAAAATGTAAAAAACCTGGACGTTCTTGAATAATTTCGAATAACCAATCAAATTGAAGAAATATCGAAATTTTGGCATAATCTCGAAAAATCTCGAATAATCTTAACGAATTATTATTTAACGTTGCTAACACTAATAAGTAAGTTACGGCTAAGCTCAACAAAACGATATGCAATAATAATGAAACTCTCAAATAGTATCGGATTCTTCGAGTAGGCTCCCGAAAATCTCAAACAAACTGGAATATTATTGAATAACTCGAATACTCCTACCCCACCAAAAACAACCAAAAGAAACATCACCACTAACTGCAAAATTAATTTGGAATTCGAAATTTCCTTATACATATTGTGGCAGCACCATCGGGGAGTTACCAAGATACCAATATCGAAACATACAACGGGTAACACCAATATGGAAAGGTACGACAGGTAAAACACAAAAACTTTTGACAGTTAGTTTTTGTCTTATGTGCGTCCGCGTATTAACCCAAAAATATATCGACGAACAATAAAAATGAATTAAATTAAAAAACGAGTATTGAATTACGAGTCTCGCGCCATTATCGACGACCATCATCATTGCTAAATTATTCCAAATAAATCATTAAACTGTGAATAATTGCGTTTTTAATTATTAGTGAAATATAACTGCACGTACACACTACCGCACGATTATTGCCTTTTTTATCAACTGCGCCTTAGTTTATTAAGCTACACTTAGCGCACACCATAACTCATAATTGCTGAATCCTGCATAAACAGCACGATAGCCATAATATTTAAAATAGTTTTTCAAAACAAATAGTTTTGACCGTGTTTACCAGTAAATTGAGTTTTTATTTACTGTTTACCGGTAATAAAAAGATTCGGTAAATGAGAAAGTATATCAGTCACATTCAATGTTTTGCAAATCAAATTCAACCTTTTCTAACCTATTCAACCTCTTCTGGAGTGCAAAACGTGTATTACAAATGAATCAACCCAGCAAACACTAAAATCGTTATCGTTTGATGTCGAACGCTTTAATTTCAAACAAGTTTAGTAAATTTTCTTCTAACTTTAAAAATCGGTCAAAACCTAAAGCCATTTTTATTTCTATGGAGTCAGATTATACGTGTAATAACTCTGACATTGACCTACAGCAATCGAGAAGAAATTGTTGCGCCTGTCCTAAGAAAATATTTAACAGCAGCAGTGACGATTTCTTATTTCTCTAAAAACTAGACCACCGTCTTTTCTAAAAAAATTCCTAGAAATGGAATACTTTAAGCTTAATCTGAGCTACCATCTATGTGATCTTGACTTTGAACCAATGTTCTAGCGCTTGAGGAATCACGTGGATGATTTGTCAAGCGCCATAATATTACCGCCACGGCTGCATGTGCTGCGGGTACCTAGTTATGCCCCTAAGGATGAACAATAATCCGATTTAAGTAAGAAGCAATTTAAATCTGAAATAATTAACATCACGACTTTATATTGAGCTACTTACAATTTTAAATTATGAACATTTACCACTAAATATTTTACAAATGTTGATACTTGTAAAATTTTTAATGTTGAGCTATCAAATTTTAACAAGTTCAATTTGAGCTACACTATTTCTACTAAACCGAAATAATTCAAAATAACATTACTAAATGATTAATTACAATTTCAAAAATATAGTATCTTATAAATTGAGCTACTACAATACAGTTTTATTACTGTTTTTCAAAAATACATAGTTGAACAATTGCTCAAAATATCGTGATCATAAAACTGAGCTCCTTTTTTCTTTAATAAAATAGAATGTTCAATACACAAGTTTCTCCATTTTTTATAGAATTAAGCCCGGTACGCTGCTGCAGTGAAATGAAATGTTTCATATAAAAATGACACAAGGGAAAACGAAAATGAAAATTTCACCGCTGAATTTCACTTTGTGGTACGCAGTTTAGCTAGCGTAATGGAGGTTTTCGTATTAGAATACAGATGTCTCTATTTTATGTCTACACATTTCTCACTTCACTTTTATCTTCCCGAACGATAAATTTGAAGCTAAATTTTGACGTTTCATCATTTGAGTTTCTTGTTTTTCAATCGCTTATTGCATTCAATTTTAACCCTCTCAAACGCCTTGTACAATATATTGTACATCAACTTTCTTCGCTTCGACCAACCGTAATTTTTAATTTTTGTCTCATTTCTCTTGTGCGATCGTTCTCTTATGTATTTATGTTCACACTACAGTTTTATGAGCAATGCCATATCATAGCAGTGCATAATTGTGCTACGTATTTTATTTTTGGAAGGAAGTCAATTTTAAATGGCGTTTGAAAGGGTTAATGTATTTTTAACTTCCAAATTGAAGTTATCTATAAGTCAAATTTATCTTCCTATTTTTGGAGACCAGTGAGAATTTCATTTCACCTGAAAAGCGTAATAGGCTTTAATCGTCACATTTTCATCCGTTCGACTATGAACTAGATATCGAGGTTCACTTAAATTTGATTGTAGTTAGAAAATCCACAATAAACTGAATGAAATGCTGCTATCATATTCTGTAGGAAAAAGTGGTCTGAACACTAAATACAATTAAAGAGCATTACTAAAATATTGAGACATTAATGTTCTATTCAAATATTGAGCAAATTTCAGATACACCATTAGTTTGAATATGTTTTAACAAATTTTCACAAATGCCGGTTTATAGAAACTAGATTGTTGTATTAGATCCGGTGTGAGAAATTTGATTGTTTAAATATTTGATTCTGACCTTCAAAGTCAATTTTTCGCGAAACTCAGTAGTTAGCCCTGTATGAAGCTACATTCACCAATATAAAAAAATATACTGTATGGTTAATAAACGACAAATCGAATTTCGCGTAAAATATTCAAACATCTCAATGGCATTGATAATAATTGTCTTGAGACAGTTAAACACTTAAACGAACTGGTTTCTGATTAAAATAAAAATTTGCTTGCAGGTATATCAAGCACACGTTCACGTGGTTACCTAATGATATTATTGAAAAGTAGTTTTATTACCATAATCATATAAGCGATTTTAAATTTCCATCTGTACGCAAAAATTCTGATAATTTGTTCAATATTTCTTGGTATTGGGTAGATAAATGTGATTATGTATCAAGTTATGTATTACATAATCGCTATTAAATTTACGATACAAATTATCGTATGCTGCATAAGATCCGCAAAAAGATTTATTTGATTCATCAAATTGCTTGAGTACTTATTATAAACGCATACATGGCTCATAAATTATGTATAGCACCGAATTATTAAATCGCGGAATTTTCTATCACCTGACCTTATTTAAGCGCGCGCTGCGTTCGTTTAACATTAGTTAATGTTTTTTGTTGTTTTATAATCGTATTCGTAACTATATATGTAGTCTCTATACATAACTCGAATGTATTTATATATAAAACTAAGTACGTCTATGTAAGTAAGTGTAATTTTATTTTATACGCGATTAACCTTGAAATATACGCGATTTGTAATATAGTATGAGTTTATATACAAAGAAACAGACGGTCTTTTATAGAATTAGTAGAAAGTTGAAATAATTTTGTATACGCTCGGTTATTTATAAATATGGAGGTCTATAAATAAATTGCCAAATACCAAGTATTTATGCGGGAAAAAGAGAAGTGTGATACTTTTTAAATGGATCTATATTTAATAAATCGGGTGTCTCAAGAGATCACGGACATTTAGATAAGGCGATAATGAAAAGTTTCCGTATATGACTGGTTTGTCAGCGATTAAAGATGTTGGCATATCACCTACATAGTTGTCTTTTGTTATCCATAATTAAACGTGACCATAAATTTGATAACAATACGATAATTATACTTAACGATGCCTATTTATATTGAACTTTAAATTTTGGCAATGCCTTGACGTTAAATAAATTCTATGAATCGTACTAAATTATTACAATTTATCACACCGATTGGTTTTTATGTTGCTCAAATAAAGATTATCCACAGAAGTTTGACGTTTAAAATCATTTTTTCCATTTTAGTTGCTAAGTTGGGTATATGACATTATATGATATTTATAAATTATTAATGAAAGCCATTGATCATTTGTTGGTTTTAAACAGTTGGGTTGCATTTGCCTCGGATTTTCTGGGCAATTCATTGACATTTGTAGTCTATCCTAACAGGGTATATGTGCATTTCACATATAATCCTTGTTAATTGTTGAGTTTATCGTTTCCAGATGAGAAATTAAATATACTGTTGAAACGACTGTTAAATTGTCTTGTAAATGGGAACTGCCAAAAAGAATTAATCTGATTTCAAATTTTCTTGTCAAAATGTTGGTGTAAAATACAAAGACACTGCCTGACAGCACTATTGAATTGACCATGTCAAACTGTCAAGAAAATACTACTTTCGCGAACGGTGCCATCTGTTAGAAAACATGACCTTCCAGATGATGCCACTAACTGTCAGTACTAATATAATAGAAAACAGTCTTGAAGCTAGATGTCGCTAATACTGATAATTTTTCTTATTGACGGTTGTAAATGTAGAGAAAGCGCCTCTCGAGGAAAAAAGTTAAAATGATGCACCTGATAAAATGACATTTGTCACAAATGCGATGAAAGAAAATGTAGCAATGCGGTAATCAAAAATTTGTTTTATAGTCCAAAATTGAAATTATTTACAATTATTAGCAATCCGGTAAGTAAAAATTATGTTTACAGTTCAAAATTGGAATTGTTTACAATTGACGATTGGAGCCGTGGTTTTAGAACATATTTATAGCCACTTCACTTAAAAAAATTTTCGCTATACCATATTTTAGTCGTTCTGCGAAAGCTGATGCTAGTTTTTGTATGGACGCTTCAGTTTTATTTTATTCCGACGGGTAGTGCTTTGTCTACATTTACAATCGCCAATAATTTCGAACGTCAAATTATCAGGTAGCTCAGTTTAAAAATGTTCCACTAGGTGGAATCCGTGATTCTCCAATCATCAATAATAATGCTGCCAACTTATTTTATAAAGGTGTTTTTTGACTATGTTAGTGTTTTTTACGATTTAATAAATTATTAATAATCGTAGTAAGCCTTGAAAAAGAAAGGTATAATACATGAGCAATGAGCGAAGTGTTGTGATAAATGACGAAAATTTTACCACTGGTGTTGATTTGTGCTACCATCTTTTGGAAAACGTGAAGTATTTTCGTTCTCCTTTAGTAGTGACAACTAGCGGCAAATGAACTTACCATTATATATACTACTTTCGCTCGATCTGCCCTCTTTCGGAAAACATGATCTATTTGTTTTATATTTCTATTCGAGCATACCGCCTAGCGGGAGAAAAATCGAGGCGGCGTTTTGACGTTTACAATTTTTTGACGGAAAAATAATTAAATCACATGAATTTAAATTTGTGATGGCCAATCCTAACTGGAATTGGCCATAATAAGGGTGTCGCTTATGTAATTTATAACTCGTGTCACAATATAAATATTTTTAATATGGGATTAATGACCGAGCTTCCATTTCTCTTCCTTTCACAGGCGATTTGATTTCGATCAGCTTCCACTGGTCTCCATCGTACGAAATGGCATCAGGGCTATATGCTAGAAATGGAAGGTCAAGGGAAATGATTAATCCCATTTTAAAAATTAATTGATGTTTTGATAGAACTTCTTTTGCGATTTTCTCAGCGTACTGACCATATCTTATTGCCTCGTTGCCCTTGAATGACCCATCGTAAATAGATGTAAGCTTTTTTTGCCAACATTTGTTTGAAAATCAACTGAACTATAGCCCACAAATTCAGAGCCATAAAAATCGAAAATCTGCAAATGTGCTCCGATTTCGATGATTGATACCTCTATCAATAGGCGTTGAAACCTGTAATTGTCATACCAACGGCTATTTGGATCGGTCGAATATTTCTACACGTTCCGTGGAAAATTCAATTTTTTTGAAAATCAACTGAACTATAGCCCACAAATTCAGAGCCACAAAATTCGAAAATCTGCAAATGTGCTCCGATTTCGATGATTGATACCTCTATCAATAGGCGTTGAGACCTGTAATTGTCATATATACGGCCATTTGGATCGGTCGAATATTTCTACACGTTCCGTGGAAAATTCAATTTTTTTGAAAATCAACTGAACTATAGCCCACAAATTCAGAGCCACAAAAATCGAAAATCTGCAAATGTGCTCCGATTTCGATGATTGATACCTCCATCAATAGACGTTGAGACCTGTAATTGTCATACCAACGGCCACGCAATTGATGATTGGAGCGTCTCGGAATCCATCTAATGGATTTTCTTTTAACTGGGCCAACGCAATTTTTTGGCATTTCGGCATTTCTAATTCATGATATAGTAAATAAATAATAATCAAACAGGCATTGAGAAATAAGTCGTGATTTGATATTAAATTGTGACTGATATTAAATGAGACATTGTCTATATTTTTCAAACATTTCCATTTTTAAAATTTATTGTTAATTAAAAATATTACCTGATTTTGGATTAATATTGTGCTTCATTTTTCGTACAAAACAAAAACAATAAACTGACAAATTGTCATAAATTCAAACGTCACATTTCGGTTTTGAGCCAGTTATGGTTTTTTCCGCTAGAGGCGCATTTCGTACTTTTACAATCGTCAATCTCGTTTCACCGTTTTATGAAACGGCATATTTTTGATGGCAACACAGCGCATTCATTTCTATTTTTAAGGCTATTTCATTTAGACGTTAATAATTAAATTTGACATTAGACATTTTTTTTTGTCTTCACACGGTTCGTCAGTTAATTATTTTTCCTTGTCTACTTTCCTTGTCACTGCACGGACGTTCAGTAGAATTGGCCTGCGAAATGCGGCCCAGTCGTTTCAACGGTTGTCTGCAGGTGTTATCTCATTTGCCGTTTTATTTTATGTATCTAGACGTTATCTTGGTCACTTCAAAATCCCTAGATTAGCATGAAGCTCATTTGTAGGCCATTTTTCAAAGATTGCCTTGTTAGGGTCTTATTATTAACATATAGTAAACAAAATAATGCCATTTCACTCAAACTTAAATCGATTTTTAGAACACACTGTTAATGCCAGTGGTATTATTCCCTTACAAGAACGTGTGCAGGCTATCAATCTGTTTGAACAATAGTAGGAGATTTTTTTTCGTTTAATAAAATTCTTCGTTTATAAAATTCTACCGTCGTTTCATTCTCATTTCTCTCTTTTTGAAATGTTATAAAAAATAGCCAAATTCCTATTAATTGTTTCGAAGCATCCATTTAGGCATTCTTGTAGAAATAAGTTATGCCAGGCTTCATCCGCTCATTTGAAGCAATCGGTGTCATTATTCAGCAGCACGTATTGGATTCTGAGCAACCTTTAACTTTCTTCTAGTGTAAATTAAACTATAGTTTATGCATTTCAGCAAAATTTTGACGAACTTTTACATAATAACATCACTTTACAATTACACAAATTCGAGTAGCAAAGTTTTATTTTGTAACATGTCCACTAATAATTCGTCCTTAATTAGTTTTCTTTTCATTTCATAATCTATGGCTGATATAGGACATTGGCCGGAGGCTATTCCTGCTTGTGCTGCATTTACTGGGGTTGGATTGCAAGATTTGGAGCTCATGTATCGATAGTTACAGATTAAGGATCCCAATTCGAATCAAAGCTCCTTGCAGAACTATCCGGCTTGCTTGATTTTTCTCACAAAAAAAACAATCAGTTTTAACCTAAAATACAATGGTATATGATTGAAAGATGACACAGAATCGTTAAGTCTGCGATGACGTGTTTTAACCGACCCGATTTGATTTCTGTTTAGTTGTCCATTTCCATTTTATTAGGGTTATTTAAAGAAGATTGACAAGCGTCTGATTGGTTTAAGGAAGCGCCGTTCGTCTCCCTGGATACTTGTTCATTGTTATAATAAAGATTCAAATCCACAATGGGACAATTTGTTAAAGCGTAGAAAACACATTTCGAGGAAATTATTCCTGCCAATCACAAATTGTATGTTACAAGTATTACACCAGCAGCCGATTAAAAGCGATTTAATCGGCAGGTCCTAAATATTTTAAACTTCATTCATTTCGAAATCATTAAACAACAACCAACTTAATGTTTAGCACAATGGTATTTATAGTTTGAGTATAGCTCAATATTTAGTACAGGGATCAGGGACACAATACATAATTGGTTATGCCAGAAACCTAAAAAAATTGCGATGCAATCACAAAGATGAGTTAATTATTTCGTAAACATTTATTTGTTATTTCCGGCTAAAATGTCGTATATAAATGTCATTGAATCATCATCGCGTATTTGGAAAATTTGCAGTTAGTGGGAATACCAATACACAAACTATATTCTTCTAATATGACCTGATAATAAAAAACCATTTATCGTTTTCAAAACGATAATCTAATGAAACGCCAAATTATACAATAACATAAAATTCAATTATGAATTTATTATTGATTTTCATTAAACTTAATTACTTATAGATATCAGTGCCTAAATATGTAGATTAGCAAATCACGAGACAACCACATGCAAGTGTAAAATTCTGCATAGTCTACACGAGAAGGTGTAGTCTAGATACTTATCAGTCAACAATCCCTAGGCTGTAAATACCTAATTAGTTGACAACCATATGGGTCAATAAAAATTATTTATGATGCTATGTCTGCAAGAATTTCCAATTAAATTGAGATATTACAAAATTGCAAAATGAATTATGAATATAGACAAACTGGATTTCACGTGATACCTGCTGATGAAATTACTTGTAATGTTGTTATAAGGTCGTCACCGTTACGAAAAATGCTTATCATCTATCCATGATTATTATATTTTATCATGATTTTGAATGAATACCGCAAAAGGCAGGCAGAAAGAAAAATTTCTCCAACTCATTTCCGCTTAAAACAAAATCGAGTGGTACAAAAAATATTACTGATGCAATTGGACGGTTAAAAGACAGTAAGCAATTTAACTAAATTAGGAATAGCAATCTAAGATACAAATAAAATAGCATTCTATTTAACATCCCATGTTGGCTAGTGCCTAGGATATCTAGCTGTCATCCAGAAGGCCTAGGTTCGATTTCCGTAATGGGAGTACTTTTAAGCATTTTTGTGCAAAAAACTTAATGTATACGCTAAACGTTTGAGTAATCCTTGCGAAAGAACCCTATTGATTTGGACGTTATTTCTTTTAAGGGTGTTCGGATATATGAAGGTTTTGTTGATGAACCTCTATAAATTTGATAGAAAATAGAAAATGTCTTGAAATGAAACATTTTTGTTGTGCATTAATACTTTTCTGAAAATAAACAATCGCGCATTCAATATGGCGGCTAAAACGTAAAGAACTTAAATTTTACGCTAAATTCGCGGTTATGGAGATGAAAATGTAATCAGACGTATACTTGTTGTGCTCAAATTGTAGGCGTTCCAGCCTACTTTGTACGCACTTTTATGAGTTTGCAATTTTTCTTTATTATTTTAGAACGATTCAAATCGAAAAATTACAAACCGTAAAAGTAAGCTTTGCTTTTTGCAAGTTTTCACGTTAAAGCTTATGCAGCTCGAGCTAAGATAAATTTAACGCGGTCTCCACAAGTCTCCATTAAATTACAGATAAATCGATAAGCTACACATTTGTGTAGAGATACATTTTGTTGATTTTGTTTGACTTTTATTCGTTTTTTTTTTAATGAAGTTTCTTTTAGTTTATTACTTTTTGATACTTCTAAAGAATTGTTCAAAATTGCTAAACAGTTTATAAAAAGTCTACAAAATAAAAGATTCCATTGACGAAGAGGATATAATTTTTATTGGTGTTACAGCCGTTGCTGTTCTAAATCTAAAGCTGTTTTGTGTTTAAATACTCGACTTCGTAATATTGGTCGGCCATTTTTACTTCTGTCTACTTTATATAAAGATAAAATAATTTTACTTGGAGAATTTATGGTGGCGCAATCTAGATTTGAATGAAACAACTGATATTTTTTCAAATTTTTCACGCAAAAGTGCATACCGCTCAGCGAAATTGTCAGCTAAAAAAAAATGTATTTTATTTAGCTAGCTAGATTTTACGTCAAATTTGTATGGAAAATTTCGCTTAGCTCGAGCTGCCTACTGAGCTTTAATTAATCTTCCTAAAGAAGTTTACAGTAATAATTCACTTATACCCTCGACAGACACAAACCAGCTAATCGCGAATTCGAGATTATGTTGTTATTTTTTTCAGCCTGTCTCAACACGATTTTAATTCTTTCATGATTACCGCGCTTCATAATTTGATTATTGTAATCTAGTTGTATAAACTCGATAAACATGAAATACAAAAAAGAGACAGAAAGTATAATAGAAATAGAAATATTTTATTTTCATGTCATTTTTAAAATGAAGATGAAATCGCGATCTGAGATTATCGCGATAATTTTGTATAGATAAATGTCCATATAAATTTGACGTAAAATTTAGCTATAGCTAAAGTGAAAATAAAAAATTTCGCTCACCATTTCGCTAACTGGTACGGAGTTCACGCGTAAAAATTCTTTAAAATAATGACTTGCGGATTGTAATATAGATGTCACCACTATAAAGTCTCCACAATTTTTCACAGCAAATTAAATGCACGGCACATTAATTGTACGCTTTTGACATTTATCAATTTCAAAGTTATCATTTCTGAAGTAATTTGATTAGTAGTAGACCTGTGATCAATATCAAGTGGCCGAAACACAAAATACAAAAATAACACAAAACTCTCTATTAATGAACACACAAAAAACACAACTCTTAATTAATTAAAAAAACACCAACATTTTACAAAAAATTATTTGATATTCTCGCCGATATCCATCACTATTATAGTTGCTATAGTGTGGTTTATAAATCCCAAATCCCATAACGCAATAATTCGCATAATGCAACTACACATACATATTCCGCTTTTTCGTATATCTAATTCGCATAACGCAAGACAAATTTGTTGTTTTGTTTTTTTCCTTTCTCTACCAGGTTTTGAACTAGATACCTACTCTTTATAGCATAAGAATTGCACTCCAAATTCAACCTTCAACCTTAAAATTCAATTTGATCGTTTTTTGGAATTTCGGTCCGCAATATTGTTTCTGCCATTTTGACGTTTGAATTTTTAACAGTATATTTGTATTCCATACTATAAGCGCCATGTTTATTTGCAAAAAAGTCCGTATGTACATACAAAGTAGACTGGAACGCCTACAATTAGAGCACAACAAGGATTAGCGTAAAATTTAAGTTCTTTGACGTGCTAGCCGCCATATTGGATGCGTCATGTTTATTTTCAGAAAAGTCTTTATGTGCATACAAAGTAGGCCGGAATTAAGCGTAAAATTTCGATTCTGTGACGTTTTAAGGCGAGTTTATCTAGTTTCTGTGTCGTAAAACTCCGCAGTATTACTCTACTGAGAATATCACAGAGAGTAAAAACTTCATATAAAAAAAATTTCATTTGGTAAACAAACTTCCCCTGCGGATTGAAACATTTTCATTTCGCGTCGTGATACTCTCCAAGATTGCAACCCCAAAACAATAAATTTACAAATTATTGGTGCTCATTGGGCGCTTTCAGAGCACCAAATAGTTTTCAACATGTTGAGTAAAATCACGGCCAACGTTATGAAATTTAAGAACTTTATTAGTAATTCAAATCAAATTACCAATGATTTCACTAAACATGATGCCAACAGTTTGCGGATCTGAAAGCGCCCATTGTGTATGTTTCGCTCAATTGCGTTTTGCTAATTATGATTGTCCGCCATTTTATAATAACAACAAAATGTTGTAATGCTTTTTATTAATAATTTTCTTTTTATTTCGTAATTTATTTAAAATAAAAGTAAGATACAAATAAATTTTGGCAGGATTTAAGAAAAAATTTATTTGGAAATAAATAATATTTCGAATTGTGATCGAAATGTAATGGAGGATTTTTTTCGCAAGCATGATATGAGTAACACATCAATCAAATTGATACAAAAACATTTCTGTTAAAACAATAATAAAATGATGCACAATAACAAGAAAATGGCGTAATATTGTATTTCACCTGAAAACCTAAAATCTATAAACTAAAAATCCATACTCAATCATCAAAGCACAAAGGCAAACTAAAATGTTACTGAAATGAATTTATTTGTGTCGCTTTGACATAAATATATTGAGCGAACGTTTATTTGGAGATGGTTGCTCAGTTTATAGCAATTTAATAAAGAAAAAATCAACGATATTTGGCTAACTTCATTTCAAACTGCGGAGTAATACCACAGAAAAGAATTAACAGATATGGAAGTTCCATGTCAAGTATTTACATAGAAATATTCAATCTAAAAAATGTATTCCTGGTCTAATCTAACCAGTTAAGACAGGGAAAATATAATACAATAATATGTTTCGCTTCTCTTCTTTTTTGTTTTTTATACAAAGAAGAGAAGCGAAATATGTAATATTGAATTATATTGTCTTTATCTTAACTGGTTAGATTAGAGCAGGAATACATTTTTTTGATTGAATATTCCTATGTAAATACTTTACATGGAACTTCCATATCTGTTCATTCTTTTCTGTGGTAATACTGCGGAGTTTTACGACACAGAAATTAGATAAACTCGCCTTTAGGGATTCTAAAATGAATTTAGATGAAATACTGAAATATGACCAATTAGGATAGAACTTGGCTATTTCTTAGCTGATTTTGGTTAACAACAACTTTGGAAATGGGATCAACTAATAAATATAGAAACAATTAGCATATATACTTAGTCCTGCAGACAATGAGACAACACAAATGCCTATAGGGTTTGAGTACGAATCTTTTTCATCTTTTTCAATTAGTAATAAAGTATTTGTAAGCAAACGCTTACAAAACTAGATCGCTAACAATTGGGATTTGTCTACGTTGACAAATGTTTAAAATTTTTATTTGAATAGGTTTATTAAAATAATATTCCGGAGTCTCAATTCAGCTTTTCCAAGGCAGGCATACACACAAAACAATTGTGCTCTGATTGCAATGTTGATACCTCTAACAATAGGTTTCGAAACCGGTTGTGCCCATTTGAACAGCTCAGTTATTTCTACACTTTTCATAGAAAATTCAACTGTATTGAAAAGCAACTGAACTATATATAGCTTACAGAACTTTATAGCCCCTAAATTTCTGAAAGAAAATCCAAAATCAGCCATAGTTGATCTTTAACAATAGGTTACAAGACCCATGATGATTTTGCTGCTCTGGAATTGCCACTGTTCGACAGTTTAACACAGATGTGTCTCACCTACTATCTCACAGAACGTTGAATCGCTCTACTATTCGTGTTCTATGACAGTATTCTGTATTTTGTAGCTGTTCATTAAATTTCTACAAAAAATGATTTTCAAAATTTCGATTCCTTTTCTCACATTAATTGGAACGATGATCTCATGATCTGATCTCACTATTCATTTCAATGCTATTTCATTGAAAATCAAATTTTCGTATTTCCGACAATTGTAAATAAAAATTGTTTATTTTAAATCTGAAATTATCATGTAAAAAAACAGCTGTTCCATAAAATTAATATTTTGCACATCGCTCTGTTATTTATGAAAAAAAAAATAGGAAGTTTGGCCTATTTAATAGCAGTGAACTTCGCATCATAATATTGTCGTTAAATTTAATTCCACAATAAAACATTTATCAATGTCAACATATTTCATCACTGACCCGTTTATAGTAGTAAACTATACTTTACCTTGGCGAGAGTCAATTTAATTGCTTGATATTGTAATAACGAAATATTTATCTGGTTTGAGTGATAAGAGTTGACAGATAACTTTGCCAAAAATAGCAAATCTTACCTCTACTCTCCAAATTAATAAAATTAAACAGATCTAAAAATAAAATAAAAAATTTGGGACACAACTATTCACACATATATAGTTTATGTCGTAACATGCGAACGTCATGTCATATACGTTATAAATAAAACGCAAGTATTATAAATAATCAAAAATGTAAAAAAAACTAAGCCAATTATAAATTCATACACGTTTTGTTTTGTAAATACTGTTTTACCTTTGTTACGTAACGACATTGTATTATGTCACGTTGAAGAAGGCATATACTTGCCAATTTTCGAAAGATAAGAAAGACTGCGCCTGTAACTAATTTTATCTTGAAATCTTGTCTTACATAATTATATGAGGGTTGTGTGTTCTAAACATACATATTTCATCTTAATTTAATTTTATTCAATTATGTTTATTTTTGGTCCACTAAAGTCGTGGGTGTGCTCTGTATTTATAGAGTTTGCTAACTTTGAGATGATTAAATTTAATTCGCGGTGTCATAGACACAGATGGATGATGAGATCATAAATAATTTGTGATCAGGGGTGGAGTTTATTTAATTCGCTCGAAAAAAAAAACGAAAACATTATGAGCTTTCGGCCTACCGCCGATGTTATATCGTTATCAAAGTGAAGTTAACAACGCTATATTGTTGAAACAAGATGCATATCTCATCAGGGTTGCCAATACCTTCCTTTTTTTAAGAGGTATCGACGTATCGTAGTATTTGTAGTATGCTGGAGGACAAATAGGTCTTCCAAAGCGTTCCATATGAGTTAGTAGAGTATCAGACTGCTCTCGCGACTAAAAACTGTCTCTTCTATTGAACCAGAAATTCCTGTTACTGCTGAATCTGCATAACTGGACTGTAACTGATCACTGGAACTACATCTTCCTGTAGCAGATATATAGGAGGATTGTAACTGAACATCGTTCGACATGCGATCTGTTAACTGATTAGTGTGAGAACGAATTAATCTTAATTTGTTATTGCTCTAATTTAATTCGCCAATTTTTTCCATAATTTCGCCCGATATGATTTTGCTCATCCTTATTGCTTACCATTATATCATCTAAATACATACTGCAACGTTGTCAATACCGCTAAGCATATCGTATCGATGATCTGTTGGAATGCTCCTGGTCATCGATTGAACGTGAAAAACCCTTTATGAGTATGCATAGTGAGCATATTTTTTTATTCATCGTCTACAGGAACCTGTAGATAACCATCAGTTAAGTCTATGTGTGAAAAGACTATTAGACAGTGTAGCAAATATATCGGCTGGTATACTGGCAAAGGATATTGGTGAGGTTAAAGTGCCTTATTTAATCCTGTGGAATAATCGCCACAGACTGATTTTTCTGCTTGGTTTGGAAGTGACCACGATTAGAGTTTCCCATTCTGAGAAGTCGACTGGTCAAATGATTTCGTATTTCTCAAGCCGAATCAGTTTTTTTTCAATTTCAGCTCATGCTTTGAAAGGCACTGGTCACTTTTGCCTAAAAACTGGCCTCGCGCCTTCTTTTAGATTTAAATGTGTTTAAATGTGAAATATATTTGAAACCACTACCTATCGGAATAAAATTATCGGCGGTACATCCGTTACCAGTGGTAGAAATGTCTAGATGCCCCACTAATAATATAATTCAATCAAATCCAAGTTAAATTTGCGACCGCACAATTTTATAATGACGTCTATGTGGCCGTATTTTATTATAATCCACAATTTGAATATACAATAAATTTGGGGTAATTCCCACCACCACGATTTACACTAAACAAAGTTCATAATTTACTAATGTAAAATGGCATTTACTGACAATAACTTATTCACAGAAGACGATAAATGCCGTGAAATTACAGTTCGCAGAAGGCGAATAATTTAGAAACACTAATTTCTTCGGGACACCAGAAGAGATTGATTATTTATATTTTACGCGAAATAATAACTTGCGTTACGGAAATTATATTTGCTGTGTTCCATTGGCCTGAGTAAACTACTCACAAGTACTTGTATCTACTCGCAACTACTCATGCTCAAACGATGGTGTAGTTGAGAAGTAGTTACGCACAAAATTAACGGCAGAGGGATTTTAGTTTAAAAAATTCTAATAGATGGCTCTATACCCATTTTGTTTGTGGGGAATGTCATTTTATTAACCCTAATCCAACCAAAGTGTGCTTTTTGGTTCATTTAATAAATGCATCGATTTTCAAAATAATGTTAATTTAGTTATAAACTTGTCTGTATTTTATTTTAAAACATTTCCATACATTCCATACAACGTACTAGCATTCTTTGCAAACAATTTAAGAAGTCATTTGATTAGAATTTGAATGTACTGACATAACAAAAATATCCTGGTTGGATTAGGGTTAAAAAAAAAAATTTGTTTATGTTTGTGATGCGACACGGCAATTTTCAAATCACAAAAATATTTTAATTATTTAGTTGTTTAATATTTTATTACGTATTATTATCAATTTTTATTAATTAAACAATGTATTTTTTATCAAAATCTACCAGTTTTATTTAAATTGAGGTTATGTTTTACTACTGTCACGAAAATTCGCGTTCCATTGGACATCTACTCACAAGTACTTGCAAGTAGCAAATTGTTTCCAATGGAACACTACAATTGAACCCGCACCTAAAATTTTATTAAATTTTATCGCTTGATAATTTTTAGTTATGATGTGTTGTACACGAGTAGTTTAACGAGAATGTTTTTGTTTTGTGTCAAGGCGACGAAGCGTCGGTGATGACAAAACAAAAAGAGCAGAAAAATAGCGATGATGCGTCGCGAACAAAACATAATGAGAGTAAAATGACATTTTGTGTAATGTCTTTCGTGAGTGTCTATTTGAGACACAGGTGTAATTATATAGACGAAAAGACATAGATTGTGTATAGATAATGTGGAAGAGATGTATAAGAAATTTATTGTCGCTTTTGCATGAATTTGGATAATTGAATATTTGTGGTGATGTACGAAATGAAGCGATTGAATGAGTAAATCGCTACAGGACTACCCTGCAAGTGATTCCCCCTTCCTAAGAGAAAACTGTGTGATTGGCTGAGATACGAACAATTGTATGCGGATTCCGAGCTGATATTTGATCAGATGAACATAGTATGCCGTAAGCCGGTTTGAGCCGATCAATTGAAATGGTTTGATTTTTTCCATTAATTGACACGTTGAACTGTTTTCGAAGACGTCGAATGGCTTTAAATGGACAAAATCACAGGTGGCAAGTGATTTTGGTGCAAAAACGTCATGTTTGGACTGACATGGTAATTTTGGAACAAGATTCTGCGTGGTTTGTCGCAGTTGGTCGATGCTGTGTCGCTAGTTGGTAAAGGTGAAAGAGGATTTTCGACGATGAACTCACCGGGTACCTTGATGGTTTATCCATAAACCATTTGAGCTGGTGAGCACATCAGATCTTCTTTCACTGTTGCTCGGATTCCAAGTAATACGATTGGTATTTCGGAGCTCCAATGGATTGTATTGCCTCTGGCCATTAATGCGGTTTTGAGTTGCCGGTGGAAACGTTCGACCATGCCGCTGGCTTGGGGATGATAAGCCGTAGTACGTATACGAGTTGAACCAAGGAGTTTTGTTAACTCTGTACAAAGCTTGAATTCAAATTGCGTCCCCTGATCGGTGGTGATAATGACACACCAAATCGTGAAACATAGTTATTAACAAACGTTGTGGCAATGATTGCAGCAGACATATTGGTCATGCAATAAGCTTCAGGCCAGCGAGTGAAGCGATCGACACAGGTTAGTAAGTATGTGTATCCATTAGATGGATGAAGTGGTCCTACGATGTCTAAATGGGTGTGTTCAAATCGATCGTGTGGAATTTCGAATTGTCCATGAGGTGATTTTGTGTGCTGTTGGACTTTGGCACGTTGACAAGACAAACAAGACTGAGCCCAATTGCCTACGTCTTTGTTTATGTTTGGCCAAAAATAGCTAGCAGTAATCAATTTACGAGTTGCAGAGACACCAGGATGTGAAATGTTATGTAATGCGTCGAAGAACAAAACAAACCGAGAGTAAAATGACATTTTGTGTAATGTCTTTCGTGTGTTTTGTGTATGTCTTTCGTGAGTGTCTATTTGAGACACAGAGTAATTATATAGACGAAAAGACATAGATTGTGTATAGATAATGTGGAAGAGATGTCTAAGAAATGTATTGTCGCTTCTGAATGAATTTGGATAGTTGAATATTTGTGGTGATGTACGAAATGAAGCGATTGAATGAGTAAATTGCTACAAAATAAAGCTGTAACAACCATCAAAAGTTAGCATCAGCGCTCGCGCCTCGCAGAATGGCTAAAATATGATACATATAGTGAACAATTTTTGAAGCCACGGCTCCAATCATCATAATTTTTATTTGATTGTCCTACGAGCTACGACTTCGATGAAATAAGCTGTTAAAATATTTGGAAGAAAAAGTTTTATTTGATCCGTCACAACTATTTTAGAGCATTTGTTCTAAAATCGTCGTTCGAGTAGAGTAGTAAACAACTTGAAATGAAATAGATAAATATGTTAGCAAATGTAAGATAACGAACCGTTGGTCAAACGCATCAAATAAATTCAGCATTCCTTAACTTTCTTACGGAAAGCGGCGTGATTATAAGCGATCGATCGTTTAAAAATTAAACAAGTTGACAACTGTATTTTACGAAAATAATATGAATCAACAAATAATTAACACGCTCGTTGCAATAAGTCGAATTAATATTTCGTCAATGTATATGACGACATCCGCGCAGAGCAGTACTCACGTACGGGTATCGCTGATACACCTAAAACCGAGAGCAACTTATCCCGTAGTTGATCTAAGCATTTTGATTAAAGGTTGATATGATATCGATCCTTTATAATAACTTTATTCTTTATCTTTGGTTGACTTATAACTGGTTCAGATATTTTAACTCGTACTTCATGATTATATAACCAAGACATAACTCGCTTTTGAATGTAATTATCAAGCGCCGCATCACTAGAACAAATGCTCCGATAATGGCTTCTAACCAAAGAAAATTAAGTATTCCTCGTATTTCCTTCACTATTTTTTTCAATTTTGAACCGAAATGTTAGATATTAATTAATAAACTCGCATCCAATTAAGCACTCGAAGCCAATCGTTGACACCTTTACACGAAATAGGGTTGCACTTTCCAATGCAGGTAAAAATCTCTGTGATAACAAATTTACTGGACTGTCTATGCCAAAATCCAACTCCGCATCAACAATAAATTCTGCCTATCTAAATTAAATTAATGATAAACCCACATTTTGAGCCAAAATTATTCACGAATTTTTTTTTCAAAATGTTAAAGTGATCGAATTTTAAATTGTACACATCAATGCAAATACGACAGCAAGCTCTTCAGAGTTTATTTTCCAGTAATCAGGCAGAGTCTAAACTAAGTAAAACCAAAAAGGCGGAAAATCATATTCGTCCGATAAATCTCCAGACTGTATTGTTTTCCTACAATAATAACATTGATTAGCCACACAAAGCTTTTCATGGTTAAACTATGTAACCTCATTACTTTGTTTCAATGACTTTAATATTTTCATAACAATATTGTAAATTACAGTATTCAGATAGAAGCTGATGCAACTCAAAAAATAAAATCGTTTTCCAACTTTGAAAAATTCAACCGTTAAATATAGACATACGTGCGCTTGACAAATAAGAATACGTGTATTAACTCAGATAGTTTTAACGATATCCTATTTTTATTTCAATTCAGATGTAAGCACATTTGCTCATCAAATTAAGAAATTAATCATTAAAATTTCCACTATTCGTATTAAACAAAACCGTTTCTGCGTAATAAGCGATTATCAAACAAAATTGGAATTGTTAGGTTTTTTGAATTGTAAAGCAACCTTGATTCGCAATATTTCGACAAATGAAGCGCTTAATAGTTGCTAGATACATCATGATGATTGACCTTGGTGGCCTTGTGATCTTTTAATTTAAGATCTTTATTAGTTGAATATATAGTTTATTATTTATTTAACTGGATAATTTAATTTTGAGTAGAGTTTGTACGTAAACAAAAATTATCAGAACCGTCATAATCCTCATTTGAAATTTTCTAAGGCAATATTACTCTGAATTATTCGAAATTTTATTGAAGATAATTCTTCCGTACGGGTTTAGGAAAGCAGTATGTGGTATTTTATGTAGCTGCTTGTCTCTCGTATTACTGCTTAGCGTACAAGAGAACTTGAAGAGCCTTTGGATAAACCAAAAATTAATGGGGAAATAAATGTTGAAAACAAACAGTATGTAGGAAATATTTTTTTTTTATTCAAAATTAATTAAATTTGAGTCAAATTTTATTTACTTTTCGTTTTTCGCTTGACCCCTTCATCAATACGGCTAACAAACAAAAATTTCAAATAATATTTCAACCAAAAGCCGATGACACCTAAGCTGCAATAAACACTTGTCATCATGAGAGGCAAAAATGGCAGCTTTTTATCTAATCCTATTAAATTATGTAAAACATTTTCATACAAATAAACCACAGCTAATCCGTATAAGTAATAGCGTTCGATTATGTTAAAAAATTGGTTGTAGTTTTGATTGAAAATAAATTTAAATCCATATAGCGAGAATGTGACGGAGAATACGTAAAGCGAGAGTTTCAGGAGTGTTAGTTCGGGCGGAAAAAGTAGTGGAAACAGTGAATAGTGTCCAACGAAGCTGATGAATAAACTGGATTTTGCGTTGTAATCACCTAAGTATGTGAGCAGTGTAATCGGGATGATGATCAAAAGAATTGCTTTTTCGTGCACATGCCATCCAAATAGAAATGAAGTTGCCGCACAAATAACAATTGACTGAATGAACACGATCGGTTGATCGGAACTATATTTAAAAAGAAAAAATAAGTGTAATTAACCTTTCCATATTATAATATAGTGTGTACTAATACCGTTTGAATTTTCCAAAGAAAATTTTAAAAATGCACGGCAATATAAAGATGAATGTTAGTACGAACGTTATCAATGGTGTGATTGGCGGTAAGACTGTATGTTCAAAAGTTTGTACCAATCCACCTGTGTTGCTCGCCTTATTGACTGGATCGATTTTTAGCAAGATTGCCAGCACTTTGTCAACAAAATTATAAAGTGACCAAAAATTTGGAGCCCAATACGCATGAGAAAGTCCTCGTTTAAATGGAAATAGCCGTTCAATTAGTTGTGGTATTTGATCGTAGAACGGACCAAATGAGCAGATTGTTACTAGTCCCACCGTTAATCCTAGTTTTAATGTATTCGTAAAGATTCGTTTTTCTCCGATACAATAGAATCTGAACATAAATGCCGCATAAACTGGTGCAATATACATAAAAATATGTTTTAAATTCAGTAGAATTGTAAAATAAAGTGCAGAACGAATATAATTTTGTCGAAATATTTCTGCAACACTTAGAAGTAGTACACCAAAAAGGAATCCATTGTACTGGAAGTGTATGTGATCCACCATTAACAGTCCAATATTGCCGAGTAGAAGAACAGACACGTAATAGTATGCCTTCTTATCTTTCACCACACAATCGAGGCACCTTTTTATACCGAGTGCAAAAACGATATCGAAAAAAATTACAGATAGACGCTGAAATAAAATCGTATTTTCAGAGGCATAATTTAAATTCGACACGATTAGCATATTTTTGTCGAAATATACGGCGGCTTGTGAGAGAATCCATTCGAAATAGGCGAAGAACGGTGGATAGTCCAGAGTCCATTCGCTAGTTTTTTCAATATACCATTGTTTCAGTGGTAGAGAATGAGTTATGGCGAGCCAGTTGCGGTGTACCTCGAAATCTGTTGAGCGGCTAAAATAAACGATAAAATTTTCAAAAAGATAAGATATTAGAGACGCCTATTGACAAATCCGATTACTAAAAAATTACAGTGTATGTATATGTACATACTTCCAATTTCATAGTAAAAACTATTTACTTACTATGCTGGTAAAAACAATAATTTAATTGCACTAAAAAACGTAAACAATCTCCAATACATCTTACAACATTTGTACTGTAAAAACTTTTAAATATTTAATTGATATTTTAATAAAAATAAATTGTGTGCACATCTATTTGACGTCGGCAAAAATAATACAAAACACGAATAACGATTTCGTTATTCGTTTGACAGCTGTCATCCCCCTCTTATTTATTTACAAGAAACCTTGTATAATTTTTTACAACTTTGTCGAAATTTGACAGGAAAAACTACTGTGCGGGTAATAACGCATCATAGAAAAACAAACATGCTTTCCACTCCTAATTGTTAAGTGAAAAACGTAACCAATAAAGTGAATTATTTTATATGATAGTGGATAAATATATAATAATATGTTATGCCTTGATTTTTAAGTATAAAAACGTTAAGTAATTAGTGGATTAACAACAAATGGATACCACAGTTGAGTTGTGCGGCTTTTATGTTTAGGAAAACAAGAAAAGCGTGTGCATAATAATAAGGAAAATTAATTACGAATAAGTTAAAATGTCAAGTGATAATAGTAGTAATAATATTATTAATAGTGGTACTAGTGTAGGTAGTAGTTCTAGTAGTAGGCAAACTCAGGCCGAATACATCATCCAGCAGATCAATGTGAATAATGCAAAGAAAATCGCTTTACTGCTTGTGATTGGATTTATTGTGTACCATGGTTTAATTCATATAAGATATGGGACCGATTCCTGTAAATGGCTTTTGACCAATGGCCGATACAAGGGAGACAAAGAGTGGCAGCCTTACGGATGTATGATGCATAAATATTCGCAAATGTAGGTTCAGTCTTAGTGTGATTAGTTGATATTTACTTATTCGATAATATTTCCAGTGATTCACGAAGATGTTTCCGATACCTGGCATTCTGGGGTAAAGAAAACTATTTTGTTCTTATTGGCGATGAACGTATGCAGCCCATCTACAAAGCCTTGATTGAGCATATCGAACACGGGGAAGATAATGAGGCGAATGAATCATCGAAAATCCATATACCAACATCGACAGCCAACCAGCAACATGATCGTAAAATGAGCGATAAAAATTTAACGTTTATAGATAATAAGTTGCGGTTACGCATAAACTATATCTATCATAATGAAGTGACGACAGGTTTAATTAACGAACTAATTAAGTATGCGAACGATGATACAACGCCCTCGACCATCATACTGGGATTCACATATACAAAGTTGTATCGCGGGAATTTAACTCGTGAAACGTTGAAGGCATATGGCAAAAATTTAACGAAAATTGTTAAACCTCTAGAAGTTTTGACGAGCAAGAAGAAAACACGTGTGTTATGGCGAATGCAGGATCAAATAGTGGAGGGGAGTGAAAAACTTAACGATGAGTGGCGAAATGTAACGAACGATGATATTGAACGGCTGAATTATGCAGCCTACGACACATTTGATTACACAAGTATTAAGCTGTGGTCATCGTCTCGTTTGATATCGTCTGGGCTACTCAATGAAATGATTGACGGGTATCAACTAAGCCCGCTTGCTTTAAGACATACAATTCAGATTATTCTGAATATGTACTGTAACGATTACATGAATTATTATGACGGAACATGCTGTAGTAGTTCGGAAAGCTATACAATTCTTCAGGCCGTGACTTACGCTATATTGGGTGTTTGTATCGCGCTGGCGATCGCGATTCTAATTCGTCGAGGATATTTAAAATTCCGTGGCACCCAGATGTACACTCTACTCTCACAGGGGATTACAAATACAAGCGTAACGGATTATACAACACCGATATTTGCACTCGCCACACTAGGCCTAATTCTAGGCTACTTCTACTTGTGCGATCGGACCAATTTTTTCATGAAGGAGAACAAATACTATTCGGAATTTAGTTTCTGGATTCCCGTGGGTTATGTATTCGCACTCGGATTATTTTTCACCGAGGACAGTCGATTTACTAAAGTCCTGCATCGCGATCAAACGGATGAGCTGAAAGGATGGATGCAGCTGTGTATCCTAATTTATCATATGACGGGAGCTGATCGAGTTCTGCCAATCTATATGCACATAAAAGTGCTAATCTCTGGCTACATTTTCCTTTCGGGATATGGACATTTTACACACGTATGGCAAACAGGAAGTACTAGTTTAATACGATTTTTTCAAGTAATGTTTCGCCTAAATTTCATGACCATTCTGCTTTGTTTATGCATGAACCGACCGTATCAATTTTACTATTTTGTGCCACTCATCACCTTCTGGTTTTGTATCGTATATTTTGTACTGTCGCTCCCGCCACACATAACATCTCAAAATCTCGAGAATAATTCGTATCACTATTTGTACCTGGTGCTAAAATTTATTGGGCTTATGAGTGTGATTACCATACTGTATATGTCTGAAGTGTTTTTCGAGCGGATATTTGTGACGCGACCATGGAAAGCCCTATTTGTAACGACAGATGATGATATACGCGATTGGTGGTATCGATGGAAATTGGATCGGTATACGATCTCGTACGGTATGATATTTGCCGCTTTTCTACATATAGCGCAGAAATATGGAATTGTGGACGATAACAATCATGGGAATTTATTTTCCCGCCAAATTTCTCTAACCGTCACCTTAATTTCGATTATAGGAATTGGATTTTATACAACATTCAGCTTTTTGTGTCGAAATCGACAAAATTGTGAAGAAATCCATTCGTATATCGTGTTTATTCCAGTCATCGGATATATTGTGCTGCGAAATATAACTGGGATTTTACGAACTCGTTATTCTGCATTCTTTTCTTGGTTTGGGAAAATATCACTCGAATTGTTTATCTGCCAATGTCATATTTGGCTGGCGGCCGATCATCATGGAGTACTAGTACTTCTGCCCGGATTTCCAACCCTAAACGTACTCATAACATCATTTATATTTGTTTGTGCGTCCCATGAAATCCATCGAATAACGCTGCTGCTACTCCCGTATGTTGTACCGAATGATCTAAAATCCACGCTACGGAATTTTATCCTATTTTTAGTGATTTTAATACCGATAGGGCGGTATGATGGTATGTTTTAGATAATGTACACCGACCTGGTTGTCGTCATTCATCATATTCCAAAAATTCTAGAAACAAAATCTCACTATTTAGACTCAACACGTGTTACATAAACGTGATGTTGAACTTTTTTTCTCTTAATGTAAATAATTTTTTTTCATATTCATCAAAATCTTTTTTATTATTATTATAAATGAATAAATATTTTATAATTATTGTATACATATTATTTAATTCATAATAAACATGATTTTGCCAAAAAAACACGTGTATACTGTTAAAATAACGATCAAATGTGGAGTGATCGATTCAATTTTTATTTTATTCACCATTCAGCTGAATGACGTGATATATGAAGAGGATCTTTTAGGCCGAATAAAACTCAATAATTTGGAATATGTTTGTTATGGTACAATTATTAAATTGTTGAGACTTTAATTTCTCCATTATTCATATTATTGTTAAAACTTAAATACAATAAATTACAATCATAAATTAAAAACTAAAAACCCCCCCAAAAAATAAGTCTGTTAAAAATTTTTTATTCCTAAATATATGTACAACCAAATAGTCATGATTGTAGTCATCTTCGTTAAAACAAAATGATTTATGGTTTTCTATAAATTATGATTTGTTTTAGTGGTGATATCACAACTTGATTCGAACCGATCTCAAGTAGTTTTACAATTTTACAATGTTTTCACTTTTAATCTTCTCAATAATTTCGTCATGATCATCGCTTAGTGTTGCCAGTAGACCTTTATCATTAAGCACCCGTTGGTCGAAAGCATAGCTGATTAGATCACCGTTTAGGTTGGTCATTTTACCGCCAACCGAATTTAGGATTGCATTCCCAGCACATAAATCCCATTTTTTTATGGCTGTCGAATGAAAATATGCCGTTGCATTATTGTACACAACTTGAAGTGTTTTATAACCAGCCCCAGCTGCTGGTATTATTTCAACTTTTTCACCAAAAACTTTTTCCGCCAGAATTTTTGCATTACCAGCATGAGATCGCGATACAATAATATTTGGATTTCGTGCAATGCCCTCGTTCTCTTTGACATCGGCCAAATTTGGTGATTTACTTTTGCCATCCCAAGCCCAGACGGTAACCATTGTGAAAGGATTATGGATCACACCAATTACAGGCTTATCTTTTATTGCCACACAAACCATTGTTGTTACATATTGGAATAATTTCTCGGTAAATTCTTGTGTTGCATCCAGCGGATCAATCCATACTGTCACATCATTTGCATCTACCTGCTCATCCGGTATGGTAGACGCCATTTCGTGTATCACAGTCGGATCCAAATCAAATAATTTATGATCGGGACATGCCCGATGTATACCATCCTCTTCTGATATGACACGTAAATTAGGAAATATTCGTAAAAGTCCTTTCTGCATAACACAATGCGAATTAAAATCAGCTATTGTTACTGGATCATTGGCACCCTCCTTCGTTTTACCTTTGCTCTGGGTCATAAAATCATGACTCTTCGATATCAAGTACACCTCTTTACCACCTTCTATTGCCGCCTGTATCGAACTAATCAGTAATTTGCGTAAATTAACTTCTTTTGTATTTATTGCAAAGTAATTTGTAATCGTTCGATTGCTACCCGTTGCATAATAAATTGTTGCAAATGTGAATAGAACAATAATTAGCAAGCCAAGCTTTGTTAATTTTACAGAACCAGCCAAATTCATTGCACAAAGTATTTATGGGCATTCGTTAAATGACGTGTTTTTATTTAGAAAACTCACGCAAAATTATTTAATAGTTATTTGTTTATGTTGCATAAACAAGAAAAAACATTTTAAAAAATGACGTTTCACAATAAAAAAATTATTGATAAATGTCAACAAAACACCGTCGTACGAATTTTATTTTATTGTAGGTTGAACAATAGTCGTGTGTGGGGCCCTAGCCCTATTATGAAAAAAATGCGATTTCGCATTTTCATACGATATCGCATTTCGGTATTACAAAACGACATTTTCGCAAATACGATCTTGGATAAATATTAAACCGTTTCCAAGCTACATTTATTTGTTTTATCTGAATGATTTTCCTTTTTTATATTATAAATGTGTGTCACAGAAATTCAATTTTATTGAAAATCAACTGAACTATAGCCCACAAATTCAGAGCCAGAAAAATCGAAAATCTGCAATTGTGCTCCGATTTCGATGGTTGATACCTCCTTCAATAGGTAATGAGACCTACAATCGTCATGCCAACGGTCATTTGGATCGCTCTAATATTTCTACACATTTCGCAGAAAATTAACTGAATTATAGCCCACAAATTCAGAGCCAGAAAAATCGAAAATCTGCAATTGTGCTCCGATTTCGATGGTTGATACCTCCTTCAATAGGTCATGAGACCTACAATCGTCATGCCAACGGTCATTTGGATCGCTCGAATATTTCTACAAATTTCGCAGAAAATTCAATTTTATTGAAAATCAACTGAACTATAGCCCACAAATTCAGAGCCAGAAAATTGGAAAATCTGCAATTGTGCTCCGATTTCGATGGTTGATACCTCTTTCAATAGGTAATGAGACCTACAATCGTCATGCCAACGGTCATTTGAATCCCTCTAATATTTCTACACATTTCGCAGAAAATTCAATTTTATTGAAAATCAACTGAACTATAGCCCACAAATTCAGAGCCAGAAAATTGGAAAATCTGCAATTGTGCTCCGATTTCGATGGTTGATACCTCTTTCAATAGGTAATGAGACCTACAATCGTCATGCCAACGGTCATTTGAATCCCTCTAATATTTCTACACATTTCGCAGAAAATTCAATTTTATTGAAAATCAACTGAACTATAGCCCACAAATTCAGAGCCAGAAAAATCGAAAATCTGCAATTGTGCTCCCAATACGATGGTTGATACCTCTTTCAATAGGTGTTGAGTCCTACAATCGTCATGCCAACGGTCATTTGGATCGCTCTAATATTTCTACACATTTCGCAGAAAATTCAATTTTATTGAAAATCAACTGAACTATAGCCCACAAATTCAGAGCCAGAAAAATTGAAAATCTGCAATTGTGCTCCGATTTCGATGGTTGATACCTCTGTCAATAGGTAATGAGACCTACAATCGTCATGCCAACGGTCATTTGGATCGCTCTAATATTTCTACACATTTCGCAGAAAATTCAATTTATTGAAAATCAACTGAACTATAGCCCACAAATTCAGAGCCAGAAAAATCGAAAATCTGCAATTGTGCTCCGAATACGATGGTTGATACCTCTTTCAATAGGTGTTGAGTCCTACAATCGTCATGCCAACGGTCATTTGGATCGCTCTAATATTTCTACACATTTCGCAGAAAATTCAATTTTATTGAAAATCAACTGAACTATAGCCCACAAATTCAGAGTCAGAAAAATTGAAAATCTGCAATTGTGCTCCGATTTCGATGGTTGATACCTCTTTCAATAGGTAATGAGACCTACAATCGTCATGCCAACGGTAATTTGGATCGCTCTAATATTTCTACACATTTCGCAGAAAATTCAATTTATTGAAAATCAACTGAACTATAGCCCACAAATTCAGAGCCAGAAAAATCGAAAATCTGCAATTGTGCTCCGAATACGATGGTTGATACCTCTTTCAATAGGTGTTGAGTCCTACAATCGTCATGCCAACGGTCATTTGGATCGCTCTAATATTTCTACACATTTCGCAGAAAATTCAATTTTATTGAAAATCAACTGAACTATAGCCCACAAATTCAGAGCCAGAAAAATTGAAAATCTGCAATTGTGCTCCGATTTCGATGGTTGATACCTCTTTCAATAGGTAATGAGACCTACAATCGTCATGCCAACGGTAATTTGGATCGCTCTAATATTTCCACACATTTCGCAGAAAATCAACTGAACTATAGCCCACAAATTCAGAACCAGAAAAATCGAAAATCTGCAATTGTGCTCCGAATACGATGGTTGATACCTCTTTCAATAGGTGTTGAGTCCTACAATCGTCATGCCAACGGTCATTTGGATCGCTCTAATATTTCTACACATTTCGCAGAAAATTCAATTTTATTGAAAATCAACTGAACTATAGCCCACAAATTCAGAGCCAGAAAAATTGAAAATCTGCAATTGTGCTCCGATTTCGATGGTTGATACCTCTTTCAATAGGTAATGAGACCTACAATCGTCATGCCAACGGTAATTTGGATCGCTCTAATATTTCCACACATTTCGCAGAAAATCAACTGAACTATAGCCCACAAATTTAGAGCCAGAAAAATTGAAAATCTGCAATTGTGCTCCGATTTCGATGGTTGATACCTCTTTCAATAGGTAATGAGACCTATACTCGTCATGCCAACGGTCATTTGAATCGCTCTAATATTTCTACACATTTCGCAGAAAATTCAATTTTATTGAAAATCAACTGAACTATAGCCCACAAATTCAGAGCCAGAAAAATCGAAAATCTGCAATTGTGCTCCGATTTCGATTGTTGATACCTCTTTCAATAGGTAATGAGACCTACAATCGTCATGCCAACGGTCATTTGGATCGCTCTAATATTTCTACACATTTCGCAGAAAATTCAATTTATTCAAAATCAACTGAACTATAGCCCACAAATTCAGAGCCAGAAAAATCGAAAATCTGCAATTGTGCTCCGATTTCGATTGTTGATACCTCTTTCAATAGGTAATGAGACCTATACTCGTCATGCCAACGGTCATTTGAATCGCTCTAATATTTCTACACATTTCGCAGAAAATTCAATTTTATTGAAAATCAACTGAACTATAGCCCACAAATTCAGAGCCAGAAAAATCGAAAATCTGCAATTGTGCTCCGATTTCGATGGTTGATACCTCTTTCAATAGGTAATGAGACCTACAATCGTCATGCCAACGGTAATTTGGATCGCTCTAATATTTCCACACATTTCGCAGAAAATCAACTGAACTATAGCCCACAAATTTAGAGCCAGAAAAATTGAAAATCTGCAATTGTGCTCCGATTTCGATGGTTGATACCTCTTTCAATAGGTAATGAGACCTATACTCGTCATGCCAACGGTCATTTGAATCGCTCTAATATTTCTACACATTTCGCAGAAAATCAACTGAACTATAGCCCACAAATTCAGAGCCAGAAAAATTGAAAATCTGCAATTGTGCTCCGATTTCGATGGTTGATACCTCTTTCAATAGGTAATGAGACCTACAATCGTCATGCCAACGGTAATTTGGATCGCTCTAATATTTCTACACATTTCGCAGAAAATTCAATTTATTGAAAATCAACTGAACTATAGCCCACAAATTCAGAGCCAGAAAAATCGAAAATCTGCAATTGTGCTCCGATTTCGATGGTTGATACCTCTTTCAATAGGTAATGAGACCTACAATCATCATGCCAACGGTAATTTGGATCGCTCTAATATTTCCACACATTTCGCAGAAAATCAACTGAACTATAGCCCACAAATTTAGAGCCAGAAAAATTGAAAATCTGCAATTGTGCTCCGATTTCGATGGTTGATACCTCTTTCAATAGGTAATGAGACCTATACTCGTCATGCCAACGGTCATTTGAATCGCTCTAATATTTCTACACATTTCGCAGAAAATTCAATTTTATTGAAAATCAACTGAACTATAGCCCACAAATTCAGAACCAGAAAAATCGAAAATCTGCAATTGTGCTCCGATTTCGATTGTTGATACCTCTTTCAATAGGTAATGAGACCTACAATCGTCATGCCAACGGTCATTTGGATCGCTCTAATATTTCTACACATTTCGCAGAAAATTCAATTTTATTGAAAATCAACTGAACTATAGCCCACAAATTCAGAGCCAGAAAAATCGAAAATCTGCAATTGTGCTCCGAATTCGATGGTTGATACCTCTTTCAATAGGTGTTGAGTCCTACAATCGTCATGCCAACGGTCATTTGGATCGCTCTAATATTTCGCAGAAAATTCAATTTTATTGAAAATCAACTGAACTATAGCCCACAAATTCAGAGCCAGACAAATTGAAAATCTGCAATTGTGCTCCGATTTCGATGGTTGATACCTCTGTCAATAGGTAATGAGACCTACAATCGTCATGCCAACGGTCATTTGGATCGCTCTAATATTTCTACACATTTCGCAAAAAATTAACTGAACTATAGTCCACAAATTCAGAGCCAGAAAAATCGAAAATCTGCAATTGTGCTCCGATTTCGATGGTTGATACCTCTGTCAATAGGTAATGAGACCTACAATCGTCATGCCAACGGTCATTTGAATCGCTCTAATATTTCTACACATTTCGCAGAAAATTCAATTTTATTGAAAATCAACTGAACTATAGCCCACAAATTCAGAACCAGAAAAATCGAAAATCTGCAATTGTGCTCCGATTTCGATTGTTGATACCTCTTTCAATAGGTAATGAGACCTACAATCGTCATGCCAACGGTCATTTGGATCGCTCTAATATTTCTACACATTTCGCAGAAAATTCAATTTTATTGAAAATCAACTGAACTATAGCCCACAAATTCAGAGCCAGAAAAATCGAAAATCTGCAATTGTGCTCCGAATTCGATGGTTGATACCTCTTTCAATAGGTGTTGAGTCCTACAATCGTCATGCCAACGGTCATTTGGATCGCTCTAATATTTCGCAGAAAATTCAATTTTATTGAAAATCAACTGAACTATAGCCCACAAATTCAGAGCCAGACAAATTGAAAATCTGCAATTGTGCTCCGATTTCGATGGTTGATACCTCTGTCAATAGGTAATGAGACCTACAATCGTCATGCCAACGGTCATTTGGATCGCTCTAATATTTCTACACATTTCGCAAAAAATTAACTGAACTATAGTCCACAAATTCAGAGCCAGAAAAATCGAAAATCTGCAATTGTGCTCCGATTTCGATGGTTGATACCTCTGTCAATAGGTAATGAGACCTACAATCGTCATGCCAACGGTCATTTGAATCCCTCGAATATTTCTACACATTTCGCAGAAAATTCAATTTTATTGAAAATCAACTGAACTATAGCCCACAAATTCAGAGCCAGAAAAATCGAAAATCTGCAATTGTGCTCCGAATACGATGGTTATACCTCTTTCAATAGGTGTTGAGTCCTACAATCGTCATGCCAACGGTCATTTGGATCGCTCTAATATTTCTACACATTTCGCAGAAAATTCAATTTTATTGAAAATCAACTGAACTATAGCCCACAAATTCAGAGCCAGAAAAATTGAAAATCTGCAATTGTGCTCCGATTTCGATGGTTGATACCTCTTTCAATAGGTAATGAGACCTACAATCGTCATGCCAACGGTAATTTGGATCGCTCTAATATTTCTACACATTTCGCAAAAAATTAACTGAACTATAGTCCACAAATTCAGAGCCAGAAAAATCGAAAATCTGCAATTGTGCTATTGTGCTCCGATTTCGATGGTTGATACCTCTTTCAATAGGTGTTGAGACCTACAATCGTCATGCCAACGGTAATTTGGATCGCTCTAATATTTCCACACATTTCGCAGAAAATCAACTGAACTATAGCCCACAAATTCAGAGCCAGGAAAATCGAAAATCACCGATTGTGCTCCGATTTCGATGGTTGATACCTCTTTCAATAGGTAATGAGACCTACAATCGTCATGCCAACGGTAATTTGGATCGCTCTAATATTTTCACACATTTCGCAGAAAATCAACTGAACTATAGCCCACAAATTTAGAGCCAGAAAAATTGAAAATCTGCAATTGTGCTCCGATTTCGATGGTTGATACCTCTTTCAATAGGTAATGAGACCTATACTCGTCATGCCAACGGTCATTTGAATCGCTCTAATATTTCTACACATTTCGCAGAAAATTCAATTTTATTGAAAATCAACTGAACTATAGCCCACAAATTCAGAGCCAGAAAAATCGAAAATCTGCAATTGTGCTCCGATTTCGATGGTTGATACCTCTTTCAATAGGTAATGAGACCTACAATCGTCATGCCAACGGTAATTTGGATCGCTCTAATATTTCTACACATTTCGCAGAAAATTCAATTTATTGAAAATCAACTGAACTATAGCCCACAAATTCAGAGCCAGAAAAATCGAAAATCTGCAATTGTGCTCCGATTTCGATTGTTGATACCTCTTTCAATAGGTAATGAGACCTACAATCGTCATGCCAACGGTAATTTGGATCGCTCTAATATTTCTACACATTTCGCAGAAAATTCAATTTTATTGAAAATCAACTGAACTATAGCCCACAAATTCAGAGCCAGAAAAATCGAAAATCTGCAATTGTGCTCCGATTTCGATTGTTGATACCTCTTTCAATAGGTAATGAGACCTACAATCGTCATGCCAACGGTCATTTGGATCGCTCTAATATTTCTACACATTTCGCAGAAAATTCAATTTTATTGAAAATCAACTGAACTATAGCCCACAAATTCAGAGCCAGAAAAATCGAAAATCTGCAATTGTGCTCCGAATTCGATGGTTGATACCTCTTTCAATAGGTGTTGAGTCCTACAATCGTCATGCCAACGGTCATTTGGATCGCTCTAATATTTCGCAGAAAATTCAATTTTATTGAAAATCAACTGAACTATAGCCCACAAATTCAGAGCCAGAAAAATTGAAAATCTGCAATTGTGCTCCGATTTCGATGGTTGATACCTCTGTCAATAGGTAATGAGACCTACAATCGTCATGCCAACGGTCATTTGGATCGCTCTAATATTTCTACACATTTCGCAAAAAATTAACTGAACTATAGTCCACAAATTCAGAGCCAGAAAAATCGAAAATCTGCAATTGTGCTCCGATTTCGATGGTTGATACCTCTTTCAATAGGTAATGAGACCTACAATCGTCATGCCAACGGTAATTTGGATCGCTCTAATATTTCTACACATTTCGCAGAAAATTCAATTTTATTGAAAATCAACTGAACTATAGCCCACAAATTCAGAGCCAGAAAAATCGAAAATCTGCAATTGTGCTCCGATTTCGATGGTTGATACCTCTTTCAATAGGTAATGAGACCTACAATCGTCATGCCAACCGTCATTTGGATCGCTCTAATATTTCTACACATTTCGCAAAAATTAACTGAACTATAGCCCACAAATTCAGAGCCAGAAAAATCGAAAATCTGCAATTGTGCTCCGATTTCGATGGTTGATACCTCTTTCAATAGGTAATGAGACCTACAATCGTCATGCCAACGGTAATTTGGATCGCTCTAATATTTCTACACATTTCGCAGAAAATTCAATTTTATTGAAAATCAACTGAACTATAGCCCACAAATTCAGAGCCAGAAAAATCGAAAATCTGCAATTGTGCTCCGATTTCGATGGTTGATACCTCTTTCAATAGGTAATGAGACCTGCAATCGTCATGCCAACCGTAATTTGGATCGCTCTAATATTTCTACATATTTCGTAGAAAATTCAGTTTTATTGAAAACCAACTGAACTATAGCCCACAAATTCAGAGCCAGAAAAATCGAAAATCTGCAATTGTGCTCCGATTTCGATGGTTGATACCTCTTTCAATAGGTAATGAGACCTACAATCGTCATGCCAACAGTAATTTGGATCGCTCTAATATTTCTACACATTTCGCAGAAAATTCAATTTTATTGAAAATCAACTGAACTATAGCCCACAAATTCAGAGCCAGAAAAATCGAAAATCTGCAATTGTGCTCCGATTTCGATGGTTGATACCTCTTTCAATAGGTAATGAGACCTACAATCGTCATTCCAACGGTCATTTGGATCGCTCTAATATTTCTACACATTTCGCAGAAAATTCAATTTTATTGAAAATCAACTGAACTATAGCCCACAAATTCAGAGCCAGGAAAATCGAAAATCTGCAATTGTGCTCCGATTTCGATGGTTGATACCTCTTTCAATAGGTAATGAGACCTACAATCGTCATGCCAACGGTAATTTGGATCATTCTAATATTTCTACACATTTCGCAGAAAATTCAATTTTATTGAAAATCAACTGAACTATAGCCCACAAATTCAGAGCCAGGAAAATCGAAAATCTGCAATTGTGCTCCGATTTCGATGGTTGATACCTCTTTCAATAGGTAATGAGACCTACAATCGTCATGCCAACGGTAATTTGGATCGTTCTAATATTTCTACACATTTCGCAGAAAATTCAATTTTATTGAAAATCAACTGAACTATAGCCCACAAATTCAGAGCCAGGAAAATCGAAAATCTGCAATTGTGCTCCGATTTCGATTGTTGATACCTCTTTCAATAGGTAATGAGACCTACAATCGTCATGCCAACGGTCATTTGGATCGCTCTAATATTTCTACACATTTCGCAGAAAATTCAATTTTATTGAAAATCAACTGAACTATGGCCCACAAATTCAGAGCCAGAAAAATCGAAAATCTGCAATTGTGCTCCGATTTCGATGGTTGATACCTCTTTCAATAGGTAATGAGACCTACAATCGTCATGCCAACGGTAATTTGGATCGTTCTAATATTTCTACACATTTCGCAGAAAATTCAATTTTATTGAAAATCAACTGAACTATAGCCCACAAATTCAGAGCCAGAAAAATCGAAAATCTGCAATTGTGCTCCGATTTCGATTGTTGATACCTCTTTCAATAGGTAATGAGACCTACAATCGTCATGCCAACGGTCATTTGGATCGCTCTAATATTTCTACACATTTCGCAGAAAATTCAATTTTATTGAAAATCAACTGAACTATAGCCCACAAATTCAGAGCCAGAAAAATCGAAAATCTGCAATTGTGCTCCGATTTCGATGGTTGATACCTCTTTCAATAGGTAATGAGACCTACAATCGTCATTCCAACGGTCATTTGGATCGCTCTAATATTTCTACACATTTCGCAGAAAATTCAATTTTATTGAAAATCAACTGAACTATAGCCCACAAATTCAGAGCCAGAAAAATCGAAAATCTGCAATTGTGCTCCGATTTCGATGGTTGATACCTCTTTCAATAGGTAATGATACCTACAATCGCCATGCCAACGGTAATTTGGATCGCTCTAATATTTCTACACATTTCGCAAAAAATTAACTGAACTATAGCCCACAAATTTAGAGCCAGAAAAATCGAAAATCTGCAATTGTGCTCCGATTTCGATGGTCGATACCTCTTTCAATAGGTAATGAGACCTACAATCGTCATGCCAACGGTAATTTGGATCGCTCTAATATTTCTACACATTTCGCAGAAAATTCAATTTTATTGAAAATCAACTGAACTATAGCCCACAAATTCAGAGCCAGGAAAATCGAAAATCTGCAATTGTGCTCCGATTTCGATGGTTGATACCTCTTTCAATAGGTAATGAGACCTACAATCGTCATGCCAACGGTAATTTGGATCGTTCTAATATTTCTACACATTTCGCAGAAAATTCAATTTTATTGAAAATCAACTGAACTATAGCCCACAAATTCAGAGCCAGGAAAATCGAAAATCTGCAATTGTGCTCCGATTTCGATTGTTGATACCTCTTTCAATAGGTAATGAGACCTACAATCGTCATTCCAACGGTCATTTGGATCGCTCTAATATTTCTACACATTTCGCAGAAAATTCAATTTTATTGAAAATCAACTGAACTATAGCCCACAAATTCAGAGCCAGGAAAATCGAAAATCTGCAATTGTGCTCCGATTTCGATGGTTGCGATACCTCTTTCAATAGGTAATGAGACCTACAATCGTCATTCCAACGGTCATTTGGATCGCTCTAATATTTCTACACATTTCGCAGAAAATTCAATTTTATTGAAAATCAACTGAACTATAGCCCACAAATTCAGAGCCAGGAAAATCGAAAATCTGCAATTGTGCTCCGATTTCGATGGTTGATACCTCTTTCAATAGGTAATGAGACCTACAATCGCCATGCCAACGGTCAATTGGATCGCTCTAATATTTCTACACATTTCGCAAAAAATTAACTGAACTATAGCCCACAAATTTAGAGCCAGAAAAATCGAAAATCTGCAATTGTGCTCCGATTTCGATGGTTGATACCTCTTTCAATAGGTAATGAGACCTACAATCGTCATGCCAACGGTCAATTGGATCGCTCTAATATTTCTACACATTTCGCAGAAAATTCAATTTTATTGAAAATCAACTGAACTATAGCCCACAAATTCAGAGCCAGGAAAATCGAAAATCTGCAATTGTGCTCCGATTTCGATGGTTGATACCTCTTTCAATAGGTAATGAGACCTACAATCGCCATGCCAACGGTCAATTGGATCGCTCTAATATTTCTACACATTTCGCAAAAAATTAACTGAACTATAGCCCACAAATTTAGAGCCAGAAAAATCGAAAATCTGCAATTGTGCTCCGATTTCGATGGTTGATACCTCTTTCAATAGGTAATGAGACCTACAATCGTCATGCCAACGGTCAATTGGATCGCTCTAATATTTCTACACATTTCGCAGAAAATTCAATTTTATTGAAAATCAACTGAACTATAGCCCACAAATTCAGAGCCAGGAAAATCGAAAATCTGCAATTGTGCTCCGATTTCGATGGTTAATACCTCTTTCAATAGGTGTTGAGACCTACAATCGTCATGCCAACGGTAATTTGGATCGCTCTAATATTTCTACACATTTCACAGAAAATTCAATTTTATTGAAAATCAACTGAACTATAGCCCACAAATTCAGAGCCAGGAAAATCGAAAATCTGCAATTGTGCTCCGATTTCGATGGTTGCGATACCTCTTTCAATAGGTAATGAGACCTACAATCGTCATTCCAACGGTCATTTGGATCGCTCTAATATTTCTACACATTTCGCAGAAAATTCAATTTTATTGAAAATCAACTGAACTATAGCCCACAAATTCAGAGCCAGGAAAATCGAAAATCTGCAATTGTGCTCCGATTTCGATGGTTGCGATACCTCTTTCAATAGGTAATGAGACCTACAATCGTCATTCCAACGGTCATTTGGATCGCTCTAATATTTCTACACATTTCGCAGAAAATTCAATTTTATTGAAAATCAACTGAACTATAGCCCACAAATTCAGAGCCAGGAAAATCGAAAATCTGCAATTGTGCTCCGATTTCGATGGTTGATACCTCTTTCAATAGGTAATGAGACCTACAATCGCCATGCCAACGGTCAATTGGATCGCTCTAATATTTCTACACATTTCGCAAAAAATTAACTGAACTATAGCCCACAAATTTAGAGCCAGAAAAATCGAAAATCTGCAATTGTGCTCCGATTTCGATGGTTGATACCTCTTTCAATAGGTAATGAGACCTACAATCGTCATGCCAACGGTCAATTGGATCGCTCTAATATTTCTACACATTTCGCAGAAAATTCAATTTTATTGAAAATCAACTGAACTATAGCCCACAAATTCAGAGCCAGGAAAATCGAAAATCTGCAATTGTGCTCCGATTTCGATGGTTGATACCTCTTTCAATAGGTAATGAGACCTACAATCGCCATGCCAACGGTCAATTGGATCGCTCTAATATTTCTACACATTTCGCAAAAAATTAACTGAACTATAGCCCACAAATTTAGAGCCAGAAAAATCGAAAATCTGCAATTGTGCTCCGATTTCGATGGTTGATACCTCTTTCAATAGGTAATGAGACCTACAATCGTCATGCCAACGGTCAATTGGATCGCTCTAATATTTCTACACATTTCGCAGAAAATTCAATTTTATTGAAAATCAACTGAACTATAGCCCACAAATTCAGAGCCAGGAAAATCGAAAATCTGCAATTGTGCTCCGATTTCGATGGTTAATACCTCTTTCAATAGGTGTTGAGACCTACAATCGTCATGCCAACGGTCAATTGGATCGCTCTAATATTTCTACACATTTCGCAAAAAATTAACTGAACTATAGCCCACAAATTTAGAGCCAGAAAAATCGAAAATCTGCAATTGTGCTCCGATTTCGATGGTTGATACCTCTTTCAATAGGTAATGAGACCTACAATCGTCATGCCAACGGTCAATTGGATCGCTCTAATATTTCTACACATTTCGCAGAAAATTCAATTTTATTGAAAATCAACTGAACTATAGCCCACAAATTCAGAGCCAGGAAAATCGAAAATCTGCAATTGTGCTCCGATTTCGATTGTTGATACCTCTTTCAATAGGTAATGAGACCTACAATCGTCATTCCAACGGTCATTTGGATCGCTCTAATATTTCTACACATTTCGCAGAAAATTCAATTTTATTGAAAATCAACTGAACTATAGCCCACAAATTCAGAGCCAGGAAAATCGAAAATCTGCAATTGTGCTCCGATTTCGATGGTTGCGATACCTCTTTCAATAGGTAATGAGACCTACAATCGTCATTCCAACGGTCATTTGGATCGCTCTAATATTTCTACACATTTCGCAGAAAATTCAATTTTATTGAAAATCAACTGAACTATAGCCCACAAATTCAGAGCCAGGAAAATCGAAAATCTGCAATTGTGCTCCGATTTCGATGGTTGATACCTCTTTCAATAGGTAATGAGACCTACAATCGCCATGCCAACGGTCAATTGGATCGCTCTAATATTTCTACACATTTCGCAAAAAATTAACTGAACTATAGCCCACAAATTTAGAGCCAGAAAAATCGAAAATCTGCAATTGTGCTCCGATTTCGATGGTTGATACCTCTTTCAATAGGTAATGAGACCTACAATCGTCATGCCAACGGTCAATTGGATCGCTCTAATATTTCTACACATTTCGCAGAAAATTCAATTTTATTGAAAATCAACTGAACTATAGCCCACAAATTCAGAGCCAGGAAAATCGAAAATCTGCAATTGTGCTCCGATTTCGATGGTTGATACCTCTTTCAATAGGTAATGAGACCTACAATCGCCATGCCAACGGTCAATTGGATCGCTCTAATATTTCTACACATTTCGCAAAAAATTAACTGAACTATAGCCCACAAATTTAGAGCCAGAAAAATCGAAAATCTGCAATTGTGCTCCGATTTCGATGGTTGATACCTCTTTCAATAGGTAATGAGACCTACAATCGTCATGCCAACGGTCAATTGGATCGCTCTAATATTTCTACACATTTCGCAGAAAATTCAATTTTATTGAAAATCAACTGAACTATAGCCCACAAATTCAGAGCCAGGAAAATCGAAAATCTGCAATTGTGCTCCGATTTCGATGGTTGATACCTCTTTCAATAGGTAATGAGACCTACAATCGCCATGCCAACGGTCAATTGGATCGCTCTAATATTTCTACACATTTCGCAAAAAATTAACTGAACTATAGCCCACAAATTTAGAGCCAGAAAAATCGAAAATCTGCAATTGTGCTCCGATTTCGATGGTTGATACCTCTTTCAATAGGTAATGAGACCTACAATCGTCATGCCAACGGTCAATTGGATCGCTCTAATATTTCTACACATTTCGCAGAAAATTCAATTTTATTGAAAATCAACTGAACTATAGCCCACAAATTCAGAGCCAGGAAAATCGAAAATCTGCAATTGTGCTCCGATTTCGATGGTTAATACCTCTTTCAATAGGTGTTGAGACCTACAATCGTCATGCCAACGGTCAATTGGATCGCTCTAATATTTCTACACATTTCGCAAAAAATTAACTGAACTATAGCCCACAAATTTAGAGCCAGAAAAATCGAAAATCTGCAATTGTGCTCCGATTTCGATGGTTGATACCTCTTTCAATAGGTAATGAGACCTACAATCGTCATGCCAACGGTCAATTGGATCGCTCTAATATTTCTACACATTTCGCAGAAAATTCAATTTTATTGAAAATCAACTGAACTATAGCCCACAAATTCAGAGCCAGGAAAATCGAAAATCTGCAATTGTGCTCCGATTTCGATTGTTGATACCTCTTTCAATAGGTAATGAGACCTACAATCGTCATTCCAACGGTCATTTGGATCGCTCTAATATTTCTACACATTTCGCAGAAAATTCAATTTTATTGAAAATCAACTGAACTATAGCCCACAAATTCAGAGCCAGGAAAATCGAAAATCTGCAATTGTGCTCCGATTTCGATGGTTGCGATACCTCTTTCAATAGGTAATGAGACCTACAATCGTCATTCCAACGGTCATTTGGATCGCTCTAATATTTCTACACATTTCGCAGAAAATTCAATTTTATTGAAAATCAACTGAACTATAGCCCACAAATTCAGAGCCAGGAAAATCGAAAATCTGCAATTGTGCTCCGATTTCGATGGTTGATACCTCTTTCAATAGGTAATGAGACCTACAATCGCCATGCCAACGGTCAATTGGATCGCTCTAATATTTCTACACATTTCGCAAAAAATTAACTGAACTATAGCCCACAAATTTAGAGCCAGAAAAATCGAAAATCTGCAATTGTGCTCCGATTTCGATGGTTGATACCTCTTTCAATAGGTAATGAGACCTACAATCGTCATGCCAACGGTCAATTGGATCGCTCTAATATTTCTACACATTTCGCAGAAAATTCAATTTTATTGAAAATCAACTGAACTATAGCCCACAAATTCAGAGCCAGGAAAATCGAAAATCTGCAATTGTGCTCCGATTTCGATGGTTGATACCTCTTTCAATAGGTAATGAGACCTACAATCGCCATGCCAACGGTCAATTGGATCGCTCTAATATTTCTACACATTTCGCAAAAAATTAACTGAACTATAGCCCACAAATTTAGAGCCAGAAAAATCGAAAATCTGCAATTGTGCTCCGATTTCGATGGTTGATACCTCTTTCAATAGGTAATGAGACCTACAATCGTCATGCCAACGGTCAATTGGATCGCTCTAATATTTCTACACATTTCGCAGAAAATTCAATTTTATTGAAAATCAACTGAACTATAGCCCACAAATTCAGAGCCAGGAAAATCGAAAATCTGCAATTGTGCTCCGATTTCGATGGTTAATACCTCTTTCAATAGGTGTTGAGACCTACAATCGTCATGCCAACGGTAATTTGGATCGCTCTAATATTTCTACACATTTCACAGAAAATTCAATTTTATTGAAAATCAACTGAACTATAGCCCACAAATTCAGAGCCAGGAAAATCGAAAATCTGCAATTGTGCTCCGATTTCGATGGTTGCGATACCTCTTTCAATAGGTAATGAGACCTACAATCGTCATTCCAACGGTCATTTGGATCGCTCTAATATTTCTACACATTTCGCAGAAAATTCAATTTTATTGAAAATCAACTGAACTATAGCCCACAAATTCAGAGCCAGGAAAATCGAAAATCTGCAATTGTGCTCCGATTTCGATGGTTGCGATACCTCTTTCAATAGGTAATGAGACCTACAATCGTCATTCCAACGGTCATTTGGATCGCTCTAATATTTCTACACATTTCGCAGAAAATTCAATTTTATTGAAAATCAACTGAACTATAGCCCACAAATTCAGAGCCAGGAAAATCGAAAATCTGCAATTGTGCTCCGATTTCGATGGTTGATACCTCTTTCAATAGGTAATGAGACCTACAATCGCCATGCCAACGGTCAATTGGATCGCTCTAATATTTCTACACATTTCGCAAAAAATTAACTGAACTATAGCCCACAAATTTAGAGCCAGAAAAATCGAAAATCTGCAATTGTGCTCCGATTTCGATGGTTGATACCTCTTTCAATAGGTAATGAGACCTACAATCGTCATGCCAACGGTCAATTGGATCGCTCTAATATTTCTACACATTTCGCAGAAAATTCAATTTTATTGAAAATCAACTGAACTATAGCCCACAAATTCAGAGCCAGGAAAATCGAAAATCTGCAATTGTGCTCCGATTTCGATGGTTGATACCTCTTTCAATAGGTAATGAGACCTACAATCGCCATGCCAACGGTCAATTGGATCGCTCTAATATTTCTACACATTTCGCAAAAAATTAACTGAACTATAGCCCACAAATTTAGAGCCAGAAAAATCGAAAATCTGCAATTGTGCTCCGATTTCGATGGTTGATACCTCTTTCAATAGGTAATGAGACCTACAATCGTCATGCCAACGGTCAATTGGATCGCTCTAATATTTCTACACATTTCGCAGAAAATTCAATTTTATTGAAAATCAACTGAACTATAGCCCACAAATTCAGAGCCAGGAAAATCGAAAATCTGCAATTGTGCTCCGATTTCGATGGTTAATACCTCTTTCAATAGGTGTTGAGACCTACAATCGTCATGCCAACGGTAATTTGGATCGCTCTAATATTTCTACACATTTCACAGAAAATTCAATTTTATTGAAAATCAACTGAACTATAGCCCACAAATTCAGAGCCAGGAAAATCGAAAATCTGCAATTGTGCTCCGATTTCGATTGTTGATACCTCTTTCAATAGGTAATGAGACCTACAATCGTCATTCCAACGGTCATTTGGATCGCTCTAATATTTCTACACATTTCGCAGAAAATTCAATTTTATTGAAAATCAACTGAACTATAGCCCACAAATTCAGAGCCAGGAAAATCGAAAATCTGCAATTGTGCTCCGATTTCGATGGTTGATACCTCTTTCAATAGGTAATGAGACCTACAATCGTCATTCCAACGGTCATTTGGATCGCTCTAATATTTCTACACATTTCGCAGAAAATTCAATTTTATTGAAAATCAACTGAACTATAGCCCACAAATTCAGAGCCAGGAAAATCGAAAATCTGCAATTGTGCTCCGATTTCGATGGTTGATACCTCTTTCAATAGGTAATGAGACCTACAATCGCCATGCCAACGGTAATTTGGATCGCTCTAATATTTCTACACATTTCGCAAAAAATTAACTGAACTATAGCCCACAAATTTAGAGCCAGAAAAATCGAAAATCTGCAATTGTGCTCCGATTTCGATGGTTGATACCTCTTTCAATAGGTAATGAGACCTACAATCGTCATGCCAACGGTCAATTGGATCGCTCTAATATTTCTACACATTTCGCAGAAAATTCAATTTTATTGAAAATCAACTGAACTATGGCCCACAAATTCAGAGCCAGAAAAATCGAAAATCTGCAATTGTGCTCCGATTTCGATGGTTGATACCTCTTTCAATAGGTAATGAGACCTACAATCGTCATGACAACGGTAATTTGGATCGTTCTAATATTTCTACACATTTCGCAGAAAATTCAATTTTATTGAAAATCAACTGAACTATAGCCCACAAATTCAGAGCCAGAAAAATCGAAAATCTGCAATTGTGCTCCGATTTCGATGGTTGATACCTCTTTCAATAGGTGTTGAGTCCTACAATCGTCATGCCAACGGTAATTTGGATCGCTCTAATATTTCTACACATTTCGCAGAAAATTCAATTTTATTGAAAATCAACTGAACTATAGCCCACAAATTCAGAGCCAGAAAAATCGAAAATCTGCAATTGTGCTCCGATTTCGATGGTTGATACCTCTTTCAATAGGTAATGAGACCTACAATCGTCATGCCAACGGTAATTTGGATCGCTCTAATATTTCTACACATTTCGCAGAAAATTCAATTTTATTGAAAATCAACTGAACTATAGCCCACAAATTCAGAGCCAGAAAAATCGAAAATCTGCAATTGTGCTCCGATTTCGATGGTTGATACCTCTTTCAATAGGTGTTGAGTCCTACAATCGTCATGCCAACGGTAATTTGGATCGCTCTAATATTTCTACACATTTCGCAGAAAATTCAATTTTATTGAAAATCAACTGAACTATAGCCCACAAATTCAGAGCCAGAAAAATCGAAAATCTGCAATTGTGCTCCGATTTCGATGGTTGATACCTCTTTCAATAGGTGTTGAGTCCTACAATCGTCATGCCAACGGTAATTTGGATCGCTCTAATATTTCTACACATTTCGCAGAAAATTCAATTTTATTGAAAATCAACTGAACTATAGCCCACAAATTCAGAGCCAGAAAAATCGAAAATCTGCAATTGTGCTCCGATTTCGATGGTTAACCATCAAGTATCAATTGATACTTCTTTCAATAGGTAATGAGACCTACAATCATCATGCCAACCGTAATTTGGATCGCTCTAATATTTCTACACATTTCGTAGAAAATTCAATTTTATTGAAAATCAACTGAACTATGGCCCACAAATTCAGAGCCAGAAAAATCGAAAATCTGCAATTGTGCTCCGATTTCGATGGTTGATACCTCTTTCAATAGGTAATGAGACCTACAATCGTCATGACAACGGTAATTTGGATCGTTCTAATATTTCTACACATTTCGCAGAAAATTCAATTTTATTGAAAATCAACTGAACTATAGCCCACAAATTCAGAGCCAGAAAAATCGAAAATCTGCAATTGTGCTCCGATTTCGATGGTTGATACCTCTTTCAATAGGTAATGAGACCTACAATCGTCATGCCAACGGTAATTTGGATCGCTCTAATATTTCTACACATTTCGCAGAAAATTCAATTTTATTGAAAATCAACTGAACTATAGCCCACAAATTCAGAGCCAGAAAAATCGAAAATCTGCAATTGTGCTCCGATTTCGATGGTTGATACCTCTTTCAATAGGTGTTGAGTCCTACAATCGTCATGCCAACGGTAATTTGGATCGCTCTAATATTTCTACACATTTCGCAGAAAATTCAATTTTATTGAAAATCAACTGAACTATAGCCCACAAATTCAGAGCCAGAAAAATCGAAAATCTGCAATTGTGCTCCGATTTCGATGGTTGATACTTCTTTCAATAGGTAATGAGACCTACAATCATCATGCCAACCGTAATTTGGATCGCTCTAATATTTCTACACATTTCGTAGAAAATTCAATTTTATTGAAAATCAACTGAACTATGGCCCACAAATTCAGAGCCAGAAAAATCGAAAATCTGCAATTGTGCTCCGATTTCGATGGTTGATACCTCTTTCAATAGGTAATGAGACCTACAATCGTCATGCCAACGGTAATTTGGATCGCTCTAATATTTCTACACATTTCGCAGAAAATTCAATTTTATTGAAAATCAACTGAACTATAGCCCACAAATTCAGAGCCAGAAAAATCGAAAATCTGCAATTGTGCTCCGATTTCGATGGTTGATACCTCTTTCAATAGGTGTTGAGTCCTACAATCGTCATGCCAACGGTAATTTGGATCGCTCTAATATTTCTACACATTTCGCAGAAAATTCAATTTTATTGAAAATCAACTGAACTATAGCCCACAAATTCAGAGCCAGAAAAATCGAAAATCTGCAATTGTGCTCCGATTTCGATGGTTAACCATCAAGTATCAATTGATACTTCTTTCAATAGGTAATGAGACCTACAATCATCATGCCAACCGTAATTTGGATCGCTCTAATATTTCTACACATTTCGTAGAAAATTCAATTTTATTGAAAATCAACTGAACTATGGCCCACAAATTCAGAGCCAGAAAAATCGAAAATCTGCAATTGTGCTCCGATTTCGATGGTTGATACCTCTTTCAATAGGTAATGAGACCTACAATCGTCATGCCAACGGTAATTTGGATCGCTCTAATATTTCTACACATTTCGCAGAAAATTCAATTTTATTGAAAATCAACTGAACTATAGCCCACAAATTCAGAGCCAGAAAAATCGAAAATCTGCAATTGTGCTCCGATTTCGATGGTTGATACCTCTTTCAATAGGTGTTGAGTCCTACAATCGTCATGCCAACGGTAATTTGGATCGCTCTAATATTTCTACACATTTCGCAGAAAATTCAATTTTATTGAAAATCAACTGAACTATAGCCCACAAATTCAGAGCCAGAAAAATCGAAAATCTGCAATTGTGCTCCGATTTCGATGGTTAACCATCAAGTATCAATTGATACTTCTTTCAATAGGTAATGAGACCTACAATCATCATGCCAACCGTAATTTGGATCGCTCTAATATTTCTACACATTTCGTAGAAAATTCAATTTTATTGAAAATCAACTGAACTATGGCCCACAAATTCAGAGCCAGAAAAATCGAAAATCTGCAATTGTGCTCCGATTTCGATGGTTGATACCTCTTTCAATAGGTAATGAGACCTACAATCGTCATGACAACGGTAATTTGGATCGTTCTAATATTTCTACACATTTCGCAGAAAATTCAATTTTATTGAAAATCAACTGAACTATAGCCCACAAATTCAGAGCCAGAAAAATCGAAAATCTGCAATTGTGCTCCGATTTCGATGGTTGATACCTCTTTCAATAGGTAATGAGACCTACAATCGTCATGCCAACGGTAATTTGGATCGCTCTAATATTTCTACACATTTCGCAGAAAATTCAATTTTATTGAAAATCAACTGAACTATAGCCCACAAATTCAGAGCCAGAAAAATCGAAAATCTGCAATTGTGCTCCGATTTCGATGGTTGATACCTCTTTCAATAGGTGTTGAGTCCTACAATCGTCATGCCAACGGTAATTTGGATCGCTCTAATATTTCTACACATTTCGCAGAAAATTCAATTTTATTGAAAATCAACTGAACTATAGCCCACAAATTCAGAGCCAGAAAAATCGAAAATCTGCAATTGTGCTCCGATTTCGATGGTTGATACTTCTTTCAATAGGTAATGAGACCTACAATCATCATGCCAACCGTAATTTGGATCGCTCTAATATTTCTACACATTTCGTAGAAAATTCAATTTTATTGAAAATCAACTGAACTATGGCCCACAAATTCAGAGCCAGAAAAATCGAAAATCTGCAATTGTGCTCCGATTTCGATGGTTGATACCTCTTTCAATAGGTAATGAGACCTACAATCGTCATGCCAACGGTAATTTGGATCGCTCTAATATTTCTACACATTTCGCAGAAAATTCAATTTTATTGAAAATCAACTGAACTATAGCCCACAAATTCAGAGCCAGAAAAATCGAAAATCTGCAATTGTGCTCCGATTTCGATGGTTGATACCTCTTTCAATAGGTAATGAGACCTACAATCGTCATGACAACGGTAATTTGGATCGTTCTAATATTTCTACACATTTCGCAGAAAATTCAATTTTATTGAAAATCAACTGAACTATAGCCCACAAATTCAGAGCCAGAAAAATCGAAAATCTGCAATTGTGCTCCGATTTCGATGGTTGATACCTCTTTCAATAGGTGTTGAGTCCTACAATCGTCATGCCAACGGTAATTTGGATCGCTCTAATATTTCTACACATTCCGCAGAAAATTCAATTTTATTGAAAATCAACTGAACTATAGCCCACAAATTCAGAGCCAGAAAAATCGAAAATCTGCAATTGTGCTCCGATTTCGATGGTTGATACTTCTTTCAATAGGTAATGAGACCTACAATCATCATGCCAACCGTAATTTGGATCGCTCTAATATTTCTACACATTTCGTAGAAAATTCAATTTTATTGAAAATCAACTGAACTATGGCCCACAAATTCAGAGCCAGAAAAATCGAAAATCTGCAATTGTGCTCCGATTTCGATGGTTGATACCTCTTTCAATAGGTAATGAGACCTACAATCGTCATGCCAACGGTAATTTGGATCGCTCTAATATTTCTACACATTTCGCAGAAAATTCAATTTTATTGAAAATCAACTGAACTATAGCCCACAAATTCAGAGCCAGAAAAATCGAAAATCTGCAATTGTGCTCCGATTTCGATGGTTATGATACCTCTTTCAATAGGTGTTGAGTCCTACAATCGTCATGCCAACGGTAATTTGGATCGCTCTAATATTTCTACACATTTCGCAGAAAATTCAATTTTATTGAAAATCAACTGAACTATAGCCCACAAATTCAGAGCCAGAAAAATCGAAAATCTGCAATTGTGCTCCGATTTCGATGGTTGATACCTCTTTCAATAGGTAATGAGACCTACAATCGTCATGACAACGGTAATCTGGATCGTTCTAATATTTCTACACATTTCGTAGAAAATTCAATTTTATTGAAAATCAACTGAACTATGGCCCACAAATTCAGAGCCAGAAAAATCGAAAATCTGCAATTGTGCTCCGATTTCGATGGTTGATACCTCTTTCAATAGGTAATGAGACCTACAATCGTCATGCCAACGGTAATTTGGATCGCTCTAATATTTCTACACATTTCGCAGAAAATTCAATTTTATTGAAAATCAACTGAACTATAGCCCACAAATTCAGAGCCAGAAAAATCGAAAATCTGCAATTGTGCTCCGATTTCGATGGTTGATACCTCTTTCAATAGGTAATGAGACCTACAATCGTCATGACAACGGTAATTTGGATCGTTCTAATATTTCTACACATTTCGCAGAAAATTCAATTTTATTGAAAATCAACTGAACTATAGCCCACAAATTCAGAGCCAGAAAAATCGAAAATCTGCAATTGTGCTCCGATTTCGATGGTTGATACCTCTTTCAATAGGTGTTGAGTCCTACAATCGTCATGCCAACGGTAATTTGGATCGCTCTAATATTTCTACACATTCCGCAGAAAATTCAATTTTATTGAAAATCAACTGAACTATAGCCCACAAATTCAGAGCCAGAAAAATCGAAAATCTGCAATTGTGCTCCGATTTCGATGGTTGATACTTCTTTCAATAGGTAATGAGACCTACAATCATCATGCCAACCGTAATTTGGATCGCTCTAATATTTCTACACATTTCGTAGAAAATTCAATTTTATTGAAAATCAACTGAACTATGGCCCACAAATTCAGAGCCAGAAAAATCGAAAATCTGCAATTGTGCTCCGATTTCGATGGTTGATACTTCTTTCAATAGGTAATGAGACCTACAATCATCATGCCAACCGTAATTTGGATCGCTCTAATATTTCTACACATTTCGTAGAAAATTCAATTTTATTGAAAATCAACTGAACTATGGCCCACAAATTCAGAGCCAGAAAAATCGAAAATCTGCAATTGTGCTCCGATTTCGATGGTTGATACCTCTTTCAATAGGTAATGAGACCTACAATCGTCATGACAACGGTAATTTGGATCGTTCTAATATTTCTACACATTTCGCAGAAAATTCAATTTTATTGAAAATCAACTGAACTATAGCCCACAAATTCAGAGCCAGAAAAATCGAAAATCTGCAATTGTGCTCCGATTTCGATGGTTGATACCTCTTTCAATAGGTAATGAGACCTACAATCGTCATGCCAACGGTAATTTGGATCGCTCTAATATTTCTACACATTTCGCAGAAAATTCAATTTTATTGAAAATCAACTGAACTATAGCCCACAAATTCAGAGCCAGAAAAATCGAAAATCTGCAATTGTGCTCCGATTTCGATGGTTGATACCTCTTTCAATAGGTGTTGAGTCCTACAATCGTCATGCCAACGGTAATTTGGATCGCTCTAATATTTCTACACATTTCGCAGAAAATTCAATTTTATTGAAAATCAACTGAACTATAGCCCACAAATTCAGAGCCAGAAAAATCGAAAATCTGCAATTGTGCTCCGATTTCGATGGTTGATACCTCTTTCAATAGGTGTTGAGTCCTACAATCGTCATGCCAACGGTAATTTGGATCGCTCTAATATTTCTACACATTTCGCAGAAAATTCAATTTTATTGAAAATCAACTGAACTATAGCCCACAAATTCAGAGCCAGAAAAATCGAAAATCTGCAATTGTGCTCCGATTTCGATGGTTGATACCTCTTTCAATAGGTAATGAGACCTACAATCGTCATGCCAACGGTAATTTGGATCGCTCTAATATTTCTACACATTTCGCAGAAAATTCAATTTTATTGAAAATCAACTGAACTATGGCCCACAAATTCAGAGCCAGAAAAATCGAAAATCTGCAATTGTGCTCCGATTTCGATGGTTGATACTTCTTTCAATAGGTAATGAGACCTACAATCATCATGCCAACCGTAATTTGGATCGCTCTAATATTTCTACACATTTCGTAGAAAATTCAATTTTATTGAAAATCAACTGAACTATGGCCCACAAATTCAGAGCCAGAAAAATCGAAAATCTGCAATTGTGCTCCGATTTCGATGGTTGATACCTCTTTCAATAGGTAATGAGACCTACAATCGTCATGCCAACGGTAATTTGGATCGCTCTAATATTTCTACACATTTCGCAGAAAATTCAATTTTATTGAAAATCAACTGAACTATAGCCCACAAATTCAGAGCCAGAAAAATCGAAAATCTGCAATTGTGCTCCGATTTCGATGGTTGATACCTCTTTCAATAGGTAATGAGACCTACAATCGTCATGCCAACGGTAATTTGGATCGCTCTAATATTTCTACACATTTCGCAGAAAATTCAATTTTATTGAAAATCAACTGAACTATAGCCCACAAATTCAGAGCCAGAAAAATCGAAAATCTGCAATTGTGCTCCGATTTCGATGGTTGATACCTCTTTCAATAGGTATGTTGAGTCCTACAATCGTCATGCCAACGGTAATTTGGATCGCTCTAATATTTCTACACATTTCGCAGAAAATTCAATTTTATTGAAAATCAACTGAACTATAGCCCACAAATTCAGAGCCAGAAAAATCGAAAATCTGCAATTGTGCTCCGATTTCGATGGTTGATACTTCTTTCAATAGGTAATGAGACCTACAATCATCATGCCAACCGTAATTTGGATCGCTCTAATATTTCTACACATTTAGTAGAAAATTCAATTTTATTGAAAATCAACTGAACTATGGCCCACAAATTCAGAGCCAGGAAAATCGAAAATCTGCAATTGTGCTCCGATTTCGATGGTTGATACCTCTTTCAATAGGTAATGAGACCTACAATCGCCATGCCAACGGTAATTTGGATCGCTCTAATATTTCTACACATTTCGCAAAAAATTAACTGAACTATAGCCCACAAATTTAGAGCCAGAAAAATCGAAAATCTGCAATTGTGCTCCGATTTCGATGGTTGATACCTCTTTCAATAGGTAATGAGACCTACAATCGTCATGCCAACGGTCAATTGGATCGCTCTAATATTTCTACACATTTCGCAGAAAATTCAATTTTATTGAAAATCAACTGAACTATGGCCCACAAATTCAGAGCCAGAAAAATCGAAAATCTGCAATTGTGCTCCGATTTCGATGGTTGATACCTCTTTCAATAGGTAATGAGACCTACAATCGTCATGACAACGGTAATTTGGATCGTTCTAATATTTCTACACATTTCGCAGAAAATTCAATTTTATTGAAAATCAACTGAACTATAGCCCACAAATTCAGAGCCAGAAAAATCGAAAATCTGCAATTGTGCTCCGATTTCGATGGTTGATACCTCTTTCAATAGGTGTTGAGTCCTACAATCGTCATGCCAACGGTAATTTGGATCGCTCTAATATTTCTACACATTTCGCAGAAAATTCAATTTTATTGAAAATCAACTGAACTATAGCCCACAAATTCAGAGCCAGAAAAATCGAAAATCTGCAATTGTGCTCCGATTTCGATGGTTGATACCTCTTTCAATAGGTAATGAGACCTACAATCGTCATGCCAACGGTAATTTGGATCGCTCTAATATTTCTACACATTTCGCAGAAAATTCAATTTTATTGAAAATCAACTGAACTATAGCCCACAAATTCAGAGCCAGAAAAATCGAAAATCTGCAATTGTGCTCCGATTTCGATGGTTGATACCTCTTTCAATAGGTGTTGAGTCCTACAATCGTCATGCCAACGGTAATTTGGATCGCTCTAATATTTCTACACATTTCGCAGAAAATTCAATTTTATTGAAAATCAACTGAACTATAGCCCACAAATTCAGAGCCAGAAAAATCGAAAATCTGCAATTGTGCTCCGATTTCGATGGTTGATACTTCTTTCAATAGGTAATGAGACCTACAATCATCATGCCAACCGTAATTTGGATCGCTCTAATATTTCTACACATTTCGTAGAAAATTCAATTTTATTGAAAATCAACTGAACTATGGCCCACAAATTCAGAGCCAGAAAAATCGAAAATCTGCAATTGTGCTCCGATTTCGATGGTTGATACCTCTTTCAATAGGTAATGAGACCTACAATCGTCATGACAACGGTAATTTGGATCGTTCTAATATTTCTACACATTTCGCAGAAAATTCAATTTTATTGAAAATCAACTGAACTATAGCCCACAAATTCAGAGCCAGAAAAATCGAAAATCTGCAATTGTGCTCCGATTTCGATGGTTGATACCTCTTTCAATAGGTAATGAGACCTACAATCGTCATGCCAACGGTAATTTGGATCGCTCTAATATTTCTACACATTTCGCAGAAAATTCAATTTTATTGAAAATCAACTGAACTATAGCCCACAAATTCAGAGCCAGAAAAATCGAAAATCTGCAATTGTGCTCCGATTTCGATGGTTGATACCTCTTTCAATAGGTGTTGAGTCCTACAATCGTCATGCCAACGGTAATTTGGATCGCTCTAATATTTCTACACATTTCGCAGAAAATTCAATTTTATTGAAAATCAACTGAACTATAGCCCACAAATTCAGAGCCAGAAAAATCGAAAATCTGCAATTGTGCTCCGATTTCGATGGTTGTTACTTCTTTCAATAGGTAATGAGACCTACAATCATCATGCCAACCGTAATTTGGATCGCTCTAATATTTCTACACATTTCGTAGAAAATTCAATTTATTGAAAATCAACTGAACTATGGCCCACAAATTCAGAGCCAGAAAAATCGAAAATCTGCAATTGTGCTCCGATTTCGATGGTTGATACCTCTTTCAATAGGTGTTGAGCCCTACAATCGTCATGCCAACCGTAATTTGGATCGCTCTAATATTTCTACACATTTCGCAGAAAATTCAATTTTATTGAAAATCAACTGAACTATAGCCCACAAATTCAGAGCCAGAAAAATCGAAAATCTGCAATTGTGCTCCGATTTCGATGGTTGATACTTCTTTCAATAGGTAATGAGACCTACAATCATCATGCCAACCGTAATTTGGATCGCTCTAATATTTCTACACATTTCGTAGAAAATTCAATTTTATTGAAAATCAACTGAACTATGGCCCACAAATTCAGAGCCAGAAAAATCGAAAATCTGCAATTGTGCTCCGATTTCGATGGTTGATACCTCTTTCAATAGGTAATGAGACCTACAATCGTCATGCCAACGGTAATTTGGATCGCTCTAATATTTCTACACATTTCGCAGAAAATTCAATTTTATTGAAAATCAACTGAACTATAGCCCACAAATTCAGAGCCAGAAAAATCGAAAATCTGCAATTGTGCTCCGATTTCGATGGTTGATACCTCTTTCAATAGGTGTTGATCCCTACAATCGTCATGCCAACGGTAATTTGGATCGCTCTAATATTTCTACACATTTCGCAGAAAATTCAATTTTATTGAAAATCAACTGAACTATAGCCCACAAATTCAGAGCCAGAAAAATCGAAAATCTGCAATTGTGCTCCGATTTCGATGGTTGATACTTCTTTCAATAGGTAATGAGACCTACAATCATCATGCCAACCGTAATTTGGATCGCTCTAATATTTCTACACATTTCGTAGAAAATTCAATTTTATTGAAAATCAACTGAACTATGGCCCACAAATTCAGAGCCAGAAAAATCGAAAATCTGCAATTGTGCTCCGATTTCGATGGTTGATACCTCTTTCAATAGGTAATGAGACCTACAATCGTCATGACAACGGTAATTTGGATCGTTCTAATATTTCTACACATTTCGCAGAAAATTCAATTTTATTGAAAATCAACTGAACTATAGCCCACAAATTCAGAGCCAGAAAAATCGAAAATCTGCAATTGTGCTCCGATTTCGATGGTTGATACCTCTTTCAATAGGTAATGAGACCTACAATCGTCATGCCAACGGTAATTTGGATCGCTCTAATATTTCTACACATTTCGCAGAAAATTCAATTTTATTGAAAATCAACTGAACTATAGCCCACAAATTCAGAGCCAGAAAAATCGAAAATCTGCAATTGTGCTCCGATTTCGATGGTTGATACCTCTTTCAATAGGTGTTGAGTCCTACAATCGTCATGCCAACGGTAATTTGGATCGCTCTAATATTTCTACACATTTCGCAGAAAATTCAATTTTATTGAAAATCAACTGAACTATAGCCCACAAATTCAGAGCCAGAAAAATCGAAAATCTGCAATTGTGCTCCGATTTCGATGGTTGATACTTCTTTCAATAGGTAATGAGACCTACAATCATCATGCCAACCGTAATTTGGATCGCTCTAATATTTCTACACATTTCGTAGAAAATTCAATTTTATTGAAAATCAACTGAACTATGGCCCACAAATTCAGAGCCAGAAAAATCGAAAATCTGCAATTGTGCTCCGATTTCGATGGTTGATACCTCTTTCAATAGGTAATGAGACCTACAATCGTCATGCCAACGGTAATTTGGATCGCTCTAATATTTCTACACATTTCGCAGAAAATTCAATTTTATTGAAAATCAACTGAACTATAGCCCACAAATTCAGAGCCAGAAAAATCGAAAATCTGCAATTGTGCTCCGATTTCGATGGTTGATACCTCTTTCAATAGGTAATGAGACCTACAATCGTCATGCCAACGGTAATTTGGATCGCTCTAATATTTCTACACATTTCGCAGAAAATTCAATTTTATTGAAAATCAACTGAACTATAGCCCACAAATTCAGAGCCAGAAAAATCGAAAATCTGCAATTGTGCTCCGATTTCGATGGTTGATACCTCTTTCAATAGGTAATGAGACCTACAATCGTCATGCCAACGGTAATTTGGATCGCTCTAATATTTCTACACATTTCGTAGAAAATTCAATTTTATTGAAAATCAACTGAACTATGGCCCACAAATTCAGAGCCAGAAAAATCGAAAATCTGCAATTGTGCTCCGATTTCGATGGTTGATACCTCTTTCAATAGGTAATGAGACCTACAATCGTCATGACAACGGTAATTTGGATCGTTCTAATATTTCTACACATTTCGCAGAAAATTCAATTTTATTGAAAATCAACTGAACTATAGCCCACAAATTCAGAGCCAGAAAAATCGAAAATCTGCAATTGTGCTCCGATTTCGATGGTTGATACCTCTTTCAATAGGTAATGAGACCTACAATCGTCATGCCAACGGTAATTTGGATCGCTCTAATATTTCTACACATTTCGCAGAAAATTCAATTTTATTGAAAATCAACTGAACTATAGCCCACAAATTCAGAGCCAGAAAAATCGAAAATCTGCAATTGTGCTCCGATTTCGATGGTTGATACCTCTTTCAATAGGTGTTGAGTCCTACAATCGTCATGCCAACGGTAATTTGGATCGCTCTAATATTTCTACACATTTCGCAGAAAATTCAATTTTATTGAAAATCAACTGAACTATAGCCCACAAATTCAGAGCCAGAAAAATCGAAAATCTGCAATTGTGCTCCGATTTCGATGGTTGATACTTCTTTCAATAGGTAATGAGACCTACAATCATCATGCCAACCGTAATTTGGATCGCTCTAATATTTCTACACATTTCGTAGAAAATTCAATTTTATTGAAAATCAACTGAACTATGGCCCACAAATTCAGAGCCAGAAAAATCGAAAATCTGCAATTGTGCTCCGATTTCGATGGTTGATACCTCTTTCAATAGGTAATGAGACCTACAATCGTCATGCCAACGGTAATTTGGATCGCTCTAATATTTCTACACATTTCGCAGAAAATTCAATTTTATTGAAAATCAACTGAACTATAGCCCACAAATTCAGAGCCAGAAAAATCGAAAATCTGCAATTGTGCTCCGATTTCGATGGTTGATACCTCTTTCAATAGGTAATGAGACCTACAATCGTCATGCCAACGGTAATTTGGATCGCTCTAATATTTCTACACATTTCGCAGAAAATTCAATTTTATTGAAAATCAACTGAACTATAGCCCACAAATTCAGAGCCAGAAAAATCGAAAATCTGCAATTGTGCTCCGATTTCGATGGTTGATACCTCTTTCAATAGGTAATGAGACCTACAATCGTCATGCCAACGGTAATTTGGATCGCTCTAATATTTCTACACATTTCGTAGAAAATTCAATTTTATTGAAAATCAACTGAACTATGGCCCACAAATTCAGAGCCAGAAAAATCGAAAATCTGCAATTGTGCTCCGATTTCGATGGTTGATACCTCTTTCAATAGGTAATGAGACCTACAATCGTCATGCCAACGGTAATTTGGATCGCTCTAATATTTCTACACATTTCGCAGAAAATTCAATTTTATTGAAAATCAACTGAACTATAGCCCACAAATTCAGAGCCAGAAAAATCGAAAATCTGCAATTGTGCTCCGATTTCGATGGTTGATACCTCTTTCAATAGGTGTTGAGTCCTACAATCGTCATGCCAACGGTAATTTGGATCGCTCTAATATTTCTACACATTTCGCAGAAAATTCAATTTTATTGAAAATCAACTGAACTATAGCCCACAAATTCAGAGCCAGAAAAATCGAAAATCTGCAATTGTGCTCCGATTTCGATGGTTGATACCTCTTTCAATAGGTGTTGAGTCCTACAATCGTCATGCCAACGGTAATTTGGATCGCTCTAATATTTCTACACATTTCGTAGAAAATTCAATTTTATTGAAAATCAACTGAACTATGGCCCACAAATTCAGAGCCAGAAAAATCGAAAATCTGCAATTGTGCTCCGATTTCGATGGTTGATACCTCTTTCAATAGGTAATGAGACCTACAATCGTCATGACAACGGTAATTTGGATCGTTCTAATATTTCTACACATTTCGCAGAAAATTCAATTTTATTGAAAATCAACTGAACTATAGCCCACAAATTCAGAGCCAGAAAAATCGAAAATCTGCAATTGTGCTCCGATTTCGATGGTTGATACCTCTTTCAATAGGTAATGAGACCTACAATCGTCATGCCAACGGTAATTTGGATCGCTCTAATATTTCTACACATTTCGCAGAAAATTCAATTTTATTGAAAATCAACTGAACTATGGCCCACAAATTCAGAGCCAGAAAAATCGAAAATCTGCAATTGTGCTCCGATTTCGATGGTTGATACCTCTTTCAATAGGTAATGAGACCTACAATCGTCATGCCAACGGTAATTTGGATCGCTCTAATATTTCTACACATTTCGCAGATAATTCAATTTTATTGAAAATCAACTGAACTATAGCCCACAAATTCAGAGCCAGAAAAATCGAAAATCTGCAATTGTGCTCCGATTTCGATGGTTGATACCTCTTTCAATAGGTGTTGAGTCCTACAATCGTCATGCCAACGGTAATTTGGATCGCTCTAATATTTCTACACATTTCGCAGAAAATTCAATTTTATTGAAAATCAACTGAACTATAGCCCACAAATTCAGAGCCAGAAAAATCGAAAATCTGCAATTGTGCTCCGATTTCGATGGTTGATACTTCTTTCAATAGGTAATGAGACCTACAATCATCATGCCAACCGTAATTTGGATCGCTCTAATATTTCTACACATTTCGTAGAAAATTCAATTTTATTGAAAATCAACTGAACTATGGCCCACAAATTCAGAGCCAGAAAAATCGAAAATCTGCAATTGTGCTCCGATTTCGATGGTTGATACCTCTTTCAATAGGTAATGAGACCTACAATCGTCATGCCAACGGTAATTTGGATCGCTCTAATATTTCTACACATTTCGCAGAAAATTCAATTTTATTGAAAATCAACTGAACTATAGCCCACAAATTCAGAGCCAGAAAAATCGAAAATCTGCAATTGTGCTCCGATTTCGATGGTTGATACTTCTTTCAATAGGTAATGAGACCTACAATCATCATGCCAACCGTAATTTGGATCGCTCTAATATTTCTACACATTTCGTAGAAAATTCAATTTTATTGAAAATCAACTGAACTATGGCCCACAAATTCAGAGCCAGGAAAATCGAAAATCTGCAATTGTGCTCCGATTTCGATGGTTGATACCTCTTTCAATAGGTAATGAGACCTACAATCGCCATGCCAACGGTAATTTGGATCGCTCTAATATTTCTACACATTTCGCAAAAAATTCAATTTTATTGAAAATCAACTGAACTATAGCCCACAAATTCAGAGCCAGAAAAATCGAAAATCTGCAATTGTGCTCCGATTTCGATGGTTGATACCTCTTTCAATAGGTAATGAGACCTACAATCGTCATGACAACGGTAATTTGGATCGTTCTAATATTTCTACACATTTCGCAGAAAATTCAATTTTATTGAAAATCAACTGAACTATAGCCCACAAATTCAGAGCCAGAAAAATCGAAAATCTGCAATTGTGCTCCGATTTCGATGGTTGATACCTCTTTCAATAGGTGTTGAGTCCTACAATCGTCATGCCAACGGTAATTTGGATCGCTCTAATATTTCTACACATTTCGCAGAAAATTCAATTTTATTGAAAATCAACTGAACTATAGCCCACAAATTCAGAGCCAGAAAAATCGAAAATCTGCAATTGTGCTCCGATTTCGATGGTTGATACTTCTTTCAATAGGTAATGAGACCTACAATCATCATGCCAACCGTAATTTGGATCGCTCTAATATTTCTACACATTTCGTAGAAAATTCAATTTTATTGAAAATGAACTGAACTATGGCCCACAAATTCAGAGCCAGGAAAATCGAAAATCTGCAATTGTGCTCCGATTTCGATGGTTGATACCTCTTTCAATAGGTAATGAGACCTACAATCGCCATGCCAACGGTAATTTGGATCGCTCTAATATTTCTACACATTTCGCAAAAAATTAACTGAACTATAGCCCACAAATTTAGAGCCAGAAAAATCGAAAATCTGCAATTGTGCTCCGATTTCGATGGTTGATACCTCTTTCAATAGGTAATGAGACCTACAATCGTCATGCCAACGGTCAATTGGATCGCTCTAATATTTCTACACATTTCGCAGAAAATTCAATTTTATTGAAAATCAACTGAACTATGGCCCACAAATTCAGAGCCAGAAAAATCGAAAATCTGCAATTGTGCTCCGATTTCGATGGTTGATACCTCTTTCAATAGGTAATGAGACCTACAATCGTCATGCCAACGGTAATTTGGATCGCTCTAATATTTCTACACATTTCGCAGAAAATTCAATTTTATTGAAAATCAACTGAACTATAGCCCACAAATTCAGAGCCAGAAAAATCGAAAATCTGCAATTGTGCTCCGATTTCGATGGTTGATACCTCTTTCAATAGGTGTTGAGTCCTACAATCGTCATGCCAACGGTAATTTGGATCGCTCTAATATTTCTACACATTTCGCAGAAAATTCAATTTTATTGAAAATCAACTGAACTATAGCCCACAAATTCAGAGCCAGAAAAATCGAAAATCTGCAATTGTGCTCCGATTTCGATGGTTGATACTTCTTTCAATAGGTAATGAGACCTACAATCATCATGCCAACGGTAATTTGGATCGCTCTAATATTTCTACACATTTCGTAGAAAATTCAATTTTATTGAAAATCAACTGAACTATGGCTCACAAATTCAGAGCCAGAAAAATCGAAAATCTGCAATTGTGCTCCGATTTCGATGGTTGATACCTCTTTCAATAGGTAATGAGACCTACAATCGTCATGACAACGGTAATTTGGATCGTTCTAATATTTCTACACATTTCGCAGAAAATTCAATTTTATTGAAAATCAACTGAACTATAGCCCACAAATTCAGAGCCAGAAAAATCGAAAATCTGCAATTGTGCTCCGATTTCGATGGTTGATACCTCTTTCAATAGGTAATGAGACCTACAATCGTCATGCCAACGGTAATTTGGATCGCTCTAATATTTCTACACATTTCGCAGAAAATTCAATTTTATTGAAAATCAACTGAACTATAGCCCACAAATTCAGAGCCAGAAAAATCGAAAATCTGCAATTGTGCTCCGATTTCGATGGTTGATACCTCTTTCAATAGGTGTTGAGTCCTACAATCGTCATGCCAACGGTAATTTGGATCGCTCTAATATTTCTACACATTTCGCAGAAAATTCAATTTTATTGAAAATCAACTGAACTATAGCCCACAAATTCAGAGCCAGAAAAATCGAAAATCTGCAATTGTGCTCCGATTTCGATGGTTGATACTTCTTTCAATAGGTAATGAGACCTACAATCATCATGCCAACCGTAATTTGGATCGCTCTAATATTTCTACACATTTCGTAGAAAATTCAATTTTATTGAAAATCAACTGAACTATGGCCCACAAATTCAGAGCCAGAAAAATCGAAAATCTGCAATTGTGCTCCGATTTCAATGGTTGATACCTCTTTCAATAGGTAATGAGACCTACAATCGTCATGCCAACGGTAATTTGGATCGCTCTAATATTTCTACACATTTCGCAGAAAATTCAATTTTATTGAAAATCAACTGAACTATAGCCCACAAATTCAGAGCCAGAAAAATCGAAAATCTGCAATTGTGCTCCGATTTCGATGGTTGATACCTCTTTCAATAGGTGTTGAGTCCTACAATCGTCATGCCAACGGTAATTTGGATCGCTCTAATATTTCTACACATTTCGCAGAAAATTCAATTTTATTGAAAATCAACTGAACTATAGCCCACAAATTCAGAGCCAGAAAAATCGAAAATCTGCAATTGTGCTCCGATTTCGATGGTTGATCCTTATTTCAATAGGTAATGAGACCTACAATCATCATGCCAACCGTAATTTGGATCGCTCTAATATTTCTACACATTTCGTAGAAAATTCAATTTTATTGAAAATCAACTGAACTATGGCCCACAAATTCAGAGCCAGAAAAATCGAAAATCTGCAATTGTGCTCCGATTTCGATGGTTGATACCTCTTTCAATAGGTAATGAGACCTACAATCGTCATGCCAACGGTCAATTGGATCGCTCTAATATTTCTACACATTTCGCAGAAAATTCAATTTTATTGAAAATCAACTGAACTATGGCCCACAAATTCAGAGCCAGAAAAATCGAAAATCTGCAATTGTGCTCCGATTTCGATGGTTGATACCTCTTTCAATAGGTAATGAGACCTACAATCGTCATGACAACGGTAATTTGGATCGTTCTAATATTTCTACACATTTCGCAGAAAATTCAATTTTATTGAAAATCAACTGAACTATAGCCCACAAATTCAGAGCCAGAAAAATCGAAAATCTGCAATTGTGCTCCGATTTCGATGGTTGATACCTCTTTCAATAGGTGTTGAGTCCTACAATCGTCATGCCAACGGTAATTTGGATCGCTCTAATATTTCTACACATTTCGCAGAAAATTCAATTTTATTGAAAATCAACTGAACTATAGCCCACAAATTCAGAGCCAGAAAAATTGATAATCTGCAATTGTGCTCCGATTTTGATGGTTGATACCTCTTTCAATAGGTAATGAGACCTACAATCGTCATGCCAACGGTCATTTGGATCGCTCTAATATTTCTACACATTTCGCAGAAAATCAACTGAACTATAGCCCACAAATTCAGAGCCAGAAAAATCGAAAATCTGCAATTGTGCTCCGATTTCGATGGTTGATACCTCTTTCAATAGGTAATGAGACCTACAATCGTCATGCCAACGGTAATTTGGATCGCTCTAATATTTCTACACATTTCGCAGAAAACTCAATTTTATTGAAAATCAACTGAACTATAGCCCACAAATTCAGAGCCAGAAAAATCTAAAATCTGCAATTGTGCTCAGATTTCGATGGTTGATACCTCTTTCAATAGGTAATGAGACCTACAATCGTCATGCCAACGGTAATTTGGATCGCTCTAATATTTCTACACATTTCGCAGAAAATTCAATTTTATTGAAAATCAACTGAACTATAGCCCACAAATTCAGAGCCAGAAAAATCGAAAATCTGCAATTGTGCTCAGATTTCGATGGTTGATACCTCTTTCAATAGGTAATGAGACCTACAATCGTCATGCCAACGGTAATTTGGATCGCTCTAATATTTCTACACATTTCGCAGAAAATTCAATTTTATTGAAAATCAACTGAACTATAGCCCACAAATTCAGAGCCAGAAAAATCTAAAATCTGCAATTGTGCTCAGATTTCGATGGTTGATACCTCTTTCAATAGGTAATGAGACCTACAATCGTCATGCCAACGGTCATTTGGATCGATCTAATATTTCTACACATTTCGCAGAAAATTCAATTTTATTGAAAATCAACTGAACTATAGCCCACAAATTCAGAGCCAGAAAAATCGAAAATCTGCAATTGTGCTCCGATTTCGATGGTTGATACCTCTTTCAATAGGTAATGAGACCTACAATCGTCATGCCAACGGTCATTTGGATCGCTCTAATATTTTCATACATTTCGCAGAAAATCAACTGAACTATAGCCCACAAATTCAGAGCCAGAAAAATCTAAAATCTGCAATTGTGCTCCGATTTCGATGGTTGATACCTCTTTCAATAGGTAATGAGACCTACAATCGTCATGCCAACGGTAATTTGGATCGCTCTAATATTTCTACACATTTCGCAGAAAATTCAATTTTATTGAAAATCAACTGAACTATAGCCCACAAATTCAGAGCCAGAAAAATCGAAAATCTGCAATTGTGCTCAGATTTCGATGGTTGATACCTCTTTCAATAGGTAATGAGACCTACAATCGTCATGCCAACGGTAATTTGGATCGCTCTAATATTTCTACACATTTCGCAGAAAATTCAATTTTATTGAAAATCAACTGAACTATAGCCCACAAATTCAGAGCCAGAAAAATCGAAAATCTGCAATTGTGCTCCGATTTCGATGGTTGATACCTCTTTCAATAGGTAATGAGACCTACAATCGTCATGCCAACGGTCATTTGGATCGCTCTAATATTTTCATACATTTCGCAGAAAATCAACTGAACTATAGCCCACAAATTCAGAGCCAGAAAAATCTAAAATCTGCAATTGTGCTCCGATTTCGATGGTTGATACCTCTTTCAATAGGTAATGAGACCTACAATCGTCATGCCAACGGTAATTTGGATCGCTCTAATATTTCTACACATTTCGCAGAAAATTCAATTTTATTGAAAATCAACTGAACTATAGCCCACAAATTCAGAACCAGAAAAATCGAAAATCTGCAATTGTGCTCCGATTTCGATGGTTGATACCTCTTTCAATAGGTAATGAGACCTACAATCGTCATGCCAACGGTCATTTGGATCGCTCTAATATTTCTACACATTTCGCAGAAAATTAACTGAACTATAGCCCACAAATTCAGAGCCAGGAAAATCGAAAATCCGCAATTGTGCTCCGATTTCGATGGTTGATACCTCTTTCAATAGGTAATGAGACCTACAATCGTCATGCCAACGGTCATTTGGATCGCTCTAATATTTCCATACATTTCGCAGAAAATCAACTGAACTATAGCCCACAAATTCAGAGCCAGGAAAATCGAAAATCTGCAATTGTGCTCCGATTTCGATGGTTGATACCTCTTTCAATAGGTAATGAGACCTACAATCGTCATGCCAACGGTCATTTGGATCGCTCTAATATTTCCATACATTTCGCAGAAAATCAACTGAACTATAGCCCACAAATTCAGAGCCAGGAAAATCGAAAATCTGCAATTGTGCTCCGATTTCGATGGTTGATACCTCTTTCAATAGGTAATGAGACCTACAATCGTCATGCCAACGGTCATTTGGATCGCTCTAATATTTCTATACATTTCTCAGAAAATTAACTGAACTATAGCCCACAAATTCAGAGCCAGGAAAATCGAAAATCTGCAATTGTGCTCCGATTTCGATGGTTGATACCTCTTTCAATAGGTAATGAGACCTACAATCGTCATGCCAACGGTCATTTGGATCGCTCTAATATTTCTATACATTTCTCAGAAAATTAACTGAACTATAGCCCACAAATTCAGAGCCAGAAAAATCGAAAATCTGCAATTGTGTTCCGATCTCGATGGTTGATACCTCTTTCAATAGGTAATGAGACCTACAATCGTCATGCCAACGGTCATTTGAATCGCTCTAATATTTCTACACATTTCGCAGAAAATTCAATTTTATTGAAAATCAGCTGAACTATAGCCCACAAATTCAGAGCCCGAAAATTCGAAAATCTGCAATTGTGCTCCGATTTCGATGGTTGATACCTCTTTCAATAGGTAATGAGACCTACAATCGTCATGCCAACGGTCATTTGGATCGCTCTAATATTTCTATACATTTCTCAGAAAATTAACTGAACTATAGCCCACAAATTCAGAGCCAGAAAAATCTAAAATCTGCAATTGTGCTCCGATTTCGATGGTTGATACCTCTTTCAATAGGTAATGAGACCTACAATCGTCATGCCAACGGTAATTTGGATCGCTCTAATATTTCTACACATTTCGCAGAAAATTCAATTTTATTGAAAATCAACTGAACTATAGCCCACAAATTCAGAGCCAGAAAAATCGAAAATCTGCAATTGTGCTCCGATTTCGATGGTTGATACCTCTTTCAATAGGTCATTCCAACGGTCATTTGGATCGCTCTAATATTTCTACACATTTCGCAGAAAATTAACTGAACTATAGCCCACAAATTCAGAGCCAGAAAATTCGAAAATCTGCAATTGTGCTCCGATTTCGATGGTTGATACCTCTTTCAATAGGTAATGAGACCTACAATCGTCATTCCAACGGTCATTTGATCGCTCTAATATTTCTACACATTTCGCAGAAAATTAACTGAAATATAGCCCACAAATTCAGAGCCAGAAAAATCGAAAATCTGCAATTGTGCTCCGATTTCGATGGTTGATACCTCTTTCAATAGGTAATGAGACCTACAATCGTCATGCCAACGGTCATTTGGATCGCTCTAATATTTCTACACATTTCGCAAAAAATTAACTGAACTATAGCCCACAAATTCAGAGCCAGAAAAATCGAAAATCTGCAATTGTGCTCCGATTTCGATGGTTGATACCTCTTTCAATAGGTAATGAGACCTACAATCGTCATGCCAACGGTCATTTGAATCGCTCTAATATTTTTACACATTTCGCAGAAAATTCAATTTTATTGAAAATCAACTGAACTATAGCCCACAAATTCAGAGCCAGAAAAATCGAAAATCTGCAATTGTGCTCCGATTTCGATGGTTGATACCTCTTTCAATAGGTAATGAGACCTACAATCGTCATGCCAACGGTCATTTGAATCGCTCTAATATTTCTACACATTTCGCAGAAAATTCAATTTAATTGAAAATCAACTGAACTATAGCCCACAAATTCAGAGCCAGAAAAATCGAAAATCTGCAATTGTGCTCCGATTTCGATGGTTGATACCTCTTTCAATAGGTAATGAGACCTACAATCGTCATGCCAACGGTCATTTGGATCGCTCTAATATTTCTACACATTTCACAAAAAATTAACTGAAGTATAGCCCACAAATTCAGAGCAGAAAAATCGAAAATCTGCAATTGTGCTCCGATTTCGATGGTTGATACCTCTTTCAATAGTTAATGAGACCTACAATCGTCATGCCAACGGTCATTTAAATCGCTCTAATATTTCTACACATTTCTCAGAAAGTAACTTGAAACTATAGCCACAAATTCAGAGCCAGAAAAATCGAAAATCTGCAATTGTGCTCCGATTTCGATGGTTGATACCTCTTTCAATAGTTAATGAGACCTACAATCGTCATGCCAACGGTCATTTGGATCGCTCTAATATTTCTACACATTTCGCAGAAAATCAACTGAACTATAGCCCACAAATTCAGAGCCAGAAAAATCGAAAATCTGCAATTGTGCTCCGATTTCGATGGTTGATACCTCTTTCAATAGGTAATGAGACCTAAATCGTCATGCCAACGGTCATTTGGATCGCTCTAATATTTCTACACATTTCGCAAAAAATTAACTGAACTATAGCCCACAAATTCAGAGCCAGAAAAATCGAAAATCTGCAATTGTGCTCCGATTTCGATGGTTGATACCTCTTTCAATAGGTAATGAGACCTACAATCGTCATGCCAACGGTCATTTGAATCGCTCTAATATTTTTACACATTTCGCAGAAAATTCAATTTATTGAAAATCAACTGAACTATAGCCCACAAATTCAGAGCCAGAAAAATCGAAAATCTGCAATTGTGCTCCGATTTCGATGGTTGATACCTCTTTCAATAGGTAATGAGACCTACAATCGTCATGCCAACGGTCATTTGAATCGCTCTAATATTTCTACACATTTCGCAGAAAATTCAATTTAATTGAAAATCAACTGAACTATAGCCCACAAATTCAGAGCCAGAAAAATCGAAAATCTGCAATTGTGCTCCGATTTCGATGGTTGATACCTCTTTCAATAGGTAATGAGACCTACAATCGTCATGCCAACGGTCATTTGGATCGCTCTAATATTTCTACACATTTCACAAAAAATTAACTGAAGTATAGCCCACAAATTCAGAGCCAGAAAAATCGAAAATCTGCAATTGTGCTCCGATTTCGATGGTTGATACCTCTTTCAATAGTTAATGAGACCTACAATCGTCATGCCAACGGTCATTTAAATCGCTCTAATATTTCTACACATTTCTCAGAAAGTAACTTGAACTATAGCCCACAAATTCAGAGCCAGAAAAATCGAAAATCTGCAATTGTGCTCCGATTTCGATGGTTGATACCTCTTTCAATAGTTAATGAGACCTACAATCGTCATGCCAACGGTCATTTGGATCGCTCTAATATTTCTACACATTTCGCAGAAAATCAACTGAACTATAGCCCACAAATTCAGAGCCAGAAAAATCGAAAATCTGCAATTGTGCTCCGATTTCGATGGTTGATACCTCTTTCAATAGGTAATGAGACCTACAATCGTCATGCCAACGGTCATTTGGATCGCTCTAATATTTCTACACATTTCGCAAAAAATTAACTGAACTATAGCCCACAAATTCAGAGCCAGAAAAATCGAAAATCTGCAATTGTGCTCCGATTTCGATGGTTGATACCTCTTTCAATAGGTAATGAGACCTACAATCGTCATGCCAACGGTCATTTGAATCGCTCTAATATTTTTACACATTTCGCAGAAAATTCAATTTTATTGAAAATCAACTGAACTATAGCCCACAAATTCAGAGCCAGAAAAATCGAAAATCTGCAATTGTGCTCCGATTTCGATGGTTGATACCTCTTTCAATAGGTAATGAGACCTACAATCGTCATGCCAACGGTCATTTGAATCGCTCTAATATTTCTACACATTTCGCAGAAAATTCAATTTAATTGAAAATCAACTGAACTATAGCCCACAAATTCAGAGCCAGAAAAATCGAAAATCTGCAATTGTGCTCCGATTTCGATGGTTGATACCTCTTTCAATAGGTAATGAGACCTACAATCGTCATGCCAACGGTCATTTGGATCGCTCTAATATTTCTACACATTTCACAAAAAATTAACTGAAGTATAGCCCACAAATTCAGAGCCAGAAAAATCGAAAATCTGCAATTGTGCTCCGATTTCGATGGTTGATACCTCTTTCAATAGTTAATGAGACCTACAATCGTCATGCCAACGGTCATTTAAATCGCTCTAATATTTCTACACATTTCTCAGAAAGTAACTTGAACTATAGCCCACAAATTCAGAGCCAGAAAAATCGAAAATCTGCAATTGTGCTCCGATTTCGATGGTTGATACCTCTTTCAATAGTTAATGAGACCTACAATCGTCATGCCAACGGTCATTTGGATCGCTCTAATATTTCTACACATTTCGCAGAAAATCAACTGAACTATAGCCCACAAATTCAGAGCCAGAAAAATCGAAAATCTGCAATTGTGCTCCGATTTCGATGGTTGATACCTCTTTCAATAGGTAATGAGACCTACAATCGTCATGCCAACGGTCATTTGGATCGCTCTAATATTTCTACACATTTCGCAAAAAATTAACTGAACTATAGCCCACAAATTCAGAGCCAGAAAAATCGAAAATCTGCAATTGTGCTCCGATTTCGATGGTTGATACCTCTTTCAATAGGTAATGAGACCTACAATCGTCATGCCAACGGTCATTTGAATCGCTCTAATATTTTTACACATTTCGCAGAAAATTCAATTTTATTGAAAATCAACTGAACTATAGCCCACAAATTCAGAGCCAGAAAAATCGAAAATCTGCAATTGTGCTCCGATTTCGATGGTTGATACCTCTTTCAATAGGTAATGAGACCTACAATCGTCATGCCAACGGTCATTTGAATCGCTCTAATATTTCTACACATTTCGCAGAAAATTCAATTTAATTGAAAATCAACTGAACTATAGCCCACAAATTCAGAGCCAGAAAAATCGAAAATCTGCAATTGTGCTCCGATTTCGATGGTTGATACCTCTTTCAATAGGTAATGAGACCTACAATCGTCATGCCAACGGTCATTTGGATCGCTCTAATATTTCTACACATTTCACAAAAAATTAACTGAAGTATAGCCCACAAATTCAGAGCCAGAAAAATCGAAAATCTGCAATTGTGCTCCGATTTCGATGGTTGATACCTCTTTCAATAGTTAATGAGACCTACAATCGTCATGCCAACGGTCATTTAAATCGCTCTAATATTTCTACACATTTCTCAGAAAGTAACTTGAACTATAGCCCACAAATTCAGAGCCAGAAAAATCGAAAATCTGCAATTGTGCTCCGATTTCGATGGTTGATACCTCTTTCAATAGGTAATGAGACCTACAATCGTCATGCCAACGGTCATTTGGATCGCTCTAATATTTCTACACATTTCGCAAAAAATTAACTGAACTATAGCCCACAAATTCAGAGCCAGAAAAATCGAAAATCTGCAATTGTGCTCCGATTTCGATGGTTGATACCTCTTTCAATAGGTAATGAGACCTACAATCGTCATGCCAACGGTCATTTGGATCGCTCTAATATTTCTACACATTTCGCAGAAAATTAACTGAAATATAGCCCACAAATTCAGAGCCAGAAAAATCGAAAATCTGCAATTGTGCTCCGATTTCGATGGTTGATACCTCTTTCAATAGGTAATGAGACCTACAATCGTCATGCCAACGGTCATTTGGATCGCTCTAATATTTCTACACATTTCGCAAAAAATTAACTGAACTATAGCCCACAAATTCAGAGCCAGAAAAATCGAAAATCTGCAATTGTGCTCCGATTTCGATGGTTGATACCTCTTTCAATAGGTAATGAGACCTACAATCGTCATGCCAACGGTCATTTGAATCGCTCTAATATTTTTACACATTTCGCAGAAAATTCAATTTTATTGAAAATCAACTGAACTATAGCCCACAAATTCAGAGCCAGAAAAATCGAAAATCTGCAATTGTGCTCCGATTTCGATGGTTGATACCTCTTTCAATAGGTAATGAGACCTACAATCGTCATGCCAACGGTCATTTGAATCGCTCTAATATTTCTACACATTTCGCAGAAAATTCAATTTAATTGAAAATCAACTGAACTATAGCCCACAAATTCAGAGCCAGAAAAATCGAAAATCTGCAATTGTGCTCCGATTTCGATGGTTGATACCTCTTTCAATAGGTAATGAGACCTACAATCGTCATGCCAACGGTCATTTGGATCGCTCTAATATTTCTACACATTTCACAAAAAATTAACTGAAGTATAGCCCACAAATTCAGAGCCAGAAAAATCGAAAATCTGCAATTGTGCTCCGATTTCGATGGTTGATACCTCTTTCAATAGTTAATGAGACCTACAATCGTCATGCCAACGGTCATTTAAATCGCTCTAATATTTCTACACATTTCTCAGAAAGTAACTTGAACTATAGCCCACAAATTCAGAGCCAGAAAAATCGAAAATCTGCAATTGTGCTCCGATTTCGATGGTTGATACCTCTTTCAATAGTTAATGAGACCTACAATCGTCATGCCAACGGTCATTTGGATCGCTCTAATATTTCTACACATTTCGCAGAAAATCAACTGAACTATAGCCCACAAATTCAGAGCCAGAAAAATCGAAAATCTGCAATTGTGCTCCGATTTCGATGGTTGATACCTCTTTCAATAGGTAATGAGACCTACAATCGTCATGCCAACGGTCATTTGGATCGCTCTAATATTTCTACACATTTCGCAAAAAATTAACTGAACTATAGCCCACAAATTCAGAGCCAGAAAAATCGAAAATCTGCAATTGTGCTCCGATTTCGATGGTTGATACCTCTTTCAATAGGTAATGAGACCTACAATCGTCATGCCAACGGTCATTTGAATCGCTCTAATATTTTTACACATTTCGCAGAAAATTCAATTTTATTGAAAATCAACTGAACTATAGCCCACAAATTCAGAGCCAGAAAAATCGAAAATCTGCAATTGTGCTCCGATTTCGATGGTTGATACCTCTTTCAATAGGTAATGAGACCTACAATCGTCATGCCAACGGTCATTTGAATCGCTCTAATATTTCTACACATTTCGCAGAAAATTCAATTTAATTGAAAATCAACTGAACTATAGCCCACAAATTCAGAGCCAGAAAAATCGAAAATCTGCAATTGTGCTCCGATTTCGATGGTTGATACCTCTTTCAATAGGTAATGAGACCTACAATCGTCATGCCAACGGTCATTTGGATCGCTCTAATATTTCTACACATTTCACAAAAAATTAACTGAAGTATAGCCCACAAATTCAGAGCCAGAAAAATCGAAAATCTGCAATTGTGCTCCGATTTCGATGGTTGATACCTCTTTCAATAGTTAATGAGACCTACAATCGTCATGCCAACGGTCATTTAAATCGCTCTAATATTTCTACACATTTCTCAGAAAGTAACTTGAACTATAGCCCACAAATTCAGAGCCAGAAAAATCGAAAATCTGCAATTGTGCTCCGATTTCGATGGTTGATACCTCTTTCAATAGGTAATGAGACCTACAATCGTCATGCCAACGGTCATTTGGATCGCTCTAATATTTCTACACATTTCGCAAAAAATTAACTGAACTATTGCCCACAAATTCAGAGCCAGAAAAATCGAAAATCTGCAATTGTGCTCCGATTTCGATGGTTGATACCTCTTTCAATAGGTAATGAGACCTACAATCGTCATGCCAACGGTCATTTAAATCGCTCTAATATTTCTACACATTTTTCAGAAAGTAACTTGAACTATAGCCCACAAATTCAGAGCCAGAAAAATCGAAAATCTGCAATTGTGCTCCGATTTCGATGGTTGATACCTCTTTCAATAGGTAATGAGACCTACAATCGTCATGCCAACGGTCATTTGGATCGCTCTAATATTTCTACACATTTCACAAAAAATTAACTGAAGTATAGCCCACAAATTCAGAGCCAGAAAAATCGAAAATCTGCAATTGTGCTCCGATTTCGATGGTTGATACCTCTTTCAATAGTTAATGAGACCTACAATCGTCATGCCAACGGTCATTTAAATCGCTCTAATATTTCTACACATTTCTCAGAAAGTAACTTGAACTATAGCCCACAAATTCAGAGCCAGAAAAATCGAAAATCTGCAATTGTGCTCCGATTTCGATGGTTGATACCTCTTTCAATAGGTAATGAGACCTACAATCGTCATGCCAACGGTCATTTGGATCGCTCTAATATTTCTACACATTTCGCAAAAAATTAACTGAACTATAGCCCACAAATTCAGAGCCAGAAAAATCGAAAATCTGCAATTGTGCTACGATTTCGATGGTTGATACCTCTTTCAATAGGTAATGAGACCTACAATCGTCATGCCAACGGTCATTTAAATCGCTCTAATATTTCTACACATTTCTCAGAAAGTAACTTGAACTATAGCCCACAAATTCAGAGCCAGAAAAATCGAAAATCTGCAATTGTGCTCCGATTTCGATGGTTGATACCTCTTTCAATAGGTAATGAGACCTACAATCGTCATGCCAACGGTCATTTAGATCGCTCTAATATTTATACACATTTCGCAAAAAATTAACTGAACTATAGCCCACAAATTCAGAGCCAGAAAAATCGAAAATCTGCAATTGTGCTACGTTTTCGATGGTTGATACCTCTTTCAATAGGTAATGAGACCTACAATCGTCATTCCAACGGTCATTTGGATCGCTCTAATATTTCTACACATTTCGCAGAAAATTAACTGAACTATAGCCCACAAATTCAGATCCAGAAAAATCGAAAATCTGCAATTGTGCTCCGATTTCGATGGTTGATACATCTTTCAATAGGTAATGAGACCTACAATCGTCATGCCAACGGTCATTTGGATCGCTCTAATATTTCTACACATTTCGCAAAAAATTAACTGAACTATAGCCCACAAATTCAGAGCCAGAAAAATCGAAAATCTGCAATTGTGCTACGATTTCGATGGTTGATACCTCTTTCAATAGGTAATGAGACCTACAATCGTCATGCCAACGGTCATTTGAATCGCTCTAATATTTCTACACATTTCGCAGAAAATTCAATTTTATTGAAAATCAACTGAACTATAGCCCACAAATTCAGAGCCAGAAAAATCTAAAATCTGCAATTGTGCTCCGATTTCGATGGTTGATACCTCTTTCAATAGGTAATGAGACCTACAATCGTCATGCCAACGGTCATTTGGATCGCTCTAATATTTCTACACATTTCGCAAAAAATTAACTGAACTATAGCCCACAAATTCAGAGCCAGAAAAATCGAAAATCTGCAATTGTGCTCCGATTTCGATGGTTGATACCTCTTTCAATAGGTAATGAGACCTACAATCGTCATTCCAACGGTCATTTGGATCGCTCTAATATTTCTACACATTTCGCAGAAAATTAACTGAACTATAGCCCACAAATTCAGAGCCAGAAAAATCGAAAATCTGCAATTGTGCTCCGATTTCGATGGTTGATACCTCTTTCAATAGGTAATGAGACCTACAATCGTCATGCCAACGGTCATTTGAATCGCTCTAATATTTTTACACATTTCGCAGAAAATTCAATTTTATTGAAAATCAACTGAACTATAGCCCACAAATTCAGAGCCAGAAAAATCGAAAATCTGCAATTGTGCTCCGATTTCGATGGTTGATACCTCTTTCAATAGGTAATGAGACCTACAATCGTCATGCCAACGGTCATTTGGATCGCTCTAATATTTCTACACATTTCGCAGAAAATTCAATTTAATTGAAAATCAACTGAACTATAGCCCACAAATTCAGAGCCAGAAAAATCGAAAATCTGCAATTGTGCTCCGATTTCGATGGTTGATACCTCTTTCAATAGGTAATGAGACCTACAATCGTCATGCCAACGGTCATTTGGATCGCTCTAATATTTCTACACATTTCACAAAAAATTAACTGAAGTATAGCCCACAAATTCAGAGCCAGAAAAATCGAAAATCTGCAATTGTGCTCCGATTTCGATGGTTGATACCTCTTTCAATAGTTAATGAGACCTACAATCGTCATGCCAACGGTCATTTAAATCGCTCTAATATTTCTACACATTTTTCAGAAAGTAACTTGAACTATAGCCCACAAATTCAGAGCCAGAAAAATCGAAAATCTGCAATTGTGCTCCGATTTCGATGGTTGATACCTCTTTCAATAGGTAATGAGACCTACAATCGTCATGCCAACGGTCATTTGGATCGCTCTAATATTTCTACACATTTCACAAAAAATTAACTGAAGTATAGCCCACAAATTCAGAGCCAGAAAAATCGAAAATCTGCAATTGTGCTCCGATTTCGATGGTTGATACCTCTTTCAATAGTTAATGAGACCTACAATCGTCATGCCAACGGTCATTTAAATCGCTCTAATATTTCTACACATTTCTCAGAAAGTAACTTGAACTATAGCCCACAAATTCAGAGCCAGAAAAATCGAAAATCTGCAATTGTGCTCCGATTTCGATGGTTGATACCTCTTTCAATAGGTAATGAGACCTACAATCGTCATGCCAACGGTCATTTGGATCGCTCTAATATTTCTACACATTTCGCAAAAAATTAACTGAACTATAGCCCACAAATTCAGAGCCAGAAAAATCGAAAATCTGCAATTGTGCTCCGATTTCGATGGTTGATACCTCTTTCAATAGGTAATGAGACCTACAATCGTCATGCCAACGGTCATTTAAATCGCTCTAATATTTCTACACATTTCTCAGAAAGTAACTTGAACTATAGCCCACAAATTCAGAGCCAGAAAAATCGAAAATCTGCAATTGTGCTCCGATTTCGATGGTTGATACCTCTTTCAATAGGTAATGAGACCTACAATCGTCATGCCAACGGTCATTTAGATCGCTCTAATATTTCTACACATTTCGCAAAAAATTAACTGAACTATAGCCCACAAATTCAGAGCCAGAAAAATCGAAAATCTGCAATTGTGCTACGATTTCGATGGTTGATACCTCTTTCAATAGGTAATGAGACCTACAATCGTCATTCCAACGGTCATTTGGATCGCTCTAATATTTCTACACATTTCGCAGAAAATTAACTGAACTATAGCCCACAAATTCAGAGCCAGAAAAATCGAAAATCTGCAATTGTGCTCCGATTTCGATGGTTGATACCTCTTTCAATAGTTAATGAGACCTACAATCGTCATGCCAACGGTCATTTAAATCGCTCTTATATTTCTACACATTTCTCAGAAAGTAACTTGAACTATAGCCCACAAATTCAGAGCCAGAAAAATCGAAAATCTGCAATTGTGCTCCGATTTCGATGGTTGATACCTCTTTCAATAGGTAATGAGACCTACAATCGTCATGCCAACGGTCATTTGGATCGCTCTAATATTTCTACACATTTCGCAAAAAATTAACTGAACTATAGCCCACAAATTCAGAGCCAGAAAAATCGAAAATCTGCAATTGTGCTACGATTTCGATGGTTGATACCTCTTTCAATAGGTAATGAGACCTACAATCGTCATGCCAACGGTCATTTGAATCGCTCTAATATTTCTACACATTTCGCAGAAAATTCAATTTTATTGAAAATCAACTGAACTATAGCCCACAAATTCAGAGCCAGAAAAATCTAAAATCTGCAATTGTGCTCCGATTTCGATGGTTGATACCTCTTTCAATAGGTAATGAGACCTACAATCGTCATGCCAACGGTCATTTAAATCGCTCTAATATTTCTACACATTTCTCAGAAAGTAACTTGAACTATAGCCCACAAATTCAGAGCCAGAAAAATCGAAAATCTGCAATTGTGCTCCGATTTCGATGGTTGATACCTCTTTCAATAGGTAATGAGACCTACAATCGTCATGCCAACGGTCATTTAGATCGCTCTAATATTTCTACACATTTCGCAAAAAATTAACTGAACTATAGCCCACAAATTCAGAGCCAGAAAAATCGAAAATCTGCAATTGTGCTCCGATTTCGATGGTTGATATCTCTTTCAATAGGTAATGAGACCTACAATCGTCATTCCAACGGTCATTTGGATCGCTCTAATATTTCTACACATTTCGCAGAAAATTAACTGAACTATAGCCCACAAATTCAGAGCCAGAAAAATCGAAAATCTGCAATTGTGCTCCGATTTCGATGGTTGATACCTCTTTCAATAGTTAATGAGACCTACAATCGTCATGCCAACGGTCATTTAAATCGCTCTAATATTTCTACACATTTCTCAGAAAGTAACTTGAACTATAGCCCACAAATTCAGAGCCAGAAAAATCGAAAATCTGCAATTGTGCTCCGATTTCGATGGTTGATACCTCTTTCAATAGGTAATGAGACCTACAATCGTCATGCCAACGGTCATTTGGATCGCTCTAATATTTCTACACATTTCGCAAAAAATTAACTGAACTATAGCCCACAAATTCAGAGCCAGAAAAATCGAAAATCTGCAATTGTGCTACGATTTCGATGGTTGATACCTCTTTCAATAGGTAATGAGACCTACAATCGTCATGCCAACGGTCATTTGAATCGCTCTAATATTTCTACACATTTCGCAGAAAATTCAATTTTATTAAAAATCAACTGAACTATAGCCCACAAATTCAGAGCCAGAAAAATCGAAAATCTGCAATTGTGCTCCGATTTCGATGGTTGATACCTCTTTCAATAGGTAATGAGACCTACAATCGTCATGCCAACGGTCATTTGGATCGCTCTAATATTTCTACACATTTCGCAAAAAATTAACTGAACTATAGCCCACAAATTCAGAGCCAGAAAAATCGAAAATCTGCAATTGTGCTCCGATTTCGATGGTTGATACCTCTTTCAATAGGTAATGAGACCTACAATCGTCATTCCAACGGTCATTTGGATCGCTCTAATATTTCTACACATTTCGCAGAAAATTAACTGAACTATAGCCCACAAATTCAGAGCCAGAAAAATCGAAAATCTGCAATTGTGCTCCGATTTCGATGGTTGATACCTCTTTCAATAGGTAATGAGACCTACAATCGTCATGCCAACGGTCATTTGAATCGCTCTAATATTTTTACACATTTCGCAGAAAATTCAATTTTATTGAAAATCAACTGAACTATAGCCCACAAATTCAGAGCCAGAAAAATCGAAAATCTGCAATTGTGCTCCGATTTCGATGGTTGATACCTCTTTCAATAGGTAATGAGACCTACAATCGTCATGCCAACGGTCATTTGGATCGCTCTAATATTTCTACACATTTCGCAGAAAATTCAATTTAATTGAAAATCAACTGAACTATAGCCCACAAATTCAGAGCCAGAAAAATCTAAAATCTGCAATTGTGCTCCGATTTCGATGGTTGATACCTCTTTCAATAGGTAATGAGACCTACAATCGTCATGCCAACGGTCATTTGGATCGCTCTAATATTTCTACACATTTCACAAAAAATTAACTGAAGTATAGCCCACAAATTCAGAGCCAGAAAAATCGAAAATCTGCAATTGTGCTCCGATTTCGATGGTTGATACCTCTTTCAATAGTTAATGAGACCTACAATCGTCATGCCAACGGTCATTTAAATCGCTCTAATATTTCTACACATTTCTCAGAAAGTAACTTGAACTATAGCCCACAAATTCAGAGCCAGAAAAATCGAAAATCTGCAATTGTGCTCCGATTTCGATGGTTGATACCTCTTTCAATAGGTAATGAGACCTACAATCGTCATGCCAACGGTCATTTGGATCGCTCTAATATTTCTACACATTTCGCAAAAAATTAACTGAACTATAGCCCACAAATTCAGAGCCAGAAAAATCGAAAATCTGCAATTGTGCTCCGATTTCGATGGTTGATACCTCTTTCAATAGGTAATGAGACCTACAATCGTCACGCCAACGGTCATTTGGATCGCTCTAATATTTCTACACATTTCGCAGAAAATTAACTGAACTATAGCCCACAAATTCAGAGCCAGGAAAATCGAAAATCTGTAATTGTGCTCCAATTTTGATGGTTGATACCTCCTTCAATAGGTAATGAGACCTACAATCGTCATGCCAACGGTTATTTGGATCGCTCTAATATTTCTACACATTTCGCAAAAAATTAACTGAACTATAGCCCACAAATTCAGAGCCAGAAAAATCGAAAATCTGCAATTGTGCTCCGATTTCGATGGTTGATACCTCTTTCAATAGGTAATGAGACCTACAATCGTCATGCCAACGGTAATTTGGATCGCTCTAATATTTCTACACATCTCGCAGAAAATTAACTGAACTATAGCCCACAAATTCAGAGCCAGGAAAATCGAAAATCTGCAATTGTGCTCCAATTTTGATGGTTGATACCTCTTTCAATAGGTAATGAGACCTACAATCGTCATGCCAACGGTCATTTGGATCGCTCTAATATTTCTACACATTTCGCAGAAAATCAACTGAACTATAGCCCACAAATTCAGAGCCAGAAAAATCGAAAATCTGGAATTGTACTCCGATTTCGATGGTTGATACCTCTTTCAATAGGTAATGAGACCTACAATCGTCATTCCAACGGTCATTTGGATCGCTCTAATATTTCTACACATTTCGCAGAAAATTCAATTTTATTGAAGATCAACTGAACTGTAGCCCACAAATTCAGAGCCAGAAAATTCGAAAATCTGCAATTGTGCTCCGATTTCGATGGTTGATACCTCTTTCAATAGGTAATGAGACCTACAATCGTCATTCCAACGGTCATTTGGATCGCTCTAATATTTCTACACATTTCGCAGAAAATTCAATTTTATTGAAAATCAACTGAACTATAGCCCACAAATTCAGAGCCAGAAAAATCGAAAATCTGGAATTGTACTCCGATTTCGATGGTTGATACCTCTTTCAATAGGTAATGAGACCTACAATCGTCATGCCAACGGTCATTTGAATCACTCCAATATTTCTACACATTTCGCAGAAAATTCAATTTTATTGAAAATCAACTGAACTGTAGCCCACAAATTCAGAGCCAGAAAAATCGAAAATCTGCAATTGTGCTCCGATTTCGATGGTTGATACCTCTTTCAATAGGTAATGAGACCTACAATCGTCATTCCAACGGTCATTTGGATCGCTCTAATATTTCTACACATTTCGCAGAAAATTCAATTTTATTGAAAATCAACTGAACTGTAGCCCACAAATTCAGAGCCAGAAAAATCGAAAATCTGGAATTGTACTCCGATTTCGATGGTTGATACCTCTTTCAATAGGTAATGAGACCTACAATCGTCATTCCAACGGTCATTTGGATCGCTCTAATATTTCTACACATTTCGCAGAAAATTCAATTTTATTGAAAATCAACTGAACTGTAGCCCACAAATTCAGAGCCAGAAAAATCGAAAATCTGGAATTGTACTCCGATTTCGATGGTTGATACCTCTTTCAATAGGTAATGAGACCTACAATCGTCATGCCAACGGTCATTTGGATCGCTCTAATATTTCTACACATTTCGCAGAAAATTCAATTTTATTGAAAATCAACTGAACTGTAGCCCACAAATTCAGAGCCAGAAAATTCGAAAATCTGCAATTGTGCTCCGATTTCGATGGTTGATACCTCTTTCAATAGGTAATGAGACCTACAATCGTCATTCCAACGGTCATTTGGATCGCTCTAATATTTCTACACATTTCGCAGAAAATTCAATTTTATTGAAAATCAACTGAACTATAGCCCACAAATTCAGAGCCAGAAAATTCGAAAATCTGCAATTGTGCTCCGATTTCGATGGTTGATACCTCTTTCAATAGGTAATGAGACCTACAATCGTCATTCCAACGGTCATTTGGATCGCTCTAATATTTCTACACATTTCGCAGAAAATTCAATTTTATTGAAAATCAACTGAACTGTAGCCCACAAATTCAGAGCCAGAAAAATCGAAAATCTGGAATTGTACTCCGATTTCGATGGTTGATACCTCTTTCAATAGGTAATGAGACCTACAATCGTCATGCCAACGGTCATTTGGATCGCTCTAATATTTCTACACATTTCGCAGAAAATTCAATTTTATTGAAAATCAACTGAACTATAGCCCACAAATTCAGAGCCAGAAAATTCGAAAATCTGCAATTGTGCTCCGTTTTCGATGGTTGATACCTCTTTCAATAGGTAATGAGACCTACAATCGTCATTCCAACGGTCATTTGGATCGCTCTAATATTTCTACACATTTCGCAGAAAATTCAATTTTATTGAAAATCAACTGAACTATAGCCCACAAATTCAGAGCCAGAAAAATCGAAAATCTGGAATTGTGCTCCGATTTCGATGGTTGATACCTCTTTCAATAGGTAATGAGACCTACAATCGTCATTCCAACGGTCATTTGGATCGCTCTAATATTTCTACACATTTCGCAGAAAATTCAATTTTATTGAAAATCAACTGAACTGTAGCCCACAAATTCAGAGCCAGAAAAATCGAAAATCTGCAATTGTACTCCGATTTCGATGGTTGATACCTCTTTCAATAGGTAATGAGACCTACAATCGTCATTCCAACGGTCATTTGAATCACTCTAATATTTCTACACATTTCGCAGAAAATTCAATTTTATTGAAAATCAACTGAAGTGTAGCCCACAAATTCAGAGCCAGAAAAATCGAAAATCTGGAATTGTACTCCGATTTCGATGGTTGATACCTCTTTCAATAGGTAATGAGACCTACAATCGTCATGCCAACGGTCATTTGGATCGCTCTAATATTTCTACACATTTCGCAGAAAATTCAATTTTATTGAAAATCAACTGAACTATAGCCCACAAATTCAGAGCCAGAAAATTCGAAAATCTGCAATTGTGCTCCGATTTCGATGGTTGATACCTCTTTCAATAGGTAATGAGACCTACAATCGTCATTCCAACGGTCATTTGGATCGCTCTAATATTTCTACACATTTCGCAGAAAATTCAATTTTATTGAAAATCAACTGAACTATAGCCCACAAATTCAGAGCCAGAAAAATCGAAAATCTGGAATTGTACTCCGATTTCGATGGTTGATGCCTCTTTCAATAGGTAATGAGACCTACAATCGTCATGCCAACGGTCATTTGAATCACTCTAATATTTCTGCACATTTCGCAGAAAATTCAATTTTATTGAAAATCAACTGAACTATAGCCCACAAATTCAGAGCCAGAAAATTCGAAAATCTGCAATTGTGCTCCGATTTCGATGGTTGATACCTCTTTCAATAGGTAATGAGACCTAAAATCGTCATTCCAACGGTCATTTGGATCGCTCTAATATTTCTACACATTTCGCAGAAAATTCAATTTTATTGAAAATCAACTGAACTATAGCCCACAAATTCAGAGCCAGAAAAATCGAAAATCTGGAATTGTACTCCGATTTCGATGGTTGATGCCTCTTTCAATAGGTAATGAGACCTACAATCGTCATGCCAACGGTCATTTGAATCACTCTAATATTTCTACACATTTCGCAGAAAATTCAATTTTATTGAAAATCAACTGAACTGTAGCCCACAAATTCAGAGCCAGAAAAATCGAAAATCTGGAATTGTACTCCGATTTCGATGGTTGATACCTCTTTCAATAGGTAATGAGACCTACAATCGTCATGCCAACGGTCATTTGGATCGCTCTAATATTTCTACACATTTCGCAGAAAATTCAATTTTATTGAAAATCAACTGAACTATAGCCCACAAATTCAGAGCCAGAAAATTCGAAAATCTGCAATTGTGCTCCGTTTTCGATGGTTGATACCTCTTTCAATAGGTAATGAGACCTACAATCGTCATTCCAACGGTCATTTGGATCGCTCTAATATTTCTACACATTTCGCAGAAAATTCAATTTTATTGAAAATCAACTGAACTATAGCCCACAAATTCAGAGCCAGAAAATTCGAAAATCTGCAATTGTGCTCCGATTTCGATGGTTGATACCTCTTTCAATAGGTAATGAGACCTACAATCGTCATGCCAACGGTCATTTGAATCACTCTAATATTTCTACACATTTCGCAGAAAATTCAATTTTATTGAAAATCAACTGAACTGTAGCCCACAAATTCAGAGCCAGAAAAATCGAAAATCTGGAATTGTACTCCGATTTCGATGGTTGATACCTCTTTCAATAGGTAATGAGACCTACAATCGTCATGCCAACGGTCATTTGGATCGCTCTAATATTTCTACACATTTCGCAGAAAATTCAATTTTATTGAAAATCAACTGAACTATAGCCCACAAATTCAGAGCCAGAAAATTCGAAAATCTGCAATTGTGCTCCGATTTCGATGGTTGATACCTCTTTCAATAGGTAATGAGACCTACAATCGTCATTCCAACGGTCATTTGGATCGCTCTAATATTTCTACACATTTCGCAGAAAATTCAATTTTATTGAAAATCAACTGAACTATAGCCCACAAATTCAGAGCCAGAAAAATCGAAAATCTGGAATTGTACTCCGATTTCGATGGTTGATACCTCTTTCAATAGGTAATGAGACCTACAATCGTCATGCCAACGGTCATTTGAATCACTCTAATATTTCTACACATTTCGCAGAAAATTCAATTTTATTGAAAATCAACTGAACTATAGCCCACAAATTCAGAGCCAGAAAATTCGAAAATCTGCAATTGTGCTCCGATTTCGATGGTTGATACCTCTTTCAATAGGTAATGAGACCTACAATCGTCATGCCAACGGTCATTTGAATCACTCTAATATTTCTACACATTTCGCAGAAAATTCAATTTTATTGAAAATCAACTGAACTATAGCCCACAAATTCAGAGCCAGAAAATTCGAAAATCTGCAATTGTGCTCCGATTTCGATGGTTGATACCTCTTTCAATAGGTAATGAGACCTACAATCGTCATTCCAACGGTCATTTGGATCGCTCTAATATTTCTACACATTTCGCAAAAAATTCAATTTTATTGAAAATCAACTGAACTATAGCCCACAAATTCAGAGCCAGAAAATTCGAAAATCTGCAATTGTGCTCCGATTTCGATGGTTGATACCTCTTTCAATAGGTAATGAGACCTACAATCGTCATTCCAACGGTCATTTGGATCGCTCTAATATTTCTACACATTTCGCAGAAAATTCAATTTTATTGAAAATCAACTGAACTATAGCCCACAAATTCAGAGCCAGAAAATTCGAAAATCTGCAATTGTGCTCCGATTTCGATGGTTGATACCTCTTTCAATAGGTAATGAGACCTACAATCGTCATGCCAACGGTCATTTGAATCACTCTAATATTTCTACACATTTCGCAGAAAATTCAATTTTATTGAAAATCAACTGAACTATAGCCCACAAATTCAGAGCCAGAAAATTCGAAAATCTGCAATTGTGCTCCGATTTCGATGGTTGATACCTCTTTCAATAGGTAATGAGACCTACAATCGTCATGCCAACGGTCATTTGGATCGCTCTAATATTTCTACACATTTCGCAAAAAATCAACTGAACTATAGCCCACAAATTCAGAGCCAGAAAAATCGAAAATCTGCAATTGTGCTCCGATTTCGATGGTTGATACCTCTTTCAATAGGTAATGAGACCTACAATCGTCATGCCAACGGTCATTTGAATCGCTCTAATATTTCTACACATTTCGCAGAAAATTCAATTTTATTGAAAATCAACTGAACTATAGCCCACAAATTCAGAGCCAGAAAATTCGAAAATCTGCAATTGTGCTCCGATTTCGATGGTTGATACCTCTTTCAATAGGTAATGAGACCTACAATCGTCATGCCAACGGTCATTTGAATCACTCTAATATTTCTACACATTTCGCAGAAAATTCAATTTTATTGAAAATCAACTGAACTATAGCCCACAAATTCAGAGCCAGAAAATTCGAAAATCTGCAATTGTGCTCCGATTTCGATGGTTGATACCTCTTTCAATAGGTAATGAGACCTACAATCGTCATGCCAACGGTCATTTGGATCGCTCTAATATTTCTACACATTTCGCAGAAAATCAACTGAACTATAGCCCACAAATTCAGAGCCAGAAAAATCGAAAATCTGCAATTGTGCTCCGATTTCGATGGTTGATACCTCTTTCAATAGGTAATGAGACCTACAATCGTCATGCCAACGGTCATTTGGATCGCTCTAATATTTCTACACATTTCGCAGAAAATCAACTGAACTATAGCCCACAAATTCAGAGCCAGAAAAATCGAAAATCTGCAATTGTGCTCCGATTTCGATGGCTGATACCTCCTTCAATAGGTAATGAGACCTACAATCGTCATGCCAACGGTCATTTGAATCGCTCTAATATTTCTACACATTTCGCAGAAAATCAACTGAACTATAGCCCACAAATTCAGAGCCAGAAAATTCGAAAATCTGCAATTGTGCTCCGATTTCGATGGTTGACACCTCTTTCAATAGGTAATGAGACCTACAATCGTCATGCCAACGGTCATTTGAATCGCTCTAATATTTCTACACATTTCGCAGAAAATTCAATTTTATTGAAAATCAACTGAACTATAGCCCACAAATTCAGAGCCAGAAAATTCGAAAATCTGCAATTGTGCTCCGATTTCGATGGTTGATACCTCTTTCAATAGGTAATTAGACCTACAATCGTCATGCCAACGGTCATTTGAATCGCTCTAATATTTCTACACATTTCGCAGAAAATTAACTGAACTATAGCCCACAAATTCAGAGCCAGAAAAATCGAAAATCTGCAATTGTGCTCCGATTTCGATGGTTGATACCTCTTTCAATAGGTAATGAGACCTACAATCGTCATGCCAACGGTCATTTGAATCGCTCTAATATTTCTACACATTTCGCAGAAAATTCAATTTTATTGAAAATCAACTGAACTATAGCCCACAAATTCAGAGCCAGAAAATTCGAAAATCTGCAATTGTGCTCCGATTTCGATGGTTGATACCTCTTTCAATAGGTAATGAGACCTACAATCGTCATGCCAACGGTCATTTGGATCGCTCTAATATTTCTACACATTTCGCAGAAAATCAACTGAACTATAGCCCACAAATTCAGAGCCAGAAAAATCGAAAATCTGCAATTGTGCTCCGATTTCGATGGCTGATACCTCCTTCAATAGGTAATGAGACCTACAATCGTCATGCCAACGGTCATTTGAATCGCTCTAATATTTCTACACATTTCGCAGAAAATCAACTGAACTATAGCCCACAAATTCAGAGCCAGAAAATTCGAAAATCTGCAATTGTGCTCCGATTTCGATGGTTGATACCTCTTTCAATAGGTAATGAGACCTACAATCGTCATGCCAACGGTCATTTGAATCGCTCTAATATTTCTACACATTTCGCAGAAAATTCAATTTTATTGAAAATCAACTGAACTATAGCCCACAAATTCAGAGCCAGAAAATTCGAAAATCTGCAATTGTGCTCCGATTTCGATGGTTGATACCTCTTTCAATAGGTAATTAGACCTACAATCGTCATGCCAACGGTCATTTGAATCGCTCTAATATTTCTACACATTTCGCAAAAAATCAACTGAACTATAGCCCACAAATTCAGAGCCAGAAAATTCGAAAATCTGCAATTGTGCTCCGATTTCGATGGTTGATACCTCTTTCAATAGGTAATTAGACCTACAATCGTCATGCCAACGGTCATTTGAATCGCTCTAATATTTCTACACATTTCGCAGAAAATCAAATGAACTATAGCCCACAAATTCAGAGCCAGAAAAATCGAAAATCTGCAATTGTGCTCCGATTTCGATGGTTGATACCTCTTTCAATAGGTAATGAGACCTACAATCGTCATGCCAACGGTCATTTGGATCGCTCTAATATTTCTACACATTTCGCAGAAAATCAACTGAACTATAGCCCACAAATTCAGAGCCAGAAAAATCGAAAATCTGCAATTGTGCTCCGATTTCGATGGCTGATACCTCCTTCAATAGGTAATGAGACCTACAATCGTCATGCCAACGGTCATTTGAATCGCTCTAATATTTCTACACATTTCGCAGAAAATTCAATTTTATTGAAAATCAACTGAACTATAGCCCACAAATTCAGAGCCAGAAAATTGGAAAATCTGCAATTGTGCTCCGATTTCGATGGTTGATACCTCTTTCAATAGGTAATGAGACCTACAATCGTCATGCCAACGGTCATTTGGATCGCTCTAATATTTCTACACATTTCGCAGAAAATCAACTGAACTATAGCCCACAAATTCAGAGCCAGAAAAATCGAAAATCTGCAATTGTGCTTCAATAGGTAATGAGACCTACAATCGTCATGCCAACGGTCATTTGAATCGCTCTAATATTTCTACACATTTCGCAGAAAATTCAATTTTATTGAAAATCAACTGAACTATAGCCCACAAATTCAGAGCCAGAAAAATCGAAAATCTGCAATTGTGCTCCGATTTCGATGGTTGATACCTCTTTCAATAGGTAATGAGACCTACAATCGTCATGCCAACGGTCATTTGAATCGCTCTAATATTTCTACACATTTCGCAGAAAATCAACTGAACTATAGCCCACAAATTCAGAGCCAGAAAAATCGAAAATCTGCAATTGTGCTCCGATTTCGATGGTTGATACCTCTTTCAATAGGTAATGAGACCTACAATCGTCATGCCAACGGTCATTTGAATCACTCTAATATTTCTACACATTTCGCAGAAAATTCAATTTTATTGAAAATCAACTGAACTATAGCCCACAAATTCAGAGCCAGAAAATTCGAAAATCTGCAATTGTGCTCCGATTTCGATGGTTGATACCTCTTTCAATAGGTAATTAGACCTACAATCGTCATGCCAACGGTCATTTGAATCGCTCTAATATTTCTACACATTTCGCAGAAAATCAACTGAACTATAGCCCACAAATTCAGAGCCAGAAAAATCGAAAATCTGCAATTGTGCTCCGATTTCGATGGCTGATACCTCCTTCAATAGGTAATGAGACCTACAATCGTCATGCCAACGGTCATTTGAATCGCTCTAATATTTCTACACATTTCGCAGAAAATCAACTGAACTATAGCCCACAAATTCAGAGCCCGAAAATTCGAAAATCTGCAATTGTGCTCCGATTTCGATGGTTGATACCTCTTTCAATAGGTAATGAGACCTACAATCGTCATGCCAACGGTCATTTGAATCGCTCTAATATTTCTACACATTTCGCAGAAAATTCAATTTTATTGAAAATCAACTGAACTATAGCCCACAAATTCAGAGCCAGAAAATTCGAAAATCTGCAATTGTGCTCCGATTTCGATGGTTGATACCTCTTTCAATAGGTAATTAGACCTACAATCGTCATGCCAACGGTCATTTGAATCGCTCTAATATTTCTACACATTTCGCAAAAAATCAACTGAACTATAGCCCACAAATTCAGAGCCAGAAAATTCGAAAATCTGCAATTGTGCTCCGATTTCGATGGTTGATACCTCTTTCAATAGGTAATTAGACCTACAATCGTCATGCCAACGGTCATTTGAATCGCTCTAATATTTCTACACATTTCGCAGAAAATCAACTGAACTATAGCCCACAAATTCAGAGCCAGAAAAATCGAAAATCTGCAATTGTGCTCCGATTTCGATGGTTGATACCTCTTTCAATAGGTAATGAGACCTACAATCGTCATGCCAACGGTCATTTGGATCGCTCTAATATTTCTACACATTTCGCAGAAAATCAACTGAACTATAGCCCACAAATTCAGAGCCAGAAAAATCGAAAATCTGCAATTGTGCTCCGATTTCGATGGCTGATACCTCCTTCAATAGGTAATGAGACCTACAATCGTCATGCCAACGGTCATTTGAATCGCTCTAATATTTCTACACATTTCGCAGAAAATTCAATTTTATTGAAAATCAACTGAACTATAGCCCACAAATTCAGAGCCAGAAAATTGGAAAATCTGCAATTGTGCTCCGATTTCGATGGTTGATACCTCTTTCAATAGGTAATGAGACCTACAATCGTCATGCCAACGGTCATTTGGATCGCTCTAATATTTCTACACATTTCGCAGAAAATCAACTGAACTATAGCCCACAAATTCAGAGCCAGAAAAATCGAAAATCTGCAATTGTGCTTCAATAGGTAATGAGACCTACAATCGTCATGCCAACGGTCATTTGAATCGCTCTAATATTTCTACACATTTCGCAGAAAATTCAATTTTATTGAAAATCAACTGAACTATAGCCCACAAATTCAGAGCCAGAAAAATCGAAAATCTGCAATTGTGCTCCGATTTCGATGGTTGATACCTCTTTCAATAGGTAATGAGACCTACAATCGTCATGCCAACGGTCATTTGAATCGCTCTAATATTTCTACACATTTCGCAGAAAATCAACTGAACTATAGCCCACAAATTCAGAGCCAGAAAAATCGAAAATCTGCAATTGTGCTCCGATTTCGATGGTTGATACCTCTTTCAATAGGTAATGAGACCTACAATCGTCATGCCAACGGTCATTTGAATCGCTCTAATATTTCTACACATTTCGCAGAAAATCAACTGAACTATAGCCCACAAATTCAGAGCCAGAAAAATCGAAAATCTGCAATTGTGCTCCGATTTCGATGGCTGATACCTCCTTCAATAGGTAATGAGACCTACAATCGTCATGCCAACGGTCATTTGAATCGCTCTAATATTTCTACACATTTCGCAGAAAATTCAATTTTATTGAAAATCAACTGAACTATAGCCCACAAATTCAGAGCCAGAAAATTCGAAAATCTGCAATTGTGCTCCGATTTCGATGGTTGATACCTCTTTCAATAGGTAATGAGACCTACAATCGTCATGCCAACGGTCATTTGGATCGCTCTAATATTTCTACACATTTCGCAGAAAATCAACTGAACTATAGCCCACAAATTCAGAGCCAGGAAAATCGAAAATCTGCAATTGTGCTCCGATTTCGATGGTTGATACCTCTTTCAATAGGTAATGAGACCTACAATCGTCATGCCAACGGTCATTTGAATCGCTCTAATATTTCTACACATTTCGCAGAAAATTCAATTTTATTGAAAATCAACTGAACTATAGCCCACAAATTCAGAGCCAGAAAAATCGAAAATCTGCAATTGTGCTCCGATTTCGATGGTTGATACCTCCTTCAATAGGTAATGAGACCTACAATCGTCATGCCAACGGTCATTTGAATCGCTCTAATATTTCTACACATTTCGCAGAAAATTCAATTTTATTGAAAATCAACTGAACTATAGCCCACAAATTCAGAGCCAGAAAATTCGAAAATCTGCAATTGTGCTCCGATTTCGATGGTTGATACCTCTTTCAATAGGTAATGAGACCTACAATCGTCATGCCAACGGTCATTTGGATCGCTCTAATATTTCTACACATTTCGCAGAAAATTCAATTTTATTGAAAATCAACTGAACTATAGCCCACAAATTCAGAGCCAGAAAAATCGAAAATCTGCAATTGTGCTCCGAATTCGATGGTTGATACCTCTTTCAATAGTTGTTGAGACCTACAATGGTCATGCCAACGGTAATTTGGATCGCTCGAATATTTCTAAACATTTCGCAGAAAATTCAATTTTATAGAATTTTTTTTGCTAAAATAGCAAGCCTGTTAAATCAGTCTAATTTGAGTCACGTGTACGAAATAAACCAATCAAAATAACATTAGACTGATAACTTCCCTAGGGAGGTTATCAGTTATTATGGTTTTAATTGGAAGATTTCGTACACGTGACTCGAAATTGACCGATTTAATAGGCTTACTATTTTTGTAGAATGTAGCGCAAGCATTTGACAATGTGTGGCACCAGGGGTTAGAATTCAAACTTCATCGAGATCTTCCGATTTCTTAAGCCTGCCTCGAAGTTTCATTAAAACAACGGGACGTTAGACATAAGCAACCAAAACCGCCGGAAACAAAGCACTAACGAAGTCGGTACCTCAAGACCATCATAAACACTATTAGGACGAAGGCCTGGAGAGCTCTAGCAAAGCTAAATATTTCGCCGGAAGATAAAACGGATAAGGATAGAGCCACGCTTGCATGGGAAAAGAAGAACACCCAACTAAAGTCGGAAGGCTCTCGGAAGAGATTTATAAGATCGTAAAAAGGCGAAGCTCCATTCTACCATCATAATGCCTTTCAATAAGGTGCTCAAGGATCAGTTGGTTGTAACAGTAATTGACCGGAGGACGATGACAGTATCGTGTCTTCCAGGAAAATGGTAGAAGGAGTCTTAGTCGCCAGTTACCTAAGAATCTTGACAGAAAACTCCAACCTGTTCCGACTTCAAGTTAAACTGAATGTCTGTGTGTATGAGAGATCCCTACTCCTCCCCATAAGGTATTCTGAAAATGCTGCGAATTGGTAATCCGGATTTACCAACCTACAACTGGTAAGGGTGGCTATATAGGTCAGCTGTTATTATTATTAACAAAGACTCCTGGACTGCACTGCCAAAGACCAATTGTACTATTAACTATGGTTTCAGCATCGTCACACTCAAGGTTCGGAAGTTATTCTAGGCGCCCTAAGGAGATGGGCAGCCAACTTGAAACTCTGACAACAGATTCTGATATGGCAATGCCTCTCTGATAGTACCGTGGTGGAGGAAAGTAATCTGAATGTAACTTTTCTTCAAATCAACCTCCATCACTGCAAGCTAGCATCAGCTGCTCTCCTGTTCAAAATTGTGAAAGAAGAGAGAGAGAGAGATGTTGTCTTAATCCAAAAATCTTGGGTCACTGGAGACCGAGTACTTGGGCTCAAGACTACCCAGTATAGATTACTGCACGTGAAAAATAAGGTAGGATTCGGTCAAGCATACTCGTTAAAATTAATCTAAGCTGTTTTCTGTTATCAAATTACAGCTGGACAGCCAAGCGGAAACTCTCTCCGCGGATACAGAGATGTCAACGTTCATGAAGTCTTTAAAGAGACTCTCAGAGGACTTCTCATCAGGGGAAGACTCTGGTGTTACTGTGGATGGTGGAGAAGAGGCTGAAAAGATGTTGACATTTCTGCAACTGAGTGATGCAAATTCTCATCACTTCTCACATTGAGAACTGGATGGCTAAGTGGACGAGCTGTTCAGCGATTTTAATAGAGCGATACTGGGCTCTAATCCTCTTAGTAGGCCTAGGAGTAAATCTCGGCCATCCTGTTGGTCCAACGAGATTCAGCAAACACTTCAAAGATGCAAATAAAGACTCTTCAAAACAGCAATGAAAACAAGAGCCACTGTAGACTGGGACTCCTATAAGAAAGTCCTCAAAATTTACAAATATCAATTAAGAAGTGCCAAAAACAGATCTTGGGGACTATACTGTCGCAAGATTCCGGAGTCTTCGGAGATATCCAGGCTGCGTAAAGTACTATCCACTAGGCCTTTCCATCCCAAGTTTTCTTCAAAGGCCGGATGGAGCATGGACCACAAATAGTGCGGAATTGTTAGAAGTTCTACTGGAGACTCACTTTTCTGGTTGTTCCGAATCTGCACCAACTACATCAGTAGGTAGTAATGAATCAGTGAAGGTTGTATTTATACCTAAGGTAGGAATACGCTCACACTGCAATCTCAAAGACCTTAGACCGATTAGCTTGTCTTCCTTCCTTCCTTTTTAAAACACTGGAAAATCAAATAGAAGCTCATATTAGAGGCACGATTGTGCCAATATAGCGATCTAAACATCAATATGTTTATTGCAAGGGGAGATCTGTAGAGAATGCTCTTCATTCTCTTATATATTTTATTGAAAAATCTTTCGAGTATAGAGAATACGCAATGGTAACCTTTTTGGGCATTAAGGGAGTCTTTAACAACGTGCTTCCAGGGGATATAACTTGGGCACTTTCGAATCTAAGAATGGATGAATCACTCAAGGACTGGATAGATCAAATGCTAACAGGTAGGATCATAAATGCCAGTTTGGAGTAATCCTCTGCCAGAAGATTTGCAAGCAGTACTTGCAACTTTCAAGGTGGTTGCCTATGCGGATGATATTGCTATTGGTGTATGTGGCAAATATCCCGGCACTCTTAGTGAGCTTATGCAAAATACCGTTGGCATTCTTTCATTATGGGTCAATGGTTGTGGGTTGAATGTGAACTCACACAAAACCGAATTGATTTTCTTCTCTAGGAAATATAAACTTCCTCATATCGATCCTCCCAATTTAAATGGGTTCAGCTTGACTTTTATAGTTGAAGCGAAGTTTCTGGGTCTCGTTTTAGATAGCAAATTAAATTGGAAATCTAATATTCTGGAAAGAGTAAAGTAAGCTACGGTGTAGCGCTAAACTCTTGCACAAATGCCATTGGAAAAAGATGGGGGCTGGAGCCCCGCATGGTACTTTGACTTTATACCGCAGTAGGCAGACCCATTCTTTTATATGGGGTAATAACAGTCTGGTGGCCTACTCTGGATAAAACTGTTCATCAAAAGCTGTTTGACAAAAGTTCAGGGAACAATCTCTCTGTGGATCAGTGTCGCACTGACGAGCACATCCACTCAGGCATTGGATACTCTGCTATTTTTGACTCCTCTAGATATCTTTGGTTCTGGAATTACGTTACGAGAGGGGAGGGAAGCGAAGGCTAAAAAAACATTACGTATTATGTGAACGACAACGCGTTAGCGTACAGCAGTGTTCCAACAATTATTGGTCAGTAAATACCATGAGGATTCGGACAAAAAGTATAACTTCGACCGTGACAGGACTCGAACCTGCAATCTTCGGATCCGAAGTCCGACGCCTTATCCATTAGGCCACACGGTCAGTTCAAATTTCTCATTAAATTATGAAACTCGTGAAACGATTTACATTAATGAAATTCGATTCAGTTACATCCTTGTTCAAAAACTGATTGTTAAACTAGGTATTCCAATTTTAAACGTATCAGTTTCAAGATTTAAAAGACACATGCCACTTTTCAATTGTGAATAAAAAAGAATCTACTTGTTGGATAAGAAAACATTCAAAGGTCACTGTAATGCTTAATAAAAAAAAACCCGATTCATTTCGCCTAACGCATGTCATCTATTATCGCGATATCATGAAAAACCGCCCCTAAATAATAGTACAAATTATCAATGAAATGCGAGGGTTACTATCACTTATTGCTGTTTCGAAAGAAAACTCTGTAGTTAAATGATTAATCACAATATACTTTATTTATGGTTTTTTGTTTATTGGCGCAATTAATGTGAAACATTTTATGATCTTCGGAAATTTTAAACTTGTATAAAAATAAATACATAATAAAATATAAATACGTCTTTAGCATTAACAAATTTTTAAATCTTATCTTCTATTATCTATTCTAAATAATATTATAATTTAAACTAAATCAGAGTATCAGACCAAATTAGGTAAATAAAAAAAAAACAAAATAAAAAAATCTTGAGACTTTTTTGGAAATTCATAAACATAATGTTTAAGATTAGATAATAACTATACTGTAAATCGGTTAGTATTGATTTATATTCGTTCCTATTGTTGATGAAAGTCATGGTCACTGATTTCGGCTTCAGGTGTATTCACACCGCTATCATCTTGATTGCTGCGCGATGCATCTTCGTTCACAAGTCGTTGTCGTTCGAGATACATTGAAATTTTCATGTTACGCATTTGATGATTATTAATTAGCTTAAGTAAGGCAAATACTGATAGGCCAACCCATATAGCGAATGAACCCCAAGCACCAAATTGTGCTGTCCCCATTTCCATATAAAACCCAGATGTATTGATTTTTTGATCTTCTTTGGTGATATTTTGTCCAGCCGCGGTTTCACATCTAAAATAAATTATTCATGATCATGACTCAATATTTTATTGTACATATCTCTATTTAGTTACTTACGACGGAAAGCGTTGACTCATTTTTGAACACCATTGTATAAAACCGAGTGTTATAAGTATAGCTGCAATTAATACATTCATACATAGTATTATACCGAATAGCACATCTAGGAATAGCCCCAAAAATGAACTCTCCTGCTCCCTATACAGTAGACGTGAAAATCTATAGATTTGAATTAGTGACACCAATAAGAGAAGCACCGCAATTACAATCGAATAACTACAGTATCCCTGTGAAGCCCAATTAACATTAAATAATCCATCCTCTTCACGCCAATTCCCCGATGCAAATAATAAACAGTGGCCGCTAAAATAATTGATTGATTAGAAATATTTAGATAACATTTTATATACAAACCTCATACCTAAATTCCTTAACATGCAAACTCATCGGTATTAAAATGCATATCGATAAGATAAATGAAATTACATGACCTGCAATTTGGCTCAAAAGGATTACATTCGCTAACGCCATGATTCGTAATTATTTTCACATTAGCTTTATGCAAAACACTATTTTATTAGAATTTTTCTTAATTCTACGTTTTATATTTATACAAACACGATTGACAACAAATTTTCTTTATTACAACAACAACAAGAAATCATCTGGATTTGACAGTATTCAGCTGATTGCTGTATAGTATACTAAATTATAACAGTTTGATTATAACAGTGTATAGTATAGATGCAGGCGAAACTTATTTGAATGTGTAACAATTAGGGATTTAGTAGGTTCGGAGATTATTATTAAAAAACAAAAATTTTACATATTTTAATATTTTTATTTATTTATTAAATAATTTTTTTTATAAAATTATTGAGATACAAATTTTATTTTAATTACGAATGTAAGTAATTTCTTAGATTTTATTGAACATACATTAGGTGAGAGCTATCGTGTGCTCCATTCCATAATTTAACGACAATCGTTTTTTTTTATTTTATTTTTGGTTATTTTGGTTTTAACTGATGTTCATAATTCTTAATTATTTCAAAGAATAAACTCAGTATCTTTTAACATGTATATTTAAGTTAATTCGCTTGTAATGATTTTTATTTTAGTAACGTTAACGTTTTATGATTTTCATTTAATAACAGCGTCTTTTGATCGATGCAAAGACGTTCCATATTAGAGGGTGTTTGGGATTAGGTAATTTCTTTAATTCGTTTTTATATAACTTTTCCTTTTTCTTTAATAAAATCTAAGAAATTTGTATTTAGATTAGAGTTAAAAATTTGACTAGATGAGTTTTATGACTAGTTCGGGATTATTATGACAAGTATTAGGTGTCTATCGAGTATTTTTAATTATCATTCAATTTTGCTTCATTGCTGAAGTCATTCTTCTTCCATTCCATGCCTCTTATTTTTTGCCCTAATATGTCATTTTCGAGTCACCAAGAAAAATCTCGATGGTTGTTAAACAATGATCAGTCAGGATCATGTGTTGATTGAATGGGTTAAAATAAGGCACTGATTTATACCTTTGTAGGAGTAATTAGGTTGAAAATGATATCCAACATGATAAAATTAAATTTGTAAATGTACAAATACATAACTAGAATGTTTTTGAACATGTCCTCTATGTAATTTGCTAATATTATTCTGGATAATGGCGTTCGCCAACATGAAACTCGATTAAAGAACTTAATTCTAAAATATAAATTATAACTTACATACTAAATTCTACACTTCTACTATTTAATTAATAAATTAGATTCCGATTAATAAATTTTATAAATTTAATTTACAATTTGGACTAAGATCTCATACACATGTTTCTTGTACCATTTTATAGATATGACTAGAGTAGGTTTAACATTTTCGTTTTGTTTAGTTTAGATTTAGAATATCGCTTTATTTCTCCATCATTCAAAATGGCAGTGAATTGTTACGTTAAAAAAAATACGGTGCCTCAAATAAATTTGTATACATAATAGATTCTTTGTACTTTTCGATTAACGATCTATATAAAATAAATCAAGCCTAAAAATAAATAAAATAAATAAATAAATATCACAAACAAAAAACAAAATATAGGTAAATAAAATTTAGTAAAATTATTTCATCCGTGGACTATAACTTCGGTCGTAATCACGTCCCGATGTTGGTGGTAGACTTAGCGATACGGCACTGTCCAATCTGTAAGAAGATTTATTAAAATTACACATAATATAACTACATTAATTTAACGCATTAAGCGTAATAGTTACCGTTTAGTTTCACTTTCTAAAAGGCCTGGGTCAAGCGGATCCTGAGCCACATGTCGCAGTGAATCGCCCAATGTTTGACGTAATTGCTGCATTTCTCGGCCAGCACGCGAACTTCTTAATATATACATCTGGCGACGTTTTGCCTCCTGAGCTAATTGCTCTCGAAGCATAGTAATCTAAATTAGAGGAAGGCAATAAATATAAAACAAAATGGTCGTTTACTGTTAATTTTTAAAAATTTGGTTGCGTAATTTTAGCATGAATAAAAAACTAATATGTTTTTGTTTTTACTCCACACTTATCATATATTCTTTAACCGGCCTGTTGGTCTAGGGGTATGATTTCCGCTTAGGGTGCGGGAGGTCCCGGGTTCAAATCCCGGACAGGCCCACGTTTAATTTTTTTTTTTTTTTTCATAATATTAACTATTTTTATTTACATTAAATTAAGGAAAAATTCCAGATAATCCTTAAAATTATTTTTATCAGCTTACCTGGTTTTCCAAACGCAAGACTTGTTGCCTATGTGCTTGTTCACGTGCATCAAGTAATCTTTCTGCTTGTATTTGTGCTGATCTGTATCGTTCCGCATCGCCCGGTAGGCATTTCGGAATCTCAATTAATTTAGCTTTAGCCCTGGCCAATTCAGCCTCCTTCTCCGCCAACATTGTCTCCAATCGACGTACTTTCATTCTCAATTCACGATTTTCTCGCTCAATTTCAGAATAATCATGATGTCCACCACGTTCACCATGATGATAATTATTATTCAAGCTGTAAGGACCACCGTCACCACGTCCACCGCATACACTACTCTCGGTCTCCAAGCGATTGGAATCAATTTCCCCATATCCTTTTTCAGGCCGATCGAATTGTACGTGTCCCGAAAATTTACTTGGATTTGTGGTGCGTTTCTCCATTTCCATTTGGCGAATTTTGTCATTCAACAGGTCGACTTTATTGCGTAATTCGGTTCGTTCTCGCTGCACCGTCATTAATTGGCGCGATACATCATCATCCATGCTGCTCTTAATATTCGGTTGATCGGCATTATCTTGATTCCATTTAGCGATACGTAATTGAGATTCAAGTGTCGATTTTTGTACTTCAAGTTCGGCCATTTGCTCTTGATGGCGTTGGATCAAATCCTGTTGAGCTTGTTGCGAACACCGTAACTCATTAACGGTGTGCTGAGTTGCTTCAAGACGTTCGGTTAGAACGCGACGATCATTTTCACAATTGGTTAAGGCTTTTTGTAATGCTTTAACCTTATCCTGGCCGGCCATAGCCGAATGTCCCGCTTCTGTTTTTTCACGATGTAGGCAATTCACTTCGGCTCGCAGTTCTGTTTCAATAATTGCTGCACTCTGAAGACGTTCCTTTAATTGGTCAACCGTCGATTTGAGTGAGACGCAACGATCCTCTAGTTGTGCTGAATTTCGGCATTGATTTTCCAAACGTTCTTGCAAGGTACGTATATTGCTATCCTTTTCTTGAAGTGCCAACTGTAGACGCTGGATATCGCCTTCAAGTGCGACTCGCTGTAGATCCAATTTAGAGGCACGTCCTTCACATCTAGCCAATTCTTCTTGTAATTGGCGTTTCTCAGACTCCAGTCGAGCACCATTTTGACGACATTTCTCAAGACGATCTTCGCATTGACCTTTCGCCTCTTCACCAGTACCAAGGGCCATTTCGAGATTGTTTGATTTTTCACGAAGATTATTCAACTCGTCCGTTTTCTGCTTCATCGTTTCCTCCAATGAGGCGAGTGCACTTAGCTTTTGTGTCAATTTTGACTCTAGATTAGCTTTTTCCTCTTGCACATTGCGTAATATCTGCTGAAGTTTTGAGATCTTTGCATCGGACCGCTGTTGATTTTCTGATGCTTCAGTTAGTTGTTTCTTTGCAGTGCCTAATTGGGCACGGAAATCGTCTTTTTCCCGTTCAATTTGAGCAACTTGCTGCATAAGAATTCGAACACCTTTACGTACCATTTCAGGATCAACATCGATTAGGGGTGCATCTGAACAGCTCCGAGTATCATAATCATGAGCATGACCTCCACGATGTGGACTGTACCGGCGTGTCGGGCTTAATAGGCGGTAAGGAAGGCTAACAGATCCATCGAGCTGAATTCCAGCGATACGTCGAAGTGTGTGCCCAATTGAACTAAGTTTATTTTCAGCATCTTTCTTCGCCGCTTCCGTATGCATTAGCTGGTCGTCCAGTGCACGAACCCGACCCTCAGAACCACCCAAACGTGCTTTAAGCTCTTGAATTTGTTGTGTTGCGTCGGCCAAGCATACTTCAAGATTATGTTTCTGGTCTTCAAGTCGTTTTTCACGACACCGCCCTTCTTCCATACGGCCAAGCAATTCCTGCTCCCGATTATGGAAGCGGTGCTCATCTTGATTGGCTTTGCACCGTGCTCGACCCAATTCTTGACGCGTTGCGTGTAGGTTCGCATCCAAATCAGCAAGCTGTTTCTTTACTTGATGCAACTCAGCCGTACACCGTTCACGCTCTTCTGATTCATTATTAAGTCGCCCCTGAAGCTCTTTCTCATACACATCTTTCTGGCTTGTATTGCACGATAATTTTTCAACATCGTTTTTGGTGGCGGCCAATTCCTGGCTCGTTTTATTCAAATTGTTCTCGGTCTCTTTGAGAACGGTGACAAGGCGTGTTCGCTCATTTTCAAGAACACGGCGATTTTCTTCGAGCCCAGTGATTTTCAATAAGGCATCGTCTATTGATCGAGCTTGTTCACGACGTTGGTGTTCTACTTGTTTGACATGGTCGCGCAATTCTTTGTTGGTGCTCATATATTTATCCCGCTCAATATTACTGTCGGCTAGGGCGCGCCTAGTGTCGGTAAGGTCTTTGCGAGCAGCTTCCATCATATTCTCATTTTCTTTTAGTTTGCGGGAAGTTTCTTGCAGCTGGTTGTTTAGAGAGTCAGCACGATCTTCAGTAAGTCGCAACTGGACTTTAAGCTCTTCAATTTCTCGTTGCGCCATCTCTCGTTCTTCTTTAGTGGAGTTTAGTAAAATCTCCAGTTTATTGATCTCCTCTTCGGCGCGAGTACGGTGTTCATCTAATTTAGTTTTGTACCTTGAAACTTCATCTCGAAGTTGACCGATATTGGTTCGATCTTTTTCAGCACGGGCTTGAGCTTCTCGTCGTAACCGTTCGAGATTATCCGATTCTTGTTTTAATTCTCGCATAACGGCTTCTAATCTTTCCATAACTGCTTGCTTGTCTCGATGTGCAATCAAAAGTGCTTGCTGCTTATCATTCTCTGCCCGGATCAGGATTTCCTCGTGCTGTTGACAAACCGCATCCAAATGGGCTTGTAAATTCTCGTAACGCTCCTTAAGCCCGTCTATCTCGTTATCTTTATTTGATTCGAGTGCGGCAAGGGCTTGTACCATTTTCTTTTCCAACATAAGCCGAGTGTTCTCCTTTTCTTCGCCCAACTTCTTAATAGTGTCCTCGCAGTGAGCCCGAAGTGTGGCCAATTTTTGTTGGAATTCAGCTTCCTGATTAGCTGCGGCATTTGTAAGCGCTGTTTTCATATCGGCTGCACGACGTTCACTATTTTCTAATTCTTTGGTGATTCGTGCCACTTGATTTTTAAGTGATTCCTGCTTAACAAGCAAGTCTTGACATTCTCGTTCAAGTTGTGTTTTTTTATTTTCGGTAGCTTCGAGTGTTGTATTAGTATCGAATAGTACTGCTTCGAGGGCATCTTTTTCACTTCGGAGAGCTGCATATTGCTCCTAAAACGACAAAAATAACGTAAGCATAACAACAACATTGTGGGTGTATTCAAAAATTTAGTCAACTGCGCAGATTTTACAGCTTTGCGTTCAAAAATATTCTCAATTCGACATTTGAAAATCAAATTTATGAATGCAGCCGGCTATTTTAACTGCTGAATTTTTGAATGCATCATGTGTTAAACAAAGATTTATAACCAACGGTCTCCAATTACTAAAAATTAGAAACCTTCAAAAAGCGAATTTTATAGCGGATTGCTATAAAAAATTAATAATATTGCCATTGGCAGCACTAGTTAATGTCAAATCAACTAACGGTCACTCAAAAATTCTACTTTATTCAAAATCTGCCTGTTTTACGAATCGAATTAAATTACCTATTCAAATTTTGTAAATTAATTAAATAAATTGAACTAATCAATTGTAGTATTTACGTTATTAAAGTTTGTTAAATACGTAAGGGTAAGTTTAATTACTTTTGTTTTTTATTTTTATATGATAATTATGAACAAGATTTAACATGAAAAGTTAGGTTAACATGCGATTAAATTTATTAAATTTTTCTGGACGTTAGAATATGTTCATGCTAATATGGCAATACCTGATACCTCATACTCGTATCCGATAAATTGAGTAAATTTTAGGGGACAGAAAGAAACTTTAAAACAACAATTTTGGATTAAATACGAAATAATAAATAAATCACATATTTTGTGTATTACAAAGTTATAGACTGTGGCTTAAAATTGCTATAAGGTCTGCAACGACACTTAAGGAATTTTATACACAGAAAAATCAATTTTTAAAGCAAGGCATGCATACATGTATTTGAAAATGTATATGAAAGATTTATTTGCGTTAAAAATAATTTAATACATACTATTTACACCTAATAAATTAATTAACTCTTCGTCCGCAAAGGGTTAATACCTTAACATACAAATTTGGGGTTAAATACGTATTCAAACGACTTGTTTTTGCATAATATGATTTCAAATCATATAGCGTCGGTGGTGTAATGGTCAGCATAGTTGCCTTCCAAGCAGTTGATCCGGGTTCGATTCCCGGCCGACGCACTCAACTTTTTTTTTGTTATTAAATTAATTGACTATCTAGATTTGGCATGCAGAGCTTAGGGTTTAATTTAATTCCGATAGTTTCACTCTCCATATGTTTTATATGGAGACTGTCATGACTACTACCTAGGGTTTGTTTTATTTTCGATAGATATCACATTTTACAGTTTTCCAATCGCCAATACTGGTCATAAATCTATTTAATGGTATGATATTTTTAATATAAATATTTTACCTGTAATCTCTGCAAATCTTTTTCGTGTCCCTCGATAATACATTGACGCTCCTCATTCTCTTTAACCAATTCCTCGATATTCCGATTTAATCTATTATTCATTTCGTTACCTTGTTCCAACCGTTGTCTGAGACGCATCATTTCTTCACCCATTTGTTCTTTCTTGCGGCTAAGACACGTTAACTGATTGCACATATCACTTCGTTCTCGTGTAACATGGCCCAATTCTTGTTCCACTTTTTCTTTTTCAATCTCTAAGAATTTTAATTTTTCACTAAGCGATAATTTTTCTGAATCTAAATCTAAACGTGCTTGTTCCGCAGCAATAAGTTCTTTTTTCAAACTAGCTAGATCAGCACCTTGATCACTGGATTGAGAACGTAACTTATTGCGATCCTCTTCGATTTGAGCAATTTGTGATTTCAATTGTTTTATTTCATAATTAACGGTATCATTGGTTCCTGATGATTTTTCCAATGTATTAATTAGTTCACATCTCTCGATGTTTAATTTTTCAATATCGATTTCTAAATCACATCGTTGTTTTTCCAAAAGATTTAGTAGGCCATCAGTTTCGACGCGTTGTTGTTCAAGTAGGTCACGATTTAAGTACAATTTATTTATTTCTTCGCGAAGCGTTATGGTTTCTTCGCGGAATCGGCTGGTGCGTTCTTCTTCAGCTCTGAAAATGGAAAGCAATGTTTTATTAGAAAAATAGATATGTCGTAATGGAATTTGAACCAAACATGACAAACAGAAATACAAGCCTCAGTAGCCGTGATCGTCTAGTGGTTAGGACCCTACGTTGTGGCCGTAGTAACCCAGGTTCGAATCCTGGTCACGGCAATGTGTAACACACATTGTCACGGTGAGGCATTTTTTATTTTTTAATACTGTTTACTATTTTTAAGTTGACCCTAGTTATTCGTAATTATTTATTTTATGAATGTGCAATTTATCATGGGTTGCCACTATTTTTTATATCTCCATTAAACATTTATTGATTGCTCTACTACACATTTATAAAAGAAAAATATACGGCAAATTACATACGACCGTGTGGCCTAATGGATAAGGCGTCGGACTTCGGATCCGAAGATTGCAGGTTCGAGTCCTGTCACGGTCGATGAAAAATTATTTTTTATATTTTTTTACCTGAGATTAATTTCCAGAATTTCTTTATCTTTCATTTGTCGCTGCAATTCCAATTCCGTGTATTTCTTTTCCTCATCGAGAGAGTCGATTAATTTTTGCAGTTTACTGTTTTGATTCTGAAGTTTTTCATAATCGGCTGTCAAATTATCGACCTAAAAATAAAATTTCTCATAATATATTTGTACTTGAGGCTTATAATTACTAGACCGGCTGCTTACAATCGAATTTAATTCAGCTCGGCCACGATCAACCGCCATTTTCTCGTTACGCATATTTTCCAAATTCTTTTGTAGACTATCACGTTCTTTATACAATTCGGACAATTGGAAATTGGTCGAGTCCAGTTTTTCTGTCACTTCCTGTATTTTAGATGTTAAAATATCACGAGCATGCTCAGATGATTCCAATTGTTTTTTGTTCATGTGAAGAGCATCGTGATTCGTTTGAAGTTTTACCTGGAATTTAGCCACAAATTATAATTTATGTTCAACACATAAAGCAATAAAAAGGTACTCACTTGAAGATCATGAATCATCAATTGATATTTATGTAGCGCTGCTTGTACTGCCGATATAGTACCCTCGGCAAACGCCTGTGATGTACGTACAGAACTACGTTTTGGGGATCTTGGTGGCAACATGCTTGATTGGGATAAATGTAAATGTTGTACTGTTGGGCAGGCATTATCATTATCGCCACTTGTTTCAGCATCTTGAACTACTGCGTGCGCTATATCCCGTAAAGCGTTGTGTAAACGATCAATTTCATCATTAAGCCGTTGTGTTTGACTCGCCTGACTTTCGGCCTGACCACATCGATCTTCCAACATTTTTAACTCTTGCATTAATTGTTGAATTTTTTGTTCTCGATGTAAGATGTCATTTTTCGCCGAATCATATTGCAGCTTCATTGCGGTTACTTGATTTTTCAGGTCGATATAATCCCGTTCAGCTTGAATATGATGTTGTTCATCCATTTTGGTCGCATGTTTTAAATTGACCGAAACTCCGCTGCAAGCGCCAGCAACTTCACGATTAGCGCCTGCGATTTCACAACGCATTTTACCAAGATCCGTTTTTAATGATGATTGCATGTCTTTAAAAAGTCGTTTTACAGAGACAACGTCACGCCACATTCGTAGTAAACGATTGTGCTCGTTGTTGTAATAATCGTTGAAAGCCTGCAAAAATAATTACAAATTCACACACATGTGCTAGTGCTAAAAAATACGTTTTCTAAATAACTGTTCATTCATTAAACATATAGGAAATCCAAACAACTACTCATTTATTGTCATCAAACGATAAAGCAGAGTTTCGGTTCCACTACCAACATGTTAACGTATAATTATGTAATCACCAAATTAAAAAAAATTCTTTTATGGACAAATATTTCTCTTACAAATTAACTAAATTAATAAAAAATTTTAATTGTGTAAAATTATGATAATAGTCTACATCGTTATCAGAATTACTTCCAAATTGCTGACGATGAATGGCGGGTAAATTAAATTTGCTGAATTTTTCAGAATTAGACTAATTCTTGCAAATCAGAAGAAAGAAAATTAAAAAAGATTTTATAAAAAATAATTTGGCAGGTGGCAGCACTTTCGCCGTGAGTTATACTTTTATCTATACACAATTACACAGATAAGAAAAATTCGTAAAACTTTTGTGCTGTTCTAAATTCGTAAATAATATGTTTTGTTTAATAATTAATAAAAAGAATTTGTTAGGTTCGGGATCAGAAAAACTATCCACCATAATTTGTCGTAACATCACAATAAAGTGATATTTTGAGCTAATGGATGTCAAGCAAAGTGCAAGCAACACTCAAATCATCATATCCCGATGGATGAACCTAACGAATGTCACTTTTGTTTTAGTTTATAAGTGTCTGATTGTTGTATTAAGTTGGCGAATTATATAAAATTTAAAAAAATATATTTTTAACAATAATTTGCTTACTTGTTCCTCTTCTTTCCACTCGTCTTCTTTTCCCAGCATCTCGTCACGTAAACTTTCCCAGTCGTTTGTTAATTTTTGTAAATCGTTTGTTAAAGATTCATTTACTCGATGAGATTCTTCAAGTTGACGTCGCAACATAGTATTCTGAGTTAGTAATTGTTCACAACGCTGACGTTCTTCTTCGAGCCGACGTATTGTATCATCTGAAAGGCATTCCTCCCGATCCCGATATTCACGAATTGGATGTTGTGAATGTATTTGATGTTGGTCACCCGCATTTGGACAAGGTAAACTCATTGGGGCGGCGGATAACATTGGCGGTGGTGGTAATGGTATTGGTGCTAATGAAGATGGTGCTCCACTACCTCCACCAGCTCCGCTACATGGCGGCACAGGAACTCCAACTCCTCTAGGTGGTGATGAATAATTTGATGTGGGTGGTGTAATTGTGTCGTGCATTTGCCCCTCCAACTCAGAACATCGTTGTTTGTATTGCATGACTTTGGATTGTAGACGACTCACTAGTTGTGCTTGATTTTGTTGTGCTTGTTTGTATGTGTCCAGGCGGCGTCTATAATTGCAAGCCTCCTCTTGCAAACGATTTCGAAGCTCTACATTTTGGCGCATAAGTGCACCAGTTTCTGATGGTGCTGGTGATGCCATTCTAGCGGATGGTGTCGGTTCGAATTTTTTATGAAATGGTCGTGAAAATGGTGTTTTTTTTAATGAATCAGATGGATTTGTGTTTGGTGGTAGCAGACTCTCCTTTGACGTCAACTACAAGTAAAAAAAAAAATAATCCGAATTAGAAATTTCGCTTAAAATTTTTTTTTTAAATATATTCTAACTTTGAAACAAACGTGTTTCATTACGATCAACACTCAACGTTGTACTGAAACCTTTTAATAAATTTTAGTTATTGTAAATAGAAAGCAATTATGTACCGAATTTTTCCCCCCATATAATGATAGCATTTTTCACCGCCATGGTGAAATTAAAATCCAAACATATTTCACAAAAAAAATTTATAAAAGAATTTTCTATTTACCTTTTGTGGCAAGTGCTCTAAGACCCAGCGAATAAAATCTTAAAAACGTAAACGATCGCGTCGTGCTCTATTTAGTAGGGGTTGGATTTTATATTTTAGGGTGAATAAATTGTGAATTAAGTTACGATAGTAAATTTATTAGATTGTTTTGGTTGGTTGAATGTGTACACTACATACGTAATGCACTGATTTGATTAATTTTTGTTTTTGCTTTTCAGAATTCGATGCACATTGATGGGTGTATGATGACCAATTATAGGTGATTAAAAAAATATTAATGATAGAATATCTGGGGTTATGAAAAAAAAAATTCCCATGCCGGGAATCGAACCCGGGCCTTCTGGGTGAAAGCCAGATATCCTAGCCACTAGACAACATGGGATATTAGATTTGTTGAATAATATTTTCTTTATTAATACGTCGAAATCATATAATGCACATATAATCATAATGTTTCACAAATTCCATAATTAAGATCGTGTTAAGAGAACAAAAACACACGTTTAGATTTTGTTTTTAGTAAAATTATAAAATTGACGTCTATAGTACTGTAACCTTGTGTTGCTAATTTACTTTCAAGATTAACAACATTTTTGTGAAAGATTTATACTAGAGTCGAAAATTTCGAACTTGTTGAATGTGAACATTTATGTAGAAACATAAAAAATATGGTTGCCTCCAAAAGTGGGTCAAATTATGAATTAAGGTGATAAATTTACAAAAAAATAATCCTCCCCGGCGGGGAATCGAACCCCGGTCTCCCGCGTGACAGGCGGGGATACTTACCACTATACTACCGAGGACTTAGATAAATTTGTATTTCAATTAATCAAATCATTATTCAGATGAACTTAGTTTTTTTTTTCTTTTTAAATAAAATGAAGATCGTTAACAAAATAATGTTTGAGACAGTAGTTTTATGATATAATTAAACTAAACATTTTATTAGATCGTTTTAAAACTTAACCGTCTATTTAAAGTTCAAGAGTAAAGTTCAAGAGTTAGTAAGTTTATTGTTTTCCTAACCGGAAATGAAAAACAAAATATTTTCGCAATCTGCTTATACATACAAGCGATTTCCCTTAGTCATTTCCAATTTTTGTACATCATGTTTAAACAACAACAATATTAGGTATGGTATTTAATATAAATTCACGCATAACATTTTTAACTTTGAATTTTTTTCTTTTTTGTTTAAATTAAAACTTTATCGTCTAGACGGGCGCGCTAAACAATAACAGATTTATTTTTTATTTTTACTATTTTTGTACAGAAACCTAAAAATAGAATTAGAAAAATAATTAAATATGTAATACAAAATAGTTAGATATTGTTGGGTATAATTATTTATTGGTGGTTTGAAAAATTGCCGTTTATTAACAATTATTTGGCATCACGTAAATAATCATACGAATAAAAGATTGCCCAAAAAGACAATATTAGCAAAACTAGATAAACACATATCCATTTCACGGTGTTAATTAAAAATATCATCGTATATTATATTAAATAAATAATACCTAACTGAAAAAGAAGACATTTTAACTTGGTTTATTTAACTTAATAATTTACAAACATGCAATTTTATGTAGATATGTACTATATGTGTACATATAGAAGAATAATGTTTTCATTTTAAAGATAAAACTTTTATTGTTTCCATCATACATTTTAACTTTCATTTATCACTCAACTTTTCATTCATGGTTTGTGTGAAATGGCTTTTTGTTGGTTATTAAAAGAAAAAAGAAAAATAAATGAACGTTTTTTTCCTGTGTAACTTGGAAATTCATTACCATTAACCGCAAAACATGATTTAATTTATTTCTAGGTTTTAAACACCCTCATTAATGTATATAGCATATTGATAGTGATTCTATTATGTAGTATAAATCTGTAATGATGAATGTTTAACTTAAAGGTAGTGAGCCATTAGGGTTTGAAATCGCAATAACTCATTTAGTGATCGGAACGGTTTTGTAACGTCACAACTGGCAACCTCAACGATATTTCTCCAATTAGTCCGATTCATGGCAAAAGAACGCTACGTACGGTAACTGACTGTAATTGTCTTCCGCGACACCGATTGTGATGTACATAAATCAACACCTTATTAATTTTAATTTTAATAACTTTCGATTATTGCAATAACCCGAAAACTGATAAAGCTTAAACATGTCTGCACCTTAATTTCTACGTCATTTTGAAACACCCTGACGGTGTTAATTAAATTTTTTTTACAGATAAATGACAGCTTAATAATAAAAATAAAGCGAATCTGGCAGCTGTTAACTGTTTTTTTTTTTGCTTACATATATTTAATTTGTAATGAATAATTAACATGCAACTTTTTACTGTATATGTGTGTAATTGAAGATAACCACAATTAGTTTTTGTTTTGTGGCGAGGTACAGGTAATAAGTCAAAGTCGTTTCGAACTCGGCATCGAGGTCAAACCAATTTGTTTGTGCAAATTATAATTTTTATTCATATTTTTGGTGATAGGACCTATACATCCCGGTTCGTGTAAGAACTATTTTTTTTGTTGTATATTCATAAAACGGAATGGTTTATTATTTAGGAAGAGGAAATAAACAAAATTGACATTCCTATTCCAATAAGTTTACAAAATTAAACTATTTTATTACTAGAATTCTATATTTTTGTGATATTTTTGCAAATACATAATCAAATTATTCAAGCCAAGTAGTTTTTTTTTACTATAAATTTATTTTAATATTTTTTAAATAACTGATTTTTGTAGTAGTTGCGTGTGTGTGTATTTGTGAATGTACCTACACAGAGAGAGAAGAGTTCGAAAAGGTAAATATATTTTCGTTATGGAATCAATCGGGAATATTAAAACTAGAATCATACACGCATGATACTGACTGTCACCGCAAATGGAAAGCACCACACAACCAACAACAGCAATAATATGTATAACAAACGGAAAAATGTAAAATACAAGAAATAACATTAATGGAAAACAACTTTAAGGAACAAAATGTATATATTAAAAATATACAAAATGTCGTTGAATATTATTTTATTTATTATTGTTAGTGTGCTATAGTTATTGTAGATTTGGAGTATTCTTGGTATCTTAGCAATACTATTTGGTGATAAATGTGCTAATTTTGGGGAACGGGTTAATAACATCAAACAATAAAACTTACGCAGAATTTTACGTCAACATTGTGAATGAATGAATCTAAAGTTTTTGTAATTTATTAATGTATGATTTGGCGGAAGTGGTTAAATTAAATATATTTTTATTTTTGGAAATGTCAACTTTTTGGAAGGAATTTTCATTCTATGCGTGCTAGAAATTTTTAACGATTTTGTTATATCGCAAGCAAACTAAAGCAATCTAAAATTAACTCTTACTGGTCGAATTCATACAGGGCATAAGTTGACGGTGCGTTCTAACACAAGATATAATTTTTTTAATTACTACGCGAACATTTGCTTAAATGTTTTTTTTGTTCTTTGCAGTTGGAATTGGAGCCGAGTAGTTTATATTTATTTTCGTATTTTTAAAGGAGCCGGAGCCTTGTGAAATTAACCGAATCCGGCTCCGGATTTTTCTTTGTTTTTATTCCTATTTTCCTTATTAGAACTTAAATATGGAAGGTTGTAATTTCAGCCAGAAATTGTTATTTTTCGCTCATTGGCAAAAGAATTGTATGTTTATGAAGCAAATAGAAGCATATAAATCTGAACAAAACAAATTTAAAAAGTTACTATCACTATAGGCATAAAAGCCTCTTAAATTTTTTCAAACAATATCCACGTTGCCGTTACAGATTGTATGAAATTTTGAACAACAGCTTATCCACAATAGACTGTACGTCAAGAGGCGAAATAAAATTTACCATAACAAGAAATACTACAGGTATATCTCACGAATGATCAGAGCCCTGTCTTTGTACAGACGATTTTTTCCAGCAACCACTGACACGCGCTACCTTCTCAGCTTTAGACTGCAACTCTGTGTACTTGTAGAAATTGTATAGTTTTGAGAAGAATTGTTACTCATCGAACTTGTTAATCAAACGGGGAACCGATATCGTATAAACTTTATATAGAAAGATATCTTTGGAATAAAATTGTGGCTTCGATAAATACCCTAATATTGTACAGAACAAGGTAATTTGGTATCCCTGCTCAGTCGCTGGGTCGCACCGTACCGGAATATTCGATACATTTTAATTTGCTTCGGTAGCTCTAATTTTGTACAGCGAATTTCTTTGGCAACGTTCGTCCGTTCAAACTTCATACTATGTATATGAAAATTAGTAACTTCGCGCCAGGGCCCAGTTATGTCATGATAAAAAATACCACTTCCTGGGATCGAAGGAAGACCTTTGAAAATTAATGCCTACACTATCGTCCGGTTACTGCTTTTTTTTTTGGTTTAATTGAGTTCTATTATTTAGGTTTGGCATACAAATTTGCCTACCTAGTTAAAAATGTTAAGTTCCATTTTCATGATTTTTAACTAAAAAAAAATATTTATAATACACCCTATAATTTGCTACTTAATACTACTAATAATTTGTTTGGCTTTATCAGTGTTGGTATAGCCGCCAATATTTTTGTTTCTTATGAATTTCTTACAGATCATCCTTTTGAATGCGGTGCAGCATCTTGAGTTCTCCTCGGATTTTGCCTCGTCGAAACCTTTGCCTATTGGTCTACTTGGAATTTGGTAAATTTCAGTTGCTGCCTGCTTTTCCCATCTCATAAATAAAATACAGCCGAAGTCGTTAATAAATTTATAAATTTCCGCAGTCGGAGCCGGAGTCGAACATTTTTTCTCAGACTCCGCAGCCCTGATTTTTTTAATGTTTTTGCAACTGAGTAAATTATTTACAAAATTCTATCATTTACCATTTTTGTTGTAGGAAGATGTATCTCTTATCGGTTGCTAGGTCGGACTGTTTTTGAGAGTTTAACGATTTTCTAAATATTACAGTAAAATCTCGATTTAACAGACTATTTAGGGATTGCCCTGTTTCTTATTTCTGATTGTCCCCTACATCCAAATATCAGAAACCTTGGTTATATCGTGTAGAAATGTATTGGATAGATTTCTCAAAAAGTCAAATTCGGACCAACTTGGTATTTTTAAACTATTATAAATAAATTCGACAAGTACTATGAAAATTGGATTCTATCGTGATTTTTAGATTTTTAGAAATAGTGTGCGGTCAAGAATTGGCCGCTGTGCAGTTTATGCTGCATACAAAATTGTATATCAGCCGGTAGTTGCTTGATTTGAAATTTAACATTTTTTTAGGTTACAATTAGTGGAAATAAAAAAGACAATTTTAATCCAACTGAACGCGCTTTAAATCGTTAAACAAGGAAATAAATCTGTTGTCATAGCCCCCACCAGTGCAAGCGGACAGATTTAAATAGTGAAGTCAAAGCAAATATCAAAGTGTATAAAAGTAAAGTGAAATAAAGTTAAGTCAAGTGACATAAAAGTAGACAGTGTTTTTAATTGCAAAATTCAGACGAACTCAGAAGCCCAGTTTGTTAAAAATTGGTGCGACTGAACGATCCGAGCGCATCTTTCCCTATAAAACTTAATTTGTTAGTATAAATTTCTAATAATTTTGAAGAGGTCGGATTCACAAAATTCGATATAATTAATGGTTTAAACTTAAAGGATAAACCGATTAACCATTTAGCTTTTATGTTCTTACTGAAGTAGCTCTATTTATTAAAGAACTAGGGATTACCTAAGCGCGATTGGCAGACTTAGGTTTAGCTATAGCAACGCAGCGAGTTTGTGATACCGATATTAATGAGAGATTTATTTTTTATTTTTTTAAAAATAAATCAAAATAAAAGCCACATAAACATTAAAAAATAAATTATAATTTAAATACTTTAAATATTAATTAAAATTTTCAATTTATTTTATTTTATTTATACAGTAAAACTTCTCATAGCCAGAACTCGAATATGCCGGCAACTTCTTATACCTGTTATATTTTCCAGTAAAATAAACTTGGAAATACTGAAAATTCTTCAATCCTAAAACCAGGAACGATTTTCTGATACAAAACACTTAAAACCATACATAATAACTTGTATAACCTAGAAACGACATCTTTTATCAAATATTTAAATCCTTTTTTAAATTGCAATAAGAAAGACACTACGAGTATGTTCAGCCGAGGGGAAAAAAATGATTGTTAGCTAAAAAACGAATCAGCCTAGTGCTTAGTGTGCAAATGAAATTACCGGACGATCAATGTTCTGTGAATTACGTCAAAGAGGAGACGCGAGAAGATTTAAAATTAAGTATAGCAAGTAAGTTATTAATAAAAATGTATTAATTATAACTAAGACATATTTTTTTATATAGCGAGCAAGCTCAAATGCCTTTTTGCACTTCTTCATTTACACCATTAGAACAAGCTGAATCTTCATATTGGGTTAATGGAGAATGTGTGATTGAAACTAAATTGGAACATTTAAAATATATATACTTGCCAAGCGATCCACATGACATCGGTATGAGTGCGATTACGATGACTTTGATGCTGACCCAAACTTTGTCCTAAGTTCTTCTGATAGTGAATCAGATATAAATATTAGGCTAATACAAATAAATCCTATCAAAAGAACCACTATTATGAAAACACCGAAGTTGAATGTCAGGCTGAATGGGAATCCAGTTCAAAAAACCAAAGCTTAATACATGCAATAAATGCGAAATACTTAAAGTGCTAATAGAAGGAAGTTTAGAGGAAACTGTACAATTTAGATTAATTTCTGAACAAAAGAAGCACCATGAGAGTGAACAACAAGCATACAATGCAAACAAATTTTACAAGGAAACTGCGGTGCTACTGACCACGACAAGGAGTTTTACGTTTGGCCTACAGCAATGTCTTCCAACACCTTTCCTCAAGACATCTGTCTCTTTTTATAAACGCCCACTATATGGACGTATAATTTAACAATCCATCACTGCGTCACCAACGATGCTTTTTGGTATATGAGCCATGAAGGTATCGGAGGAAGAGGTGGGAATGACATTGCATCCTACGTTTTCGAACATTTACGAAGTATACCGGGAACCATTAAGTCAGTTACATACTACAGTGATTCGTGCGCAGGACAAAACAAAAACTCCTATATGGCCCCCCCATGTTCAAGTGTTCACACGATGAGGCAGAATCTTTTAAGAAACTCATAATTTCAAAAAAAAAGTCGTAAACCAAGTAGATATTTCAGACATTCCAAAATGCGGTTCCCGGGGATCTATATCCCGGGAATTTTACATATTTTATCAAACCCGATTCCCGGGATTTTCTAATTAAAATTCCGGGGAATTTGGGAAAAAATTAAAAAAAATTCAAATATAAAAAGTAAATATGCATCAATAATACTTCGGGATACGTTGTATTGTGAAAGCTATTTAAATATATCCACCTAGTAAGACTAGATAAACTTAAAGCCAGATGACGAGCGAGTACTTATTTTGATAACATCGCTTTGAAAAGTGATAGAATTGTCGGAAACTATTTAAATCATCTGTAGTTAGAAACTCGTTATTACAGAATCATGTTAAAGCTAACCGTGAGAATGTCTGTGAAGTTAGCACGAAAAGTTAGCACGAAAAACGCAATGGCAACACCAATGGTTTGCATCTTTAATGTTCTACTTTTAGTACAAGTCAGCACGAAAATGGTTTAAGAAATAACTAAATAGTAAAATTTTACATGACATAAAGGAACAACACAAATACATTTTTAAATATAAGCTTAAATATTTGAAAAATAAAACAGAAAAATACTTTTCAATTTTGAAAAACATTTCATGACCCAGAATGATCCGAACCAAATAATATATTCCTTTAAAACAGTTTTTTTTTGTATTACAGATTTCCAAAATGGCTAAGGGAGACAAAAAAAACAATTCAATTTTTTTTTTTTTACTATAATTTTTACGAGTTCAGTCTGTATTCAAAGCAGTCAAAATCAATAAACATAAAATAAATATAATAATAAATTAACAAATCTTCTATATTAATCTAATAGAAAAATAAGGAAATTATAACAGTTGCTTTTATATGTAATATCTCAGAAACAAAAATCAATTTAGAGCAAGTTAACATATTTTAAACATATTTATCACTACTTTTACACCGGTTTACAAGAAGTTTACCTTCTTCCGTTTTTAGATAAGTTTCAAATTCCAGGCAACTCATACCAAAGTTTTGCTTGATCATAAGTTCGGCCTCCAGATTTTATAAAAGAAGCCTGTTTCTGTCTTTGCGCCAAGCTACCTTCATTAAACTGAACATCCGCTCGCATTCGGCATTTGAATGAGGAATGGAAAAAATGTGTTGGATTACTTTTAAAAAATTAGGCGACGAAAATTTTCGAAAAAAGGAAATCCATTTAAAATCTAATTTCATTTGGCTTTCTTTTTCAGTCATTTCGTTAATAAATTTTTTCACTTGAGTGAACCCTTCAAATAATAAATCAACGTTAACATTGATTTTGTATGTATTCACAATTTCTGTTATGTTTTGAAAAGATGGTGATGTTGTGAGATTTAAATGATTTAGGACTTTTAGCTTTGTATTGTTAAAATCAAACCATAATTCCAAATATTTAATTGATTCGTCAAAAAAATTTGTAACGTCAATTTTAAATCTTGCTACTGCGTTATCGTTGTCACATTTTCGAATTATTTGGGTAGCCAGAGACCCGTAAAATTCTTCGTTCCTTCTTTCTACTAATGATCGTCTAATGTTATCCATAATTGAATAAACTTCTGTTATTAAAACATCGTTTCCCTGCAATTTCTTTAAAGAAACATCAAATACTTTGAACGTGTTCATTAGAAATCCGAGATATGCTTCGCTTAATTCATCTTCAAAAAATTGTCGCAAAATTGGTGAAATATGCTTCTGACTCAAGAAGTATGCTTTAATTGGTGCATAATTTAATAGCATTCTCTCTACGGCTGGAAGTAAAGATAACCATCTTGTTGGAACATGCTTAAGCAATTCGGACCAATTTGTTTGTGTCCATTCGAAAAACTCTTTTAATGTCGTTGTTCTTTTTGTGGAACTGCTAAATTCATTATAAGATTTGATTATAATTGTTTCTAGATCAATTTTTAAAAAAACACATCCTCTTTTAGCTGCATTATGTATAATGTGAGCATTACAACCACTAGGGAAAATGTTTTCATTGTCTTTTTTAAGCGCTGTAAATACACTTTTATGTTTGCCAAAATTTACCGGAGCATTATCAGCACAATAAGCCGTCACATTTGCTAAAGAAAGTTCATATTTACTTAGTTGACTTTTAAGTGCATTAAAAATAGAGATAGAATCTTCTTCGTCTAACGAAAAAAATGAAACTAAAGCTGATTGCATTCCATTGTTAAGATCAAAAAAACGCACTATAAGGGGAAATGTTTTAATATTTCCTTTGTTGGATGCATCTGTGCTGATTGAAAATGGCACATTTCCTTGAATTTTTTTTAAAATCAAATCCTTTGAATGCGGTCCAAGAACTTTTGTTATAATAGCAGCTATTTTACTTTTTCCACACGAGTATTTTGCCGAAATGCTGGAGTCCGGAAACATGGTTTTGAATAATGGACTGGCACAACCCTCAGAAACATAACTGTGTGAATGCAAGGCTGAATGGTAACTAAATAAAATTTCTGCGAATGACACATTTGTTTCAGTTTTGCTATTCTTTTTAGCGAACAAATTAGAAATCGTCAAACTACTTGCAGCAGATTTTAAGTTTTCGATGTGTATTTTAGTTTGCGTATGCCGAGTTATGTTGTATTCTCCTGAATTGGATATATTAAAGCTAACATTATTGCAAATTGTACAAACTGCACAAAAATCGCTTTTTCCGCGTCTTAGCCAAGGATATTTTCTAGCCAATGTTGATTAAATGCAACCATTCGCTTAATTTTCTTTTTAGGTGAAGCATTTTCTGTATTTTCATCGCTGTTCGACATAATTTATTAAATAAACAAACATACACCACTAACACACACCATATCACTAACAAAGTTAATATTACTCATGAATTTGATTTTTGACGTTTGGTAGGTATCATTGCTCAAGGTCTTGTTCGTTTGTTCATTTTCATTCGCAATATCATTAATGGTGTTGTTCGTTATTTAAAATGTTTATAGGGTTTGCCTTTTTAAGAAACATTTCGAATGAGAAATCAAATATAAAGTTTTCAAACATAATTTATGGAACGGGGGGACAAATTAGTATGGATGGGGGACGGAGGGAACCCAAACCTGACGGGGGACAATCCCCCTCAAAGGGGGACGTCTGGCATCCTTGAGCTAAAGCCATCCTAATATTGCAATCAGTAATTTTTTACTACATATTTGATTTCCTCATAAAGAACATCTATTTATAATGTTACAAAGGAATTTTTTGAATTATCTAATTACCCATTCAAAATGGGTTGGTATGGGATACTTCAAATTAAATTTTTTTCAGATGATTAATCAATAATTACTAAGGTATTTTGACTCATTGAACTGTTAATTTGTCAACCTCAGTTATTATATCATTGCATAGGCCGACCATTTACCATGTTCAATGGCAAAATTCAGAAATTTCGTATGACCACTTCAAAAGTTATAAATTGTAACTTCAACTTTCAAACATTTCATATGAATGTTCAACCATAAGTACTAATTGCTTTCGAATTATTGAACTGTTAAATTGTCAACCTCAGTTGTTATTTCATTAAATAGGCCGACGGATGGAGCATGGACCACAAATAGTATGGAATCGCTGGAACTACTATTGGAAACTCACTTCCCTGGTTGTTCCGAATCTGCACCTACTATATCAGAAGGAAAAAGGGCTAGTAGCCTCGCAGGCCACATTATTAGCAGAAGAAAGATTCTGTGGGCGATAAGCAGTTTTAAACCATACAAGTCGCCAGGACCTGATGGTATTATCCCTGCGGATATACAAAAAACTACTGATCTAACCATTCCCTGGTTAGAGGTAATTTTTAGAGGCAGCCTAGAACTATGTCACATTCCCAGTAAATGGACGGAAGTGAAGGTTGTCTTCATACCTAAGGCGGGAAAACGCTCACATTGCAGTCCCAAAGACCTTAGACCGATCAGCTTGTCTTCTTTCCTTTTCAAAATACTGGAAAGACAAATAGAAGCTCATATTAGAGGCACGATTATGCCGGAAAAGCTGTCCAAATCTCAACATGCTTATTGCAAGGGGAGATCTGTAGAAACTGCTCTTCATTCTCTCACATATTTTATTGAAAAATCTTTCGAATATGGAGACTACGCGATGGTAACCTTTTTGGACATTGAGGGAGCCTTTAACAACGTGCTAACAGGGGCTATAACTCGGGCACTTTCGAATCTAGGAGTGGAAGATTCTCTTAAGGACTGGATAGATCAGATGCTAAGAGGCAGAATCATAAATGCCAGTCTGGGGAAATCCTCCGCCAGAAGATTTGCAAGCAGAGGCACGCCGCAGGGTGGCGTACTGTCCCCCTTTCTCTGGAACTTGGTCATAAATGATCTATTGCTGAGGCTGGAGGATACTGGCTTCAAGGTGGTTGCCTATGCGGATGATGTCGCTATTGGCGTTCGGGGAAAATATCCCGGGACACTTAGCGAGCTTATTCAAAATGCTCTGGGCATTCTTTCACTATGGACCAATGGTTGTGGGCTAAATGTGAACCCACAGAAAACCGAATTGGTTCTCTTCTCTAGGAAATATAAAATTCCTCATGTCGATCCTCCTACTTTAAATGGTTTCAACTTGGCTTTTACAGGTGAAGCAAAGTTCTTGGGTCTCGTTTTAGACAGTAAATTAAACTGGAAACCGAATATTACGGAAAGGGTAAAGAAAGCTACGGTAGCGCTATACTCCTGCAAAAATGCAATTGGGAAAGGTTGGGGGCTGGATCCCCACATGGTCCTTTGGCTATACACAGCAGTAGTTAGACCCATTCTTCTGTATGGGGTAACAGTTTGGTGGCCTGCTCTGGACAAAACTGTCAACCTAAAGTTGTTGACAAAAGTTCAGAGAACAATCTCTCTGTGGATCAGTGGTGCAATGAGGAGCACATCCACTCAGGCACTGGAGACTCTGCTATTTCTAACTCCTCTAGATATCATGGGAAAACAGTGGGCAGCTAGCACTGCCATACGACTGAAATCCACCTTAATGTGGACCTGCAATAACACAGGGCACTCATCTATACTTTGTAACAAAGGGCTTCCCAAGACCACCGACTATACTGTCCCGTCACTATCTTTTGATAGAAAGTTCCGGACTATTATACCATCTAGAGAGGACTGGATGATGGATACAGTTTTGGAACCAGGAGTTTTGAACTTCTTCACTGATGGTTCAAAACGGGATAGAGGAGTAGGGGCTGGGGTGTTCTGCGAGGAACTCATGTTAAACCTCTCCTTTCGTCTCCCTGACTACTGCAGCATTTTTCAAGCTGAGGTAACTGCGATAAAGGAAGTAGCGGACTGGTTGAGGTATAATGTAATATCGACTAGAGATATTCGCATATATACGGACAGTCAGGCAGCCATTAAAGCGCTTCAATCACACCTTCTCACGTCGAAAGTAGTCCAGAGCTGTCTCTCATCTCTTAACGAGATGACAGATCAGTTCAACATCCATATCATATGGGTGCCAGGACATTTCGTTAGTACGGGGAACATGAAAGCCGATGAACTGGCTCGACGTGGTACAACGGACCACATTTCAAACAGCAAAAAGGATATTGAAATTCCTCTTGCGGTATGTAAACTGCTGCTTCAGGAGGAAGCCAGTAAGTTGACGAATGACAGATGGTCAAATAGTACCTCATGCGTAATAACTCGGCAAATCTGGCCAAAGTTGAACTTGGCGAGATCCAAACAGCTGATCTCACTTCAGCGGAGTCAGATCAGTGTGGTTGTTGGAGTGATTACGGGGCACTGTCTCATAGGCAGACATGCAAGTAGACTTGGTTTCTTCTCACATGACTACTGTCGTAGTTGCGAGGACGAAGAGGAGGAAGAGACAGTACTTCATCTTCTTTGCACCTGTCCTCGTCTGGCACGAAACAGACTGAATTTTCTAGGGGCACACCTTTTCAACGACCTGGCGGAGCTCAGCGAGAAGGACGTCAGGAGTATCCAGCGCTTCATAGCAAGCTCAAAGTGGTTTCAATGAGTTGGAGGAAAAATTTTTAATTTGTGGTATGGCTACGGACCTTTTTGTGTCTATGCCTGGTCCTGGTGGACCGCCACCCAAACCTAACCTAACCTAAATAGGCCGACCATTTACCATGTTCAATGGGAAAATTCAGGAATTTCGTATGACCCCTTCAAAAGTTATAAATGGAAACTTCAACTTTCAAACATTTCATATGAACTTTCAACCATAAGTACTAATTGTTTTTGAATTATTGAACCGTTAATTTGTCACCCTCATTTGTTATTTCATTATATAGGCCGATCATTTACCATGTTCCATGGTAAAATTCAGAAATTCCGTATGACCCCTTCAAAAGTTATAGACAGATTTCATTAACTTCAATTTTCAAACATTTCATATGAAAGTTCAACCATAAGTACTAATTGCTTTCGAATTATTGAACCGTTAAATTGTCAACCTCAGTTGTTATTTCATTGTAAAGGCCGACCATTTACCATGTTCCATGGTAAAATTCAGAAATTTCGTATGACCTCTTCAAAAGTTATAAACCATTTAGTATTATATTCTGTGAAAGAGCCGCGACGTATTCTGGAAAAAAATTGAGAGAAGTTTTTTAAAAATAATTTGGAAAATGGGTAATTTACTGTTTTTCTAGTATTATTTCGTCCTGGGAAAGAGCCGAGACATATTCTGGAAAAAATTGAGAGAAGTTCTATAAAAATATTTTGAAAAAGGGGAAATTTACTGCTCTTTCTAGTATTACATTCCGAGGTTTTTATTATCGGATCCTTTTAAACATCGTTTGAAAAAACAACATTTTAAATTAATGCTAGTTTAAGCTAAAATCTATTTCTTTTCGTTTTTCTTAATAGTTATTTAAATTAAATGCACTAACATTTTTAAAGATTTAGTTCCAGGATTAATTTTTAATAAATTTTTTAGTACAGTAGTACCAGATTAAACTTTTTGATAATTTCGTGCTAACTTCCTACCGGTACCGTGAGAAAGAATTAAATTTACTGTTTGACTGTAAAACAAGGTGGAACAGCATTGAAACATCGCCCATTTTCTAAAATTACGTGACTGTGTTGTAAAACCCTAAACGATCTGAGTTTATCTAATTTCTATTCAGAGAAGAATTTGGAGAGATTACAAACGTTACGTCTAACGAATTAAGACAAGCAATACAATTTTTCGTCAAAATCTTACGTAACCTAAAGCATAAATCAAAGAAATACTGAGCGAAGAACCCGAAACCCAATTGAAATGATTTCGAATCAGAAAATTTGACTGTTGATTTGGCAGCAGTAGGAAACTTGTCCTTAACATGACAGTGGTTGGAAAAGAAATAGGTAATGGTGGCCTCAAATTAGTCAAATTTTTTAGAGGCGTTGAAGTAAACTTCAGTAAGAAGCGACACATTTGTTTTAAATTTCATCGAACTTTTGTAGTAAGAAACGGTCTGGTATAAGTAACAAATCTTTTATCGCAATATGTTTGTGATAATTCGATGAACAATAAAAGAAAATATTTCAACTGAAACTGCTGCCCGGGATCCCGGGAATTCCCGGGATTGAAGAATTTTCAATCCCGACTGCCGAGATTCACCATTTGTCGGGAATTACCATCCCTAACTATAATGGTCCTCTTAAAATTAATAAGGCTAAAAAGGATAAGTTAATTTCTATATTATCATTGATAAACGAACAATTTCATTTATTCTATAACAGTCTACAGACCGATGAATGTATAAGAAATGTACATCTAGATCATACAGATTCAGAAGATGAGTAAAATTTTATGTTACTATTGATAAAAATCACTAAGCTATTTTATATTTTAATTAATGTTTTGCGAATTTATTTTCATTTAAAAAAATTGACCTGTACGCTATTTTAGTGTTATTGTATTATTCTCCAATCATTATCTGTCAAATTTATTATGTCAAAATTATATCAGTATTCGAACGCAAACGAACTTTTGGCTTAATTCCACTTTCATACACAACTTCGGATTTTTATGAAAATTGGTACAATGAAACAAGATTTTGGTATGTTTTTTTGAGGACGTGATTGTTACACGAAATATTTAGATTTTACAAATCTAAATTTGCCATTTAGAATTGTGAGCCTTCGCTAACTTTGTTAATGGTTAATAGCTGATTTACATTTAATGTTTCGCTCATTTTTAAAAGATGTACGACAAAAAATAAATTTTTTTAAGGTTTCCTTGTATTAAAATTAGAATTAGTATACTCAAAAAATATTATTCAATACTATTTACTGCAACACACAACTTTCTTGGTGAAAAAGAATGGTAAAATCTGAAAAAGATGAACTGGTTTATCTTTTTTCGTGAAAGTTTGTTAAAAGTAACATTTTGAAAGGAAAAAAATGAAATTTTGAGTATGACCGTCTCATTTTTATATATGGATAAAATGTATTTGAACTTTTCTTCGTGTTTCTATTCTTTTGGAATAGAACGAAGTGAAATGAAATTTTCACTGGTCTCCAAAAATAGGAAGATAAATCTGACGTGAAAATTTAGTTTAAATATTTTAGTGCGTATAACTTCATGTTGTCTCTGACAACATATTTTATACAATAAAATTCACTTCCATAGTTGATTATCCTCAAAACTGTCAAAATGTATCTTCACATTTATCGTCCGGGAGATAAAAATGAAGTGAAAAATGTGTAGAGATAAACATAAAATAGTCTGTATTCTGTATATCTGTATTCTAATACGAAAACTCCCATTTCGCTAGCTAAACTGCGTACCGCAAAGTGAAATTCAACGGTCAAATTTTCATTTTCGTTTTCGCTTGTGGCAATTTTATATGAAACATTTCATTTCACTTCAGCAGCGTACCGGCCTTAAATTTAAATGAACATTTAAAACAAGTTTGTATTGTTTGTTTGATTTTTTGATTTGTCATCTTGGTGTTTTGAGGAGAGCCAATGCTAAGCGGCTTTGTGGAGTTCGTTATTTTAGTATGTGAAATGAAAAAAATAAACCCAAAAGATTTTGAATAATTCTGATATTTATTTGTCTTCTTTGTGCAAAGAGGAAGGGTCCAATATTAAGCCGCTTTGATGAGTTCTCAAATTCAGTATGTCAATAATAATTATTAAAAATACACATATTTTAAGAGCATGTAACATTTTCAGTAATCTAGAAATTTTGAAATTTACATAAAGGATGAGAAAGCGCGGGTTTGGGGGCGGTAGCCTTGGCCTTCAAAGTTGAAGTCATCCAAAAGTTTCCAGCCCCTTCAACGGTCAAACAAACTAGAATACTTCTCGGTATGACAGGGTGGTATCGTAGATTTGTTCCGAACTTTTCCGAAGTGACTGATTTAATAACAAATCTACTCAAAAAGGGCGAAAAGTCCGTTTGGAGTATTGAAGATGATATGATGCATTCCAGCAGTTAAAATATCTACTATCCTCTGCTCCATATTGATTAGGCCAGTCTAATCCAGGGAGTTTTTCGTTAGATACGATGAAAGATTAGAAAGACGATACGAGAATAAGCGTCCTATTGCTTTCCTTTAGCAAAAGCTAAATAGTGCTCAAAAGAACTACTCAAGCGTTAATAAATTCCGGCCATATATTGAAGGTTACAAATTCTTAACTTTTACTGCTCACGCCAGTTTAAAATGGCTGATGATTTTTATGATTTTAAATGGCTTATCATTTTAGCGGACGTCTAGCGAGGTGGAGTTTAAAATTACAACTTTACCACTTTAGTATCCTTGATGTAAAAGGCAGTCAGAACGTCGTAGTACCCTATGCGCTATCTCTTTACCTGAGTTTCAGGACTATACAACGAATATACAATGTTTAAAGAAAATATAGAAACGGATTTTCAAAAATTCTCGGCATTTCATTCTTTAGGGCAAAACAAAAATTGATAGACTTGCCGGTATGGAAGTGATGATGATCCGACAGCTGCTAATAGTGTTCTGGCCCGGAATGGCAAAAGTAGTTCATGTCTATGTATCGAATTGTGTGATATGTAAAGGGTACCAAAGTCCCCAACGAGAATTTTAAAGCCATTAATGGGTGAAGACAAACTACACTAACCACATATCACACACCATTCTTCCTATTGTCTTGGAGCAGCTCACTAAATTTATTTTTTTGAAATCACTTGTAAAGAGAACAACCAACACTATTGATTATTTAAAAGAAGATGTTTTTGTTCTTTCCGTTGTTCCTGAGTTTATCTATTCTGACAACGGCGTACAACTCACGAGTAAAGAGTTCAGAGAAATGAAACATTATTATGGAATCAAACATAATTATATTGGCCTGTACGGTCATATTAAGCACATTTAGGTGGCCTTTTTATTAGCCTATCCTGTACAGAAAACTCGATACTGCCACTCAGAAACGTTTTTTGTAATTTTTACTAAAATTTTTCTAGCATATCGATACTTCTCTATACTAATAAAATGTCGAATGTTCAATAAAATAACTGCAAATCACTCTTTTAGCGAAAATGCAATTTTGGTGAACTACTGGCACACCGTCGCAAAATCTTTTTGTTGATTATAATTTAAAACCAAATTTCGAAGGATTACGGAACTCTTTGTGCGTAAAACTGTATATTCATCAGGATATCAAATGCTCTTTTCCGCCACTTTCTGAGAAATATGTTTCCGTCTAATACGGTCCACTTAGTAAAGCACTGTCTAAACGAGTCTAACTGGGTTACAAAAAAATTTCGCATTCACTTTGTTTAAATTTTAAATCAAAATTTTATAAACCACCAAAATTTTATATGGGAGTCCAGGAAAATCTTTTAATAATCCAGAAACGCAAAAAGTTGTTACGTTACTTTTTGTTGAGTTCGTTTTGCATTTCAGTGCCAACAAATAAAATTGACCATCTCGTTTTGCATTAAAGCAAAAGTAAAAAAAAGTATTGGCGAATATTTTGATGTACCTAAATGAATGTTTTGAAATTTGAGATTTTATTTTAAAAATTTCGTTATACATATTTTTTGTTAACACCAACACTATTTAGATTTTTTTTTGTCCCAATACAAATAAAATAATTGTGATCCATTTATTTAATCAATTTGTGCAGATTATAATTCACTTAGACCACTTACACGTGACATTTTCCTAAGAAATGTTTCTTTTAATTTTTTGAAAAATAATTTTAAAGCTTTTCTATTTATATTGAAGCGATTTAAATTTCTCTAAAGTTCACACAAATTAAAAATATTTAACAATTTATTTAACAAATTTCCTTTGAACACAGTCAGTCACACAAATATTTTTTTTTTTTTTTAAATTGTAAATCCAAATAATTTTTAAACTTTTTTTTTTTTTTCCAATAGAACCAAATAAAGCACACAGTTTTTTATTATTTTAAAGAAACATCCGATATCTTTTTAATCCGAAGAGGAACTGAATGAAAGCAATTTTGGATTCTCCTTTTTAAAAACTTTTGAATTCGGATTTGGTGGTGGATTTTGTTTATGTTACGAATCAGTTAGAGTGAAAGGATTTATTTACCTGAATGGCATGGTAACGGCGTTATTAAAAAAAAAATTGTTTTAGTGTCGTGAATTCGTTTTTTTTTAGTACAGCATGGTTTGGGTGAAATTTGTGCTAAAAACGTGGATGTACTCTTGAGACGGTTGAAATGGTATCGTATATATGTCAAAGCTATAAAATTATTATTGAACGGTTGACATTTTGTTATTAACTTGTAAATCGGTCGGTGCGCTTATCTGATATCGCAAATTGAAAATTTTTGGTTATTACATTTGTTTGCATAAAAATTTGCTCTTTAATTGCATGATACAGTATTTTTGTTATATTTCGATTGGAAAATGAGTTGTAATATATAAAGGGTAAAGTATTTGAAAATTTGGTTTTGGATTTCCCTTTTGGGTTGTTTGTGAAAGAGAGTGGGATTGGTGACAGCAATTTGAGCAGACTCAAAATTGAACATTCACTTAATTTGTAAAATAAATAGTTGCCACGATACCTATCCTGTTTTGAGAGGTCTCCTCATTTTACTCAATCCACCGTTTAACGTTTCAGACTGTAATTGTCACATTGTATTCCCAAACAACTATCAAAACCTAGCAAAATATTCGTAAATATTTTTAAATAAATTGTAAAAAAATGAAACATCCCCCGTAATCGAAACAATTTTACCAAACTATAAATTATAAAAACTATGACAACCACAACAAATATAAATCATTAAATTTACATTTTTTTGTTTTACCAATTTACTAACATCACATGAACTCTTATTCAACATTCCGCTACGATTAGTAGTTAGATTATTTGTAGTATTACGATCACAATTTAATTTAACTTTAAGCTCATCCAGCTCCGAAAAATGTATAGCACTACGAGATCTTGGTTTCATTTTTCGAATTTCCTGTTCACGTTCCCAACCACTTGTCACTTTGGTAATGCTGCTATTTAGATTTGCAATAGTCTTTAAAAGTTTAGACATAGTTTACCAAAAATAAATTTCTAAATATTTGCACACAAACACGCAGTCACACACTTCGAAATAGTTTTACATAACTAAACTGTCGAAAGGTGAAATGCAACTGAAATAATTTCCAATATACGGTTAAATTATTAAACATCGGAAAATTTGGTTATATATGTAACAATTAGTGATGACCGGCAGATTTTACGGTGAATTAATACCGAATTTACTGCATTAAAGAGGGTAGTTTTACATACATATAAGTTTACAGTGGTGGAAATTTTATTTACACCAGTAAGTGTGATGAAATTTTTGCCTATTTTACATAAGTTCATATGTTTACTTGTATCGTATGTAGGGTTCTCATTATAATCTATATCTTCTTAGTTGGCAAAAAAAAAACATAAAAAAATGCCAGTTTGTTATGACTATACCGCGCTTATTATGTGTTTTAATAAAATCCGGTATAAAAATAAAAAAATAAAAATTAAACTGAACTTTGAGCATCATGCACAACGTAATGTTTACAGCGGGTGGAATATTTTGATAATCTTTTGGTGCGCGTGTTTGGATTATAAAAATTGAACTGCGGGTGGACATATTTTCAATTATTGTAAAGCGATAAACTTTTGTGCCCGCCTAGTTATTGCCACAAAGTTGTTGTGTATACAAAGAAGTAATCGAATAATGAGATAGAATAATTTAGCTGGTCCGCAGAAGGTTGAAAATTATGGTTAGTGTATATGTATAAATAATTGTAACATTGTTGTCGGAAACTGGTTGGTTATTTTTCCAAACATTAGTGGATCTTGACAAGATTTGGTTCCAAAGAGACCCTAATACTTTTCTTCCGAAGAAGAACCAACCACAACTCTATCTACGTTTATTTTAGAAACCAGAAGAATTGAGCAACAATTTAAAATTACAAGCGGTTCCAACCAAATTATTTACAAGTTATGCTCAAAACCTTTCCAATCACATACTATATACTATCGTGTGCAGTTCTGTGCGGCGATAAGGAATAACGGCATAACTCGAGTTATTCCATATTACGTTTTATATCAAATTCGAAATCTCCATATTCGAATTCATATTATATCAATTATTTGTAATAAAAATAATCCAGCAACTATAACCGTAATAATCAATTAAAAAAAACTCATACGATTTTGAGTGACTCTTATTTTAAAAACGTTTTCCTGAAAAATGCGAATTTATGAGTTATACCATTTTTGCTTGTGGCCACAGATATTTTTAGTGCAACGCCCCGCACAAACTTTTTTGATTATACACGAGAAAATTGTGCAAATTTCCACATGGAGCCCAGATATTATGAGGAAAATTGATTCTCAGGATGTGGCATAAATGAGAAAAACAAAAAGTGATATTTACAATGGGAGGGTGAAACAAATTAATTGAGCCCCAATCAGGATATTGGAACTGCTGCTGTATGGTTTTAAGGAATATCCAGGCGAAGTTGTGGCTTGGGTGTTGATCCTGGCTATAGCGATTATTATTACAGTGCTTAAAGGATTTACAATTTTTTTTTAAGTTTTTGAATAAATTGTGGATCGGGTGAGTATACGTTGTGTCGTTCTTTATTCACGTTTATAATAACATTCACACAGTTGTGCTGGTGTTTAATTCGTAGTCTGATTGAAACAATGTTGCTTAAAGCCTTAGAATGGATTTAGTGAGGAATGTGTCGTATACGTGTGTGATGTGTATTTTGCAGAGTTTCGAACCCACATAATTTTGGGTTCTTGTTCGGGTTCAGGTTCGTGTTCGGGTTTAAAAAAATAAGCCGAATAGGATATCTCTTAATGATTCTTCTTTAAAGTGTATACCCTATGTGGTGCCAAACTAAACGTTAAAGCCAAAAATGCCCATTCCACACTGGTTTGTGTTGCAGGAACCGCTAACAAGACTTACACAGCTTCGTCTAAAAGTGGAATTTCAATTTTATGGTTTTCCCACCATTCCATAATATTTTTTTCCTTGTGGACCTTTGAGAAGGATTCATGCAAATTCTTGTTGCACGCTTAGTTCAAAATCAACTCGGAACCCGGTTCAATCGAACCCGCAAAATGTTGGGTTCGGGTTCGAAAAAATTACTAAAAATGTTTGAACCGGAGCGGGTTCGAGGTTCGGGTTTGGTTCGAAACCCTGGTATTTTGGTTAAATATTATAAGAGTGCCTTAGCGGTATTTGGTTTGTCCCAGTGGAGGTTTGCTTCAATATGGATTGCTGCTAATGTTGCTTATGCTGTTGTTTTTGTTAATTTGACTTTCTTTGGATACAATTTTGCTTACTTTGACATGATGGGTGATGAATGTTTTGCGAAAGGTCAATTTAGCTTTTAAGGAAGTGGAGACGATTTGTATTTTTGTTTCCGAAAATGTTTGTATTTTTCGGACATTTTGCTGATTTCATACCGACTTTTTTCAGCAATAATTTCCGACTTATCATGGGATTTACTATGAACGTTGTCGCAGGGAATCGGATAGTGATGACAGTAAGGTGGGGTTGTGCTTTCGACAAGTCTATGGGCAGGGCTTATACGTACATTTTTAGCGACGGAGTCTCGCTTTTGAATAGGTGGATAAACCAAAAATATATATTATTTTCATTTGGATCGTTTGCTGAGCATTTGGCGTGTTTTATACAGTGGTCGCGTCTACAAGTTTTCCGATCAGTCTGAATTTCTTGGTTTACTTCCTATACCTTACATAATTGAAATGTAATGAAATCATCTCGCATACAATCTTTCAAACCAATGATGTATGAATTCTGATGATTGAGAGAATTACCTTTTCCATGATTTAGGTGGGTGGGTGAGTTACAGACAGGATTCTTTCATTGAACGATAAAATTTTTTTCGACACAAGAAAGTTACAGAAGTTGGTTTAGTAAATTAACATATTATTGTCAATTTCTCTACTAATCATAATGAATGATAGTGTGTGAAAGTAGTTCTAGTATCTGTTAGAATCCAGAAAGACGCAGATGCACAGTTTAATAATATCATGACAAGCTTGTCCTGTAGTAATATTACATAAAAAAAATTATTTATTTGTTTGATTTACCAATTTGATTATAGGTATATATGTACGTCCGATGAATTAAGACGAATTCTTAAAGAATCAGATTCTGAATATGAGGAACAACCATAAGTTGTAACTGATGATGAAAACTACGTACTAAATGCTGTTCTTGAGTCGAAAACAGTTAGATATTGAAAACATTACAAATTCAGATTTACACTGGTAAACCATCGGATGGTCCTCGACAAGTAAACGTTGATGAACGCACAGTATTGGACCTAGTTACCTCGTATAAAGGCTCTGGAATAAATGTGACTAACGGCTTCTTCCTGGAACTAGCAAAAGTATTAATCTCCTGGAGTACTATATGTCACTAATTGGCACTGTTAAAAAAAATAAAAAGTTTTTACCAAACAACATGCGATCTTCTAAAGAAAAAACCATATATTCGACCAATTTTGCATATAATCATGATGTACATCTAACACTCTGTTCAAACGTGCCAAAAAAAATAAATCAGTCGTGTTTCTAGCATCCAAGCATAGTCGAGGAGGCACAAATAGCAAAGCCAGAGGTAATAAAATACTGTAAAAATACCAAAGGCGTTATCGACGTAATGGGTAAAATGTTGGGAAAGTACTAATTATGAATGGGACAGTTAATTGTACTACTCCAACAAACACAAAATTCTTTAATTTTGACAATTTTATTACAAAATTATTAAATTAAAAACCAACACTATAAAATAACAAATGTTGGAATAGTACTCAGTGAAACGAAGAATATTACGTTGGCCTCTGGCATTTTTCTACAACAATTCACTAATCGTGCCAATCAGCTATGTAAACTTTCAATCAAAGCATGTAGTGCAAAGTGTAACGATGCGTTGTGTGGTTTGTCTGGATTATTGTTTACATTATTATGACTTGAAAACCACATGCTTTCATCGGTCCAGATCTCTACGGGGATGAGTTGGTGGAGCAGCACATTTCCTGGCTAGGTGACAGTCAGATGGGTGGGATCTTTCCACCATCCACCGTAGAGCTTGTAAATGCTGCTTGATGATGAAATTTTATTAATCGTACGATCGTTAGCACTAAATAATTAAAAAAAAAATCACTGAATCATCACTACGTTATGTATTTTTTTGGAGTATCATGGTTTTACGATGATCTGATGTTGTTGATCACCTGTCATACCCACCCTAACCAATATGTCGTTACGCCCACTTAGGGGTAATCCCATGATTAACGGAGCTTACGGAAACTTAAACCATCACTTTTTCACTTTAACAATTCATTTCTATGATTTTATCTATATCACACGTAAAATGTTCCAATTGCACTGGACGGACTTATTCATATGATCACACAAACTGATCGGAAACGAGAAATGCCACAAAAAAATATCATCACTTAAATTTCAACTTTGAGAAAAAAAAAAATAAACAATAAAAGCACAACTTTTTATTGAAAGTTAAAAATGTTAACGTAACTAGTTTTTATTTGTAGGAAAATAGTTTAATGTGTGTATATGTATGTACATATGTTGATTTTCAATAACTTAAAATATAGTAATAAATAGCTTTAAATAATATAATATATTATGTGTACCACTTGAATAAGTAGCGAAATGTTTACATATATAACGTCACTAAATTAATTAACAAAAAAAAAATTTTAAGTTTGCAACAATAACGAGAACCATGGTCGTTAATACAAAAGGGGTTTACTATGCTAATAATTTCTACATAAATTAATTAATAATAAGTTACAATTTAATTGATAAAAAAAAAATATTTGCGGATATTTTTTCTTAAGAGACGACCTTGACATGTATCATTCGTCTCTGACGGTATATCCACGTTACCGTAACATTGTGTGATACTTTGTGTGTAGCATCAGCCTTTAATTTTTATTCTGTCTTTTAATTCTTAAGGTTTTCTTTTTGTTGTTTTAGTTTTGTTTTTTTTTTTTTTCGCCAAGAAGAACCGCACGAAGTCAGTGATTCTATACTCGCGAATTAATTTTTAGATATCGCGTGAATAATGCGATTAACTTAATTAGAATAAAAACTTACAGTTTTTGTAGCTTACTGTACATACAGCTATCCGTGGATAAGCCTTCAATTTTAACTTTGGGTTTCTTCTATACACAAAACAAAAAAAAATAAATAAAAACGGTTTAAATTGTTGTTCACAGATTTAAGGATTCCCGTCTGGAAAACCATCTACATAAGGTTTACAAAAAAAAAATATTACCTTGGCTTCAATAATTAATCTTTCACTTAATAATCTTTTGGTAAATTTTATTTCACAGTTTTAGAGACAAATATTTTTAATTTAATTTTTCACGAGTTAATTTTAATACCGAATCACTGTTTCCACTTTAGACTGCAATTGATTATTGATATGCCATACGATTTTTCTCCAGACAAGAACTCATACAATAAAACAACATCACAGCCAATGTAAACAAGTTCGGGTTTTCTCGGCGTTGATCATAAATATTTTTTTTTTTAATATTCTTATATATACACACACATTGAACTGTTCCAAAATAAAGTTATTTGGCCGATCAATACAAAATCTAATTATGCTGTGGAAACACAGTGCGTCAATAAAGTACCAAATTGTTTTTTTTTTTCAGTAAACCGATGAAACATGATCGCAGAATTTTACTTTTAACAATGCAATTGTTACAAAAGCCAATTTTGATGAGAAACTATTTTGTCCGAGGTGTAATAGAAGTGGGCAGTAGCTGGCCCTCCAGAACCTCATTGTAGTTGTGGAGCCTCCCCTATCATAAGTAGTTGCTATTTCGGCCGAGAGCTAAAGAGAAAACAACGCAAAGCTAGAAAATCATCTGGAGTTTGTTTTAAACCCGTTTGCGATAGCAATAATAGCCTTTGCCACCTGTTATGATACAAAAAACTACTCAACCCCCTATCTCTGACCTCTGAGGAGGGTGGGGATATTTTTCTAAAATAAGGTCTGTATGATCTAGCAAAAAAATGTAGATATCTCATGAAACTTTAATCCTCTCCGGCTTCTACAAGAAGATTTATTAGTATTTAAAAATGGAAAAGGTACAATTGTACCTATGCCGCCTGACGAGGGTTAAGTATGACAATCTACAAATGTATTATATTTAAACGTATTTTGCACGAAAACGAAATGAGATGCTGTCCTGATTTTTTGTCTAATAGCACTAAATGGTGAAAAAAAACAAAAAAAAAACAAGCACATGGGAGAAAATCCAAAAAGAAAATTTCGACGGCCATTTTGAAAAGGAAGAAATAAAAATTGGTACTATTTTTATAATTATTATACGATTCCTGTTCATCTATCTTTAAAATGAGCCCAATTTTATAATTTTCGGATAATTAGTTTTTTTCCATAGCAATAAATACAACACCAAGGGCATGCAATTTTTAAATATTTAACACCCTGTATCTTAAAAAACAACAACAACAAAAAATCATATTCCATAAATTGTTTGGTTTACTCAGTGCTACACATCCAAAACATAAAAATTATAAAATTCAACCATGGCTTAGAAACTTTTCACTCCACCACGACTACAAAGGCATATGACTACAAAGGCATATGACGAAACTATAAAGCAATTGATTCTGAAGACAGTGAATTAAATACAAATAAAATTGGTGGATCCATAAATCAATTCCCAGATTGTTCAACTAGAGGCCGATATCTCTGTTTCTATACTATTTCTTCATCATCAATGAAGATGAAGTGCCATCCTTGATCAAACTGTGTAATGTTAGGCAGATATATTGGATAATAAAACGTGACCCTTTCTACAAATATATTGTAAAGCTATTGAATCAGGTTATAAGGCAAAATATCTACGAAATTGTTAATGTCAAATGGCAAAATAAACTTGAATGTCTCACTTCAGATAAATGTGAAATTCTTGCCAATTTTTTCCAAAAATCATCTGGTGTTACAGAATTCGATGATATCCGCCAAAATATTCAGTGTATTAGCGATTCCATTGAACGTGATATAATCCAAATTTATATATTATAAATATCAGCCATTCCATTCAAAGCTATAGGTCCAGATAAAATTTCAAATATTCTCATAAAACACCTTCCGGAGTCTGGATTTGTCTATCTGACCAGCTGTTTTAAGCTTTTCTATTTTCACAAATCATGGAAAACGGCCAAGGTGGTGGCGGTTCTAAAACCTGATAAACCCCCGTTATATTATGTCAGTAGCTACCGAGCTATCAAGCTACTGGATTGTTTAAGTTACATCTTTGAATGCGTTATCAAAAACAATGGAGTGCTAATTCCTCAACAATTTGGTTTGTCTTTTTCTGAATGATGTACCTCAGTTTGTGGGTTCTAAAATTGCTCTTTTTGCTGACGACACAGCCGTATATACCTCGGATACTTACTCTCACGATATAATTTATAGCCTAAATGCGTATTTAAATTTGCTTGCACTTTATTTGCAAAAATGGGGTCTTAAGCTTAATGCTAACAAATCTCAAGACAGATTTCCTTCTATACTTCCCCAGACAAATTTAATCATTAATGGTCACTCACTATACTAGGAGAAACCGGTTAAATATTTGGGTATCCTCGTGGATCAAAAAGTCACTTACCAAAATCATCTTAATTTTGTAGTCACTAAAATCTCAAAATTATTTTTGATGTGAAAAGATCTTTAGCGGCAGGAGTAAGTAAAAAATTCTATAGAAATCATGTTACGGAAACAAAAGTGCCGAACAAAAAATAAACAAAACGTAAAACCAACGCAAAATCTATGCATACAGATGCAATATACAACAAACATCATCCGGCATTTCCAAAACATCGTGAGCCGAATAAAAAAAAAAATTTAAAAAAAACCGCCTACTTTAATTTATTTTGTTGTGAAAATAACTGCTATGTATTGACGATTGGAGACGTGATTTTAGACAGTGGGTACGATAGTTTGTTTTATTTCCGATAGATACGTTTTCTATATCCCTTTCAGCACCGCCTTAAGCAGTTGTGTAGGTAAATTTTAACCTTCACATAAAACCAATAAAAATCAGAATTTGAGAATAAAATACAACTGTGTAACACAATTGTGTAAGAAAATTACACGCTCCATACTAACCAGAAATGAAAAATATTATTTATAAATTGCCATCCGAATACTACATTTGTGTAGGTAGATTTTAAGGGGTTCTCAGAACCAGCCAAATTTAAACCCTCATTGTTACTTTTATATTGTTGAAATCTGATGAATTTGGTATGTGGTTTATCAAATTCATTAATTTATGGTGAAAAAAGGAACTGGTATTGCCGTGGGAACACCCACACAAATATATGAGTTGGTTTTAGAATAAGTTTTTCATAATTTCTAAATTAATCGACACAACAATTAAAGTATTTAAAAAAATAAAATTTTTATTGATACATTTCACAAATAATCAATTCAAAACATAAAATCGGAACCAGCCAATGACCTGACGATGGTAACGCCTCAGCTCTAGACTTTTTTAGTGTAGGTCCCTCATGGTCAGTGTTATAATTATTAGCGTTAGCTGTTTTTGGTGCTTCAGCTAGAAAGGAATCCAATAAGTCCATTTTAAATTCTAACAGGTTCAGAATTTTTCAATTTGATATGTTTAGATCTGCACAATCTCGCCTGTACTCCATCTATCAAATGGCTACTGCCAAATCGATGAAAAGATGAGTCACTTTAATGGGCCATTCTTTAGTTTTAATAACGGCCGGTAATATTCCAATTGTTTGTCGCAAATGCCGACACCACTCAAGTGTCAAGTGTTGATTATAATCCTCTATTGCGTTAGGACACTCAATTTAGTGTATATTCGTTTTGCTATTTGCACCAACGGTTTATCAGGCCAACCCAGTTTACAACACTTATATGGTGGAAATTGCTGTGACATCATCGGAATTTTCTAAAAGCCTCTCAATTTCGTCTTGGTCGATCAACCATTTGTCGTTTGCGCTTATAGCTGAAAAAGTTTATTGTTGAAACATTATTTTAAATCACGAAAAATTATAATTAACACGTGTAACTTGTAGCAAAATATAATGTAAGTAACAAACTAGTAATTTAACTTCATTAATTTTGTTGCCATTATAAAACCAACTAACACAATCGTGTATGTCATTTTTGATTACGGGTATTTTAATAGAAATAATTACTAATTTATTACTTTTATTTCATAAACTAAAATTGGAATATTTATATATCACTATTTTAACACTAAAATAATTAATACTAACTTTAAAATAATAAAAATAATTACTTACTTAGCTCGCGATTTTTTTGCATAGACGTCGTTGATTGTTTTAGCTGACATTAATTTTCCCTCCAATTTTTTTTAAATATTTGACATTTATATAGTTAGTTTAAATGTTAAATATGAGATGTCCTTAGCATTAAAAGTGAAGAAAATACAGCATTGGCACTAATTTCAAGTTGTATTTGGTGTAAAATTTGCTTACACAATTGTGTTGCTTGGGTTTTAATGTTAAATAATGTTAAAATTAAGGTGGTTTTAAATGACAGCAAAATTGTATCCACATAAATGTGTGAGGTGGTCGTTCCTTACCAACAAATAATAATTTTTTTCGGTTTTGTTTAACAATAGGTTTTTACCTGCACATTTGGTATGGTTGGTTTGCAAAGATCACAAAAAAAAATTATTGATTGGTGCTGAAAGGGTTATATTTCTTATGGACAAGGTACTGGGTGAGAAACTTTATTTTATTTCCGATAGGTATCGCATTTTGTACTTTTCCAATCGCCAATTGGAGACATGATTTTAGACAAAATATTTATTGTAGTTTTGCTGCAAAAAATTTCCGCTATGCCATATTTTAGTCATTCTACGTGGCGCTGATGCTAATTTTGTATTGTAGTTACTGTTTTATTATATTCCGATAGGTGACGAGCAAAAGGACCACAAATGATAATTGTGTAGTGTAACGTGTAAGTGACTCGAACAAATTAAATGGAAATAGCGAGCTGTGAAAATTGCACATATACATTGATACATAATAAAATAATAATTTTAAAATTGTTTAATCGGTATGCTTTTTTTTCTTCTTATTAGTATTGACAATTGGAGACGTGATTTTAGACAAAATATTTACTGTAGTTTCGCTGCAATAAATTTCCGCCATGCCATATTTTAGTCGTTTTGCGAGCGCTGATGCTAATTTTGTATTGTAGTTACTGTTTTATTTTATTCCGATAGGTAGTGCTTTCTCTATATTTCCAATCGTCAATTGCTTAATGGTGAGTTTGGTTATGAGGGGGTTTCGTGCTATTGTCTTTCCAATTGCAATGATTTTACGGTCAACTTTGCGTCCAAATAAAGCCGTTCTATTTAATTAATTTTAAACTGATCAGTGACAAAGCGATGTGATTTTTCTTTGTTCAGCGAGTTTGCCGTGACCATTTACTACTACGGAATCTTGAACAAGATTGCTGAGTTTGAGTAATGGTATATTTCAAAGCGTACATGGCAGGTTTATGTGATTAACTTAACAGAACTATACTTTGCTTAAGCTCAATTAATGTCAGTAAGGTTCTTCCTCCAAATTCAAAATAGAATAATAACTTTTTGACTTTTTGAACCCAAAATGTAACTTACTTTAAATAATGAGCGAACAACAGCCGTCTTTATGCAACGGTTTCTCAGCCTCATCGAAATGGCTTGAAATTATTCAATAGATATATATACATTAAAGTTTTCACATAAATCTTTTGCGAGTTGAGGGTGAACTCAAACGCCGCAGCTTTAACTACACTGTGCCGTTTCCTCCATACGCTTACATTTTCATTAAGTTTCTGGCAGAAAGTTATGAAAATTGTATTACAATTAAATTACATCCGGTGTGACATACATATGTCGAAAAACATAAACGTAATATAAACGAAAATAATTCAAAATTATCTGCATAATAATAAAAGAAAACATAAGCAATTTAAACTTCAACACATGCTATATATGATAATAACACAATTATTAATGTTACACATGACGTGTGTAGCGAACGAGATAATAAAAGCGCCTATTAACAAATTATGTACACATATGAGTGTACATATATACATATTTTGTTATATTGTGGACTTGTGGTGATCAATGACATTTTGATTTATTTGTCCAAAAAAAAAACGAAAATCACATTAAATTAAATGATGAATGATTTTTTTTTTTTGTTGCATTATATTGATAACCGTTGCGGTAACCTTTATACTCTTCAAATCAATCCATGTGCGCTTATTTATCAATATTAATGCATTTAAAGAAAAGAAAAAACTGTAATGGCAAAATATATTGATGACTTCATTTAAAATTAGAGATCAACAGAATTTAATGTTGGATGGATCTATGTATCCTCGGTAGTATAGTGGTAAGTATCCCCGCCTGTCACGCGGGAGACCGGGGTTCGATTCCCCGCCGGGGAGGATGTTTTTTTTTTTTTTAATTCTATTTTTGGTACAATATTTTTAGCAGCATAATTTCCATAAGCATTATTATGCTGCTTCTTTTCCAGTTTTTCCTTGATTTTGAAATTTGTTGTTTTTATTTTCTCTAGTATTTTATGATTGTTGTTGTTGTTGTTGTATTATTTTAGAGTTTTGTTACCTTCCGGTGCGACATAATACCAGGCACCGTATACTACCGAATATATAAATCAAAATAACACAAAACAGTACATACAGAAATCTAGGCAAATACAATATACATATACGAATAATCAAATTTAGCCCTGTAAGATAACAAGTTTCTTCATTATGATTATTTGTTTTCAATTTGTTTGGTTTAATTAGGCTTTAAGTATTCGTAATTGTCAAGGCGGTATAAATTTCGGTATTCAATTTGTAATTAAGTAATTGCGATTTATATAAGCTTTTACTCTATTATATATTGGAATGTTTACCTCGATGTTTACCAATTTCATAAATTTTGTTTATTTGTTTTGTTTGCTCAAATTGAAATGTAATATGTTTATAGACATGTACATGGATAAACATAATGAAATACTACAAAATCTATATACACTGCGCCAATTAAAAAACGGAACAGAAATTTTCTTCGAAAAAATACCCAGATTTGAACGCCTGTATCTTGGTGAAATACCACCTTCCAAAAAAAATTTTTGTTTCTAGTTGAAGGAAATTTTGTTTTCTTTTCGATACTGGAAACCGTTTTATTTTATTTTGTTTTTTTATGACTTTTATGAGTAAAACAAAAGGTGTCCAAAAAAAAAAAATTTGCTGCTGTTTGAAACTGTAAACGAACTTGCTCGATATTTCATTCAAAAATCCAAATCAGCCATTTTATAGAGAATTTCGAAACCTTGTAAAATGGTACTAGGAAAATTTCTGTGCGGCCACTCCTTGTCGAGTTATTGAAGTTTTAGAGAAAACGTACCAAAAAGCGTAGAAGTAAATTTTTTTCTCTTGTAAACTTAGCACTCTACGATAAAATGTTCAGTCACTTTAACACTAAAACTTTAACACGCTAAAACTTCAATAACTCGACAAGGAGTGGCCGCACAGAAATTTTCCTAGTACCATTTTTCAAGGTTTCGAAATTCTCTATAAAATGGCTGATTTGGATTTTTGAATGAAATATCGAGCAAGTTCGTTTACAGTTTCAAACAGCAGCAAATTTTTTTTTTTTTTGGACACCTTTTGTTTTACTCATAAAAGTCATAAAAAAACAAAATAAAATAAAACGGTTTCCAGTATCGAAAAGAAAACAAAATTTCCTTCAACTAGAAACAAAATTTTTTTTTGGAAGGTGGTATTTCACCAAGATACAGGCGTTCAAATCTGGGTATTTTTTCGAAGAAAATTTCTGTTCCGTTTTTTAATTGGCACAGTGTATGTACATATATAAAAATGAATTCCTGTTTGTTTGTTTGTTTGTTCCGAATGGGCGTCTCAGCCGGTCAACCGATCGCCATGAAATTTTTACCATGTACAAGTTGCATATCCAGAACCAACCTTACGATATTTTGGAAGGGGCTGGACCCCGGGGTCTAGGGGCTGCGGTACAAATTTTTTCTCAAATTTCAATTTTTTTGACGGGAATTGACTTTAGGAAAGGGGTTATATGAAATTAGTGACATGCTCCAATCCGGAAGTCTGCCCTGGATCAAGAACTCATTTTTACACGTATAGATACAATTATTTAAATGTTCCGAAATAGCGCCTTAGCCGCAAATTTATACACCAAAAAGGATATCTAGCGTGCGATTGTTATACACAAATCATACCTCTACTATAATTGATTTAATTATTCAAATTAATTTTATTAATTTAAATTTAAGGCAATCTTTCATCACTTTAAGGGGGGAACCTCCTCCAGATATTATTTTTTTTCCATTTTTTTTTTTTTTTGCTTTAAAAATTCGTTTAGTATCTGGAGAATATATTACCAAAGTTTCAAGCCCAACAGAGAGTCCTAAACGTCCCTAGGAATTCACTGAAGTGATGCGAAGTAATGTGTTCTCTTCAAGAACGTAAACTTCAATCGAGTTTATCTCAAAACGTGTTTTTTTGCGCGCCGTGGAATGTAACTCAAAAAGTAATGGACCGATTAACTTGAAATTTGGTACACATATTCTTTAACTTATCGGCCTTTGCACAAACCTAAAATTTCGTATAAATTGTTTAAACAAATATTGGTTTTAACGAATTGTTTATAAAGAAACACGTGATTTTTTATTCTTTTTGTGCTCAAATTTTCAATTTTATTTTTTTTTTGCAACTTTTAGGTTCATGCAAAGCGGAATGAATTATTTTAATAAAAAAAATTTGTTTCGTTGATTTTAATTAACTACAAGGACCTGGGCGTTCCACGGCGCAAACTCTAGTAGCCTAGTTCGAGCACCTCTAGCGCCGCCATTTTGTTTTTTTTTTACTCATAAAAAAAAAATTTTGTATTCATTTGAACCTCAATATTATTATGCAATTTGTTTCATTGCAATAAAGTCTTTTAATTGTTTGTAAAAAATTATTGAAAAACCAGTTGTCTGGAGGAGGTTCCCCCCTTAACTGAAGACAAATCTTTAAACACTTATATTATCCATACTAATAATCCATTTTTACTGGTTTGACATGTACTGTTTAGTGATATGCTATTTATCATATCCTGTTTTGAAATGTACCATAGTCAGCGAGTTCTAATTTTCACATAACTTCAGAAATAATTAACATTCTATTTTAATCCACTATTGCAACCGGCGGCTTTTAATGAAAATAGTAGTTTCATACTAAACGCCAATAGTTTATTACTTTATTTAGTTTATTACTTAAATAAATCAATGATTGTTTCATAAAATCAATTCTAGGAAAGGTACTAAAAAATATTGTACGTATAAACTGATTTACTTTGAAAAGTACTAGCGTTTTATATTTGAAAATAGCATCTTCTACAAGAAACATCCTTGGATTCAAATTATTGTACGTGTAAAATTGCCTTAGTTTGAAAAAACTTCTTTTGTTTTTCGAAATGTCATTTTCAACCACAGTTCGCGGTAAAACGTATCGAAGTGGACGTAGTTTTAATCGTTTTGAATAAATTAATATTAATTTGTGCTTCAGATGCCGTTGTTCTCGATTAGTTAGCTATATTGCAATAAAATAATTGTTGGTGATTATTTTCCAGGTATTAAATATTATTTCAAGTAAATATACATTCTTATTAGATTTAAGTTTTCAGTTTATAAACGTGTTAATCTATGATTACTTTTTGATTGTAGATAACATTTGAATGTGCTTAAAAAAAATTCCGTAAAGACATTTTCAAACACAGTTCGCGGTGAAACGTATCGAAGGGAACATTAAAAACGTTTTGATAAATTAATACTAATTTCTGTTTTGAATGCTCGTCATTCCTGATTAATTAGCTACACGTTTCATTTTTGCTTAAAAATGCCACCGAAAAAAAGATCAATTGGGCAGGTAACTGCAAAGTCGAAGAAGATTAGAGCCGCAAGGGTGGCTGAATCAAGCGAACAGCGTGAAGCACGACTTGAAAATGATCGAAGCAGTACGTATTCTTCTAGAGCTAATGAAACAACTAAACAGCGCGAAACACGACTTGCAAACGTTCGAAGCAGGATGTCTTCTTCAAGAGCTGATGAAACAACTGAACAGCGTGAAACACGACTTGAAAATGTTCGAAGCAGGATGTCTTCTTCTAGAGCTACTGAAACCATTGAACATCGTGAGGCCCGGCTGGAAGTCGATCGCCGGTTACGATATGGACGATTAATAGAAACATTTAGAGGTGATTTAAAGTTAGCAGCATTCAATTACGAGAAAGACTATGATTACAATGTTGCAATTGGGCAAATGGAAAACATTTGTTTGTATTGTCATGCTTTAAAGTTCCACAATAAATCGCCTGGAATGTGTTGTTCAAATGGAAAAGTGAATTTGCCTCCTCTGGATGATCCACCTGAACCTCTTCTAGCTTACGTCTCCGGAACTACTGAGTTATCCAGACATTTTCTACAAAATATTCGAAAATACAACTCATGCTTTCAAATGACATCTTTTGGAGCAACCCAAATTATTAAGGATGGAGGTTTTATGCCCACGTTTAAAGTACAAAGACAAATTTATCATAAAATTGGTTCACTTTTTCCTCTCTCTAACAATGACTTCAAGTTTTTACAAATTTACTTCATGGGCAACGAGGAGGCGGATACTTAACAACGTTGTGCTATTAGTCCAGGAGCAAAACGTGAAATAATATCAAGTTTACAGATTTTATTCCATGAACGCAATCATCTGGTAAATTTATTCAAAACTGCATTGGAGCAAATGCCGTCAGATGACCACAGAGTAGTTATTCGAGCAGACAAAACACCGTTTGGTCAACATGAAAGACGATTCAATGCTCCAACAATCAACGAAGTTGCTATTGTTATGGTCGGAACGGATTTCAACCGACGTGATATTATTATCCATTGACAAAATGAAAGCCTACAGCGTGTTACTGAAACACACAGATCGTATGATGCTCTTCAGTATCCAATGCTCACATTTTGATTTGGTTAAAGGACAAGATTACTCCGACTCAAATTGATAGTGTTATATCAGCTGAATTATACCTAATCCCTAAGAAGATCCGATACTTTTTGAAATCGTTAGCAAAAACATGATACATGGGCCATGTGAAGCCGTGAATCCCAATTCACCTTGCATGAAAGACGGAAAGTGTTCGAAAAAATATCCCCGAAAGATGTATCAGGAAACACAAACTGGTGACGACGGATATCCACAATACCGGAGACGAAAACCCGATGACGGAGGACACACAGCCACTATCAAAGTAAACAATGTGCATCATGAGGTAGATAATAGCTGGATTGTTCCTTACACTCCGTTACTGTCGAAAATATTTAAAGCCCATATTAACGTTGAGTACTGCAACTCGGTTAAGTCAATTAAATATATAAGTAAATACGTCAACAAAGGCAGTGATATGGCAATTTTTGGACTTTCGAATACAAATTCACCATTCGATGAAGTCACGCAATTTCAAATAGGACGTTACATCAGCAGTAATGAAGCTGTCTAGCGAATTCTAAGTTGTAATATTCACGAGCGTTATCCAACAGTTGTACATCTTAGTGTATACGTAGAAAATGGACAACGAGAGAAATACGCAAGCTCTTTGCAATCATATTAAAAACATGCACGCACACCTTCTGTAACCGATCTTTTGGCGGCTAACACGTTTTTTTTTTATTGGAATATTCTACAGCCGCGTGGGGGGTTCTTTGCCACCAAATAAACTCCTAGATCGCACAAATCTTTACGTGTTGCAAAAAAAAAAACAAAACAAAGAAAACATACAGCATCCACACTCATGTGAACTTCCCCAGTTCAACATCATCATCATTAAAAAACTTAATGTACCATTTTAATCAATTTATTAAATGTTAAACCAAATTGTAATTATTACACATATTTCTTTTGACAAACATCAAAAAAAAATTGTATCCATATATACTATGTATACATATATCGGTACGAAATTCAAAAAAACTTGTAACTGAAACAATTGAACCGCAAAATAAATTTAGCACAAAATTATGCTGGGAGCACACAGAATCACAAATACACAAATAATTATCAAAAAAAAAACTCACCAAGTCGCCAAGAGTACTCTCCGCAATATGGAAGCTGAAAATTCAAAATTTATATTATGTGCTCCTCACACACTGCACTGTATATCGTAAAATTTTAAGCCCGTAAAAAAAACTTCCTTAAACTTTACCGAAATTACTAAATATATACGTATACACGCTTTTCTTTTGTATATGTATGTATGTACAAACAATTTTTTCTTTTATAACTATCACAGTTTCTAACCCGATTTTCTTAACTTTTTAATTTTTTTTCTATCGCACATTTTTTCTTAAACAATTGTTTTTTTATTGATCACTATTCACACACACAATCTTGGGTAGATTCCTATTGATCACTGCGGTGGAATGGAATGAGCTGGAATTCTTAGGTTGGTGACGTCATATAGTTATTTATCCACTAACCGTTTTTTTTTATGGGGCTCCGCTAAGACTATAAATGAAAATATTCTTAGCACTGATAAAACGAACTTCTATACGATAACTTACCCGCTAATGCAGCGGTCCTATCGTACGAGACATAAATTTTGCCAATTTATGATTTAATATTTGTTTTTATCTATGTACATGAAAATACAAAAATCAATAATATTCCACAGAAAAAAAATTCGTTTAATGAACTATTAAAGCTTACCGTTCAAAAAAAAATGTTAACTAATAACTAGCCAGTATCCACTAAGTAGTTTGATAGAAATTTCTTATATTTAAGAAATTTAATTTTTTTTTCTTCCGACACTTTTATATTAATAAGATAATATTTGATCTTATTGCCACAAAAAAAAAAATGTCTTTATCACTTAATTTAATACCGGATATATTTTTTTAAAATTTAGTTCTATCGCCAATTTTAGGCACAAGTTTCATCGCGGTAATCTCAACAAAATCTGCATAATCAAAAATTTTACATTTTCTAGAAAGGTAGTTATTATATACAGATTTATATTATATACTTTCCGGAATATATACGCGCCTTTTATTATGTATATAGCCATCCATTTATTTGGATACTTAGCTATGTATATTTCAAACATACAAATGTCGAAATACAAGTACCACGTATATACTCTACAGATGCATACGACATCGTTTATCCTATACATAACAACAATCGCAAAAATGCATTTATTTTATTACAATAATAATGACTCACTACTCATTATCATCGAAAAAAAAAGAGAAGTAAATAGGCCGAAATACATAAAACAAATAAATAAAAGTTCAATGACCTATTTACTCAAAAAAAAATCAAATCCAATGTTCTATATATATTCATCTTATATACTTATTTAAACTAAAGGATGTCGTATACTACCATACTTCAACGATCGTATTTAATTTTATTACCTAACAAAACTTATTTGATTGGCCGTAACAGGACAGGTTTTAAAAGTTTATTCGCAAGCAATAACTTGTAGAAGCTGAAAACAAACGCCATTCAAAATATCTCATGTCACGTCTCAGAAAATAAAAATGAATCCATTGGTATATAATTATGATGGTTGTAAATCCTTCCCATGATAAACACCTAATATTTTGCCAGATTCATCCTTTATTTGATAATTTACATTACCGATCCTTTGTATTATTATCCCTTTCGTAAATTGTGGTGCAAATTTTGCGCAGAACTTTTTTGTTGCGTCACTTTGAGGATGTGTACGGACAAAAACAGTTTGACCAACCGTATAATTGATGGGTCGAGTTCTCAAGTTGTATCTGTTTGCACTTTTCGAGTAAGCTTTTTCTATGTTTGCCTTGATCTGGTTGTGGATGATTGATAATCTGCTTGGTAATGGAAGCATTATTTGTCCATCTGATATTGCCCCAAGTTGCTTTAATAATTTATAATCCTGAGCATGATTAATTTTATGATATCCAAATAACAGAAAATGCGGTGAGTTTTTAACAGTTTCGTGTACTCCGTTGCGAAGTGCAGACGCTATTTCTGGTAAATGCTTGTCCCAATGTGTGTGTTTGTCCCCTATGTACGATCTTATTGCAGCCAATATGGACCGATTGACTCGTTCTGACTGATTTGATTGTGGCGAATATATTGCAGTCTTTGAATCAGTGACACCATATTGATCAAGTAGCTTCTTGTACTCAGCACTTTTGAACTGGGATCCGTTATCTGAGTGGATGGTTTCTGGTACTCCGTATACAAAAAATATTTCATTTTGTAGAAATTCTACGATCTGTTGTGAGCTACCTTTACTTAATGCTTTTAAAACCACGAATTTTGTAAAGTGATCTAACACAATAAGAATGACGGTTTTTCCCTGCGTTGATCTTGGATAAGGACCAAGTAGATCTATATAAACTCGCTGCCATGGCCTATCAATTTGGTGCATGTTTCCCATAGGTGGTCTCAAAATTCGGTTAGTTGCCTTAGACATTTTGCAAATGTCACATTTTGCAATAAAATCCCTCACTTCCTTGCTCATACCGGGCCAATAATAGTATCGCCGTATTCTCTCTAATGTCTTAGCGATTCCTCCATGTGATGATAATGGATCACAATGCTCTTTTTCGATCAGCTCGTTCCTTATTTTCGCAGGTGTCCACAATTTCCATACTGAGAGGTCAGATAAATCATTTTTTTCCCTTGGTTCCAATCGAATGAATATTCTCTCATCATTGACAGAAAAGGCTGGAAAACTATTTGGATCAGCTTCAATCTTTTTCCTCAATTCCTTGTACTCCTCGTCTTCGAATTCAGAAGAATCTATATCAGGAAGAGAATTAAATTTAGTTATGCTCGACAAATGCTCCTCTGTGGTATCGCAATAAATTCGTGACAACATATCAGGAACGACATTGTCTTTGCCTTTTTGGTGTTCAATGGAGAATCTGTAGCCTTGAAGCTTCAAACTCCAACGTGCAAGTCGACCACTCAGATCCCGTTGTACCATAAGCCATTTTAGACTAGCATGATCCGTTATTATGGTAAACTCATGGCCTTCCACGTATGGTCTGAATTTTTTAATAGCCAATATCGCTGCCAAACATTCTAGCTCAGTTACTGAATAATTTTTTTGAGCTTTATTCAGTTTCTGTGACATGTATGCTATGGGCCGTTCATTTTCTTCAGCATCTTTTTGGTATAGAACTGCACCCACGCCTTCCGTACTAGCATCACATCGAATGAAGAAAGGTTGATCGTAACAAGGATTAACCAATACTGGAGCTGTGGTAAGAAGTGATTTCAAATTATTAAAAGCGTCTTGCGCCTCTTGAGTCCAATTGAACTTTCCTTTTTTCAAACAATCTGTTATAGGAGCCGTGACTGCTGCAAAATTGAGTATAAACCTGCGGTACCATCCAGCCATACCAAGTAGTCTTCTTGTTTGCTTGACATTTTCAGGTGGAGGTAGATCTAAAATCGCATCAATTTTACTAGGATCTGGTCTCAAGCCGTCTTCGCCTACTAGATATCCTAAGTACCTTATTTCCCTCATCACAAAGTTGCTTTTTTGAACGTTAATAGTCAGTCCCGCCGTCCGTAACAAGTCTGCGACCAACTCTAACAACTCAAAGTGTTCCCTCAATGTGGCGGTGATGACCAGCAAATCGTCAAGATAGACAAAAACTCTATCATGTAGTTCATGCGGTATTACTTGGTGCATCAGCCGACACATTGATTGAGCTGCATTACACAGCCCAAATGGCATCACTCTGAATTGATAGAGTGGCCGCCCCGGTACTGTAAATGCCGTCTTGTCGCGTGAGGATTCCGCTAGTGGAATTTGCCAAAAGGCGTCCTTTAAGTCAAGTCCTGTTATGTATTTCGTATCAGAGAGTCTTCCAAGAAGTCCGTCAATTATGGGGAGAGGATAAGCGTCTTTTTCTGTTACCGAGTTAAGTTTTCGTGCGTCTAAACATAGTCTGGTCTTTCCGTTCGGTTTCCGTACAATCGTCACTGGCGAACTCCAAGCACTTTTGCTTATTTCAATTACACCAAGGTGTAACATTCTATCAATTTCTTTGTAAAGACATTCCTGTACGGCAGGCGATATAGGGTAATATCGTTGTTTAATTGGTCTTACATCTTTTTTGACAACAATTTCATGCTCGTACAGGTGTGTCTTTCCCAGTCCATCTTTGGAAAATGAAGGAAATAGGCTTATGACTCTATCACATTCGTGTTATTCTGATTCACTCAACACGTGCGAATTATTTTTTTCTGTTTCGATTACTTTTATTTCACTAACGTGGACAGTTGGCACAATGTTAAAACGCTCCCAAAAATCAATCCCAAGGTATACTTCCGATTCCAAACTGGGGACTATACAAAACTTAATATTCTCCGTTTTAGACTCAAAAGTGACAGGTAACCATACATAACCTTCTATTGCATTGCGTGTTCCGTCAGCTGTTCTTATAAAGGAGTTGAGCTTACTGTATTTGGTTTTGGACTCAGCTAAAAACTGAAGAGAATTTTTGCCTAAAACGCTTACAGAAGCACCGCTGTCCAGTAAGGCATATACAGGTTTTGACGCAAGAGTGATTTTGGCGTAAGGACGTGGATCATTTTTAACAAAATTATTTGAAATAGTTGAAATGCAATGTTTTATTAATAATTTTTTATTTTTGAAATATGAAATAGAACGATATGATTTGTTAGAATTATGTAAATGAAAATTTTGATTATGAATACTATTGTTGGAAATGGCTATTGCTGCTTCGACTGATTTTGATGGTTTGGTAATACTCTGACGTTCGTTATGTTTTGAGGAGTAGACTGATGAACCTTTGAGTTTTCTCCCGAGTGCGATCCCCTCGACATCATCACACTCGGTCGAGTGTTTTCCTGCGTGTTTTTCCGGCAGTTTTGACAATGCGGTTTCCGAACATTTGCCGCTCCACAACCAAAACAGAAGATTTCAGTGAACTCATTTAGGCAATCCTGGTACCTGTGACCTATGTCTCTACAATTCCAGCATATTATTTGCATAGTTTGGTCGCTAGAAAGATTCCGTCGATCTGGAGGTTTTTGAATTATGGCCTCAACAGAGAATCTGGGTTCATTTTCCAACTCCCTCCTGTATTCCAATGGTTCATTTTGTTGTCTGGGTTGATTTATGCCGCCTCTGCTATTTTCCATTTGCATCTCGTTCACCAAGGGTCTGCGTCTCAAATTGCTATCACTAAACCGCCTGGGATCGTAGCCTGTCTGGTCCCACATTCTCTCGTATCGCTGACATAATGTACGTAATTCTTCAACCGTCGTCACAGAATTTTGGTGTGGTAGTGTCACGTTCCGTAATGCTGGATTCATATTTTGGCATAATCTGTAAATAAGCTGGTTTTCATTTAATCGATATCGTAGCCTGGTATTTAACTTTTGGATCGCCAAGGCGAAATCTGAGAAACATTCTCTAGGATTCTGGAATCTGCGCAGTATCTGCTCTTTAGTTTCTTCCTCGAAGTCGTAACTACTGAAAAATGAAAGAATTGCCGTCTTCATAGAGTTCCATGTTGCATTTGGATTGGTCGATTTGTGCACCCAGTACCAGTCTTCAGCCTTTTTCGATAAGAAGAGGTGTAACACCTTAGTAAGATCAGCTTCTGGAAATCCATCGTCTGCTGCCATATGTTCAAGCCGATAGATAAAATCGTGCACATTTGTTGACTCAGTGCCATCGAACGACAAGTTCCATCTCTGACGTAATTTGTAAAAATTATCCTGTCGAAATTGTTGAACTGGTTGCCGAAAGTGGTCGAAATTTCTATTTTGTTCTCTAGCATTTCCGTGGTTTGGTAAACTTGTGTTACCGCCAATCCCTCGCTGATATTGTGTAGGTTCTGCTTGCTTAAAAATTTGAGCAAAAGGTTCTTGGCTTTGACGTGCTCCAATTCGCGAAAAAAAATCAGCGACAGTATTTTTTTCTTGCCTGGTGTTTGTTGAATTAAAATACGCTGATGGAGCTGGTCTGATCTCTGTATTTGTTGGACCTGTCGATGGACCAAGAACGACTGAGTTGGAGCTTAGATTTGGAAATTCAGTGTTTACCAGCGTATCTATCTTTTCATTAAACGAACTAGATTTTTGTGTCATTGGTGAAATCATCTCTTCTGCCATTGGTTTACTAACTTCTTGTGGTGGAGCCATCCGATCATTCCATAACTTCATACACCAATTCACGCCTCTTCGCCAGTTACTGAGCAATCCAGTGAGTTGTGGTGTCTCCCCGATACTGTGCTGAAGCCTTTCGGTTCTTGCTCGATAATGCAACGTCTTTGCCAAAGCCACTGTTAGGAATTCAATTGTTATTGTAGGTCCTTCACTTGACACTGCATTGGATAATTCTGTGTACTTTGATAAACACAGTTCGATTTCATTTTGCGGATTCGTGGCATGAGAATTTTTTGGAATTGCTGTTTTGTCAGCACGTTCAGCTTCTAAACTATTAAACAGAAGTTGCTTTGCGTCTTTAGCCTTGCTTGACAATCCTCTGACACTATATTCGACCTCTAATTCAGGTGTGGACAAATTTTCAATATATGTTTGTGGATCCATAATGAACTGAATTAATTAAAGAAACAAAAATAAAAAATAAGCAAATCTATATGCGAGTGCAACCCTCACAATAAAAATTGACAAGACGACTAAAGTCAATCAATATATTTTAGTCGTAAATAATATAAAGGTATCATATTAAATTCTAACTTGTGTAAATTCAAAAAAAATCTTAGCTAAACTAATAAGAAAAGAAACCTCTACCAACAATAAGATTACTAACTATAAGAAAAATAAAGCCTATACCAAATAAAAAAAATAAAAATAAATTGTTGACCCCAAAAATAAATTGACTTAACAAAAGAAAAAAAAAAAAATATGCCAAAAATATAGGTACGTAAATATGCAAACGCAAAACCCCAAATATCAAATGATTTATGTCGCAAAAAAAATTAAATCTTAGATTAGATCGCAAAAAAAAATTAAATATATTTAAGAAAAATATACGAATTTTCAATATAAAATGTACATATTGATGATGATGATGCTGATTTTGGTTCAGATTCAAATGAGCGTAAACACATATTTAAATTTAAAATTCAGAACTCTAAAAAAAAAAAATGTATAGTTTAGGATTCCCACAATGAGTATCGCAAACAGGTATCATTGAGATTATATCACAGAGTCACTGTGTTTCTGATCAATGAATTCCCGTTACGATTCAATCATCGTAGACCTTTAAAAAAAATGAAGATAAGATGTATGAAACAAGTAAATCTTCCTATGCGGAAATCAGTTAAGAGCAATTTAAAGGAAATCGTGAAATCATCGCGTGTCTAACAATAAATTGTCTCCACTGAAGTCAACGCATATTCCGATAACTCGTTAAATACAAATTATTAATAATCGGAATTAACATGTTATAACCACCCGCTATAAAACAAAATAAAATAAAATAAAAATAAAATTAATTAATTGGATTGAAATTAAGATTTTAAATAAGCGGTTCTTTTGGCTACACAAGTTGAACAGAGAAGCTGTTAGGATGTCTTCTTAGGACTACCTCAAAACTGTAAAAAAAATTAAAGTTACAAATTATTTTATAATCACATGTGTTTCAAAAAAATTCAACCAAACGATTTTTCTAGACCTTCGTGACCTATTTAACATTAAGTTAAATGACCTTGAGGTCCCTGTTTCGGCGCCATTTTGTAACCGATCTTTTGGCGGCTAACACGTTTTTTTTTTATTGGAATATTCTACAGCCGCGTGGGGGGTTCTTTGCCACCAAATAAACTCCTAGATCGCACAAATCTTTACGTGTTGCAAAAAAAAAAACAAAACAAAGAAAACATACAGCATCCACACTCATGTGAACTTCCCCAGTTCAACATCATCATCATTAAAAAACTTAATGTACCATTTTAATCAATTTATTAAATGTTAAACCAAATTGTAATTATTACACATATTTCTTTTGACAAACATCAAAAAAAAATTGTATCCATATATACTATGTATACATATATCGGTACGAAATTCAAAAAAACTTGTAACTGAAACAATTGAACCGCAAAATAAATTTAGCACAAAATTATGCTGGGAGCACACAGAATCACAAATACACAAATAATTATCAAAAAAAAAACTCACCAAGTCGCCAAGAGTACTCTCCGCAATATGGAAGCTGAAAATTCAAAATTTATATTATGTGCTCCTCACACACTGCACTGTATATCGTAAAATTTTAAGCCCGTAAAAAAAACTTCCTTAAACTTTACCGAAATTACTAAATATATACGTATACACGCTTTTCTTTTGTATATGTATGTATGTACAAACAATTTTTTCTTTTATAACTATCACAGTTTCTAACCCGATTTTCTTAACTTTTTAATTTTTTTTCTATCGCACATTTTTTCTTAAACAATTGTTTTTTTATTGATCACTATTCACACACACAATCTTGGGTAGATTCCTATTGATCACTGCGGTGGAATGGAATGAGCTGGAATTCTTAGGTTGGTGACGTCATATAGTTATTTATCCACTAACCGTTTTTTTTTATGGGGCTCCGCTAAGACTATAAATGAAAATATTCTTAGCACTGATAAAACGAACTTCTATACGATAACTTACCCGCTAATGCAGCGGTCCTATCGTACGAGACATAAATTTTGCCAATTTATGATTTAATATTTGTTTTTATCTATGTACATGAAAATACAAAAATCAATAATATTCCACAGAAAAAAAATTCGTTTAATGAACTATTAAAGCTTACCGTTCAAAAAAAAATGTTAACTAATAACTAGCCAGTATCCACTAAGTAGTTTGATAGAAATTTCTTATATTTAAGAAATTTAATTTTTTTTTCTTCCGACACTTTTATATTAATAAGATAATATTTGATCTTATTGCCACAAAAAAAAAAATGTCTTTATCACTTAATTTAATACCGGATATATTTTTTTAAAATTTAGTTCTATCGCCAATTTTAGGCACAAGTTTCATCGCGGTAATCTCAACAAAATCTGCATAATCAAAAATTTTACATTTTCTAGAAAGGTAGTTATTATATACAGATTTATATTATATACTTTCCGGAATATATACGCGCCTTTTATTATGTATATAGCCATCCATTTATTTGGATACTTAGCTATGTATATTTCAAACATACAAATGTCGAAATACAAGTACCACGTATATACTCTACAGATGCATACGACATCGTTTATCCTATACATAACAACAATCGCAAAAATGCATTTATTTTATTACAATAATAATGACTCACTACTCATTATCATCGAAAAAAAAAGAGAAGTAAATAGGCCGAAATACATAAAACAAATAAATAAAAGTTCAATGACCTATTTACTCAAAAAAAAATCAAATCCAATGTTCTATATATATTCATCTTATATACTTATTTAAACTAAAGGATGTCGTATACTACCATACTTCAACGATCGTATTTAATTTTATTACCTAACAAAACTTATTTGATTGGCCGTAACACTTCCGATCCTAAAGGTCTTTGGGAAAAGCACAAAGAAAGCCTTAGTGAAGATATACTTTGGCAAGCACGTAGAACAAATCCCGATATGGAAATACAGTTTTCAGCAGACATATTTAATGAAGCACTTATATTACTCGAGGATGCATGCTTATACCACAGAAAAGAATAAACAGATATGGAAGTTCCATGTCAAGTATTTACATAGAAATATTCAATCAAAAAAATGTATTCCTGCTCTAATCTAACCTAACTGGGAAAATATAATACAATAATATGTTTCGCTTCTCTTTTTTTTTGATTTTTATACAAAGAAGAGAAGCGAAATATGTAATATTGAATTATATTGTCTCTGTCTTAACTGGTTAGATTAGAGCAGGAATACATTTTTTTGATTGAATATTTCTATGTAAATACTTGACATGGAACTTCCATATCTGTTCATTCTTTTCTGTGCTTATACATTAATAACAAAGTCATTTACGTTACTGTCGAAAATATTTAAAGCCCATATTAACGTTGAGTACTGCAACTCGGTTAAGTCAATTAAATATATAAGTAAATACGTCAACAAAGGCAGTGATATGGCAATTTTTGGACTTTCGAATACAAATTCACCATTCGATGAAGTCACGCAATTTCAAATAGGACGTTACATCAGCAGTAATGAAGCTGTCTAGCGAATTCTAAGTTGTAATATTCACGAGCGTTATCCAACAGTTGTACATCTTAGTGTATACGTAGAAAATGGACAACGAGAGAAATACGCAAGCTCTTTGCAATCATATTAAAAACATGCACGCACACCTTCCGATCCTAAAGGTCTTTGGGAAAAGCACAAAGAAAGCCTTAGTGAAGATATACTTTGGCAAGCACGTAGAACAAATCCCGATATGGAAATACAGTTTTCAGCAGACATATTTAATGAAGCACTTATATTACTCAAGGATGCATGCTTATACCACAGAAAAGAATAAACAGATATGGAAGTTCCATGTCAAGTATTTACATAGAAATATTCAATCAAAAAAATGTATTCCTGCTCTAATCTAACCTAACTGGGAAAATATAATACAATAATATGTTTCGCTTCTCTTTTTTTTTGATTTTTATACAAAGAAGAGAAGCGAAATATGTAATATTGAATTATATTGTCTCTGTCTTAACTGGTTAGATTAGAGCAGGAATACATTTTTTTGATTGAATATTTCTATGTAAATACTTGACATGGAACTTCCATATCTGTTCATTCTTTTCTGTGCTTATACATTAATAACAAAGTCATTTACGTTACTGTCGAAAATATTTAAAGCCCATATTAACGTTGAGTACTGCAACTCGGTTAAGTCAATTAAATATATAAGTAAATACGTCAACAAAGGCAGTGATATGGCAATTTTTGGACTTTCGAATACAAATTCACCATTCGATGAAGTCACGCAATTTCAAATAGGACGTTACATCAGCAGTAATGAAGCTGTCTAGCGAATTCTAAGTTGTAATATTCACGAGCGTTATCCAACAGTTGTACATCTTAGTGTATACGTAGAAAATGGACAACGAGAGAAATACGCAAGCTCTTTGCAATCATATTAAAAACATGCACGCACACCTTCCGATCCTAAAGGTCTTTGGGAAAAGCACAAAGAAAGCCTTAGTGAAGATATACTTTGGCAAGCACGTAGAACAAATCCCGATATGGAAATACAGTTTTCAGCAGACATATTTAATGAAGCACTTATATTACTCGAGGATGCATGCTTATACCACAGAAAAGAATAAACAGATATGGAAGTTCCATGTCAAGTATTTACATAGAAATATTCAATCAAAAAAATGTATTCCTGCTCTAATCTAACCTAACTGGGAAAATATAATACAATAATATGTTTCGCTTCTCTTTTTTTTTTGATTTTTATACAAAGAAGAGAAGCGAAATATGTAATATTGAATTATATTGTCTCTGTCTTAACTGGTTAGATTAGAGCAGGAATACATTTTTTTGATTGAATATTTCTATGTAAATACTTGACATGGAACTTCCATATCTGTTCATTCTTTTCTGTGCTTATACATTAATAACAAAGTCATTTCCCAACTTTGGTTGCCAGCACCGACACGCCATGGAAACATTGTTCGTGATAGAGTTCTATTACGAGAACAAAATTACGACGTTGGTGAGTTACGAGTTTTCGCTGAGACTCAAAAAAGTCTCTTAGTAGATGATCAAAGACAGGCATACACTAAAGTGATGCAATACATAGCAAACGGTAACGGAGGAATTATTTTTCTTGATGCACCCGGAGGCACTAATAATATACCAAAAATATACCAAATTTATACCAAAAACATTGTTTATCAAAAGGCTTTATAATAAAAATTATTAACTAAAATATCTTTATATTTATTATTCACTTTGATCTGGTTGAAGGTTTGTAAAAATGGAGTATAATTATTTGGCAATTGGTAACAAATACCAAACCAAAATTAATTAACTATCCTCACAAACAGGATGGCCAATAATATCATTACAAAATTTCTCCTGGATGCATTGACGGAGGCACCCGTTACTGAATACAGCTACTTATAATTTTCTTTTCGTGATTGCAACTACAGCGATGTAAAGAGAGAATTCTTGCATAACAATCAAGGTATTTGAATTATATACCTCCCTAAAGAACAAGGAACTGAGAAATTATATTTGGTTAGGTAGTTGGCACAAATCACTTATAATAGATTACGCCTTCGTGGATTTCGTTTTCGTAGTTTACTGCGCATTACGTCAACTGAGAGTTGCTAGTAAGATATTGCAAAGGAAATGTATGAAAAATAAGGAATTTGTCTAATAAATGTATAATATATGGATATATTATGGTTGAATATGGATGTATTATGGTTGAATATTTCTTTCCTCTTACAAAATAGGATCCATGATTTCAACAATCTCTTATTTGTTGGAAAAGAATGAAAACTATATGGGCAATTATTTATATTGTTATTACAACAATTAAATACAGCGCACCACATTATTTATTTAATTTAATTTAATTTTTGGATTCAATTACACACAATAATATTGTGAAACAAAACTGTTCACTCTCATTTGACGTCATTACTGCCAGCCGTTTATTTTATGATCCAAATAGGCAAAGTGCGCAAGGCGTAATCTATTATAAGTGATTTGTGGGTAGTTGGTTTGATAGATAGTATTATATTTGCTCGATTTAAATAAGAATCATTGTTTATTTATTTATTATTTAAAGAAATCGATTTAGTAAATACAGATAAGAATTTAACAGTACTAAAATAACAAAAAAAAGAACAAAAAATGCTTTTTAAACTCAAAATATAAAATTTTGCAAAAATTTATCAATAAAGCTTTTCAAATTACGTAAGTAACTTCAAGTATTTCTTGTGGGTTGGCTAATTATCTAGAAAAAAATAATACAGAAACTGAAAATACCGAAAATATCCAGAAAATAATCCAGACAACTAAAATACAGAAACGCAATTATCAAAGTGGGAACAAATTAAAATTAAAATTTATAAAATATCTATCGAATTGTACTTTTTCCGTAAAGTTCTTAATATTTACGATAATGGAAATTGCTTCGTCAACTTTTCAGACATAGATCAAAGGAATCGGATCGCTCCACAAATGTTTCAAGTTATTTTGTGGTTCGCTTAATTCGTTGGAGCGAATTGCGGAATGAATGCTTTGTTAACCTTGCAAACATAGATCCAAAAGAATTGTACCGCTCGTATCGCTTCTACTGATAAACACTTCTAACGGTTTTTATTGAATATTACTGGGGTAAAAGAAACTTCCAACGATATGGAGCAATCACAAGAAAGTTTCATGAACTATGCCTGACAATGTTACAACAATGATGTATCATGTATTAGCATCAAAAATTATATGAAGACAAATGGGATTAGCCAGCTTTACAGCAAGGGAAATATTTTAGACAAAACGTAGAAGGTCTGGCTTATTCCCCAATCATATTATCAATATTGTTAAGTGTATATGTTTATGAACATTGAACCACATATCCCGTTTAATAACAAAATTTGGTTGATAATTTCAAACGAAAAATTCTTAACGTGAAAATCGAAATTTTTGGCGAATTAAAGAATTTGGACGTTGTATTTCCAATTATAAAAACAAACTAGAAGACTTTGATATTGACTTTAATCTCAACTGAATATTGTAAATAGAAAATTTGATGCAATGGTTAGTAAACAAATCCCTTTGTGTGATATAGCAAATACAAATGGTTGTCGTAGATGTTCCAAACACATACACATCAGTTGCTCCAAAATTTGATGGACTACCTAAAAGTCCATAAAAACAATCACCCGCTGAGACCTATTGTGTCGTTCATTAATAGTCCGATATACAAAACGTCCAAATATTTGGCTGACCTGTTGAAGGTAGCAATTAACAATAAAAAATACAATTGCAAAAATTCTTTTGAGTTAGTTGATTTACTTAAAGATCAAAACATCCCACAAGGATATGTGTCACCTCTTACGAATATTAATCTCAGGTTAGCTTTAGAGACAATTTCTAGTAAATGGCCAACCATAGAACCATACACACAAGGATTCCGAAAATAGAATTTCTAGATATTTTAGACTTCTGTTTAAAATCAGGATACTTCAGTGCTGCGAACATATACTATAAACAAATCAATGGTGTTGCAATGGGATCACCTTTATCACCCATTGTAGCAGACATTTTGACGGAAGTTTTGCTCGACACGGTTCTGAATGCTATTAATTTCAAGCAATTCAACATTATATTTGTTAGGAAATGTGTCGATGACCTGTTGTTATGTGTATCTGAAGGCAAAATTAATGATGTACTTTCTAAATTTAATACTAACTGTTTCGGCCTCAAATATACTTTAGAATTGGAAATAAATAAAAATTACTTTTTTTGGATACCTTATTAATTCGGAAAGACAATGGCCAAATTGACACCGTCTGGTGCGCAAAAAACATCGTTTTAACAGTTTCCATCCATTAAGCCAAATTATTAATACTGAATTTGGGTTTAAAACGGGTAAAGAAATTGACAACAGACACAACAGTTGATACCGACAAATGGGTGTGAAGTTTTTCCCAAAAATCCCATTTTTTATATGTTATAGTTTTACACCGTTAAATCGAATTCAAATTGGAAAAAATCTGGATCCCTATTGAAAAATTTAGTACTAAAAATGTAATTTTATTACAAAATCGAAAAGATCATTCGAATAAAAATTATTTCTTGAAGGGAATATTATTTAGGGTCGGCGTGCAAAAAATTTAGTCAGATAATTAATTAACTAAATAAATGATCCTTTAGTATTACTGCTAAAATTGTGATTAGAAGATTAAAATATAAAAGAAATTTATTTCGGGGGATAACGAAACCGCAATTTGAATTTTTAAATTTGAAGCACATTTATTTCTTTGGTAAGGGAATACCTTCTTAGCTCTGTTGATGAGGAATTTAATCAGCTATTTCGTGAAGTATCATAACTTGAGTCCAAATCTCTGGCAATGGCCGTTAATGGCCCTTAATCAAATTCCTGCAAAACTGCTATTGCCAGAGATTTGGACTCAAGTTGTGATACTTTACGAAATAGCTGATTAAATTTCCACGAAATTTCACGAAATAGCTGATTAAATTTTTAAGGGCCATTAATGACCATTGCAGAGATTTGGACTCAAGTTGTGATACTTCACAAAATAGCTGATAAAATTCCACATCAATAGAGCTAAGAACGTATTCCCTAACCAGAAAAATAAATGTGCTACGAATTTTAAACTTCAAATTGCGGTTTTGCAGGAATTTGATTACGGGCCAATAACGGCATTTTGGCGACAAATTTGAACTTAGTTTCTGATATTACACGGAATACCTGAACAAATTCGCAACTTTTCGACGTTTATTCACAGAAAAGTATTTTATAAACTAATTGTTTGCTAACATTTTTTATGTTTTATAAAACATTTAGGGGACTAGTTTTGGGTTCATGTTACACGCTGCGTTAGATAATGTTATGTTAAATGTTGCGTTATAATGTTGCTTTAAAATGTCATGAATATTTCCTCTCTTTTTATTTAATACATTAAAATAGAAACAAAAAATACAAAAAACATAGCGAGAACAGTTTCAGTGTTCACGTTACAAGTAAGCTGTGTTAAAAATGCCATGACACATCTTTGAGGCTAAATATTTCTGTGCGTCCGACTTTTTCTTGGTGTAATTTATTTTTTCAATTGTAATAATTGTATTGGAAATAGAATTCTTATTGGAACAAATTTATAATTTGTACTAAAATAGTTTGACGTTTATTTAATGGTTCGGAACTTTGGTTTTACATTTAGTACACTTATATTTGATCGAAATAGCTCGATAGGTACTAACAAAGCAAAATTAATTTAATAAATTTAATTAAACTAATTTAATATTCGGATTAAGCTATACTAAAAATTGTTTTGTTTTAAAAAACGCTAAATGTGTTTGTTTTATTATTTTATTCTAAAAAAATAGTACACGGTTACAGCACAAATTAACATTACGTTACGTTATGTAGGTATTCATTTACGAACTGAATCATGATATTTCAAAATAAATTAGCTTTGTGGTTCACATTTTACAAATTTTCTTATATAAGTTTGAATTAAAATTATGTCCGTTTAGTACATGGATTTTAATCGAAATTTAATTTAATAATAATACATTTATAGAAACATTTTGAATTCTTAACAGTGTACAATAAGCACCAACACATGCGAAATTCAATGAGAATCCAATAGAATTTTGTTTATTCCAATAGGATTTGTATACGTATATCTGGGGGAAAAAATGGGAAAAACTTCACACCCATTACCGACAATATCATAATGTATATATCAAAAAAACAAATACCCAAAATACCTAATTATTAAATTAATTAAGCGTGATTTACACGTATCGAACAAATTTTTGCTCGATGGCCAACAATTTTTATTAAAAACTAAGAGCTACGCGCAATAAAAAAAAATTTCATGTGATAAAAAGAGAAAAGTATAAAACAAAAATGTCGGACATGCTATAATTTTTTCGCGGTATAAAATCGACGATGTAATATTTTTGACGAATAGGGCAGGGCGATGGTTCTACTTTATTTATCAAAATTAACACTTTTTCCCTAAAATGAAAACTTTTCGAAAGTAAATTTTAATGTTGAATTAAAATTTTTAAAAAATAAAATTAAAGTGCTATAAAAATTTCACAAATCGCCATTTTGATTGTGTTTGTTTTCATAAAATATACTCGGGTCGAGTATATTTTATAGTTGAATTTTTGCTGTTTATAGTAACAATTGTAAAACAAGAAAAAAACGCCTAACAAAATTTTGTTCGACATCGAGCAACATTTTGTTTGTTTATGTTTTGTCCCTTTCTGGCAAAAGAAAATCATGATATACTATCTTTTTATTTTTTGCTAGACATCGAACAAAAATTTTGTTCGCTACGTGTAAATCACGCTTAAATCTTAGCCAAGTCAGCCGTTCTCATAATGCTACAAATAATAACAATAATGTTTCCAATTCCGTTGCCTCCATTAACCAAAGTCTAACATACAAATCCATTTTATATGTCAAAGGTCTAGTACTAGTTTTTGACATTTATTTGAAAAAAACCGCACACACCCAAATTATCATAGTCAATAATATGATAATTTGTGACAGCTATAAAATAAAATCATTTTGTGATTTACTAGCTGTAATTTATTTAACCGAAACCTGTAACCGAAAACCGCACACACCCAAATTATTACAGTCAAATCCTATGATAATTTTTGACATACACAAAATAATTCATTGCGTAATTGGTATAGTCGCCTTAGTACTTTATGTCAAGGAATTGATTTTCCTCTTTCGCTGTTTTCAGATGCATGTTTTCAACTGGGATTTGATTTTAGTTGTCTTGCTGGATTTTTTGTTGGATTTAAATCGCGTAATTCAGTGTTATTGTCAGTTTAAAAGTATCGTGAACATTCGATATCCAGAAATCGGAAATTATTCAATGATGCGAATAGATGCCAACTTCATAATTCTGTGGTTGTTTATATCGCATATCTGCATGTTCTATTCTCATTACATACACTTATTCAGCACCGCAATCCAATTTTCAAAAATATTACCTTTATTTACCGAGTATTGTTGAGTATTAACAATCGGCGAAGATGTCTTTTTCCGACCGACTCCTGACAAATCAATCAATAGCATAGATTTGAAATTTAGAATTATTTAATAATCGTTAATTTTATATAAAAATAAACAACAACCAATCTTATTACCCTGTGTTACTGCCACTACCTAGCCACAATATAAGAAGGTACAGTAAAGTAATCTTGATGTTACTTGTGTTGTGGCTTGTGGGTATCATTAATGTCATTTTCTCTCAACAAATCTTCTCATTTCTCGGAAATTATTATATTTACACTGAGATAATAAATATATGAGAAGGAGAAATACGTCAAAAAATTATTACACTATTCGGACAGCATAATAAAAAATTGTGAATGTAGGGGAATATTTTTCAAATAAATGTCAAAAATTAGTACTAACAAAAAATTATCATAGTCAATTCCTATGATAATTTGTAACAGCTACAGAATAAATTCATTGTTTGATTTACTGGCTGGGCTTGATGTACTGAACCGATTTAGTTAATTGGCGTAATTAAACCTTTATAAATGTACCATCCATGGCATTTTTTGTCCAAGCAACTATAAATTTCTCGAAAATTACTGTAATTAAAATGAAGCAACAAAAATGTCAAGCGGGGAAAAATACCAAACAATTATTACACTATTCGGACAGCATAATAAAAAATTGTGAATGAAGGGGAATATTTTTCAAATAAATGTCAAAAATTTGTACTAAAAAATATTTATCACAGGTTTCGGACACGGTCTTAGTGAACATATTTCTAAAATTTTGCAGAATTTCAATATAAATTGCCATATAACATTTTCGGCTGGAAATCCACTTAAAAAAAACTTTAGTCAACTAAAGGATAGAAGTCCGGACTTATTGCGATCCAATTTGGTATATTTAATACCATGTAATAGCTGTAACTTGAAATACATTGGTACTACTAAACAGCTACTGAAAAATCGCATAAGTTAACACAAATCCGACACTAGGGTACCTATAAGAAATCCTCAAGCTGTTACATTGTGTCAATACACACAGAATACAGGGCATATATTTGGATTTAATGAAGTAAAAATTTTAGAAAGTTCGAGAAGAATCGTATTTTCATAGAAATGGTTCATATTCTGGGCAATCGAGAAACTTTAATTAATAAAACGAGTGATACAAACGATCCCAGCAAAATTTATTTTGTCAAAATTAGTATTATGACGGTTTTGTATCACAGACACGTATATACGTTTTATGACAAGACGACATATATTGTTAATGGAACGGCACCTATCTTGCAAAAAAAAAAAAATTATTCTAGAAAGGGCACATGTCCAGGACATGTGCCTTTTCAACACTAAACGATTTATTTGTATTTTAAGGATAATTTTAATTACCACTTTGGTAGACCGCAAAAAAATGTCTATGCGGAACATGCGAAGAATTATCAGCAAAAATAAATAATACGATCCTTAATGATGACGCAAAACGGGTTGCGATAGCCGAAAAGATGATCCACGTCAAAAGATCTAAAAAATTTTACGACAAAATTAATGAAATCCAAAAAAAAAATGCGAAAAACAGCTCTTGCTAAAAAAAGAATCCGCCGCTACCACATATTCCCGTGTAGACAATTTTTTACTATCGGCAGCTTTGGATGAATACTTTTTGTATCTATGATTTGAAGAGAAAATGTAGCGAAATGTACCTTTATCACGGAGGAATGGCAAAAAAGGGGCAAATGCGAAGTATGCTCTTTGATTTCGTATAAAAATATTTACCACCTGAGTCTACCGAACTCCATATTTTTTCTGATGCAAGCTGCCCTGACCAAAATCGTAATAACACGGTATTACGATTTCTAATGCCTTTTTGTATTGAAAAAAACCTGACCAAAATCTATCAGTATTTCCCCGTTCGAGGCCATAGTTTTCTACCTTGTAATCGTGTGTTTACAGTAATCAAGAGAAATTTAAAGAAAATTGACAGAATTTATTTGCCAGAGGAATATGGGGCACAGTTCACTTCATTGCAATTTTTGAATTTTAATGTTTAGAGTTAGCTCCTCAAATTGTACGTAGTCTATGAATTGAGAATGCGAATAGATTTTTAGCGCTGACAGTTTAAATAATACTATTGGCATTGTTTGACAGCTCGGCATGTGTCTTACCTAAAAATAAGGCTATCTCAAGTAGAATCAAGAAATTATTATTCCTGTTGTTTTCTTTTATTGCTGATTAGTAAATTTGTCTAAAAATTAAAAATTGTATATAGAAATATAAATATTGAATATTTTAATCTTCCCACAGTTCGTTTAACCTCTTTGTACACAGTCAGTATAAGTAATAAAACAAGATTACATATTTAATTTATATTTATATTATGTAGTTTTATTATTTAAAAAAAAATGTATAAAAAACGTTTAATTATTATAAAATAATTTTACAGCAATAATCTAATTACAATCTATCACAAATAGTACCATTTGAGCATTTTCAGCATTTTTGTTTATGTATTTACAAAATGTTAGCTTAATTCTAAATTAATGTTATAGTTAATAAAATCTTATAAATTATGTATAATGGGAGACACATTCTTCATTGCAAAAACCAATCGACCAACAGATAGTACATAGGTATTCTTATTATTGATTTACAAGTATGTGTGAGCTGTAAATTTGAGATTTATGTTTATTGTTTATAAAAAGGGTGAAGGTTCCCACTTTTGATAAGTTTATAGCATGAAAATTCAGCTATTTGGCCACATGCTGACTATAAATATTGTATACAACAAATTTAAGACAACAAATTATTGTACGGTTTTGTACATACATAGTTTATGTTTTAGTGATTTTAAATAATTCTCTTTTTATTTAACCTAAAAAGTATTAAAATCAATTGTTTATGAATTAATATTTTGACACGCGTTTCAACTAAACACTACAGTTCATATTTTAATAGTTTTATAAGCACACACACACTCATATATACACACACACACACTAGAATATTTTTATTTTATTATATTATTTATGAACTAATCCGAGTCTGATAAATCTCTCTCCTGTTTTTGGGTGGCCTCTTACTAATCGCCATTTTTTTTTTAACGGACAGGAGCTGTTATCGGATTTGTCATGGCGCGTGATGATTTTCGTTTTTGCAGGAATGTTTTAACGGAATTGAACGGAAGTTGAAAATGATAGTAGGCTAGATATGGTAATGGATCCCAATACACAAATAGTGCTTCACGTTTGTCGAGCACCGTACCAATTAGTTTGCCGACCGAATTTACAGTTGGATTTTTTAATGTTTTCATTATGGCCTCGGGCATCCAATAGCGTCCATTTTCTTCAAGCAGTGGTCCAGAATTTTTACGCGAAAAATGTGGACACGGTTTATAGAGTATTTTGGAATGAACACCCGTGTAACATATATAGGGTAATGAAACTCCGACTCGTACCCCCAACAAAAGTAATTGTCCACTTTGATCGCATCGTACTAATCGGAAACTGATATGTCCCGATATTGGTCGCTGTAGCTTCACTTTGGCAAAGAAATTTTTCAACCAATTTTCCACGTCCTCATTTTCTTCGGCCAATAAATTACGAGATTCCTGGTTCACCGAGCACGTTACATTCGCAATTACACTGGAATCTTTGACTGTGGTGCATGTTACAAAATGATCGCCAAGCGGATCACGTATCACCGCCCATTGCTTTTGGTCACTAATTTCATGTATTAAATTAACATCGTTGCGGGATTGTGGCAAAATGAATTTATTCCGTTCGAGTACACCTTGTTTTCCACCAGCTATTAGAATATTGCGAAAATTTGCCATCCATCCAATTTCGTAAAGGCGAAATAAATCTTCGTTTGACGTTAAAATTCGATGTGGTGGCAACGGAATTCCATAAAAACGGCATTTTTTGATCACCTCGATCATATCGTCGAGCACGGACACTTCTTGGCCACCCGGCAGGAATGATGAACAACCTAATAGTTCGAGATGTGGTTTGGCTAATGAATCGTATAGGGCCGAACTTGTTGCACAAACTGGTACATAATGTGATGGCTTCTCTTTTTCCACAATGTCACACAGGGCTGATATATAAGTATGGTATGAATCGGGTTTTGGTTTTGGGACGGTATAAAATTTGCTGACCGCAGTTGAAAATCGGGCTAATCCAAATACGCCTTCGAAATCAAAAACCACGACACGAGCGCCTGATGAATAAAAATTCCGTGCCATATGTAATGTTTGTATGGTGCTTCCGCCACTCAATAAAATCGTTCGTTTCTGACGATTTCGTTCGGATGCAGGCGTAAAAGTCACCATTATTATGTATTTGATGAATTGTACTGGTGGCTCTAAAATTTTGAGCAAAATCCAAAGCCATGTGGTAAATATAAATGTTGGCACAATCAATATCCTTTGTTTTACTGACATGCGCAACCATTTGTTCAGTACATTCATAAAGATTTGCAATAAAATGAACGGCCATAAAAATAGCAACTTTATGACGAGGTATTTTATTGGGATTTCCGTTATTTTTTTTTCTTTCCCATTTTGGTTTGGTTCATTTGTGCCGATCGCTCGATCTTCCGGAATCAATGTAAACGTACTCGAATAATTACGACGCAATGTTTGTATTGGCGCCATTGATGTCGGTGACGTTGATATTGGTGATGATGGCGAATTTGGCGAACTCGAATTTGAATTATACGGTGTACACCGGGGTGTCGAACTTGCCGACTCGAAACGGGTAGTCCATGGATTATTAAACAAATTATCACGACTTGCTGCTGGCATCTTGAATGTCTTTTTATTTATTTTATAGCGCACTACTTATAACAAAAACAAATTTCACTTGGCACTTTAATTAATCCATTGATATTTAGGGCTATCCAATATTCCAATCACTATATAGTACTTTATAAACGATTTAAACGTTCTCGTTTCAGTTCAACACGATAACTGAAGATGCTATTACAGAATAATTATATTTTAAAGTAAAAAATAATTATAAAATTATTTATTTGTTCGGTTGTTGTTGTTGTTAAAATATCTGTAATCAGACATTTTTTTTTAAATATTCATGTACTTTGATCTACTTTAGAAGTTCATCAGTAGCCTATACACAATATGTAATGATGTTTATTTAAACAAAAAATTTGAATGATGGAGAAGTGATAAAGATTAAAGATTTCGAGTGTTTTTACTAAATGTGACTCATGATTAGAAGTACGAACCTAACTATAAACATACAATAAACATATCTACAATTTAGTTAGCGATAATTCGCCAGTATTTCCGTATCCATATCTGATTGTATAAATACGTTGTAGTAAAATAGTTTTCGATACGAATTGTGAATGATTTATTTTTGGAACTTGTGAACAAAATAAAAATATTCGTAATCTTGATCTAATATTAGGTTTAGTTGATCAAATATTACTCAATGATTAATTCATTAATTATTCTAATCTGTTTTAAGTAAGTAGGTGTGAACTAATCGTGTGTGTGGATAACCTAATCGATTAAATAAATTGTAAAATTTATTAAAAATAATCCTCCCCGGCGGGGAATCGAACCCCGGTCTCCCGCGTGACAGGCGGGGATACTTACCACTATACTACCGAGGACTTGTAAAGGAACTAAGTTTTAAAAGTAAAATGCATAGGTAATTAATATTATAAACTTTTTTGTTTAGGTAAATTCCGCCAAATATGTTAATGACTCAAATTAGAGTAGTGCTAACTGAATATTTTTATTTGAACAAAAGCCAAGGTGCAAAATGTTGATTTGTTTAAATTTTTGCGAAACTCTTCGATTTTCTGTCAGCCCAAGAAAATTCTAAACAAAAACTTAGTGTTTGCTTCAAAAGCGAATTGGCCTTACCTCCGGTTGTATTTTTCGATAAGAGCTTAATTCAATAATTCAAAATTGATACAAAAACAAATTAGTTTTGGCATTGAAAGAATACAACTTTGTAACGGCTTGATTAACCAATGTAGAGCTATAGGTTTACTCGAAGGGTAGATCTTCGCACTTTGTTCTTAAATTAGTATTAAGCTCATGATAGACTAATAAACCGCAAACTGAATCGAAAATACAATCAGAATGGTTCTTTAAAGGATCAGTAAATTACAAAATTAAAATTATGTATAAATTGTTGATATTAACGTATTTATTTAACAATTTAATTCAATAAGAAGGTTGAATCTTTAGTTAAATTATCATCAATACGAGTTTATTTTGATACATTGGCCATAAAGGATTAAATCTTATTCATGAGATTAAACTCAATATAAAGATTCATTCGTTTCTCAATCAATAAGCAATGATTTATTTTGGGAATTAATAAAATTAGTGAAGCACGTCAACCTAACATTTACTTTCAACCTTTCAAGTCAGTAGTACACGCGTACATTGATATCGCAGAACCAGAAGTCGCGCATTTTACTTACAGGTCTATTCTAACGCACAGTCACAGACGGTTTTTACCAACCATTTTGCCAGTGAGAACATCATACAAATATGGAAATACAATTTTATAAAAATAAATTTGTATTTTTAGCATTAAACGTGCATTGAAGCTTTAATATTGGTATGAATAAAAGTTTGTATAATTAATTTAGTTAAGTTTTAAAAATAATTTGGTAATTTTTATAATTTATTTTATATTTTGATAGACAATGACGAAAATAATCGCTTTTAATCTGCTTTATCATTTATTTAGCTAATATTTACACCATTTGCTGTATCATCTAGCGGAAATTTATATAAAACTCGATAAAATGTGTGATTGCAGTGTGGTTTACTATAAAAACAACTTATTCAGCGTTTTTACACGATTCTTTTCCATTTGGACAATGAAAATCGCATATTGTTGTTGCGTGAAAACAAAATGAAAAAGACATGATGGAAACCAAATGGAAAGATTTTTTTCATTCGATTTTTTCATAGAACGAGAATTGACCCCCAGGTTTGTATGAATTTTTAACTTGACGAACAAACATTTTTGACGTAAAATTTAGCGAGCTAAATAAAATACATTTTTTTAGCTGGCAATTTCGCTGAGCGGTATGCACCTTTGCGCGAAAAATTTGAATAAATATCAATTGTTTCATTCAAATTTAGATTGCGCCACCATAAATTCTCCAAACATTTTAGCCGCAATTTATCTCACAAGAGCAATAATTTGAAGATAAATTTTGACGCTTTTGAATTTTGGTTTATTTTATAATCGAAGTAACCGCGAAGTAAAATTAATTTATTTTTATATAAAGAAGACAGAAGTCAAAATGGCCGACTGACATTACAAAGTCGAGTATTTAGATACAGAACAGCTTACGATTTAGATCAGCAACGGTTGCAACACCAATAAAAATTATATCCTCTTCGTCACTGAAACCATTATTTTGTACTTTTTATAAACTATTTAGCAATTTTGAACAATTCTTTAGAAGTATCAAAAAGTAATAAACGAAAAGAAACTTCATTCAAAAGCAAACGAATAAAATTCAAACAAAATCATGATAAACCAATTTAAGAGGTATGAAAAAAATTCGTCATTCGGTGATTTGAAACTGTTTTTTTATAAACACTAGTTGCTAGCAAACAAAAACAAATCGAATTGTTTTGCGGCGATAGTTATTGGGCAAATTTTGTGAAAACAACGTAGCCTCGTGATTTTATCGCACCGAATGACGACATGCGCAAGAAAAGACGAATTTGAAACAGCTGTCAATCATACCTTTCAATTGGTTTATCATGAAACAAAATCAACAAAATTTATCTCTACACAAATTTTTAGCTTGACGTTTTATCTGTAATTTAATGGAGACTTGTGGAGACCGCGCTAAAATGTATCTTAGCTCGAGCTGCACACTGAGCTATACAGATAAAAAACGAGCTAAACAAAATGTGTAGAGATAATTTTTGACACTTCTCAAATTTGTTATTTTTTTTTTTTAATGGCGCCTAGGTTTTGAATATCAAATAATTGTTTGTAAAATGTTGGTGTTTTTTAATTAATTAAAGAATTTTGTGTTTTTTATGTTTTAATTAATAGAGAATTTTGTGTTATTTTGGTATTTTGAGTTTTAGCCACTTGATATTGATTGCTCTTTACCAATTTCCACTATCTCTTATTATTTTTCAATATATGTACTCAAAATCGAAATCTTCAATTAAGTATTGAGTGTCGGTATAATCCATTTTATAATAGTATATTGTATAACTAGTAAAGAAAACGCGTCATTGCAATACGAAAGTGAAATTTGCAGCCTGAGCGATAGCGAGATCGATTTAGAATGCGAAAATTAGCGTTTGTTCCAGCAGATCCACCAATATTCTTTTTTATCCGCGCAAGTGTAAAAGGTCCAACAGAGTTTAAATTTTCTGCAATAAGGTTGCACTGTCTTTCGTCGGTTTTCTGTTTCCCAATTTTGCACGCATAACTTATATTTGTTAAAAAACATGAAGGATCATTTATTTTGGTTTAAAAATACATATATACACGACTTTTTAATTTTTTATAAGTACCCTCAATACGTACTAATAAAAAGCGTATTCGATTGGACTGAAGAGTACAACTCTTTACTTCAGTTAATTGAGTTACTCTTCACTTAAATGAGTTACTGAAGAGAAGAGACTGTTCGATTGGTATTCTTCACTTCAGTTAAATGTCAAAATAAAAATAAAACAATTTATTTCAGTTTGGCTTGTGTTCAGAAAAAATGTTTCAACATTTAATTTTAGGTCGCAAATTCCCAACCAAACAGTCCCCTAAATCTACACGCGACAATAAAAACAAACGAAAATAAAGAAATTCAATAAAGAAAAACAAATAACTCATCTGAAGTAACTACATAAGCAAAATATCTCTTCTGTTAATTCAGTTGCTCAATTTTTAACTGAAGTGAAGAGTTGTCAATCGAACAGTCTCTTCACTTCAATTACTTCAGATACAGCTACTACTTCAGTTAATTCAGTCCAATCGAATACGCTTAAGGTTTTTTAATTTTGTTGCATGCGCGAAATTATTTTACAGCAGTTTTGGTTGCATTCATTTTTTTTTTTTTAAATAAAATTTTATATCGAGTTTTTTTCTCTAAAATTTGCACTTGGTTCCTATACTGGAGCCTAATCAAGCGCGTGATAAAAAAAAATTACGCTGGAAAAATATTTTTTTATTAAAAAACTGGAGCAGCCAAAACTGCTATAATTTCTATTTTTTATCCATACAAAACAAAAAATATCACTAAGGAAAACATATTTTAGTGATACGTATAGAGATACTCATAAAGAAAAATATATCGCTATTGACGATTGGAGCATCACGGATTCCACCTAGTGGACAATTTTTAAACTGAGGTACCTGATAATTTGACGTTCGAAATTATTGTAAACAATTCCAATTTTGAACTGTAAACACAATTTTTACTTACCGGATTGCTAATAATTGTAAATTATTCCAATTTCGGACTATAAAAACAATTTTTAATTACCGCATTGCTAAATTTTCTTTCGTCGCATTTGTGACAAATGTCATTTTATCAGGTGCATCATTTTAACTATTGTCCTCGAGAGGCGCTTTCTCTACTTTTACAATCGTCAATTGTTTCGTAATTAAAATGTATTAATGTAAACACACCAACAAATTTTATAAACAAATTACAGAAGACTGTCAAAGTATCATATATTTTATAAACAAAAAATATTATAAGTATTAGACATACGTTTGCTACTTTTTTTTTTTTATGTGGACGTACGTTTTTCTAGCATACTACAAGCAAATAATAATTTTTTTATTTATCACTAAAATTTGCGCTTGGTTAGGCTCTTGGTTAACTAGATTGAAAACATTATAAATAGGTAGAAAATTTGTTTCTTCATTAAAAGTATTAAGGGCCGTAATTTTAAACGAGGATAGTGATAAATCGGCGAATTTATCACCACTTTCGAATTTTTAAACATAGATAAATCCACTGAATCAAACCTGGATTAAAATTGTATCCTCGGATTTATACCTCGATATCGATGGCTAAAACAGTGGATACGGTTATTTTCGAAAATTCGGAAATAAAAAACGTCATCGGGGATTTGTCAAACTAAATATAATATGCATAATGAATAGCAAATTTAAATTTAAATTAATTTTTCAAAATTAAAGTTAAAAATGGAAAATATATGATACATATTTAATGAGTCTTCGTCTTCGCCATCAGAGTCTGGTGAATCAGATTACTAATATCGGTAATATTGTTGATACGATCTAAACATTCTAAAGTAGTTCACGAAATAACAGACTTTGAGTCTTACAATAAGGAGGAGTTTCGGCGCCGATTCCAGTTTTCTAAAGAACACATTACGTTCACTACTCGCTTTCCATTTTATTTATTTCTTATATAGGAATGCCACAAATCACCATATTGACTAAAGACTAATACGCAAGACAGACTCAAACTAGCTAGACGCGAATCCGAGATTATGTAATTATTTTTTCAGTCTATGTCACAACACGATTTACAAAAGCGTGTTCCATTGGCGTTAGTAAACTACTCATAAGTACTTGTATCTACTCACAACTACTCATGCTCAAATGATGGTGTAGTTGAGAAGTAGTTACGCATAAAATTATCGGTAGAGCGATTTTAGTTTAAAAAATTCCAATAGATGGTTGTATACCAGTTTTGGTTGTGTGGAATATAATTTTTTAACCCTAATCCAACCAACGTGTGCCTTTTTGGCTCATTTGGTAAATGCAACGATTTTCAAAATAATGTTAATTTAGTTATACATTTGTGTGTATTTTATTTTAGAACATTTCCATACATTCCATACAATGTACTTGGCATTCTACACTACTCCAAAAAATTAAAGGAACACTAATTTTTTTCAATTTTCTTAGTGTTTTTTGAAGAGCTGTATCTTAGTAACGTACGGTCGTACAGAGATGAAAAGAAAAGCATTTTAAAGCTTCAAATCTCTAGTTTTGAGACTTTTGAACGGAAAATTTTTGTGAGATACCGTTATCACGCAATCATAAGAAAGAGCGCGAAGAAAAAAAATTCTATTTTTTGTTTTTTTGTAAGGTGCCATGGGCTCGGGAAATTTTTTTTTAAGTTAAACCAATGCATAGGTCGGTTAGCCTGTTAATTAGGCGTAAATTTAATTTCATTCTGGTCTCTCTATGTCAACTCTTTGCTGAGATATCTGACTTTGAATCAAAAAAGATCCTTTTGCCTTTGATCATCGATATCTCAGCAACCAATGACTGCACAGTAAACTTTAGGGCAGCCTTAAAAACCTCAGTAAATTTCCTACAAGACCCTTTAATAATTAGTGGAGAACAAATTTTTTTTTCACCCTCAATACTGATTTGAAAAAAGTACAAAAAAGCGACTTTTTAGGTTGTCTTAGTAAATCTACCGTTACTTTACAAATATTGATGAAAAGACTAATGTTGACAGGTCATTTTACAGTTTAATGTACTCCTAATAGCCCTGTATTATTTTCAATTGATCCATCCAACCGTTTTTTCGGACAGATTGATCAAAGTTTTACAAAACATTTTGCGTTAGTTACTTGTTAACCCTTAATGATCGTACGATATTTTTTGTAATACTCGCCGATAAGAGACGATAGAAAATTAAATAAAGTTCTGCAATATGACCAATTATTATGGAACTTGGCCATTTCTCATCCGATTTTAGTGAAATTTGGTATGCGCGATGGAAATGGGATTCTAAAATGATTTTTGGATAAAGTTCTGGAATATGGCCAACTAGGATGGAACTTGGCCATTTTTTAACCGATTTTGATGAAATTTGGTACACACGATGGAAATGGGATTCTAAACTGATTTTTGGATAAAGTTCTGGAATATGGCCAACTGGGATGGAACTTGGCTATTTCTTAACCGATTTGATGAAATTTGGTGTTCGCGATGGAAATGGGATTCTATAATGAATTTTAGCTAAAGTTCTGGAATATGTCCAATTATGTAGGAACTTGGCCATTTCTTATAAGATTTTAATGAAATTCAGCATGTATAATAAAAATTGCGTTTTAAAATTATGTTTAGATGAAATTCTGGAATAAGCCGTATTAGGATGGAACTTGGCCATCTTTTATCCGATTTTAAACAAATTCAGCATGTACTATAGAAATAAAACTCTAAAATTATTTTTGGTTAAAGTTATATGTTAAAGTTGTAAGGCGCTTGCCTATTCCTTAAACGAATAAAAGAAATTCGACATGTGCTTTAAAAGTGAAAAACTAAAATCATTATTCCATGTATTTAATGATTTATTTTATCAATAATTTAAGAATCTCATTTTCATCGTGAATGCTGAAATTCATAAAAATAGGATACAAAACTTCCAAGTTCCATGACAATTGGCCAAATTCTGGAACTTTATCCAAAAATCAGTTTAGAATCCCATTTCTAAGGCACGTGCTGAATTTAATCAATATCGGATAAGAAATGGCCAAGTTCCTTCCTAGTTGGCCATATACCAGAACTTCATCCACAAATCAGTTTAGAATCCCATTTTCATCGTATATGCCAAATTTCATCAAAATCGGATAAGAAATGGCCAAGTTCCATCCTAGTTGGCCATATTCCAGAACTTTATCCAAAAGTCAGTTTAGAATCCCATTTCCATAGCCCATACCAAATTTCATGAAAATTGGATAAGAAATGGCCAATTTCCTTCCTAGTTGGCCATATTCCAGAATTTTATCCAAAAATCAGTTTAGAATCCCATTTCCATCGCGCATACCAAATTGCATCAAAATCCCATTTCACAACAATAACAAAAATTATTGCAATAATGTTTTTGTCTGTCAAGGGTATAAAACAAAAAAATATTCGAAGGAAAACAAACAAAAAAATTGATAAATCTCCCAGTAAGCAGATATTAATTCGAAAATTGATTTCGAAAATCGCCGATTTTAGCTTCGTTCAAAATTACGAGACAAAAAATCCACGGATTTATCCACGTTTAAAATTACCAAAAGTAACCTCGGCTAAATCAGTGAATTGTCGAAAACGATGGATTAATCCGTCGATTTATCCTTGTTTAAAATTACGGGCCTTGGTTAAATACATACACGTTTTTTTACTTATGTAGTGATATGAAATCTTCATCGCGGAAATTTTAAATTTAAATAAAACCAATCGTGTTATTTCGCATTGCACAACATTTTGTTTGTTTGTAGCACAATATTTTCAAAACAATGAAAATGTCAAATATTAATCAATTTCATATAGGTAATAGTTGCTTTCCAATCGACCAACCGCAAGCAACCGCTAGTAGAATGGTTTTTGTCTTTGCTATGGTCGCTTGGCAAGCTCAGATTTGGATGTTATGAGTAAAACATTGCCTCAAAATCGTAATTGTGTGCTATGTATTACGGCAAAGTTGTTATTTTTTTTATATAAAATCACTAAAAAAAAATCAATGTATAACGCGCTAAACAAAATCAATTAAAATTTCTAATATTACCATAAATATTAAGCGGTTCTACATTTAACCACCTGGCGTCGAAATTGTGCGTAACTGCTTCTAACTGCTCGTAATAAAATAGCAAGAGCAGATACGAGTAGATAATTTAGCGAAGACAAAAACCACTCTACTAACGGTTCACTAGCGGTTGCTTGCGGTTGGTCGATTGGAAAGCAACTAGCATACATATTTAAAGTGACTTTAAAAATTTGACAGGGTAATGCGGATATAAAATTGTATTAAACGAGCTAAAAATATTAAAATCGTTTAAGAGCCCTTATGTGGTGTTTACTTTTGGGAACAGAATTATTGAACGCAATCAACAAAACAAAACCAAATCACATATATATTTTTTAGTACACTACCATTGCGGCATTTTCGTTTTGCTTGCTTTGCCAGTCTCTTACACACTCTCGTTCGATACGGATTATGCAGCGCCGGCTCCAGATCTTTGAGCGCCCTGCACGAGAGATGTTGGAGCGCTCCTGTTTTTTTTTTTTAATTGATAAAGAATCCACAATCAATTCAATAATTTCGTTTACAATATTTTTTCCACAATAATGAAAATATAACTCGTTTTTTATAGGATTCGTTGAACGTGTGCCTGCATGACGAGGTCAAATTTGGCAAGTAATTCAATTAGGTCTAAATATTTTTCGTTGTTCTTGGCGTATAACATATCAGAAAAACCGCGGAATGCCATATTATTTTGAGAAAGATATAGAGCGATTCTCATCAATCTATTGAAAACATTTTTCCAACGCTCTGTTTTCTTTTGAATTATAAGTTATTCCGCTCGACCGATTGTTTTTCGATTTCAGTCTTCATTCCGTTTCAATCCACGGTTGAAAACATTTGGTTTTTTGATCACGGTATCCTTAGCTTAGCATTTTATTTATACCTACTGGTTACTGCCAAGTAAGAAATCAGCTGCCTTTTACGTGGGAACAGGTACTGTCTGAAATTCTGAAGTCGCATATTCAGGTGAACAGAATGCTTGTCGCAAGCTTTGGTCTGCGAGCGGTGTCTTATTTCCCACTTACCCTGCGGTAAATCGGTGAGGACATCTCAATATCCGCCACCTGGGGACTTGCTCGACAGGAGATTTGCAACTTTCACACGACGATATTTTAATCGAAAAGTTACAAACATCAAAATGGACTGAGATATGTCAAGAAAATCGAAAATGGTACTACCTGTTGATCGTTCACTTAGTATATATAGCTTTTGAAAAATATACCACTGCAATCTTGCATTTGCATTTAGAGCAGAGCCCAAAACCAATCTTACTCGCTCCAGCTCAATTTTGTTATACATAATTGGGCAAGCTAAAATCGTGTAACTGTTCTCCATGCCAAGTTCTGCGATTGTCGTATATTTATTTTAATATGTAATGACGCCAAACATATCTTACTATCTATTGCATTTTATTATTATTATTGTTGAAGGGCCATGTGAGCCTAAAAGATCTTTTGTGCTTGGACCCTGCTTAATTATCCGTCCAGCCAATATTCAGGCTCTTAATGAACCTGATCATACTGCCGTGGGCTTATTGTTTTCTCTCCTAGATGTACATCCAATAGACGCGGGTTATACGTCCAAATAAATCAATTATTACGGTAAAAGTTGACTTTAAGCGTCATTTTGCTTTATTATTACTCAATTCGAACGTGAATAAAAAACTATAATTTAAACATAAATCATTTACTGTTTTTTTCTGTTTATCGTCTTTTCGAGGAAGGTACCTGCATTTACTGAATTTAATAATATTATTTACCCTGACTATTGACCCGCAACCTAGTTTAGTTATTTAGGAATATTTTCTCGACTAATTAAAAAAAAACGTTTACCTGTGATTGGTCGAAATTAAGATGATAATCCGATATTACGCCTGATCTATTGCTAAATGAATTCTATAACTGATAATGAATTCGTCTTGAAGTCGGAAGCAACAATTATAATAATTATTTACTGGTATGACACAATTAAGTACGGTCAAGGTTTTTAAAAACTATATACAATGTAACAATATATTTTGTCTGATCATTATTGTATTGTTGTTGACGTACATTTCTGAGAGGGGGTCAATCACAGTAAACATACGAACAAAACGTGCTTTATGCGTAAACAACACAATCAAAGATTAAAATAAAGTATGTCTGTTGCTAAAAATGTATAAATAGACATATACAATACAAAATATATAACGAACTAACGAGTAAAGTAGCTACTAGTAGTTCACTATCAAAGTCCGATATTCAGACAATATACTCAAACTTATATTATTACACCATTATTGTGATAACAAATTATTTTACCAATACGAAAAAATATGTTTTTGTCACAGTAACAATTTATGTACTCCGCATATCACTTAACACCATTAGGTTATTGCCTTTGTTGGAAATAATTTCTAATCAACACAAGGTCATGGTAATATAGATGCAAATTGGTTTGTATATATTTACCGTACCGATAAGAACTCAAAAACACTTCTTATTTATTATGATTTGTTGTGGTGGATGCATTAATGCATCATCGCGGCTTGGGTCAGTAAACGCTTGGAACGTATATTAAATATCTGAAATTAGAACGAACCACACTTCCCAAATATTATCAGCCGGATTATCTTCTATACGGTCTATTTTTATATATCAGGTTTTCGTTCACTGTAAATATTCGCATAAATATAATAAAGAAATAATCACCAACCATACCAAGACAGTATGAATTGTGATGACCCAAAAGATTTTTTGTTTTATTTTTTTTTAATTGAATGGAAAATAATTTTTCGGTTTTGTATTATCACTAAAAAATACTAAATTTATAATTAGTTTAATTCTAGCAAAAAAAAGAAAAACAAAATTGTTTTGCAGATAAAACTCGTGTCGGTAACTGAACTTTGCAAATTATTCATTTTTGGTATAATGGTATGGAGAGGGAGAGCCGATTCTGAACAAATTACGTAACATAATCTTATACTTCTAAAATATTGTCCCGCATATTGTTTTTCTTAAATATTAATTGTAGTATTACAAAATGTACTAAAGTTCCAGACAATTCTAGATTCCAACACATTAAATTAACTGGATATGAACCGCATCAAAATTGCGTCTGTTCAAAGTGCGTTGTAAAGTGTGTAAAAACAGAGAAGTGTTCTACTCAAGGATATTGAGCTAATTTAAATAAGACGGAATTTTGATTCGTGATTCCAAAATACTTGAAAAAAAAAATTAAATCGAATTTGTCGATTCGTAATTGCCTTATCAAAACTTTGTGTACATGTACAATATTAATCATTCGATGATCTTGACTTGAGGAAATTTGTTTTTGATCAAAGTGTACTTATATTAAATAATATGTATATACGTTCTCGTATAATACGAAATGCTTACTAAAGCATAAACATTCATATAAATTATGAAACCATCAATGATTTTAAATTCAACATAAAAATTGCTTTCACTGTTAAGTAGTATAGGTAGAAATTTGATATATTGTGTTATATTTATTTTGAAGACGTTTGATAAAATTAGAAATTCGATAATTAATTGTCGAGTTGTTGTGATACTTGGAATTATTAGTTTGACGAAAATCTCAATTAATATAAGAAGCTGCTGTGTCCGAGTGGTTAAGGAGATGGACTTGAAATCCATTGGGTTCTACCCGCACAGGTTCGAATCCTGTCGGCAGCGAATGATTTTTATTGTTTTCCCCGGGTTACATATTAATATTGGCAACAGACTTAACATATTTTACTTGTAATAACTTTTGAAAATTATTTATGCCGGGTTTAAAACCAAACAACAATGATAAAATAGTTTTCACTTTAAGTAATGATAATAAATTATGACCCCGCCCGCCACCGCCTCACCCAGACTGGTCCTCATAAGTGGCAACAGTACTTTTGCTCTGGATGGTGTTGCGATACTGGCCAGTTTTCAGTTTAATAAAAACCAAACTAGCGAAATGATCGATAAATTTAGTGCGTTTTGATGTTCATTCCTTCCTGAAGACTTTCCCGCTCAATGATTTACATTCAAAGAAATTTTGAAAAAAAACAGTAGACAACACTGAAAAATCATTAAAGAGGAAGAGAGAAAAACTTCGTATTACATAGTTGCATTCCATAGCATTTCAAGTATTTACAGTTCTTGTGGTCGGTGTCTTTGCTAAATTATCTACTCGCAAGTTTAATTGATTTCCAATTAATAACTAGTTTTCGAACAATTATTATTCACTTTCCAATTGCAACCTCAGCCAAGACACATTTACGTACTTGCAAGGTAAAATCTGGATGAAATGAAACTCTCTGGGCTGATCTGAAATGACGTTTCCATATAAAATTGTAAAAATAGCTTGTTCTCCAACATCTGCAGCGCAAAATAGCCTTGTAACCGATCCGGTAACTATATTAAATATAGCAACTTAGGAAAAAAATGTAAATGTTGGAGACAGGTAAAAGCCATTGCTGGCGGTCCATTCTATTCTAAGGTGTAAGGAACTGATAGTTTTTTTTTCGATATAACAAGTACATATTTTATTCAGTAAAAATCCTCAGAGACGGAAATCCTTATATGCGGAATCCCATCAAAGACGGATTTTTTTTTCATAACAACGACTCAAAGAATTAAAAACCATACAATTTTTACCTTTTCACGGAAATCATCGAGATATGTACGAAATGTAATATCTGCTTACGATTTTTTTTTTTTCTAAATCCTGAAAGACGGAATTTCATCTATCTTTACTTAAATAAAATAAAAAAAAAAACAAAAAAAAAATTTTCAAAAGCTGCCAATTTATGTATAAATTGGTTTTGGTAGTCGTATGTATATATAGATATTTTCCTGCTGTATACAGATTACATATTTACATAATTTACTGCAATGATGTAGCTACAAAAAGTAAATTTAAATCTTAAGCATTTTCGATGACAACATTCAATTATTTTAAATTTTTAATAGAAAATTTCCAATTAAAAAAAATGTATTAAATGAAGTTGGTTCTGTTGCCGCGTCAACAGGTTCCACACCTAGCAGCAAAAAATAAATGCTCTTTGCTGCAAAACATAACATCAATGAATCTGACGTGTTGTTTAGTTTCTATTATTTTCTAGTGAACCTATTTGTTTTGAAATAAAAAATTTTGTAAAATAAACGTAAATAGTATTAAAGTCTCGTAAAATACAAAAAAAAAATTTGTTAAAAGTAAAAAAAATCTGCTGCGCTGCTCGGTGTGAACGGATACAAGCAGCCGATAGTGTGGATTGTTTGGGACATGTCGCGCTGCTCTTGGTGTATTTCAGCCTTTAAAGGCTGAAACACACCAAGAGCAGCGCGACATGTCCCACATATTCCACTTGTGATAGATTTTCTTTTAATCGAAATTTATCTATTAAAACTATCAAATATTTGAATGTTTTTATAAAAATTGTTTATAATTTTGCTTAACATACGACTATCTATAAATACATCAGCAAATCAAGGTATATTTAAATCTGCTGCTCGCTGCCGCTGCTCGGTGTGTTTCATTCTTTAAGCATGAAACACACCGAGCAGCAGATTTAAATATACCTTGATTTACTGATGTATTCATAGATAGTCGTATGTTAAGCAAAATTATAAACAATTTTTATAAAAACATTCAAATATTTGATAGTTTTAATAGATAATTTCGATTAAAAGAAAATCTATCACAAGTGGAATATGTGGGACATGTCGCGCTGCTCTTGGTGTGTTTCAGCCTTAAGCGTGAAACGCACCGAGCATTAAATATTAATTAATTTACCTATTTAACAAATTAAAATCATAGGTTGAGCATAAATATAAGCATTTTTGAAGAAAACATTCAATTATTTAAAATTTTTAATAGAAAATTTCCAATTAAAAAAATGTATTAAATGAAGTTATTTCTGCTGTCGCGTCAACAGGTTCCACACTAGTGGTCTGCTCGAATACTGTGGTAATTATTTTCTCGTGGTAGTTTTTGACAGTTTAATGTTAAAACATAGTACTCGATTTTATGGCGTATCACTATGTAAAATACATTTATTTAGTGTAGATTTTTATTATCTTTCTATTTTATAAAATTTAAATTATGCAATTTTATATTTAAATCCAAAGTCTAAACGAACATTCTTTCCTTTCCTTCAAATTCTACCATGGTGTAAGACCATGATAAACCAATTGAAAGGTATGATTGACAGCTGTTTCAAATTCGTCTTTTCTTGCGCATGTCGTCATTCGGTCCGATAAAATCACGAGGCTTCGTTGTTTTCGCAAAATTTTCACAAAAACTATCACCGCAAAACAATTCGATTTGTTTTTATTTGCTATGAACTAGGGGTTTTAAAAAAAAGTATAGCACAAATCACCGAATGACGTAATTTTTTAGTGAAAGATATAGCAATATACGCGCTTGGTCATACCTCTTAAATTGGTTTATCATGGTGTAATACGGTAGACAGACACAAAGTTAATCGTGATTTTCATTTATCCCGATTGACAATCGCGTTGTGAAAACGAAATAATCCAGTTTTTTGTGATGATTGTGTAATGACAGTCGTCTGTCATTACATGATTTTCACCTAAATCGGATTATTTTGTTTCCACAACGCGATTTTTGACAAAAATGACAACTGAAAATCGCGATTAACCTATGGTTTCCACTTGGATGCTTTGCGAATATTCGCAAAGGGAAATTTTTTGTTTCATGTCACTGTGTTAGAAACATTTTGTATTTGTATTACCAAAAATTTTTGTTAATTTAGACATTTCTAGACGTCAATAAAAAATCATAATAAAAACAATAAAGTATTCACGTAGGAAAAATATTTCAGCTTGCTTGGTTTATCGCAGGATTGAAAATGTTCCTAAACAAAATAAGGGAAATTTTTATTTTTTTTGTAAATGCAAAATTTGCAATGGAAAAAGATGTAGGCATGACTACTTTTGATTGCAAATCGTATTGTAAATTTTTCTATGGTTGCGTAGACAAATTTATATACCGATATGTATTTTTTTCAATGTATACTATCCGTGTGAAAAAATTTAAAACAGATTGCGATTATTCGCAAAGGCATCCCAAGTGGAAACCCACAGTAACTCTGTGTCTGTCTACGGTATAAGACTGTGGTAATTTGAATGAGTGCGTTTCATGGTGTGTTTAACGTCAAAAACTACAATGGGGAAATTGTTACCACAGTATTTGAGCAGGCCCCTAGTAGCAAAAACAAAATACTCTTTGCTGCTAAACATAACCTCAATAAATCTGACGTGTTGTTTAGTTTAAATAAATAATCTGCTGCGCTGCTCGGTGTAAATGGATACAAGCAGCCGATAGTGTGAGTGAGTAGAGTGTTTCAGCCTTTAAAGAAAAATTCGATGTAGTAAAACTTAAAAAAGGCAGGAAAATCATAAAGGACCTATGTGAAAAGTATAAGTGTGGAAAGACGCAATTATATAACATTCTTCGGCAAGAGGAAGGTATTAACCGAAGATATACGTGCGACAATAATCGTCTAGTAAAAAAAATGTATGGAAGCCCGAACACAACGGTTAGCCAAGCCGCGTTTGAATGGTTTTCGATTGCTAGGGCGACAATTTTCCATTGCAGGCACCAATTCTTCAAGCCCTAGCTCTGGCGGTAGCAGAAAAATTAAGTATTGAAAATTTTAAGGCTCCTAGTGGATAAAGACGTTGTTTTGGATTGGAAACCAAAGTTGAAGATCATAATCGAGGGATACGCTATAAAAAATATTGCTACTTACGACAACCGGCTCTTTTTTTCGTGCGCTGCCAGATAAAACTTTACACGCAGAGGGTGAAAAATGCAGTGCTAGAAAATTTTCGGAAGACCGTGTTACAGTTTTGTTAACAGCTTTTGCTGACGGAACTATTTATAAACCACTTGGTGCAAAACCTAGATGTTTCACAAAGTTAAATAAAACCCGTCTTCCAGAGTTTTATTTTACTAACGAGAATGCTTGGTTGACGGGAACAATTTTTGAAAAATATCTTATTCAATTAAATTTAGAGATGGAAAAGCAACGACGCAATATTTTGCTTTTCCTCGACAATGCCACGTACCACCCTAATATAATATTGTCAAACATTGTGTTGATATATTTACCAGCCAACAAACACTACATCGGTTTTGCATTCATTGAACAATGGCATCATACAAAATTTTAAAATTAACTATAGAAAGACGGTGTTACAATCATTATTGTTTGAGATGGAGAATTGTGAGCAGGCTTCCGATTTAACAAGGAAAATCAATGTTCTGGACGCAGTTATGACATTTAAAATAAAAATATGTATTGAAAATTGTGGGGTTAGTGAAGAAGCAGAGCTTCCAGCAATAAATATTAGTGCAGAAATTGCAACGGTGCAATCCCTTATTAACTCAACATTTCCAGTATCTAATGTTCAAGCAATTGAGTTAATTTCAACTGATGAGCAGGTGTTTACGGAGACCGACGAAATAAACCTGGACGACATTTTGCGAAGCATAAGCGATTCTGACGTGGAAAGTACTAATTCGGATTATGACGACATTGCTGAAGTGAATCATGTACCTTTAACTTTCCAGGAAGTAAATTTAGCTGTCACTAATTTGGGAAGGTTTGTAATTGATCGAGATGATGATATACTGCACGATGTGGTTCACAAATTGAATTCTCACGTGGTGGGCAACTATATCAAGCTAATCGTCACCAGACAAAACAAAATTTCCGATTTTTTTGATAAGTCAGTAAAATAAAGCAGAACATTTATGAATTGAGATATGATTGGCATATGCAATGTACTGAATTGTGATATATTTATGTACGTAACATAGACATATAACATTGTGATTTTTGAAAATAAATGTGATTTATTTATTGTTTGTAAAGTACGAGTACGTGCTACGTACATATTTTATTTTATAATTTAGTGCGCGTATAATTTATTGTATAATTTAGTGTATAATCAGATTGCCGGGAGAATTCCAACGTCCGGTCCAGTGAGCGAGACCGATTTCGTGGCGCAGTTGAAAGGTTTCATGAATAGGTTGCAACCAAAACAAACCTCTCACCATAGCAAACCTGCCATTTTCGTACACAAAAGTCAATATTTATACACATGTTTTTGTTAGGACTGACGCTGTTCGTACTTCACTCCAGACTTCATATAGATAAGTCTAGAGCCTAATGTTGAAAGTAAGTCGATGACCACAAGGTTGGGAAGGACAGTTCACTTCCCGGAGCATTTCCGGTAGTATGTTTCATAATATAATTTTTCGTTAAACACTAAAGGCAGAGTACTATGGTATATATATAGGCGTAAGGTTAGATAGAGTTATGTACATTCAACATCGCTTACAACACAAATACAGAAATATAAAAAAGAAGAACTCATCCTTCCGCTTTCCGTTTCGGTGCTATACAAAGAAACAATATGATGAACCATGATTCTATAAATCCCAGGTTAGCTCGATTTTTCAAAACACGTGTTCGTGGCGTCATGCAATTCTTTTTTACTTTTCATTTTTTTAATTGTTGTTGTAATTTATATACGTATTGAGAATTGAGTGACGTCAAAAAAAAAGGCCATTTGTTTACATATTTCGAGCTAACCTTGGTTTTATTGAATCATGATGATGAACAATATAATCTATATAAATATATATGTTTCAACCAAGGGGAGTCCGCCACAACAAAATAACTCGTGAATTTCACCTGATTCTTTCGGTTAATCTAGTTTATCATCCTGGTTAAATGTTTAGTTTCCGAGTTTTGAAGTTTGATATGGTTGATGGTAAACAGCATCAGTTCTAAGAGAACAATATTTTCGCAGCTGCATCCCTTTGTCAAACTTTAGATTCTCTGATATTGGCGCCCAAAGTGGGGCAATTTTAATCAAGTGGAGAATGACAAAGCATTCACAATGAATTATTCTTTTTTACTTTTTAGAGAGCATTCACAATGCAAAACATTTTTACCTTTTACTTACAGATTTGTATGAATTTCCAATTTGACGAACACAAATTTTTAAATCAATTAGTTTGAAGGTCATTTGATGCGTTTATAGCACTACTAAATTAGCTGTGCTACAAATGTCAGTTTGGTAGCAATGCTATTTTAGCTAGCGGAGCTATATGTCGCGCGAAGGTATAAGTCGTGTTTTTACCGTTGCTACAGTTGTCATTTCGGTTTAGCATTGCCAATTTAGCTGGAATATAAACGCATCAATTGTCAACGATTTGCTGTATTTAAAATATATAAAAGGAAACATTTGCGTTTACTATTTTTCATATTAAAATTTTTTTTTATTGATAACTCTGGTCAACTTTTTTGTTCAGTTGGAAATAATTTAACTCATACAGCTAACTTCTTGGTGTACATTGTTTCACCAGAATTGGAGCCTGGGTACACACTATCAAGCACAATTAGAAAGTAACCTGAATAATGTTAATTCTGGGGCCACAAGGAATAACGGCATAACTCGAGTTATTCCATATTACGTTTTATTTGAAATTTGAAATCTCCATATTCGAATTCATATCATATCAATTTTTTGTAATAATCCAGAAACTACAAACAACCATAATTTAAAAAAGCAAGAATTCAAAAACTCATGCGATTTTGAGTAACTCTTTAATTTTAAAAACGTTTTATGCCGTTTTTCCTTGTGGCCACACAATTTTAAAAATGTTGTAACTTTAATAAAATTCAATATTGAATACTAATCATTCAACAATACTCCCCCTGAATGTAGCCAATCAATTATACATATCGGAATTTTGTACACTGCACATGTCAAATTTGGTTTTGTTAGATTGGTAACATTTTACACAACAAATAATAAAAATAGCATAAAACTCTAGTAATTATTTTAATATAAATAGTTTTATAAAACCATCCAATTAAACCCCGTCTAATTATCGTAATTATAGTATTCAATAATTAAAAGAAGGTTATAAACTGATTTAAAACTAATTACGGTGAACATTTTCAGTGTACTTTTATAAAGCAAAAAAATCGATAAATCAATCAAATTACATGTACAGTTCTCTTACCTTATGCTAAACAATAGATTCATCTTAATTAAATGTAATTAAAAATTGTTATTAATTTACAATTAACACAAAGTAACACCAAACCAACTAAACACTTGTTTATCCGAAAAACGAACCATCTGGGTAAAGCACCCCACACACTTCACGTTGTTGAATGTTAGTAAACAAACGGAACTGCCAACTTGTGCAACCTTAATAAACAGAAAAAAAAAACAAATATACGTTTATCAGACACAAATTATTTGACGTATCACTAATCACTACATATCATTAATCAAACAAATCGTTCGATCGCACAACAATCAACAATGTCCAATCCACCTGTACCAATTGGATGGAATATTCAGGAAGTTCCTGGATCATCTGGGGCAATAACAACTCACATTGTGGATATAACACCTACACCACGAGTCGAGATTTGTGAACATCATAAAAAGAAAAAACATCGCCGCCACTCATCATCATCGTGTGATTCGTCGTCGAGCTCATCGTCAAGCTCGTCTAGTTCGGCCTCATCAGGTGGTAGTTGTAAAAAACATTCTAAACATCATCACGGTGATCATAAAGACAAGAAATTGCATAAAAAGGATAAAAAACATAAGAGCCGTCATGAGAAGCATGAGTCTAGGAAATTACACAAGATTGAGAGACATGAAAGAAGGAAGGCGAGAAAGGAGGAGCATCGCCTGAAGAAAATGGCTAAGAAGTCGAAACATCATGGAGACGTTCCTGATTGTGGTGTACCAATCGGTTAATATCCAAACCAAACCAGTATTATTTACCTACATATTTCTATAAAAATAATTTTGTTTTTGTTTGGTAGCTAATTGCATGGCTTGTATTTTTTATATTTTACTATTTTGGGAATAAAATGTTTTTTTAGGGATTGTGTTGTGTTTATTTAATGAAGTGCATCCTGTGTTCCTCTTTAATTGCAGAGCTGATGTCATCTAACGCTTTTGTTCCGGAAACTAAAGAACAGTATGAAGCACGACAGAGGATAGTTCGACGTGTATTGGATGAGGAGACGGGACGTTATCGTTTAATTAAAGGTGATGGAGAAGTGCTGGAAGAAATTGTAAGCGAAAAACGACATAAAGAGATTAATCGACAAGCAACGGCCGGCGATGGTAGCTTCTTTGAAAAGAAAACTTTAGGAAAATTATCAAGATAAATAATAAATAAATGTTAGTTAATAAATTTTGTCTGGGGTTTCGCTTTTTTTTTGCATTTTAATTGTGAACGTGTTAAAAAATATTTTTCGCTTCGATGAATAAAAATTGTACTTTGAGCTTGGGTGGATGCTTCTACTAATTAATCATACGATAAGTAAACACGACAAGTGATAAATATGGTTAAAATCGGATAAAAGAACACGTTTTCAAGTGTTTTGTACATTTATAATTGTTGTTTACATCAGGGCCGAATTCACCGGGATAACTTCAATCAGTGTGTAAATTATGATCTTACGCTCAGTTACAGCGATTTTCTGGATGTTTTGTGCTGTCAGCGTCCAAGACTCACAACCAAAGGTGATAACTGGTCTTATCAGCGCCTTGTAGATGTCCAATTTTATTTTGCGCGATATATGAGGAGACTTGAAAATTTTACTATTGGCGTAAAATGCTCGGTAGCCTGCTGCGATCCTCGATGAAATGTCCACAGAAACGGAGTTATGCTCAGTGATCCTAGATATTTGAACTCATTCACCTTTTCATATTGAGTGTCACCCGAAATGAAGTCCCCACGAGTCTGCCTTCTCGCGGTCACCATGTATTTGGTCTTCGCTTCATTGATCTGAAGGCCTATTTGTTGGGCTGTTAATTCCAATGGGAGGAGGACTTCTTTTAGGGATATGATGTTGCGACCCAGAATGCAAATATCGTCAGCGTATGCTAATAGCTGGGATGATTTATAATACAGGCAGCTACGCTGCGCCATATTGAGCTGACGAATGACATACTCTAATGATAGGTTGAAAAGAGTTTGAGCTATTGGGTCTCCTTGCCGCACTCCAGATGTTATCTCAAAGGCATCCGAAATTTTCCCTTCTATTAGCACCTTACATAGTGAGCCATCCATTAAAAGCTGGCACATTGAAACCAATTTTGACGGTATGCCCAGGTAGGACAATACGTTCCATAACGTATTCCTCTTAATGCTGTGGTACGCCTGTTGAAAGTCTATGAATAGACTGTGTACAGGGATGTCCTTTTCATAGCATTTCTCCAGCAAAATCCTCAGCGTAAAAGTTTGATCGGTCGTTGATCTATTTGGACGAAAACCACATTGATAATCACCCAAGATCCTCTCGCTGTAAGTTGATAACTTTACTGCGACTACGTTGACCAAAACCTTGTAGCCTGTGTTCAGCAAAGCTATACCGCGATAGTTGTTGTAGTTCAATCGATCTCCCTTTTTATGAAGTGGACGTATAAGAGCCGCCTTCCGTACAGAATGCGAATGAATCACGAGATCAGAAATGATCTCGATAAAGTTGACATCATTGGATTCATAAAATCGTCAAGGCTAAGATGGCTTGGGCACGTACTTCGTTCACAAAATCGGACCACCAAACAGGCCTTGGAGTCGGCACCAACGAAAGTAGGACCTCGTGGGAGACCACCTACCCGATGGATGGACGACGTTGAAAGGGACCTAAACACACTCGGTCACCGTGTCTGGCGTTCTCTTGTGGCGGATCGAATTATTTGGAGGAGCGTCGTTGAGGCGGCCAAATCCCTTCATGGGATGTAGCGCCAGCGGAAGAAAAAAAAAAGTGTGTAAATTTTAACCCTTGGTCTTAACAACTTTGTGGTTGGTGAACATCAATTTCTAGTGGAATATCAAACAAAATGTAGGTGGATTCGCTTGGCTGTGGACGTTTGTCTCGTCTCATAAACTTTCGTTTTCCTTGAAGGACCGTGTGGCCTAATGGATAAGGCGTCGGACTTCGAATCCGAAGATTGCAGGTTCGAGTCCTGTCACGGTCGGTTCTGTATCAGTTTTATTTTTTAAAAGCGTAAATCTACGTAGAGCAAATTTCATTAAAAAAGCAGAAAAATAATGTTCTTTCTGTGTATTGGAAAATCAATAAACTTCATCAGTGGATTTACTATGTTGATTGACCCATTATGGCGGAGTGCTCACAAGTCTCGTAAAATCCCACCGAACGATCACAACCTTAAAAATGTCAACACACGAAAAACTGGTTATCGCCGAAGTTCCTGGACAATATCATAAAACCATTGCTCACGTCACCTGTTCAATTTGGTTGATCTGACGGGATCTATATCTGAGCATTTGTAATCGATTATCATGAGAGAATGATAAATGTACTTGCATGCTCTCAAATGGCCAGCACTCTCTCAAAGAAGACATTTCACGTAATTTCATCAAAAATTACAGGATTGCAGCATACTTGGCTGACCGAAGTCAACAGTCATTCGGAACCGAGATGGAAATCTCCGTGTTAAAATCAGCTCGACACATGGAATGCACTTTTTCCGAACTAAATGTACCGCAAAATGTATATAAAAGCTCTTCAAATTCAAACCGCGAAGATGTGCCTTGAGTAACCATCCTACAAGAAATTTAAACTCTTGTTCGTCTTATTTTAGACACCATGAGTTGGTGGCTGACGACACACCCGAGTCTATGTAATCGCGAGATCAGGAATTTAATGATAATTCCGGCTGGATTTCGTTCTGTGCCTTACTCTTTATTAGATGTAGAGGTCATTGTCGGTGACGCTGCCTCACATAGAGAACGATTTAGCATTTTCTTCAAAGAGCTGGCTCGTGGTCGAAATCGATGCTACACAACAAGTAACAAATATTTGCCAAAACTACAGAAAATGTTTACACCTATAATTAATTATTGTTTTTGAATTATTTCCTTAAAATTTTTATTTATTCAAATAAATTTGTCCAATTTTCAGTATTCGTGTAAGTGTCGTCAAGTATAATATAGTAAATAATTAGTAATTCACATTTCTTTTTGTTATTTTGCTTAAAAAAAATTATTTTTTCTTATATTTTAATGTACTTTTTTTAAATATTTTCATTTTTTTGTTATTTAATTTTTTTCAATATTCTAAAAAGGCTCCTATTTAAAAAAAAATTAAATTTTATATAAATTTATTAAATAATATTTGTATTGTTTTATTGTTATTTCTGTAAAAAAAAAAACAAAAGAGACATAATAAAAAAATAGTAAAATATTAAACAATAATTTACCCGGTTTTTAGTTTTTAATAATTATGTATTATTATTATAATTTCATTATGTAATTTATATATTTATTTATATTAATAATAGAGAGACTTAATATTTTCCTCAAGTCGAAATTGAAGAAAATTGTTTGTTTCATGATTTTTAGGACGACAGAAATACACACACACAACAATTAATTAAATAATAAAAATAATAGAAAAAATAATAATTATTAATTAATTGTGCTGTGCTATTACAATGCATACAAAAAAAATAATAAATTTTTAATTTAAAAAAATATTTCATTTCTGCTATTTAAATAATTATTATTTTAATTTTTATTTTATTTTTATTAATTTTTCGAGTTAGTGTGAATTCTTTTCATTTTTTAATTCAAAAATAATTAAATCATTTAATTATACATCTTATTTATATTATATATATATATATATATTTAAAAAAAATAATTCATTTTATTTATATAATAAATTCAAAATTAAAAAAACAAAAAAGCTGAGTTGAAATAAATCAGATTCTTAATTGGTCGCCGCGCAATATCGTTGGAAGATTATTTGTTTTATTAATTTACCAGTAATAATAATATTGTATGTATTTAAATATATATAGAACACATTGGTCGGGGGAGAGTATGCGGTGCGCGCTATACACTCATTAGGTAGTTAGCAACCAAAAAAGAACCAAATTATTAATAATAATTGTACATAATTAACAAAAAAAATAATAATTAATTTAAATAAATGGTAATAATAATAAATGAATTAATAGTAATTCAAAAATTGAATATAATAATTAACAATTATAATTATTATTTTATGTAATAAATTATTTAATAATAATAATATAATAATTAATAATAATGATTAGGACGATCCATTAACAAGAATAGTTTCTTTTTTATTTGCTGGTGGTATATTCATTTCGGAGCCCAATGGGATTGGGGTTTTTTGTTTTGTTACACTGCTATTAGTATTTGGTCCGGCAGGAATACCAATCGATCCTGCACCACCACCACCAGATCCACCGCTAATTGGTGGGGTACCACCAGCAGTACTGACACCACCACCGCCGCCACCTCCACCCCGTCGGATTCTTGGATCACGTTGCCCTTTTGGACCACCACCTCCACCACTTTGTGGATTTATTATGGTGGACGTATCACCACTATTTGTATTCGATTTGTTAGAATAATTTTGATTATCGACCTTTACATTTGAGACATTGCCGTTTTCTGAAAATAAAAGATTATTATTTAGTCAAAATAGAGTTCACACTATAAAATAGTTAACCCATGAACAAACAGACTGAATGTTCTATTTAGTGGTATTAAAATAAATATTGGAAAACTTTCTTTTTATTAGAGTTCTCATTTCAAATTTACGAAAGTTATAAGCAATTTAGGAGACATTTGACCGGGATTTATAAAACCATATTTTTTATAATTATTTGTGGAAAACGATAATTCTTTCGGTCAATGTGCAATCCAAGTGACCAAAAGTATTTACTCCAAATCACAAATATTTTTTTTTTGTATTTTTAATGAAAAGACTACAAAAAATATTGAATTAAATTTTGTTCATAATTGTCTGTGCAATATTAAAAAATAAAAATTTGGCTAGTTGATAATGATTTAGCCACTTATATTTTATATGCCCTTTGTTAGTTTTTATCACTTCGCAGATGTGCGAAAGTAGCTGCAGTTTTACACGGACTATTTTATTCTTGAGGGTTAATACAAATTAAATTGATTTAAGTTTAAAATGTCAATTTGCATTTAATGCTGTTTGCCTCATGTCGATTTTTTCGACTAAATTTCTTACTAAACTAGATAATGATACATTATATTATGCTATTAACCTTCATTCTCCTCGTGAGCATGATTTTCGTTCTAGTTGCCATTTTTATTGATAGGGCTTGGCTTATACAGTTTATTACGAAATAATTTAATTTCTGCCACAAGTTTGTAGCGAAATGCTGATAGTATAATGATTATACGAGTATTTCTCGTTTTTGTATTGAAATCATTGTTATATGCAAATTTTATGTTTTTGTTAATATTGATTTGATTAATATTGCCGAATTGTCAGTGCGTGATCTGTACAAGGGCATAACGAGCAGCAAATTAAAATGCTTTTCATACCGGCTGCGTTGACTTTGAACTTTAAAAAATTTACGTTTTATTTTTAATAATTATCACTTAAAAATAATTTATTTTATAACAGTTTCAAAATATTTCTATAAAAAGTGACACTGTTAATCAAATAAAACTATAATACAAAACGACTTTATATTTTTAAAATAATCAGAATTTTTTTCATCAGTTAGGCTAACTAGATATCTGTTGATTGATTCATTTTTAACTTCTTTAAGAAGGGATTTGAGACTGTTACATAAATTGTTAAGAATTGTTTTGTTCTCCGGTGTTCGATTAATTTGCCAGGTTTTACGAGCTCGTCTTTTTTCTATTACCAACTCTCTAACTTCCATTGGGTAGGATATGTTAAGCGTCTTCTTATTTTGCAAAATGGGAGTGCTTGCCAATGCAGCATAGTGAATTATTTCATTGAGTTGTTCCAATTCGTCTTCCAACTGTCGAGAATTTCTTATCGGTACCTGGAGATTGATTTTATCCTCCATTATTTCACGAAAGAGATCCCAGTTTGTTTTTGAATTTGTTAATCTGGGTGCACTTACCCTTTGAATTACAGTTTCACTGACTGTCATGATAACCGGTGAGTGATCCGATACTAGAAAATTGCTGTTTTCAATGTGAATATAATAGTTCTGAGATATACCTATTGCTACATAAAAGTCGATTAGGTCCGGTATCTTAGCTTCGTCACTGGGCCAGTATGTTGGGGAACCACCAGAGTAAAATTCTCAATTTGATGTCTGCCCTACTTGAAACAATTCTTTACCCTTTGACGTTGTAAGTCCAGGTCCCCAATAGGTGTTTTTTGCATTAAAGTCACCTCCAACAATAAAATCACGTCCTAGCGATTTAAATAGTTTAATGTAGTCCTCCCTTTTCAAGTTATGCCGGGGAGGACAGTATATTGCGGAGACAGTAAGCTGTCTGTGTTCAATGTGAATCCTAACAGTGGTGACTTGCATTGTTTCTTCTTCGATTTATATTTTCTTTTATTAGTAATGCTGAACCACCTCTTGCTCTTTCCGCTGGATGAATGGAATGATATAAGTTATAACCCCGGATTTTAACAAACGAAGATTTAACAAAATGGCTTTCGGATATTAGAAAAATGTCGATTTTTTCTGTATTTAAAAATATTTCTATTTCTGGATTATGGTTGCATAAGTCCATTCGTATTCCAGATTGCTATTCTGAAAGTTGTGTTCTTACTTAACATTTTTTATCGGATTGCGTTGTGGGAGTTGCATTTTCTTCAGTTGATCAAATATCATGTTATTCAGGTTACTTTGGTCATTTAGCAGCTTTGTAATAGCTTCGATGCTGTTCATAATGTTTTCCATAATTCGATTATTTTCAGAGCATTATTTGGTTGAACCCGAGCCTTTCTCTACCTGAGCAAATGTTCTTCTTTGCCCTGCGTTGCTTGGTTGTGGATTTTGATCCATCTGATTTGATGGTTGAATCCTTCGAATTTCATGATTTTGCGATTGATTTCGTGATTTATCTCTTAATTTTTGTAGGTGTTTAGCAACCTCACAGCCCCGATAATTGGCCGGATGTTAGCCTTTACAATTTATACACTTAGCTGGTACATCTTTCCCTATTGTACATGCCTGGGTAAAATGTTTACCTGAGCATTTTACACATCTCGGATCCCGGCTGCAATATTTTTGGGTGTGATTAAATCCCTGACATTTCTTGCATTGGGGTATGCGTGTAGTGGTTCTCCTCATTGGTTCAATTTTTACCTTCATGTGAAGAATTGCTTTTATACGATAAATATTTTGAACATTCTCTGAGTTATCAAATACTAGCATAAAAAGAGGGAGTCCCCTTTTATTGAAAGTTGAGTTTCCTTCTTGGTTTTCTATTCTCTCTTTTTTAATCATATTCACTGCATCTAGCATTTGAAGGCCTTTATTTTTTAAGTCTTCCATTATTTCTTCGCTTGAGGAAGTGTGATGCAAACCTCTTGCCCTAACTTTTATCGGTCGAGCCTGTTTGTCCTCATAGGTAAACCACTGATACTTTTCAGCATTCAGCTTCATAGATAATGTTCTATAGGTTTCTGTGTCCAGAGTATTAATTTTCCAAACGTCATTGTTTAGCGCTGTTACCTTATATTCTTTGTCAGTAACCGATTTCATCAGTGACTGAATTTTTGGGTAACTGGTTACTCCCACGATATTTATTGGTGGGGGTGGTTTTTCTTTCGGTTGCACCAGTTTTGGTGCAATGTTCTTGGTAGATTTACTACCTTTCGGTTGATTGACCTCGGGTTGGACAACTTCCGGTTCAGTACTTGTAGTTCCACTAACATTTAGTTGTTCAACCTCAGGTGACGATTCAGCTTTTCTTTTCTTACCCTTCCGGGACTGTTTTTTCTTCTTTAAGATCCAGTTCGTCTTCCTTTCTAATTCATCCTCATCAGTGAAATAGTTGACTTTCTCTGGTTCAATACTCTCTAATTCGCTTTGTTCTTTAGCATCCCGATTCATTTTCAGAAGTTCATTTTCTCGCTTTAGATACTCAATTTCTTCGCTTAGCTTGGCAAATGATTGCTCCATCTTCTGTAGCCTCTCAAAGAGATCCATATTTTCCTTTTCTAGGTCAACAGTTCTTTCACTGAATCCTACTGCTCGCAGTGTAAAATTTCTGCTGGCATCACTTCTTTCATGCAGTGTTTGGCCCTCCTCAAAACCCATAGCGCCAGCCTTCGAAGAGGATGGATCCCCCCGGATGAATTGTCCAGTCGACTGACTGGAGTACCACTTGGGGTCAGGGTTCATATGATTTAAATCAATTGATTTTAATCGTTGATTTAAATCAGATTTATATCAATATGATTTTTTTATTTAAATCGCTGATTTAAATCAAAATGTATAAAGAAACTCAATTTTCAAACAAATGTCAGAGTTTTCAAAATCATTAGGTAACACCAACTTATTCTTAAAGTTTTCTTGAAATTGGAGCGCTCTTTTGTAAAACAGCGGTCATTTTGTATAATATTTTTTATGCTACAAATTTGGCAGTTCATAAAGCTTCTCTTAAAGAATTTAGAAAATTATGCACTCTTTTGCATCCGGGAGACATTCCTGTGCATGAAATACAATTGTCAAATGAACTTTTAGATAAAGTTTTTACTAGCGAACAAATAAAGTGCCATGAAAATCTAAAAAATGAAGTTGTGTGTTTAGCATTGGATGGTTGGAGCAATGTTAATAATGATTCTATTATTTGTGACTGTGTTATTAAGCAAAATGGATTTGTTGTTCTAGTTGATACTATCGACACATCGGACAAAAAACATGATTCCGATTATCTACAAGATCTGGCAATACAAATCTGTCGCAAAACTGAGATCACATACGAATGTAAAATACGAAGTCTTGTGACAGATAGTGCAAGCAACATGAAGAAAATGAGTCTATTAGCACAGAATTTGATACTCAAGCACATTATCAGTATAGCAAAGTACTTTCGGAATTACCATTTGCCAAAATCCTGGTACAATGAGGCAGATGGTAGTTCTTTAGTTTTACCTATAGAAGTGCGCTGGAATTCGGTTTATGATACTATCAAATCATATTTGAAAAATTGGTCTGTGTTAATGAAAGTATGTGATGAGCACCGTACTGAAATTAATGTTGATATAATCAAGTTGGCGCAAAACATAGGATTAAAAAGAAATTGTGAAGATCTTATAGTTGTGTTTCAACCTATTACTTTAGTATTGGATAATATACAAAGTGATACTAATAAAATTTCGGACAGTGTTGTTATATGGAAACGGTTGCATATGGATTTAAAAGTGATTTTGAATGCGCAATAAGAAAAGTATTTCGCTCACAGATACAAAATGGCCCTAAATGCTTGTCATTATGCAGCATTCCTAATTTCACAAACCAAAATGTATAATGAAGAAAAGCTTACGGAAGAAGAGCACAAATTGGCACAAAATATATTGAAGAGGAGTTTCCTTTTTTTAAATTTTCTTAAAATTAAATTAAATTCAAAAAAATCGATATTTTTGATTTAAATCAGATTTTAATCAAAAATATCGATTTTTTTGATTTTTATAAAAGAAATCAAAAAAAATATAAACCCTGCTTGGGGTAATAAATTTCTCTGACTTGTGCATTGCATAGAGTCTTGTTGGTGATCGTGGCACTATGGAACTTCTTCCAAATGGATTTACAGAACTTATCACCTCTGAAGTATTGCGGTCTTTGGATAAAGCATATTCCTGGACGACGCGCAAGCATTCGATAAAGTCTGGCACAGTGGTCTGGAATACAAGCTGCATAGGGATCTACCGAGACAATTGTATGCCATACTAAGATCTTATTTATCCAATAGACACTTTCGAGTGAAATATGAGGATGAATACTCTGAGCTAAAGAAAATCTCTGCAGGTGTCCCGCAGGGGAGTGTCTTAGGACCTATCCTATATTTACTATATACAAGGGATATACTAACCACAAATGAAGGAACCATAGCCACCTTTCCAGATGACACAGCAATTATGGCAGTTGGAAATAATGTCGCTGATGCAACGAGCAAACTCCAGAGGATGACCAATGCGGTTTGTAACTGGACAAAGCATTGGCGAATCAAACTTAATGAGACAAAATCCACGCATATTAACTTTACTTATCAAAAGGCTTACCACCTAACAAATAAAACACGAAATAAGGCTCCAGGAAAAGGAAACCCCTATATTCGCCATATGATAGATAACCCTGTCGTTAAAAGAAGACTCCAAAGAACGAGGCCACTTGATCTAGTCAATTTACCAAACTAAAATTAGTAAATAGGTTTAATTGATTATGGGGCTAACCAGTGAGTTACACCCCAACAAACGTGAATTTTACTAGATAAGTATATAAAAATTTGTATTTGAAAGAAAAATTGCTAGATGAGCGCAGTCTCAATCGTAATAAAATAAATTGAAAAAAAAAAAAACATTAAAAATGATTCATGATTGTTAGTATGATCTTCCGGTTTTCGGATTAAACGAACCCGTTTCCGAATTAAACGAAACTATTTCCAAAACTATACGTTTTTCCGAATTAAAAGAGAAACATTTCCCGAATCCAATGAAAACTTGTACGGAATGACTGAAACCATGGATTGAAACTTTTTGCAAAATAAATAAATTTAAAGTCAATAAATACCTAAATCACTAAAAATGTTTATTTTTTTATTTGTTAAACAAAACACTCATTTAAATTCATTAAAACTAAGATGAAATTGGAATAATCCAAGTAGCTGCAGCTTTTCCAACCCTATTTTTGATCACGCCTTCTAAATTAGATTCTCTCATAGTACTTAATAAATTCTTTTCTATTTTACTTAATATCAGTTAATACGAAGGAAGAAATATTACACGGTTTTGCACTGTTTAGATCAAGTTTTCTGAATGTATGGAGCTCATAAAAAAAAATTTAACGGATTATACCCGAACCATAACACTATCCTGAGCCTTCATCATTTTTACAGCGAATCATAAAATATTCCGATATGTTCTCTTTGACCCGCATTTTGAAAAGGTTTCATTTAATTCGAAAAAGCTACACCTCAAACCATTTGCACCCACCCACCCAGTAAATTTATATAGAGAGAGGGGTTTTCCATATTATAGCGATAATGTCGTCGCCGGTACGACAATAACGATAATATCGGTGTACGCTTTTCCATTGGAACGTCTTCACCGATATCGGTGGCAATAAAAAATTACAAAATTAACTAAAAAATGTCATCTGTCAATCGCTATTGCTACCTGTTGTACTATCAAGTCGTTTGTAAATAAATTATACATTTTGCACTTATTTTGAAACGGTTCTGGCTGGATCCCATAATTTAAAAAAACAAATATCTGTCAGAATGTCAATTAATTATCGAACCGACACAACATGGGAATGATGTTCCCGATTTATCGTCCGATAAAAATATTTCCGTAAGTCGGCAACGATAAATCGGTGGTGTATTAGTGGCGAGATATATCGTTGTGTCGTCTAGTGGAAAAGCGCCGAAGGGTAAAAAATCTTGCTTTAATTTCTATTATCTGTTTATTATCCATTTTTTTCTGCCTCTTTCTTCGGGTAAAGCGCATTAATGTTGCTGCAACCGCGATTTGGACAGCTTTGTCCAGAGCACAGACTATTACCCATATAGAAGAATGGGTCTGACTACTGCGGTATAAAGCCAATGCCCAAAGCATTTTGCATGAGCTCACTAAGCGTGCTGGGATATTTGCCACGGACACCAATACCAACATCAATCGCATAGGCTCACGCCACTATTCTCCAGTCTCAGGAGGGGACAGTACACCCTCCTGCGGCGTAGCCATAACCTAGTAGCGTTTTTTTAACAGCTGCATTCGCTTATAGCGAGAACTTCGTGCTGTTGGTTAGAACCGATTCATCATTCAGCATCAGACAAACGTGTAAAATACCGATATTGTTCCAACAAAAGTTTAGTGAGAATATATGTGCTGGTGTAACTGCGAATTAATTTGATCATTCAGGCTTCCTGAGGCTTTACTATACTTCTTGAGGATATTCCAAAAGCACCGACGAATAATATTGTGTATAAGCAAGACGATGCTTCAACTCATTTTGATCGCCAAAGTAAAGACTGGTTTGATGATAATTACAACAAGCAAACAATTATTATAATCAACACTATTTTAAATTTCTTCGAAAGGGGTAGAACGAACGAAATTGAAATATTAATCTCGGAAGAGTCTTCAATATGTAAGTATGGGGAGCGCCCCGAAATCTTGCATTACAAAATCTTGCAAGTACAAAATCTTGCATTTTTTAAAAATCATGCAAATCGAAATCTTGCCAACCCAAAACCTTGCAGTTACAAAATCTTGCAAGTACAAAATCTTGCAAGTACAAAATCTTGCAAATACAAAATCTTGTCTTTAGTATCTAACATAATATTTATTGCGTATTCGTAAAAGTTCAATATAATTAAAAAAAATAAAATAAAACAAATTGTGCAGATAGCGATACGGATAACTATGCGTCAAGAAATACGGCTAATATTAGAATTAGAATGGAAATCTCCATTTTTCAAAATATTTCAACAAAATATTCTGGGTAAGGAAGATTTAATCTTCATTTTCCAGAATTTAAATTTTCGTTTCTGATTAATGAAGATTTAATATTAAAATTAAAATGGAAATCTCCATTTTCTAGAATATCTCAACATAATATTCTGGTTAAGAATATTTAATCCTGGACATTTGATTTTTGATATCTCAAGCAAAATTCTACTGTAAAATTTTAATTATCATTATACAGTAGAATTTTGTCAATGCGATTTGTTATCTTGCATAACAATTTTGGGTACGGGAAATTGTTATGCAAGATTTTGTAATGCAAGATTTTGTAATGCAAGATTTTGAAATGCAAGATTTTGTACTTGCAAGATTTTGTAATGCAAGATTTTGTAATGCAAGATTTTGTAATACAACATTTTGTAATGCAAGATTAAGGGGCTAACCCGTAAGTATGCTATCAACAAAATAAAGGTAATAGTAAATTCTACAACTTAAACTAAAGACGGTTAATTTACGTTAAATAGTTTAAACGCTAGTATAAAGTAAAGTATGAATCTAGGTATCACTTCAAACTTTTCATTGACAGACTGTATCTCAGTAGATATTGAAAATGGGTCAATAATTTGCTCAAAATTATTCAAGTAAACATCCCTTACAATAATTACAATAATAACAACCTGCTTAATGAATTTTGTGGCCTTTTATTTGCTTGCTAGATTATTAAACCATGCCAAATTTAAAAATAAAACTAGAATTTCAGGTACCTTTTACGTGTAGTACACCAAATGACTATCCTAGGAATTCGTGTTTTGGAGATAGTGGTGGTATACGTTACAATTCAGTTTAATTTTGTAATAGGGTTATTCTCTAGTAACTTTGAAAATGAATGGAACTGCCCGTTAGTCCGAGATCTAATTGGTTTAGTAAATGTATCCTCTGCAGAATGCATTATGCTTAGGTGTCAGGAAGATTGATCGTCATACGATAATGTTTACATTTCTGTCTTAAACACGAAATAAATCCCACATTAATTTATTAATAAGGTTTCTTATAAGCTATTGAATCAGATTCTGAAATGACAATGTCAATTCCACATGCAAACATGGCAAAATACTTAGGAATGAGCTTTGATGCTAAACTCAAACAGAAAGAGCAAGTTAAAAAGAAAAAAAAATGAGTTAAACATCAAATATAGAAAAATGTATTGGCTCATGAGAAGGGAGTCTGAGCTAACAGTACATAATAAACTGCTCTTATATCGGCAGATATTGAAACCTGTATGGATGTATGGTTTACAGCTAAACGCTGTAATTTAAATCTTTTCAAATAAAGTCTTAGTAGCTTGGTGAACGCACCATACAGCGCCTTAGTCAATATCAAAATGTGGATTTGCGTATAAGACAGCTTCAACGAGAAAATCCTTTAGAACTGTGGCAGCTAAATTAATGAAGTTACCAACTTGGAGCTAACGAATGGCTTTATACTCCACAAACAGTTAACAACATTTAATAGGAATAAATTACTAGATGAATTATATTCAGTTGTAATATTTAATATTTTTATTCTATTTCAAAAACTGAAAGAAAGTAATGCAGGTTGCTAAAAAAAATTGTGCAGTTAATGGTGATGATGCCCGTATAAGAAATAATGACCCGTGAATGGTTCGCTCGATTTTATTCTGAAAATTATGATATCAAAGATGCACCTCGCTCTGGCCCCCACCAATCACTGAAAAAGTCGATGAAATAATGCAAAAAATGGAACAAGACAGTCATATAAGCAGCCATCACTGAAGAACTCAACATTCACTAACAAATAGTTTTAAACCATTTGGTGAATGTTGGATTCAAAAAGAAACTTGATGTTTGGGTACCCCACGATTTAAACATGCGAAATCGAATATTTTTGAAATGTATAATTATGGCTACTCGAGTAAATGCATTTACCTTTATTTTATGGAGGGTAAACGAAATGAAAAAAAGATTAATGTTTCACGTTTAGATACTTTATTCTTTGTTATAAGAATTGAACGAGTATAAAATAGAAAAATGCGTAATTTAACAAAAACCGAACACTAAAAATTTACATTTACCGTAATAAATGATTTACCCGAGAATTCGACCGCAGCCTATGTATTAAAAGATCTTGCTTGGCCAAAGCGTGATGAGATGGTTGCAAAGCCATATGTAACGTCAATGAAGGTGATACTTTGTGTTTGGTGGGATTGGACGGGATTCTGTTCTCCATTGTCAACAATTAACCAAATTACAGCAGGAAAATAGAATGAAGCGGCCAGAATTGATCAACAAAAAATGAGTTGTGTGACAAGTGACATCTGTCGATAAATATGACTAAGTAGTATAGCTGTGTAAAATGACGTGAGACGACTACATAAAAGTACGTAGGTTAGGTTTATATACATACTTATAAAATTAGGCAAATGTAGGCACTAATTAGAACATTCGTTTATAATAATTAATAAGTGTTGTTAATTGGAAATCCGACACAAGAAACGAAGGTAATTTTCACCAGTTTCTTTCAATTTCCGTTTTATTAAATTTATTTTCTTGACAATTCCTACTTTTCATAAGATTCTTTAAAAATCATGCTAAGCCACTAATAATGAAAAGAGAATCCCTTTTGAAATTGATTTTGATTCTTTTCCCACCAAAGAACTATTAATTATACCTCAAAATAAATTGAATACCATTTTAAAAATTTCAAATATAACTACATTCTCAAAATTTATTCACTTACGTGTTACTGGTGTATTCTTTTGCCGCCGACGCCTTCGGCTATTACCATTCTCTCCCGACGAAACACTTTCACAATCAACATCAACACTGCTTATATCCCGACTCTCCCGTCGATCATTCGTACTATTATGATTAAAGGTATTATTATTTCGTGGATCGGGTCTTCGATTTAAATTTCCTCCACCACGTCCACCATCATTTCCACCTGGACCGCCGCCTCTCCTATTAAAATTATTTCCACCTCGTCCCGGCCGATTATGTGATGGACCACCATCCGAATATGGTCGCTGCTGTTGTTGATGATCACCACGTGATCTAAAATCTTCATCGTTATCACGTCGCGGATTATTACCTAGAAATCAACCCCGATTATTTTGATATTTGTTATGGATATATAATAATACACACAAAATATTTTGGTAAAAAATAAAAACATAACTAAACAAAAACGTAAATAATATATATCAATCGAAATTATAAAATAAATTGGATTGGGAAAAAGGATTCGTCCGAAACGGTAAAACATTTAGCCTTTTGTCATTCGTATTTTTAAGTTCGTAACCTAACGTAATCTAATATAGATATCATGTATGCATATACAATTTAATATTTGGACCATTCTATTACAATGACGAACTAAATACAAAAATGTCACAATGACAAAATGTAATTTTGGCCCACAATATATAATTAAACTAAAAGCTTCTGATAACAAAAAAAAAAAATTAAAAATTAAATAAACCGCACGCACGTTATCTTGTCAAAAAAGGCGCAACATTTTGCCGATTGGACATTTTATGTATGTAGAGCGTATGTATAGTAATAAAAAAGTTGAAATATTTTTTATAATTTTTTTAAATATTTGTTTTTTATTTATAATTCATAGAAAATGTCTAAACAATATTTATTTATTTTTTTTTCTTTCTTTAAAATAGTTCATTTTATTTATTTATATTTTATATGTTTCCTATTAATGCAATATTTAATTATTATTAAGTTAATTAATAATTCAAGTCGATTTTTTATTTGTTTCACTTTGTTTTTAATATAAATCGGGGTAATACTTTTTTTTGTTTAATTTGTTGGGAGTCCAACACACAAGACAGGGATATTTTTCATCCTTAATCATTAACGACAAATGCGTATTTATGGATAAGGATATAGGTAGATGAGAAACCAGAAATTATCTTTACATCCCTATAGTAATTAAAAAGTAGCGTCCTTATTTGGTGGTTAGTAATTCTGGCTTTTTTTTTCATTTTAATATGAAAAAATAAATGTTAATTATTTTTTTATTTTCTGGCTAAACTTTAAGCTCATTATTATTTTTGACAACACATTTTTTCTATTACACAACTCAAATTTTGTAGTGTGAATTAAATATTTAAACTTTTAAAGCATTATTAATAAAAATAATTAACATAAAAAAAAAAAAAAAAATTGTCGACTTTTTGTTTTTCTCTTAAAAATTAAATTATAACATTTTTTTTTTATTTTGACATGGTGATTTTCCGATGTCGATTTATGACTATATATTTTATTTTCTCATGTAACATCTATCTTTTTTTTACTATTTTAGAAAAAAATATAAATTTATTTCTTTACTGTGCAGTGTTTTTTAACCTTTTTCTAATCCCGAACCAGAAAGCAAAATATAAAAAATTTGAGTTAAAAGATTCAGTTATATTCTCATTTTGTGACATGATGAAATAATTTGTTACGAGAGTTTGATGTGAAAGTGAGTTGGTTACTTGAAATAATAAAATTAACTACAATTTAATTGAATAAGCCGGTTAAAAACGCACTGCTTTGTGGTATCTATCCAGTGACACTGAATTTATATATCACAAGTTGCACCTACAACATTGTAAATTCATAATACTGCGATCTACACTGACTGACACACAGCAACATATCAATTAATTATTATTTTTTATTATTAACAATATTTTTTTATAATTTTTAATTAAAACAAAAGCTAATCGATTTTTTTTTTTTCAATGCAATATTTTTTGATATCTAAAAATTGAAAAACACAAAAATAATTTAAAATTAAGAAAATTATAAATGAAGATATAAGCAATATTAAATAGAAAGAAAAAAAATTATAGCAAATTAAATTAGGTAATTAATAATCGTGCAATATTATTTGTTTTGATAAATGTTTTTATAAATTTCATTTTTTTTTTATGCACACACAATTTTTCAATTAAATATTTTAATTAATTTATTAATTATGATAGGTCTGCGAGTATGTAGCTCCCGCCGGACTCATCTGTTGTATATATTTTGTAATTAATCGCGAATTTCAAATAGACAAAAATTATATTATACGTTTAGCACAAACACACAATAAATATTGTGTATCTTAAATAAACAAAAAAAAAAAAAAATATAAAATTAAAAATAAATTTACTTGCTTGACTGATTAAGATTTTATTTTTGTTCATTTTGTCTATTTTTTTTTTAAATCATTATTGAGATGTCTGAATCCCAAAATAAATATAAATATGTATGTCACATGCAATTTATATATTTAGATATATTTATATTTCGGGAATAATATATTTTAATCTTATAAATATGTATTTTAATATATCAAAATCTTTTTTCCCAAATCGTAATATTTTTAACAAGTTTTTTTTTTAAATGTTTTCTCAAAGCAGGGTCAGTCTTACAAAGTCTTCTGTTATCTTACAATTTTTTTAAGTTTGGTTTCATTCTATTTTGCCAAAATATAATAAACGCTTGCTTTATGATGTATATAAATAAATCCAATTGCCAATCATTTAATTTTATCCAAAAAATTATAATAAATAAAATAAATAAACAACCAACAAAAAAAAATTAAAATTTAAAAAAAAATTTAAAGCACCAATTCAACATTTCTTTTTTAGTGGTTAAGATAAAATTAAGATGATTGAACGTAAAATTTTTTTTAAAAAAAAGGGATTAAAAAAATTGTAAGGATAACATATCCGAGAGAAAAGACGTTATGTTATTTCATTTTTTTGCCTAATGTCAATTAGATTAACTAAATAAAATAAAAAATTAATAAGAAATAACTAAAAAAAAAAAAAGTGACATTTGGAAAAAAAAAATAAATTATTTTGATGTTGAAGAGGTAGATGAGGGGCGCGGTGGTCTCCTATCATTGCTACTATTATTATTTAGACGATCGATATTACCACCGTCATTCAAATTACTGTTACGATCAATACCACTACCACCGCCACCTCGTCCTCCACCTCCTCGCATTGGCCGATTACCTCGACCACCACGATCACCTCCACCACCACGGTGTTCGCCGCCACCACCGCCTCCGCGAATATTATTATTTCTTTTCTGATCGTTAATATTATTTACGTAGCTGTTTTGATCGTTAATATCGTTGTGAATATTACCATAATGCCGTTGCATTCCTCCACCTCCACCACCACCTCGTCCTCGGCCCCGACCACGTGGACCACCACGACCCGATCGATTATTTGAATCTACATCACTACTGTATGCACGATCCGATCGACGTGATGTTGGATAATTATGCATTGAATTTAATGATGAACCCTGAATTGCCCTCAATTGTTGATCAATTTCTAATTTCTCTTGCCGTAGCTGTTCAACCTCCTGTGTTTGATAATTAAACAAAACAAAAAAAAAATGTAAAAACGATTCAATTTAAATTTTACAAATTTATCAACAAACCTTTAAATGTGTCAAGTGATATTCTAACAACACTTTTGCATTCGATATAGTTTCTACTGTGCCAACAAATACAAAAGGTACCTGACCCTCCTCTCGTGGCGTACTCGGTTGTGGTTCATTATCGCCTTCAATCTGAAAAGCCCAATAAATTAACAGAAAAATCAAACCCCATTCTTTATATCTTTAATCTAATACTTTAACTCGTATAACGCCGCTTTTGTCGACAATTTCTTGTATAATGCGGCCATTTTTCCCAATAACTTTTCCAACTAGGCTACGAGGTACTTGGATGGATTCTACACTATATTCAAGAAGTGATCGAGCTTTTCGTACTGCTTCATCAGTCTAAATCCAAAAAAAAAAAGTTTGTTATCGAACTCTAAAATGCAAATAAATAATTTTAAAATTTACCTCGCCATAAATTTTAAAAGTACATGTATTTTCCTCCAATTCAATATTTAATACGCCGTCCAACTTTCGTGCCGAATGAATATTAGCACCATGTGCCCCAATTGCCAAACCTATTAAATCTTCGCGTACTCTAAATTCATCAGTATATCTGGAATTAATAAAATACAATAAAATAAAACATACATATCTAGTTTAAAGTTGATTTTCAGATATTTCTGCCCTAAGTAGCCATTTTAAGCCTTGATTTAATCCAGAAAAAACTGTCCTATTTTGCCTAATCAGTTTACTTTTAATCTGGATTCGTTTTTATTTTTGGAGTTCAGACTGTAAGAGAAAATCGCGATTATAAATGGCGCTGCACATTGTGATTTTACCGAAAACTGTCCAAAATCCTATCCTTTTTAGGGCATTTAGCATAAAATAAGGTAGTGTTAAGGGTGACAAAAGACAAAGAATAGTGAAAATTGCCTACACAAAATGTAAATTTTAATGTAATTACCTAATTGGACTACCTATATTATTAATTAATTAATTTATTTATAGGAACAGTAACAGAGAAATATAAATTAATTCAAATTAGAATTAAGATAAACTATTTATTTAAAGGCAAAAATGCCAACAAGGGTATGGTAAAACATCCAAAACACACTATTGCCATAGCCTTGACGTTAGGCCCTTTCGATGGAATAGCTACTTACTGATGGAGAAAGGAAGACAAATTTTATAGTGCGTTGAATTTATTTTTGATAATTATTGTTTATGTTTTAGTTTGTCAGCGAAATATATCTAGGTAGTGTTCAATCGGACAAAAATGGTAAAAACAAAAACAAATAAATTGAATCGTTTAGTATTGAAAATGAATCAAATGAAGTATTGATCATATCAACTTTTTGTCAAAATTAGTATATGACGGTTTTGTATCAGACATGTTTTATGACAAGACGACATTACCATGTGGTTAATGGTACGGCACCTACCTTGAAAAAAAAATTCATTTATTCTAGAAATGGCACATGTCTAGGATATACCCCCCATGAAATTTTTTTCTATCGGCAGCTTTGCATGAATACTTTTTGTATCAATGATTTGAAGAGGAAATGTAGCGAAATGTACCTTTATCACGAAGGAATAGCAAAAAAAGGGCAAATGAAGTATGCTCTTTGATCAGTGATTTACCACTCCATATTTTTCTGATGCATGCCCTGATCAAAATCGTAATAACACGGTATTACGATTTCTAATGGCTTTTGTATTGAAAAAAACATGATCAAAATCTATCAGTATTTCCCCGTTCGAGGCCATAGTTTTCTACCTTGTGATCGTGTATTTGGAGAGTAATCAAGAGAAATTTAAAGAAAATTGACAGAATTTATTTGCCAGAGGAATATGGGGCCTGTTGTTTTTATGTAGAAACCTAACAAAACTAACACTCCATAAAGAAGATTATGCACTAAAATTTTAAAAATAATTAGGGAATTCCCCTAAAATGGTTTAACTACCATTTGTGACGCAACTTTTTCATTCGTTTCTTTACTATGGTGCGTATTAGCAATGATAATGATGATTCATTCAGTACAAAAATATGAGGTAAAAAATAGGGTCCCCCCGATGCATTATATAGGGTTCCTTAGATATATACGTAAATATTTTGCGTACAAATTATATGCAAATAGGTTAACTTTAATGTGCCGGTTTCTATTCTTCTACGTGTTATGCAAAAGTGCCGTATATAAAGAAAGGGGAGGGTTTCCTAGTCTTTTTTATTTTTTGTACTGATTGACTCATCTCTAATATACTATGATCTTTGGTATTAGTCATATTTGAGCTCGTTCTTATTTTATTTTAACAAAATATTTTGGTATGTACTACACGTTTTTCAAAATGTTTAGGTTTCAAAGTTTTACCCGATAATGTACCAGGGCACCCGACTCATTTGGACCATATAAGTCCAAATGTAAAATTTTTATTTATGCCCCCCAACACTACTACTTCAATCATCCAATCCATGGATCAAGGAGTAATATCAAACTTCAAAACATACTATCTTCGAAGAACTTTCACGCAACTTTTAAGTGCCACAGATGAAGATGAAAAGAGCCAATTTTGAAGGAATGGATGAAGCGGGGCTTGAAGAGATCATTAATGACGCAGATTTGAGCATTCCGACCCAGAATTTAATAGAAATAGCTGCTAATATCGCAGAGGATTCTGGCAGTGTCACAGAAGAGCTAGAAACAAACTGTCTTACCACTAAATGTTTAGTCAGAGCGATTAAGTTAATATCCGAAGGATTAGAAATGTTTAGAAATGAAGATCCCGACGAAATTCAAAGTTCGAGAGTAGCAAATGAAGTAAACACAAGTACCAGCTGCTATAAAGCAATTTATACTCAGAAAAAAAAAAGCAGCTACTCAGAGGACTCTTGATACGTTTTTTAAAAGCCAACCTAAACAAAAGGAACTATCAACCATTATCGAATGCTATATGAATTAGATTCAGACTAAATTCCTAGATGGACTTGGAAAAGGAAATCCGTAAAATTAAATGTAATAATAAAAAGTTTATATTTTTGAAATGACTGGAATTTATGATTTACATACATATTTTAGTTTAAGGTATAACGTGAACCTAGGCACATAAATATTTATGATTTTTTAAATTTAGTTATAAACATTAATTGTTACCTTTTTTATTTACATATCTATTGGAGTAATAAACAATATGAAACCATTTTTAAATTAAAACTATTTTTCTTTAATAATTTGGTAAACAATTCTTTTTTGATTTCCTAGTTGCGTTGTTTTGAGTTGCGTCGCATTTTCCTGGAACGCATTAGCGACGCAACTCGAGGCTCTAGTGTACACTACAAAAAATCAATACAAATATTTTATCAAATAATGATAAAATATTAAACTTTATGGATTGGATGGAGGCGTACTTTTAACAAAAAGCAGGTAATTGCTGTTCAATCAAACGACAGAAAAGCAAAACAAATCAAATTTAAAGTCTGAATTTTCACATTTTGAAATGGCCAGAGACGGAAATTTGAAAGCCCGGGAATTTATTGATAGTTTGGATAGTTTTAAGTTTAAACTTCTACGGCTTAATACTGCCGAATTTATGAAGAAGCTAAGATTACTTTCTCAAAGAGCGTTTTATACTGCAAACGTAATAAATATTAAAAAATATGTGACCTGCAAAAGTCCTAAAGTACATACTTGCTCAGTGTCTGTATTTTTACGACGAAATTATGCTATGGCCAACTGGAATGGAATATAATAGTGAGGACGGTGACTACTGAAGTCTTTAAAATATATATTTTCCGTATTTATTATTGAAAGTGCTCATCTGTCCATGCTTTAAAAATGAGCATACCAGCTGAAATAATTGAGAAAAAACCCAAAATTCAGCTTACAATTTCATAGCGATTCACATTTTCATCAACTAACACAAATTCCCTCATAAACTTATTTTTGCTGATAATATAATTTTTTTATTTCCTGAATAATTTGAAAAGTGGACATGACTTTCAAGACTAAACGATTCAATTATTTTCTTTTTCACCATCCAATGGAACTCAGTGATCTATTTTTCACGTGTGGAGAACTATCAAAATTCCCTTAATAATTCCCTATGTATATTCCACATGCACCCAAATACCCTATTCTTGAATCATTCGGAATTTTTTATTCACCACTCTGGAATTGTGCCAAATTTTGTAATGCGTTGAATTTATTTTTGATAATTGTTTATGTTTTAGTTTGTCAGCGAAATATACCTATATAGTAGAGACCTGCACGGGCTCGGGCCTGGGCCCGATCCGATATTCGGGTCGGGTATCAAGAATTATATTCGGGTTCGGGCCATCCCCTTGGGTCGGGACTCGGGCCAGCCTTATTATTTCCGTATTTGCTTTGGTAAATTCCTAAAATTTTTAATTTGATTTACGTAAATCGAATATAATTTTTAGGACATAAATTCATTCACACATCAAACGAATTAAATCCCAAACTTGACACAAATTATTTTATTTGTAATTAACACATATGTACTCCCTGCGCCATTGAAATGTTTGATTTCGATTATTTACTATTTCATGCAATTCTCTTATAGATTTTACCTCATTCGCTATTTTTTTTTTTGTTTTTTTATTTTTCAGCATATTTCACGCCTTATTAGGTATTTAAAACCAAACTAAGGATGAAATATTCGTTCGGTTTCAATTAAGTAGTCAAAGAGTTAATTTTACAAAGTGTCGCTCTAAATTAAATAGTAACGAAAAAGCCAAAATTTTGCAAGCAAAGGCAAAGCGTACACACATTCACAAATTGCAAGAGTAATTTAGTATAGCCAAGGTTAGGTTAGGTTTGGGTGGCGGTCCACCAGGACCAGGCATAGACACAAAAAGGTCCGTAGCCATACCACAAATTAAAAATTTTTCCTCCAACTCATTGAAACCACTTTGAGCTTGCTATGAAGCGCTGGATACTCCTGACGTCCTTCTCGCTGTAGTATAGCCAAACAGCAATTAGAAAGTTTTTAAGGCACTATTCCGAAAATCAAACGATAATTTGGCTCTGATGCAAAGATGAGAACTTCTGTTTCAACAAATCGAATTTCATATATTTAGATCTTAAGCAAAGGTTTGCTACGGCTTTGGTGCTGAGAAGTTAGCTTCTAATAGCAACAACCGACACTATTTCAGTTCATACTATTAAAAGGAACTTAGTTTATATACTTGACAACCTGCGAGAAAATCATTACTGACAGCAAAAATGGCAGCTGCAAGCCTCAAATTCGCAATAGAATGAAAAAACTGAATGCCCAGGGACTGGCATTGGTTCATATTCTCGGATAAATCCAAATTCAATATCTTTGGACCCGATGTAAGGACAAGGGTTCGGCGACGAAAAGACAAACGGTATTTAACAGAATGTATTTCGCCGACAGTGAAAAATTCACCATATGTTATGGCCTGGAGAGCCATAACAGCCTTTGGAGTTTGATCACTATGCCTTCTGGATAGTTCAGAAAACGGACGAAAATATAAAAAAATTATCGAAACCTGAATCGTGACTATTGAGGACCCGACTCAATACATCGGTCTTCCACTCTTCCAGGACGATTACTCTCCGTGAGTTATTGATATTATTTGTGAAGTAAGAATGCTTAATTTTAATGTCTATTTTGTTTAGGTAGCCGAATTTAAAAATAGCTTGATGATCGAGTCGTTACCCTGGACAGGAAATATTCCTGACCTCAATATTGTTGAAAATAATTGGTCCTTCATGGGAAAGAAGATTACAAATTACAAGCTGAAAAGTGCCAAAGAGCGGAAAAAACTTATAGAAAAAGTCTGGTTTGAAGAAATAACAATATATTATTTAATTAAACTTTAGAATTCAATGCTGATCGGGTTTAAGGCCATCATAAAATCCAAGGGCTGGGTTATTAATCATTGATTTTAAAAAGTTCAATTTCTCTCAAAATATTTTGGTTGAGATGAATTATTTTATTTCTGTTAATTCTTATTTTGAATAAAAATTACCATTGTCAACAAAAAACTATTTTTCAATTGAAAAAACTTTGTTAAAAACACTGTAAAGACCTACCAAATTGTTACGAGGTAGGGCGGTAATATTCCTTATCCGATGTTATGTAGGTCTAAAATGTCGGATTACCGTTCTTTTTATTTGAATATATTCGGAATAGTGTAAAAATTGTTTTGATAATCAGAATCTATCATTTTTGCTACCTACTTTTGAAGCAAACGGTGGTATTTCCAAAATTTACTTTAAAAATTCAAACCGAACATTTCAATGGCGCAGGGTGTATATGTAAGTGTAATATGAACGTGTAACTTGAATTAAATAAAAATAATAATAAATGATAAAATTAAAATTTTTGTGTTTTCGATTTGATTTTACAAAACTAGAGCAAGAGCAACGAAAATTGTTAAAAGAATTTTATTTTTAAAATTTTCTTTCAGACGGGTGGGAAATGGAAATAAAATTTAGTTCGGGTCGGGCCGGGTTCGGGTAATAATGTCAAATAATCAATCGGGCTCGGGTTAAAATGTAAAATGACACATCTGGCTCGGGCCGGGTAATAATATAAAATAACAGATCGGGCCGTTGGTACTTCGGGTCGGGTCGGGTACAAATTAAATATTTTGGGCCGTGCAGGTCTGTAGTGTATATGTATATACAAGTGCTTTCGCACTTCTTATGATTTTAGGAGATAATAAATAATAAATAAAATAATAATAAATTTTGTGGTGTGAAAATTACATGAAACAAAAATTGATGATGTTTTGTGTTCATATTGATAATATAAACCGGTTTGGTTTTACTTGATTGACATTTGACGTTTAAAAAATTTCGAATCGATTTTTGTAGTGCTTTATTCGACAATTATGTACAATTAAACACAACAGTTAAAATGATTAAAAATCGAGACACAAAAAACTCTATTGCCGTCTTACTTTGGTAAAAGTTATTTCTATCGGGATAGGAATGAAATTTTGCTCAAAGTAAGAGCCAAGAATAATTTGTATTTTTACTTTCAACAATTGGCAACAAGCTCTAAAAATATAATTATTATTTAAAATTTAAACAAATATAAAATAATGATCACAAATTATTTAACAAAATATAATACATAATTCCAAATGATAATTTATTCTGATTTATCGAAAAATTGAGAATTGTTATTTACTACCAACTCATAAAACTAAATATATTTAATATATGTATGTATTTACTCTAGTGGTAAACACTAAAACTAACTGAAGAAGAGAATTTTTCTATTGACGATTGTAAAAGTTGCCGTCTTACTTTGGTAAAAGTTATTCCTATCCGGATAGGAATGAAATTTTGCCCAAAGTAAGAACAATTCTTCTTCAGAATAATTTTTCTTTTTACTTTCAACAGTTGGTACCAAGCTCTAAAATATCATATAATTTATTATTTAGAATTTTAACAAATATAAAATAATGATATCAAATTATTAAATAAGGTATAATTATTCCAAATGATAATTAATAAAATTTAATATTCTGATTTATCGAAAAATTGAAAATTGTTATTTACTACCAACTCATAAAACTAAATATATGTAATATATGTACTCTAGTAGTAAACACTACAACTACGAGAAGAAGAGAATTTTGCTATTCCTACTTCTCAGCGGAATGAATCTCTTCATTTCGGAATGAAAATACACGGCATTGTTGTTGTAAAATTGCCAAAGTAAGACTACAAGTATAGAAAGCACCTCTCGAGGAAAAAAGTTAAAATGATGCACCTGATAAAATGATATTTATCAGTATGCAACGAAAGCAAAATTTAGCAATGTGGTAATTAAAAATTGTTTTTATAGTCTAAAATTGGAATTATTTACAATTATTATTAGCAATCCGGTAAGTAAAAATTGTGTTTTCAAATTCTCAGATAGCGTCAAATTATCAGGTCAGCGTCAAATTATTCTCAGTTTAAAAATTGTCCAATAGGTGCAATTCGTGATGCTCCAATCGTCAATAGGACGTGTTTTCGTTTAGTTCAGTGATCACCCTCATATGGTGTGAGAGATTTCATATAAATTTTTTTTTATAAATCTAATAGAATTAATTTGTATAATTGCTGGTACTCATATTACTTCATAAATTGCCTTTATAAAACAACACAAATTATATCTTCATACCTTTTGCTGGATATTTAGAGTTAAATTTATTTTTAACTAAAGTAGAAAAATATTTACTAATTCAAGTTAAAATGTATTTGTTAACACTTTGTAAACGACAATCACTTACATAAATTTAATAAATTAATTAAAACCATTGATTGTTTTAAATTTATTATGGCTTGCGTTACATAGAATTCCTGTGTAAATGTTTGACATTTGAGTTTTTATCCCCGACTTGACCTGCACCATGCGCCAAACACTCAAAGTAAAAACACCTACTTCTCAGTGGAATGAAATTATTCATCGAGGAATGAAAATATACGGCATTGTTGTTGTAAAATAGCCAAAGTAAGACTACATATCAGCCGTCTTACTTTGGTAAAAGTTATTCCTATCCGGATAGGAATGAAATTTTGCCCAAAGTAAGAGCAATTCTTCTTCAGAATAATTTTTTTTTTTACTTTCAACAGTTGGTACCAAGCTTTAAAATATAATTTATTATTTAGAATTTTAACCAACATTAAATAATGATAATAAATTATTGAATAAAATAAAGTATAATTAATTCCAAATAATAATTAACAAAATTTAAAATTTTGATTTATCGAAAAATTGATAATTGTTATTTAATACCAACGCATAAAATTAAATATATTTAATATATTTACTCTAATGGTAAACACTGCAACTAGGTGAAGAAGAGAATTTTTCTATTCCTTCTTCTCAGCGGAATGAAACTTCATTCCGGAATGAAAATACACGGCATTGTTGTTGTAAAATTGCCAAAGTAAGACTACAATCTATTGACGTTTCTGTTTTTGTTGGTGTTAGTAGCTGGAGATGAAATTCATGAAAAAATCTGCATTTCGTAAAATTGATGCACATCGAAAAAACATTGATGTTTTTTGACGAAAAGAACGCAATTTTCGTTGTGCAATAATTTTTTTTGACGATTTTGGGTGAAAAGAATTCAACATCAATTTTGGTTGTTCAATCGGTTTGACGTACAGTATTATGGAATGAAGCTAGGGTGGGATAAAATACCATGTGTTTTTACCACTTTTGCCCGATTGAACACGTCCATAAAATTTTGTTTGTTTTGATCACTTGTTATATTGCTCTGGTAAAGTTGTTGATTTCAGTTATTCTAGCTTTTAGAATAGTCCAAAGCAAGAGCAATAATTTTATTTATTTGTTCTATATGTTGTGCTTTATTGGTTTTGTTTTACGCAAATCTAAAATTTGTTCTGTTGTAGCTAAAATTTTCTTAGCTTTATATAATGTAATTAAAATTGTAAAAATTTACCAACGCAATACAGCAATTGTTAATAAGGTCAATTAAAATTATTTTTGCGATGTATCAGTCTATTTTTTAGGAATTCTTTTTGTTTTATTATGAGTTTTGATATAAAAAAAATATCGAAATGATTTTTTTATAATTAATTTTGTAAATCTAAAATCTATGTCTAAATATTGACATTTTCGTATATGGGGAATTTTTTCCACCTGCTTATGTATTCGGAAATATGTATTTCCTTAGTAGCGAAAAGTTTACATTAGTAGGGAATTCAAGATTACATGAATCACAATTTCCGAACGTTTTTAAAAATTTTGACAGATGCCCGCTTGTAGCAAATGGATGTGGAATTCGAGAATAGGGCCCTGGGGCAGGTTACAGAAAATTCCCCAGATAAAATTTTATTTTTTATTCATTTGAAACACGACCTAAGTCATGGAACATTTGTTACTTCAAAAGTTAATATTAACTAAACGACAAACAAAATAATAATTGAAATTATTCACGTCTCGAATAAAAAATTATTTCGCTCTAAACATAATCGAGATTACAGAAAAAATCCATCAATTTTTTGACGATTACTTTAATCTATAATTGAAACATGATAACCTAATCTCCGTCGATCATACTATAATAAAATCTAGATTTGCTAGTTGAGATTGCTTATCCGTAGTCTGAAGAACATATCATTAGTGACTTTATGCTAAATTATATAATCAAAAACCTGGCACAATTTGACTAAAGTAATTTTGAAGCATACAAAATAAATCACTTAATTTTATTTTGATCAAATTTTAATCGAATAGGGTCACATAGTGAAACATATTTCTCGTAACGATAAACACTAAAGTGAACCACGTGCACCCCAGAATAGAGCAAGAATAAAACGTGGTCAACTCTTTAAATAAACCAAACATTACGATAAAATCGAGTGTGATAACAAAAAAAAAAAAAAAAAAAAAATGATAAATCGATTAAATAAAAAAATGTTATCGTATACAAATTTTTGCAAGACAAACACAATTTTCGATAAAAAAAAAAAAAATGCGAATTAATATTGCATCGATATTTTTCGATTCGTAATTTTAATTAGTCTTGTAATTTAAGTCAGAAAAGGATTGATGAATGCAGCAGGATTATATAAGACCAACAAATTGCGATAAGAGATTAGGTTCAATTTTATGCATTATTTCACTTACCCAGCTGTATTGTGTAGTTTTGTTGATTCTAACTGTCGTGCGGCTTCTTCCGTTCTTTTAAGTAACATAACCTACAAATAATATAAATTATAATTATCGTAGCTAAATATTACCTACTTAACAAATTAAATAAATACCTTTTGACTTAAATTACGAAAATGCATATTCTGTATCATGTTTGCCTTTTTCTGTGAATCCTCACTTTTTGAGATACAAACAAGAACTCCTCGCTCAGGTACATACCGACAGACACCGGAACCGACGGCCTTTTGAAATTCTTTGTGTACTCCATCTATTTCGGCACTAAAATAATAAATAAAATAAAAATTGATAGGTTAACTAAATACGTAAATACCTTTACTTAGCAATATATGGTTAGATCGAGAATGTGTAAAGCAATTAAATTAATTTTATTCAAAGGAATTTTCGTGTAAGAACAACAAAATAAAATAAAAATCAATATTAATGGAAAATTTATGAAAAATAAACTAGGTACTTAATTCTGTCTTTATGAATTTCCATTTTATTGTATGGCACATTTAGTAGTTTGTTGTTCTGTTGGGGAGTGGCAATTAAATTTAATTTGCGAGAATCGGTTGAAATTTTTTAAAAGTGTTTGGGGAACATATTTCATGTTTATAGGAATTTAAAAAAATATAAATTATGTAACGCAATATGATTAATGGTTTTCTGTGGTCAACACAAAACAAATCACCAGAATGGCAAAACAAAAAAATAAAATATTTTGGAAATTTTTGGGTGAATAATTTTTTATGTAACCCTCATCATGAATGGCATGCAGATTTATGTTAATCTGTTGGATCGGATAGTGTGCAAATTAATAATTTATTTTGATTTTCAAATCACAAAGGAGGATGAATAATGCAGATTTGATTGATTCGAAGGACATTACTTTTATTACTTAAACAATAAATCTACCCAATTGGGGAAAAGTTCTTAATACTGTGAATTCTAAAAGAAGGTACTTTGCTTCGGATTGCGTAACAGGATCTCTTTTAGTACCACAAACAAATATTTTGATTAGCCGTTTTTCATTAGGTGACCAATTTTAATTTTTGTCTGTAGACCATTGCTAAAACTCCTGAAATTCTTCAAATTTATTGTAATGGGCCACATTTCCTAGTATCATATGGTGTTAGTCAAAGCGTTTTCTAAGTTTGTAAGGTTTCGATACAAAAGTTTCCTAAACACCTACATAGGTAGTGAAGTTTCATTGATCCCCTAAATGTTGTATTGCACCATGGTCTTCCATTTAAGATTGAACCAGAAACAAGATTTTAACTAAGATAAAAAAAAAACTTGGTTGATAGAAATGGTGATTGACAAGTTATAGAAAATATTTGAACATAAAAATAAAGGTACAGATTATACATTGCAGATAAAAAATGTAAGAGCTTAAAGCAAAATATTAATTGGCATCATTTTCATCATTTGGAATAAATCCAATAAAAATGCAAAACTTTTCCAAATACGTATAATTCTGGAAACCTATTTAATATTACCTATATCGAAATCCCCTAACAAGATTGGCGCCGAAAAAATGTGTGAGCTTTATGTTACATTACCTGCCCTAATTTTAATTGATAAAACCATCAAACCTCACTGTAAATTCATCAAAACTTGTTTTCTTTTTTATTCTCTATTAAGCAAAACTATTTATGTGTAAACCGGTTCTTTAATTCTTGAGAAAATTCAGATACTCTACACAGCACCCAAATCATTTTTAGAAAACAGATGCCTGCTAACCACATAAATATTTTCAACTACAGTCCGGAAATTATGACATTATGAAAATATTGATCTTATAAATAAAAAAAGAAAACGTCTAAACAGATCTTATATGAAATGATGAGCTAGTCACGTTTTGACGAGTTGCAAAATTATTGAATGTACTTAGGTTTGTAAAGAATAAAATTTGTATATTTACTTACTAATCTCTCAAATCCTCGGGAACTTCAATTTCAAATTTGTGAAATGTTTTATTTATTATAGGTGTATTTGGATTTTTTACTCGTATCCGATCTAAAGCTACAATTTCTGAATAACTATTATCCCATCCAAGATATTCAACTACATGAAATTCTACTCCCATCATCTGAAAATAAGACACTGTGCGTTAGTAACGTGTTAAATGATGTTAAATATTGTATTTTCTTACTTTAATTGCAGCCATCCACCAGCCACAAGCTTCCCGTTCGTTTGATCGCGAAAATACTTCTACTTCGGTACCAATCGCTAATTGAGGTAGGGGAGCTTCAACTGGAGGAAGTCTTACTTGATTGAACAAAAACTTGGATTCCTTTTGCCAGCTAAAATTAATAAGCACAACAAAATAGCGTACATTATAAAATTGTGGGGATCCCCAAAACGTACGGCTTGTAACATGAAACAAGAAAAAAAAGTGAGATAAAAATATACTTACTCATTTTCAAAAGCTACCCTAACTCCATCATCAAATACATCTGTAACAACACCCTAGAATTAATAAATAAGATGGGGGGTTAGAAAATTATATTCATTGTGCACAATAAAATTTTAATTTTTATAAAAAAACAAAAGCAAATCATAAATCATAGTTGTTTCAAAACCCGATTTTCATTTTTTATTCTCAAATTGCAGAAAATTTATCCAGCACACGGGTATATGAGAAAAAATGTGGTTATTTTATTTTTTTTTTTTTACACACACAATTATGATTGTCACATTTTTTTATTATTTTAATCAAAATTCAGGAAAAATATTTTCCCAAAACACAAAAATGACAAGATTTATCGCGTGAAATTGTAACAGTAAACGAAAAATAAACAAGAAGATTCATCAAATTTCACGCCCTGTCACAAATTAATAAATTAAATCGGATTTTTTTTTTTTTTTTTTAAATTTGATTTCATGGTGTTATGGCGTCCATGACGATTTTTTTATATTCAACTTTTTTTTTCTTCCTCCTAGCACGGGGATTATTTTATTTCGAGATTTCACTATGATCGGAGAATGAAATTTTTCCATTAACCACACGAAAAAATTGCTTGAATCACAAATTTTTAATTTCACCATCACTTTAAATATTATTTTGCATACTTTTAGTCGATACCGACCTTATAATATGCTCCATTTTCGCCGCATACTTCCACCGATAATTCGTCCATCTTGTATTATGAATAGACGCTCTTTGACCGCAAGTTCTATACAAACCCGCCAATCATATTGAAAAAAAAAAATAAAAATAAATTGGAAATTTGTGTTTGATTGGTATAATCATCGAGCTATAGTTTTTGCATGGAAGAGTGATTTAATCGTATAATTTTGAATTCGAAAACTAATTTTATTCGAAATTTAATTTATTTTACAAATAATTATGATTCATATTTATGTATTCAATAATCAATAATATTTTATTAACGTTAAATAATAGAATTTCGATTAATTAGGTATTTATTTTACACAATTAGTATAAATTGGTTCTTGTCTTTGCTTAAATACAGCCTAAATGTTTACTACCAAAATATAAATTAATTTTTAATTTTGCCAATTTTTAAATTTATTGTAAATTCTAAAATATATTTAAATTTCAAGTTAAAATTAAATGTTTAATGTAATTATTCAACCTAGTTTTAAGTGTAATTGGTTACAAAATTTCTTTATAATTGGTATAAAAAAAGTTAAACTGCTGCCAACCTAAGAATATTAAATTTATTTGAATTTTGAATTGGGCACGTGCATCACGGTTTTATTCTTGTGCTGGCCATGTCTAAAAGAAAGGTTGAAGGTGAATATCAAAAAAAAAATTGTGAATATAAAATGTGGTTTAAAATCAAAGTGTCTAAATTCAAAATTATTCCATTTTATGGAAAAGATGTCAACGCTGTTTGTTGAAGACGACACAAAAATAAAATTGCGTTGACGAAAAGATGGACCAATAGTAAGTAAATTAATTATGAAATGGACACGGATTATAGAAACTTCAGATCAAAGTATAAACTCATTTAAAAAGATAAGGATCTAGTATCTTTCATAGTAAGAAGTCGACAATTCAAACAAAATTCTTATACTTATAAAGTGATTTCTTAAATCTTTCTGTTTACCCTCTTTCGTGTTCTACAGGAACTGAAATTCGTCCATCTTGTACACTTTCGCCATCACTTTCTCCATCAACTCATGAATAACTCTTTCTCCGCCGATTTCCTTTCGATTCTTTCAGTAGAATCAATCGTATATAATCCATTGTTTTGTTTTATCTCCTCAAGTTCATCATCTTTTGTAATTGGAACAGTATTTTCGTGGATCGCACTTCTCCGCTGTTCTCCGTTATAGCGTTAGCAGAAAATAATTTTTTGTATTAAACCGACATTATATTTGTCATTTGGGAAGAGGCGCCTGGGGTCACAACAAAATCATCTGTGCAAGATGTGGGGATTTCCTGCACTAGAAATACAACTTTTTCACTTATCGATATTTTTGAATCCTTGAGTTTGCGAAAATAAAAATGTTCCTCAATTGCCCCTTCAATGTCAATTGTTTTAGTTCGAGATTCTTCTGATAATAATCTGGTGGTTAAGGTATTTAATGTTTTCTTTGCTAACGCTGTCGACTCTTTGGAGAAGTAGAGAACTTTGTATCCGCGCGAGCTAACATTGAAACTATGACCATTGGGAGGGAGCAGAAAGTTTGAAAGAAAGAGAAGCACAAAAATTGTTTGACATTTTGTAACTGAGGATGAGAGAAGACACAGCCGGCGTCTACAAGGGTCGCCGTCAGGAAGCCAAAAAGATGACTTCCTAGAGGGAAGTATTGCCCCCAAGAGCGGAATTAGAATCAGTGCAACGATCAGCAGAAGAAGACGCCTGGAAGAGCTGGAGCTGAAAAGGATGGAGGAGGAGGCTAATGTCGAGGAGGACCTTGAAAAGCAAAGGTTACGGTTACGATTAGCTGAATTGAAAGCTGACAGGATCAAAACCATCTTTAAGAAGAGGTATGAAGTGGAGATAGTTCAATTGGAAGGAAAGGAGGCCGTATTTCTAAATATTAATGATAAATTAGTACCTCCAAATCGTTCCGTAAAACAGAAACAACTTTCTTACACAAAAAAGACCAACAATTCCGATTGAAGATTGTAAAGTACCTACCTACGGAGTCAATAATCGAGTCACAGTTGGCGGAAAGCCAAAAAACTGGCCAATGTTCATAAGCCAATTCCGTGTAACGACTGCTTCCTGCGGGTTTTCAGATTTTAAAAATATGACAATACTGTAGAGAACATGTTAGTAATTCCCAGAAATGTCGAGAAAGTTTCGAAAATATTGAAAATGGGTTTTGGTCTCAATGAGATAACTTGCAGCTGTAGTAAAGAATCGCACGTGAAAAAGTAGAAGGCCCGCCAAACTGTCCAACCTTTCAAAATGCAAATTTAAATGGCAATTACATGGACCAACAGAAACTACAAAAAGAAATAATGCAGAGTTTTGTTATTTGACTTCACGAGCTGAAAGCAAGTTTGGAAGAGCTAGACCAGTTGATGAAAGAAAGCTTCAGTATTGAAGGGTTTGGTGTACAGCCGTTGAAGAAACTGCCTAAATCAAAGAGTGAGCTAAAAGCAGAAAAGGTAATGAACGTGACACTACTCACTACTGTTCGTGTTGATGGCAGATGGCAGATGGCATTATTATGGAAGAATGATGAAGCCACAATGCCACCAAACAAAGCTAATACCATGATGAGACCCAAAACAGTTGAAAGAAAAATGGATCGAGATCCAACATTCGCAGAAGCATATACTACGAAAATAAACCATTATACAGGGGTCGGCCCTGGCAGTGTTTACCAATAAAAATGCTGTAAATTTCAGAACTTCAGTATATCGTAAAATATTTCAAATTTTACAAAAAATATGTTATTGTTCCATGTAGCCACCTTTAGCGCGGATAATATCATCGAGTCAGTCCGAGAAGGCTTCACATGCTGCACGAATGTGGCGAGCTTGAGAATTTGGTATTTTCTGATGAATAATTTTTTACGGCTCAGCAATATGTAAACAAACAAAACGATCGTGTTTGGTTAGAGTGCAAATCAAAAGACAATTTATACCAGCGAATTGCTATGCGAAAGAAAGCGCCTGCATCAGTGAAGGTTTGGGCCGCGGTTACTGCCACAGGACGCTCACCACTCGTTTTAATTGAACAGGGCATAAAGGTAAATCAACAAATCTACCGTGAACAGATTTTAAACGATGCTTTGTTACCTTGGGCACGTAAACAATTCGGTAGAAACCACTGGACGTTTCAAGAAGACTCGGCACCATCCCAAAAAGCCCGTGAAACTCAACGTTTTTTACAAGAAAAAGCTCCCGGCTTCATTTGTTTACAACAATCGCCACCATATTCCCCGGACTTAAACCCAATGGATTTTTCCATATCGTCGGTGACGGTGACGATGCAATAGCGTGTATCTACAAAATTTGTGAAAATCGTTTTATTGGTTTGAATAATAGTGTTTGCTGGTTTTTAAAATTGGAGATAACGAAACGTTTGAAAGTGAAGAGCTAATCAATTTTGTTTGTGTATTTTAGTGTACCTACTATGACAAATTCGCTCGTTTTTCTTATTTCCTGAACAAATAGCAAATGAGTAGATACATACACACTAATGCATAGTTAACGACGATATGGTCCATTCTGCAGTCCAACGTATTAATTAAAAGATATGAGGCGGTTGTTGACACCTTAAAGATTGTTCTTCACCGAGAATATGACAAAATACCATCAGGCCACATTCGTGCATCGTGTGAAGCCTTCTCGGACAGACTCGATGCTATTATCCACGCTAAAGGTGGCTACATCGAACAATAGCACATTTTTTGTTTTTACTATATACTGAAGTTTTGAAATAAAAAAAAATAAAAATTGACTAATTTAAATTTACAGCATTTTTAATTGGTAACACTTCGAGTGCCGAACTCTAAGAGAAAAAGGTTATGCTCCAGTTCTCACCAAAGAGGAAGTAGCAATTGAAACTCTACTCTATTCCTCAAGAATACAGATCAAATAAAATAAAAAGGAACTAATAACTAATATAACTCGGATTAAGAAAATTAAGTAATAATTGCTAGATGGAAAGAAGATTCCTACTAAAAGAGAAGTTCCACAAGTCGTGCTTGGAAAAATCTTGGTGAAAGATGTGGAGACTGGTGTTGGATGGGACGATTAAATTAAATTCGGAGCCTGTGATAAGTGGTTGTTATATCTAGAAATTCTGAAGATGTTCCCTGCTGATGTGAAAATATCACGGTGGTATTTTCTGAACTTGCAACTATACAGATCCAGTGCAGCTATACGTGTTTGTCGACGCCAGTGAACAAGCCTATTCAGCAGTGGCGTATTTCCGTTCAGGAGCAGAGGTATGCATAGTGACATCGTTGGTCATGGCTATGGAGAATAGGAATATTGATGACTGGAGGTGATTGCAGATTCGGTTCCTCCAGTCGATAGGTAAACAGACCTGACTTTCTGAAAGAGACAGAGGATTATTGGTCCAAAGAAAAAGTTATAATTGTTGGTGAAGATTCGGGGCCAGAGGACCGCTGCTTTTCGGTCCAAGTCATCAATTCGGGGCCAATGTCAGACAAATATGATGAGAGATTTTCATCCTTGTCAAGTAGGGAATACAATCCCGGTATTATATATAAGGCAATACCGGGATCCTGGTATTCGGTATTGACAAAAAATAGGGATTTGTTGATTTCGGGATTGACAAAACGACCGGGATCGCGGGATTTGACAAATAGACCAGGATCCCGAGATTGCACCGGGAATCGGGATTGGATTGACAATAAGACCGGAATCCCGGGATTTGAAAAAATACCGGATCCCGGGATTACATTTCCTATTGTCGAGGACGATTAGAGTGTCAGCTTTGATTATGCGGGTTAAAATAACTGTCACAAGTCTAAAGATTGAGAAAACGTGGAGTATTAATAATATATGAGTTGGATACGGCCGAGATGTTAATTCTGAGAAGAACTCAAAGCAATACATTTGCGGAAGAATTCAAGGGCTTGACGAATGGAAAACGGGTCAGTTAAAAAAGTCGTCTGCTGACCTTGTGATCCTGTCTGGACGAGAAAGAAATTATAGATGAAGCACCAAGGTCAAGAAACTGTCATTGGAGAAATTCTTGCTAACAAAGGAATCGAGTGAAAGTTCATCCCACCCTCAGCACTACACTTTGGGGGTTATTGGGAAAGAATGGTAAGGGTTGTAAAGACTGCACTAGGAGCTAGCCAACTCAATTTTGAAAATCCTAATGTTGAAAGGCCGAATGTCGAAAGACCGAATGTCGCAGGGCCGAATGTATCGAAATGCCGAATGTCGAAAGACCGAATGGGTCGAAAGGCCGAATGTGTCGAAAGGCCAAATGTCTAAAGGCCGAATGGGTCGAAGGGGCGAATGTCGAAAGGCCGAATGGGTTGAATGGCTGAACGTATGGGAGGGCCGATTGGGTCGAAAGGCCGAATTTTCATGAAAATTTCCTTCACTTAATTTATTGAAATCAATTTTTAAAACCATTGAATTTATTCTTTATGTAAAATGACTTAAATAAATTGAAAATTCTATGTGTGTCTTTCTCTGAATGTAGCTTATTAATGTCATTAAATTTTTTCGGAAAATGTGTGTCTTTTTTCTATTCTTGTCATTTTGCATTTTTATGGGTGGAAGATTTAAAAATATGTTTTCATGATTACTAATACGAAAATTTCTTTAGACTGCTTTTGAATTATGTGGAACAAGGATTTTTTTTTGTATAATTCGAGCACTATAATTTGTGAAACATTCTTTTGTTTTATTTAAAAATAAAAAATAAAGTTTTCTGTATTACGTGGCGGCAAGATGATCAGATCGTTCTTTGGACAGGGTTCCGATCACTACGGCATATTTCATTGCGGAATATCATAGTACGAGTACGGCATGTTACAGTATGGGATAAGGCACACTGCCGCATATGGTACACTACCGATTTACAGTATGGAATTTCGTATACTACGGCATTTTTCACTACGGTTATATTTCCTACACTACGGCATATTTCTGTAAGGCGTATTTCAATTGGATATATAATACACAACGGCAATATGGTATAAAACGGTACATTTAGAAGACTTGGCTATTTCTTAACCGAGTATGACATGAAAATCAAAAACACCAAACACTGAATTAAACCCACGCGATGCTCTCAGAATTGGTTCCGAAAGACCGTAATTTGTTGATACCAGGCTAACCACTAACTCCAGACGTACTGGAGCGAAAAGATTTGAGCATGGAAGCTGCTCGGTACAATAGATACGAGAACTGAAAATTTATAAGTCACAAATTTATTAAGCAATAATAAAATAAATTATGTATGCATAAATTAATTATAAATAAAATTTGGTAGACATAATATAATTTATTAGAAAATATTAACTACCTATTCACAATGGCGTCCAATTCGATTAATTCACAATCATCAAATAAAGCGATCTTTTCTGTATTTAGTAAAATGATTTTTTATTGTGCAGGAGAAAAAAACGTTTCGTTTATAGTTCGTTTATGTTACGTATTTTGCGAAACGCAAATTGTTTAGCGCGCCCACGTGGGGAGGTAAGGCACGTTGGGAGTAGGAAGAAAATCACGATTCGCAAGTATTACACAAATATTGTTGAAACCATGAAATTCAATGTAAGCAACAAATTAAAATTGTAGTTTCCATTAACCTCAAATCCATTTTAATCTGATAAATTGTACACCTAAATTCGGGAATTGTTTCATTTTCTAACAGAAATTGAAATACTTACACAAATGGTCCAGATTCAGAATCTAGTTTCAAAAATATTGCAAATGAAATGTCAGATCCTGATAGTCTCAAAATACTGCGGATTAGCTAAATGAAATTAGCTTAACCCTATCAATTAAACGATTAATAAAACTGAGTTTGATATAATGCGACTAAGAGCCGACTCAGAGGTCTACAGCCGAGACTGGTTGATGGGCCTATAAGTTTGCAAATAAAAGCAAACCATTTTTTTTATGCATTTACCTAATCCACTGTAAGCAAGAAATTTTCTCGCCGTTTTTTTTTTTTTTTTTAAATGTTAAGTGAATCATAAATTACATGTAATTTGTGTAAAGTTACGAGAAATTTGCGAATCTGAAAATATATTTTTTAGTGCATCAAATTATAACCATAAAAAATGCAACAATTATTTTCCATCATTTCGCACGACTGTGAAACGAATCAACAACTAAATTTAGAGGAAAACCAAAATTAATGAAAATAAGAAAAATCTTGATGTTGCGCATATCAAAGAGTAATTCTCCTTTTGATGATTTTCCTTCTGTTGCTTCTTAAGAAGATATGCATTTGTATGTGAAGAAGCTGATAAGAAATACAAGGTGATTCGGAATAAAGTTACAACACTGATTAAATTCGAATGATTGTTGCGTTGCTCAAGTCAATTGTATACACTGCGTACCGTTTTACTCGTACATACAAATTGTAAATATTTTATATATGTATGTACATTATATAGAGAATGAGAAGAAAAGTTATATAAACAAATATTTATTTAGGAAAAGTTGTGAAAAAGGTGAAAACAAAAAAAACAAAAAATCACTTCACTACAGTCGGTAATAAAGTCTATTATATGCTTCCTTGTACATATTTAGAATCTAAACGAAGAGACAATACATAAAAAATATTAGTTTTTATTCGAGTCTTGAGTGATTTTTCTTTTTTTTTTGTTTTTTTTTTTTTTTTGTCGATGAAATGTTCAACAATTTATATTTCAGTTATAATTCAGTCGTTAAATCTAAAAGTACGCGAACACTCGTAAATTAATATACATCATATTCAAAGTGTTTCGTGTTCTTGCATTTTTCGATTTGTGATATTCATTTTACGTTGGTTCGAGCGCGGTTCTGAATACGCGCTTAAAAAATCGTGCCACGGTTAATTTTATTATTTTTTTTAAATCAAAAAGAAAAGCTTCTTTGTAAAGAAAAATTTAATTAATTTCTATAAAAAAAAAAATGAAAAATTTCATTTTTCTAATTTTCATCTCAGGTGGGTGGAAAAATTGCATTTTGTTGCGGCATAGCCTACGAAAAATGCATTAATAATTAATTTTTGTTTTACAAACGATTTGCGATAGTGATGTTAACAAAAAAAAATTTTTTTTTTATTCTTTAATCGTTAATTTGTAATTTTCAAGTTGTTTTTTGCTAATTAAATTGATAAAAATAACATTCAGAAACATCTTGAGTTAGTGATAAGGTTGAGATGAAATAGGTTATACAAAAACATGTGAACTGGGTTGTGTTTTTGTCAAGGAGAGATTTTGTACAAAATATATTTAATTAATTTAAACTAGTTTCCGCTAGATCATGGAAAATATAATTGCCATAAATCCGATAACTTTCTGATTCTTATTATCACATTAAAGTGTAATTGAAAATTGTACTCGTAGTACTCGAGATTTTTTATCTTTTTAAGTAATTTGATTAAAATTTTTTAAGTTTATAGTGAAACGAGGTGTAAAAATTATATTGATTGCTAACTGTTGCTTTGTTGAATTTGAATATTTGTGATTAAATCTTGTTTTAAAATATAATTCGCCAGAACCAAGTTATAAAAAATTGAATAGATCAATTTTATTCAATATAAATTGTGCGAGTTATCAATATCATAGAATTGTTGTTGTGTTTGCACGAGAATGACATACAGTTTTCTTATCGCACCTATTTTATAATGAATTGTGATAAATTTGACGAGTACGTCCGACTATAGTAGGGATTGCCCGGTTTCTTGTTTTTCGCGCCGTTTTTGTTTTGAACCTTACCAATTGTTAAATAATTGGTTTTTCTTCCTTTTTTTGTTTATTCCATGAATACAAGAGTAGAATTTTTATTTATAAATTAAAATGGGCTGAAATGGGGTTTTATTAATATTAAGCAAAAACCAGACAATTATTTTATTGTAATATAAAATGCAGAATTAACTATATGCCCTTGTATTATAACGAAAATTACTCATATCATTTAATTAAAATTAAATTAATTTTCCTGTTTTTTTTGTTATCACTTTTATTTGTAAGCTGATATTTTTCTGTATTACATTAATTAGATTAATGCACTTGATGTACTACCGAATATTAATTTAACTTAATTTATTTTTTTAAATTATCGGGATGGACTTTTAGACCGAGTTGTTACGAAAATATTTCGTCTTATTTGATAAATAATTAAATTGTTTGGTTAATAATCTTTCTACAAGATATATCTAAAAAATGCAGGTGACACGACAAATCAGACTACATGAAATTAATTTTTACTGAAACTATAACAATTTGTTTTTAAAATCTTAAGATAAGCAAAATATTTTATTTTATTTACCGGAATTTACGCCATGTGAATTAACACCAGATTTTTTTTTTCTTTGTAATTTACACCAAAATTTTGAAAATTTTTATCTAAAGGACGGAAAGTTGGAATAGGCCCGAAAGACCGAATATCGAAAGGCCGAATGTGTCGAAAAGCCGGAAATATTAAAATATTAATTTTTTTTGTCTATAATTAAAAATTGATTAATTATAATAAAAAAAGAAAAATAAATAAATTTTTTTTGAGTTGGCTACCTTATCTAGAAAAAAATACATAATACAGAAACTGAAAATCCAGAAACACAATTATCTAAGTGCGGACCAAATTAAAATTAAAATTTATAAAATGTCTATTGAATTAAACTTTTTCCGTAAAGTCTTAATATTTACGATAATGGAAATTGCTTCATCAACCTTGCAGACACAGTTCAAAGGAATCGTATCGCTCATATCGCTTCTACTGATAGTTCTACCACAAATGTTTTAAATTATTTTGTGGTTAGCTTAATTCGTTGGGTTAATATGGCATCGACGATGTGTGCCGGCCTTTTGACCCATCCGGCTTTTCGACCCATTCCATTTTTCGACATTCGGCCTTTCGACACATTCGGCCATTCGATATTCAGCCTTTCGACACATTCAGCCATTCGATATTCGGCCTTTCAACATTCGGCCTTCCGACCCATTCGGCCTTTCGCCGTTCGTCGTTTCGACATTCGGCCTTCTGACATTCGGCGTTTCAACATCGAAAGATCAAATCGGCCATTCAATTTTTTGCTCAAATTAATGGCTGTCAATGTTTGGCATGCAAATTTTTTTTTTTTTTTTAAGGGAAAATCGCTGTCCATCAACTATTACCTACCGGATGATTTTTGACTTAAATTTACCGTGTTAAATTTACATCAATGTTGGATCAAATTTGTTGTTGCTGCACATATAAATTTTGATCTAATCCGGAATACTATATGCGTCAAGGAATGCAGCTAATATTGCAAATCCATATTTTTTATCGTCCACAGTAGCAGATTAAAGAAATTCTGAGCCCTAGCCAGAATTGTATCGACGATACAATTTATTGAACGTTAAATCTAAAAATTTTGAAAAGAGTATGGGATCGATAACATGAAAGTGTGAGAGGTTAACTATGGCATATAGTCTGTATTGAACGATTTATTTAAATGTTTGTATGCAGAAAAGAGGGAATTGTTTACAGATTTTTATATATCGTTTTAAAACCGTGTATAACGCACCTGTTTATTTTGGCCAAACGTTTCTAACTTTGAAGAATAGATGCTAAAAGTTGTGATAAATCATTCCTAAGGAATTTATCGAGTTACGTCGAGAAAATGCCTGGTTAAGGTATGCGATTTGCAAAGACTATTTCAACAAACCCAAATGCAACTCGAGCTACGAGGTGTTAACAAATAAATATTAAATTCGCTAATCATCTTAAAATAGACGAATAGCAGGTACGACGATCGTTGCTTGTGTGGACAAAACATTTTACGGTAAACTGCTTCAATTTACCTTTGACATTTTACCTAATTCTATAGATAAAACACCAACAAACCTTAATTTTAGAAGTCAGTTTCAAAGTTGCAATTGTTCATACATTTTTAATCTGAACAACCACTTATATCAAGCGGATTCACGAGAAGTTCTAGGAGGGAGCGAATTTAGGAAACTAATTTTTTTTGTTTGTTAATAAAAAATTTCAAAACTAAACTCTTCTATCGAATGCCTTGCATATCTGTGAATTTGAAGAAGGACTAGCCCAACTAATCGGGCTTTATTCATGTAGATCGAATTCAAGCTTTTAACCGTTTTATTGTTAAATTTTTTTTCAGAACTAACTTGCAACTTTCATTGTGGCTAAAATAATTAAAATGGTTTACATCGTAAGAAAAATATCATACGTCCAAAAACAATTCGCTTACCCGTCTAATATTTTTCCTACGATGTACACCATTTTACAGTTAAAGTTAAAATTATTTGTGTAGGGATATTATACAACAGGGATAGTAAGGAATAAATATAATAATTAAATAAAATAATAAAATAAAATAATTCGTGGTTAAACTTTGATATTTGTTTTTATACGTATAGCCATTGAATTTTTCACCACCGATCTGAAGTGCCAGAATGGTAATTTGAACGTTTTCACAGACTACTGAAGATATATTACATTCATCGGAATCTCATCGAGTAAAAATGCCTATCTCTATATGCGTTATTTTTCAACTTGTTAAGACAATAAAAGTAAAAAAGGTTTCTGTTTAAAATCAATATCTATAAAAAATGTAGAAACCCTTGTTAAACCGAAACTTCGCCGTGCAAATGGAAATTGTTTGGTGGAATCTCTCATCATGTGCTATTGCATTTTGGAAATGATTATTTTAAAAAACCAAACCTCAATAATCAATTTTCAGATTTCAAGGGGAAGCGAGCCAATGCGAATATTGTTTCGAGTAGTGGAATCTTCAACAATTGCAGAATCAGCTACCGTTTATGGCACGCATTCTGCTAGTTCAATTTCACGTCAACAAATAGTGCCTGGGACGGCTGGTTTTAAAATGTAGTCATCAAATGGCAATGAATTATATGCTAGAGCCTTATTAGATAGTGGTTCACATTTGAACTTCATTACTCATCGCACTTGCAATTTATTGCAGATTAAAAAACATCCTATTTCAACCCAAGTAAGTATATTATTGGTGGGGAGATTACCTCAATTCATCATATGGTTATTTTGACAATTGTCAAACCTAAAATTACGGGCCACTTGCCGTTAAAACAATTTAATTTAAACCTCGATTCATTACCACGTAATTCCGAACTCGCTGATTCACAATTTAATGTACCAGGTTCGATTAATATTTTAATTGGTTCCGAGCTTTATCAAGATCTGTTCAGTGGAAAATCGGTAAAGGTTGCTAGTGCTTTATCGAATTTATATGAAAGCGTTCTAGGCTACGTTGTGGTTGGGAAAGCTGAATCGCCTGTATCAGTGTCAATGTGTGGTATAGTTGAAAACACGATTGATTCAAAATGTGAATCGTCTCTTCAGGGATTAGATAAAATAATCCAAAAGTTTTGTTGAGGAAGAGAGTTTCTCTTGAGAAAAAGATATGTGAAAAGTATTATAAAAATAATACTAAACGATTGCCAGATGGTAGATTCTTGGTTGCCTTGCTTGTAAATGAAAAAAATTGATAATTTAGGTGTATCTAGTAAAAAAGCGCGCAATCAGTTTTTAAATCTTGAGAAACGTGATTCGTAAACCTGAAATTTATAAACAATAAATTAAATTCATGAATGAGTACTTATCACTAGAACATATGTCAGTAGTAGAGAATCCTGATAAAATAACATGCCGTTATAAGAAGTCATATTATATTCCTCTTCATTGCGTGTTAAAAGAAAGTAGTAAAAGCAGCAAATTACGAGTAGTCTTCAATACTTCTTCCAAGTCATCGTCGCAAATTTCGTTGAATGACTGTTTAAGAGTTGGTCCCACAGTACAACAGGACTTATTTTCAATTGTTCTTCGATTTATGAAGCATGAATATCCTTTTTCTGCGGATACCGCTGCGGATATGCAAATTGGACTTAACGAGCAAGATCAGAATCTACAACGTATTTGGCGGAGAAATAGTTTAGCAAATCCTTTAAAATGTTTCAAGTTAGAAACAGTCACCTATGGTTTGACTAGTGCGTCATATTTAGCCACAAAAACTCTTCAGCAATTTTCAAAAGATGAGCAAGCATAGTTTCCAGAAGCCAGTAAAACTTTGATTCAGGATTTTTACGTAGACAAAAACTGAATTGAAGGCTTTGTTAAATTCTGGAAAATTTGAGTTAAGCAAATTTTGTTTCAATCACGTCGAATCGTCAGAAAAGGAATCACCATAATACATTGGAATACAAAAAATGATCACCTGGAAATTTCGTTTGATAGGTGCAATTTAAATTTAAAGATTACAAAACGTATTGTTCTTTCGGAAATTAGCGAGTTGTTTGATCCACTAGGAGTCTGTTCACCAATTGTTATGATTATGGGAAATTTTTCATGCAAACATTATGGTTCAATCCAGATTTAAAATAGGATGAGTAATTGCCCGATAGTTTATCAGCAGAGTATCTAACATTCAAAACTGAATTAATCAATTTAAATAAAATTTCTATTCCTCGGTTTGTGTTGTTGCCGAGTCATGAATGGGTTCGGCGATGTCAGTGCTATAGGATATACATAGATGTGTGTTCTGTATTCGAAGTGCTGATCGCAACGGAAATTACAAGGTCAGTTTCATGTGTTCGAAATCACGTGTTGCTCCTTGCTAAAATTTCTACGAATTTTCGTTCTGATTTAACTTCATTTCGTTGGTTGTCAAAAGTAGTGAATAATATTATTAATGGAGTTTTCAACTTTTTAACGCACCATGATTTTTAATTTTCATTAAAAACTGAAAAACGCTAAAACCAAATGTCATTTTGTTTGTGTGACGTCAATTTTTATCGTCGATTATCATTTCTCATGTGGCGCATTTTTGCTATAAACGAACGAAATCGTTCGTTTTTATTTCTCCATGTGGCATCGCTATTACTACTTTTTAATCACAGTAGTATTTGCCCAGATGTGTTACCAAAGCTTTCACTAATTTGCCTTAAAAATTGACTTAGACCACTTTCAAAATAAACGAAAACAAATTTTCAATGCAAACTCGATCGCAATTGCAATATAAGAACTTCGACTTAGATTAAAATAAAGCGCTATTTGTTTCATTTGTTTACATTATCAGCAAGCTTAAGATCAATGGTCAATCTTAAAGAATCATCATTAAATTAAATGCAAAAACGATTTGATTTAATCAATTGTGCCGCTCCAATCTAGTTCATGTGCAGTTTATCACATACATTCACTTTTCACAGTCTAATTAATGACGAATGATGGATGATGAGATGATTAACTATAGTGTAATAAATTAATTAGACGCATTTAAATAAAGATTTCCGTACAGTTATAACCCACATATTCAAATAAGCTAGTGGACGTGACATTACTAGAAAAATATAACGTGACTTAAATAATCTATAAATGTGAATTAAAGGTTGTTTAATGTTTGTTCTAGTAAACTAATAAAATCATAGCAAGAAATAGTAAAACCTAACTACAGTACGTCAAGTATTTTATTCACTTAAAAATTGATTTGTTTAATGTACATTATCACAAACAACCGTTAATTTTAATAGCCTAATTAACTTTAGGCTACATTTATTGAAATCTCTATCATCAACTCTAGAATGTTTAGAACAAATTCTCCATCTGATCGGATACGTAAAATGGTATCCATCGATGTTAACTAATTCAACAATTTTCTTTTTGCTTTTATTCATCCTGTGCTCGCACTATATCTCTGAATATTATAGGGGGAAGGAAAGAAAAATTGATTGCGAATTTGTGAAGATGAAAAACTAATTTTCTTTTACAAAAATTGAATTTATTATTAAACTGATTTTATTTATTTACTGTATTGTGGAAATGTATATTTTATGAAATTTCGTATTATTTTAAATTATATAACAATTCTACATTATTTAATTTCATTGGGGCTTACAAAACGTACTCTACAATGAATAAAGTAAAACACAAATAGTAGATTCCTGGATCAAAAATTAATAAGGGTTTCCAATATTTTTATTCCAGACGTAATCGAATTGTATATTTCAATCCTCATATATCAAATTTTAAATTTTAGATCATAAATTTCAATTTAAATGCTTAAATTCTGTATTTATTGTTCTGGCTTCGTCGTTCGTCTAAAAGGAATAGGGTCGAAAGGCCGAATGTCGAAAGGCTGAATGTCGAAAAGTTGAGTGTCGAGAGACTGAAAGGCCGAATGTCGAAAGGCGAATGTGGAATGGCTGAATGTGTCTAGGAGCGGTTGTGTCGAAAGGTCGAATGTGTCGAAAGCCGAATCAAAGTGAAGGGAATTAAAGTGAAGAAAAATTTTCTTTAGTAAAAGATGATTCTATTAAGTGATTGAAAATTTGATTTTGATACCATGATATTCCCGAACGAAAAATCCCCCAAAAAATACCAAAAATTACAAATTAAAGTGCCCCAGCGAAAAGGAAGACTCCCATTAAATTTTTGTTAACTACAATATGAAAACAAAAGAATTCTACATAATTTCATGTCATCCTTGCGCGGTAAGAACCAATGCTAAGCGGCTTTGAGGAGTTTATTATTTTAGTATGTGAATAATTATTAAAAAACATACATTTTTCAAAAATGCTCCAATCTCTATGAATGCTAGAATTTCAAAACATTATCGATTAGGGTTGTTTCTTCTAATCTGTAAAATATTTAATTGTTTTCTAAGACAAATTTTGCAGCAAATTCCACGGATAATTAGGAGCTTTCAGATTTTCTCAAAATATGCGTAGAATTCTCATCAAATTCTGATAATCGGGAAATAATTTTCCAAATTTTCTTAATTTAAAGATTTTAAATCACTAAATACTATTATTAAGTTCCTTTAACATATAGTTAAAATTTATGGCGATAACATTTCAGAAATCATTTTCGCCAATTTCGTGAAAAATGTTCATAATAAAAAACTAAAGAGTTTGTAATGCAAATTATTATCATCCAACGACACATAAATATTGCCACAAACACACCAAAATACTAATAGCTTATCCAAATAAAAAACCACGGTGGTATGGTGTTTTAAGTTTTCATTAGTTCGCTTCACAATGCTATACATAGACAGGTGTACTGTTTTTATTCGTTTTCTTTTCAGTTCTCTCGATGAATTTTCTTCTTTTATTTGTTTAGCATTGTGATTGAGTTTTCCTTGAAAAATGAACACCAATCCAAGATCCGACAAAACCACAGAAACCAAATATTACAAAAGGATGAGATAAATTGAAACTCGCACTGAAAGGAAAATGTAATTGAAATGCTTTGTTGTTTTTCTCTAGTTTATCCCTATGTGTACATAGATTCCAGTTATGTATGCTATTAAGAGTATTGTTTTTTTAAAGGTGAAGGTAGAAATGTTTTATTTTTATTATTACTCGATATGAATACAGAATGGCAAAAGCAACATTGAGAAAAACTAATATTCTGGTCTGGTGCAACAAACAAAAAAATAGTTGATTAGAAAAGATGAAGCTTTCTAAGTTCAAGGACGTATAAAGGTTTTGATAGAAGCCGTACGGGAAAATCGATGGAAGAAGATTGCTCTTACTATATGCACATATATTTGTTTAGAAGTTAGGATGAGCGATATTTTTTAAAGAAACTGTGTTTGTTTTTTGTAAAATGTTAGGGGACATTTATTAACGAAGTTACGTTTTTACCTTGAAAAAAAAAAAAATGTGTATGAATGATGATGATGATTTTGTGAAAATATTAACCACTGACCCAATACAAATGTTACCTAAATTAGATTATAACATGATAATTATGTTTATTTGGTACAATAATGATGCGTTTGTTTACATACATAAGTACATAAAAAGATGGATTATTTTGTACAATATGTCTTATCACACAAAAAAAATGTATAAACATTAATTCATTGTAATTAATTACAAGTGTTATGATTATTAATTATGACTTTGTTATGTGACGTTTTCCTTAAAATGTTGGATGCGTGTGGGATTGGTTTATTAATTAATTAAACCTTTACGTTGACAAATTTCGAACTTTTCATAATATTTACGTATTTTGTAATTCCAGGTGCATTTATAGGTGCCAGAAGTGATCACTGGTCATATCCCAAAGAAGAAAAAAATGGTGTAGTAATAGGTAAGTGAAATTAATTAAAGAATTGATAATTAGGCAAAATATTTTTTTTTACCACAATGCCAATTTACATTATAAATATTTCGTGTTAAAAAATAATTATAATGGTATTTAAGTTACCAATTGATGAAACCTATTTAATTTTAACAAATTAAATTTATTATTGTCAAATTAAATATATTTTTGATAAATTTATCGGTACCCCGTTGTTTATATGGAACGCGGACTGATTATTAATATGGGTTAATCTGTGCACCACTGGTGAGGGCTCCGATTTTAGTTGTACCAAGCAAACACTTTATTGAAACACGACAACTGAATATTAAAGACCCAAATTGATTCACCAATGATTTATTGACCGATCCAATTTATATGGTTTACAGTACCGTAGTACACACGATTTAGTTTATAATTAATTAATGTACAGAATTATTCTAAGATATTATTTATTTTCCAACACGGTATATATTTTTTTGTAATTAATTTTAACTAGTTGTCACTAGAAGAAAAAACGCACGAATGTCAAGTAAAAAGAAAAACTTCGAGAAGAAATTCGGTTTTTGTACCCCGTTTGAATTCTATGAGTGAGTTTGATGAGTAAACGATATATGAGTGAGCCGCTACAGGACTCCTCCGCAAGTGATTTTCCCCTTCCTAGGGCATGACTGAATGAGTAGTAGCAATATGGACGGTTTTGTATGTTCGAGGACTTGTTGTCTGATCAGCCGAACAGAGGATTCCATATGCTGGTTAAAGCCGATCGATTGAAATGTTAAAGTTTTTTCCATTAATCGATACATGAAATGTTTGCGAAGTCGACGGATAACCTTATACGAACCTTCGTAGGGAGGAGATAATTCCGTGCGAACCTTGGCTTTTCTAATGAAAACAAAATCGCAGTTGTCGAGCAATTTTGGAACAAAAATGTCGTCTTGTTTGGATTGACGAGTTGATTTGGGTACAAGGTTCTCCATGGTTTGTCGCAGTTGGTCGATGACTGTGTCGGTAGTTGGTGTAGGTGAAAAAGGATTTCCTGCCATGACTGCGGCTTTAATTTTCCGATGGAAGGGTTCGATCATGCCATTGGCTTGCGGGTGATAAGCCGTTATCTGTATTCGATGTGATCCGAGGAGTTTACGTGGAATAATGTGTCCGTGACAACGTGTCGTGTCCGTGGATATGCTGAATGTCCATGGTAAATTGACTAATATAATCCAAGTGGCGAGATTGCCTTGGATTACGTTCAGTTTTAGACTGAATTGCTCTAGTCAGAGGTTTGAGGTCGGTGTAAATAGTAAAGTCCCGACCCTCAACAAAATATCTGAAGTGTTTGACTGCCAGATACATTGCGAGTAATTCCCGGTCGAATGCTGAATATTTCTTATCAGCATCCGACAGTTTTTTAGAGAAGAACCCCAGTGGCTCCCAGCACTTGTTATTGTACTGTTGCAGTACTTCACCGACTGCAGTGTTTGATGCGTCAAACGTGTTCTTGAGAGGATCTGGTTTAAGGCTATCTCTGGGCCATATAATCTCTTTGTTTTTCAATTCGGTTGCTGGTGTGTTAATAAGACTTCCATGCATGAAATTAAACTGATTAACTTGCACCACAGCAAGTCAGCTTCATTTGAATTAAGAAAGTTGCTTGCTGGATCGCATACATATTTACATTTTATTCAGGAACCTTATCTTCTCGATAGTTCTGGGTGTGGAATAAATATTCCTAATGGTAGAATTTTTTCGAAGAATTCTGTCTATAAAACTAGAGATTGCATTTAGATTTCTGGTAATATCAGTGCATCTAATATTCACGAATACAGTTCGGTGGATCTCTCAGCAGTTCTGATCATTATTGAATCTGGCAAGTGTTGCACTAAACTGATCATATCCGTAGTTTATCTCTTATTTGATTCTTCTCATCATGCGCCTTTGGAGGAATTTACTGAACTCTTAAAGTGGAGTAAGGATACAAATATTCCCCTTTTAATTGGTTGTGATGCCAACGCGCATCGTAATCTTTGAGGTAGCATTAATATTAATAAAATAGGTTCCGCTCTGTTAAATTATATAAGCTCTATGATCTAAAAATACTCAATAAAGTATGTGACCCAACTTTTGTCAATTCTATGCGGCGGGATTGTCTGTGTTCTTTGTCCATTGTTGACTTAATTTTAAATTGGAGAACTTAATTTTAAATTAACATTACAAGCCCACTTCTTAAACCATATCGTAATCGAAAATTAACCCATTGGGATCTATTATCTCTCGAACTTATTTCCCTAATTCATCTTACTAAGCTCGAACTTATTCTCGGTTTCCCGGGATCCTGGTCTCAAAAGTATGACCGAGAAATCCCGTAATTTCCTGGTTTTCGATTTATTCTGTTTATGTACTCTTTTAACTCAAAACTGCTTAGGAAATTTAGGGATTCTCAAACAGAATTTTGGGATGTCGTTTTCTGTATCAAAAGTGTTTTCGATTTATTTATTTTAACCGCACTTGATTAATATGTAGTATTAAAAAAAAACCGATTTAAGAGTCTAATTGAGAAGACATTTATCCATTTATATCATTTTCAAATCAAATTCAGATCACTTAGGAATGAACTTTGCTATTTCTTATCCGATTTTAATGAAATTCAGCATGCACGATTGAAATGGTATTCTAAAATGATTAATGGCTGTTTATTAACCGCTTATGTTGAAACTCGGTTTGTAAGATGGAAATGGGATTCTAAAATGATATTTAGACAAATTACTGGAATAAGGCCAATTAGGAAGAAACTCGGTTTATATAAACCGATTGTGATGAAATTCGATAAATACGACATGAGATCGATAAAGAAGCAACAGAGTTCCTTCCTAATTGGCCTTATTCAAAAACTAAGAATCCAACTTCCGTCGTACATGCCAAATTTCATCATAATCGGCTAACCCTTAACAGTCGAAAGACCCCGCAATGGGGACATAACACTTATGCCATAGAAAACGAAAGGCCCCAATACGTGGACATATGCAGTAGGTCATGGATGATTTTGTACGGAAACTGACATGCAATTTGACATGCGTCTTGGAAAAGAGATCCTGAAATCATTTTTGGATGAATTTGTTTTTGGGCCAATTATTATGGAAGTTGGCCGTTTCTCAACCGATTACGATGAAACCCGATAGGTACAATAGAAATGGGACTCTAAAATGATTTTTGGATAAAATTCTGGAATATGGCCAACTTGGATGGAACTTGACTGTTCCTTAACCGTTTATGATGAAATTCGACATGTGCGTTCGAAATAGAATTCTAAACTAATTTTAAGATAAAGTTCTGGAATATGGCCAGTTAAGATGGAAATTTGCTCAACAGCTGCCTGGTTTACAGAATGCAACGATATTGTCTGTTGATGTCTTTGTGAGTCTGTCAGCTGTTAAGATTTCTCGTATTGACATCTTTATTATACATCTGCCAGGAAATTTAGTCACAATCAAAGGAAAATTAGAAAATGTGGGTGCGATAGATAAGTTCAATCATAATAGATCATATTTCAGAACTTCATCTAACAATTATTTTAGAAATCCATTTCGATCGCTCATACCAAATTTCACTAAAATCGATTAAGGAATAGTCATGTTGTATCTTACTTGGCAATATTTCAAAACTCCATCGAAAACTCATTTTAGAATCCTATTTCCATCGTATATGCTGAATTTCATCGTAATCGGTTAAAAATTAGTTCCTTCCTAATAGGTAGGCCTGCACTTCACTTGAAAATTCTATTAATGGATGGACTTCTATACGAGATATTCTTATTTTCTATATTCAGATCTAAATACAATCGGAAAGAGACAGGCCAATCAACAATTAGTCTCTTAAACCAAGTTTTTACTGTAATTTATTATTCCTAAGCGGTTATAGAGTTGAAATAGTATACAAGAAAAAAAATTGAAAACCGGGAAATTCCTGGATTCCGTTTTGCAAAACCCTAGCATGTGCCAATTTCTTGAATTATTGAGGTTGATTTGAATAATGCCTCAATTTCGGTCAAAATTGCCAAATGTTGTCCTCAAGGAGGTCTGCTCTCACCCTTGTTATGGCTTTTGGTGATTGATCATCTACTTGTGAAACTACATCAGGCAGGCTTTGTTCAATCAATATCATGATCATGTGGGTTCCTGACCGATTGTAACATTGAGAGCAATGATATTGCTGATTCTCTAGCAATAGCTGGGGCTGGGTTTAATTTTGTCTGTCCCGAACCAGTTGCTTCCTTACCATTTAACTATGTTAAGAAGGAGATCAAAAACTGCGCTCTAAGTGAATTAAAATGGCAGTGGCGTGCTAGAGAACCTAACTTGAGGGCCATTAGGTTTGCTTTATCTCTTGGCAGGAACCAGTTGAGAGTCTTGACTCTTACTGGCCACGGCCATTTTAAAGTACACCTTCAGCATATGGGATTGACTCAGGATGCTGTAAGCGAAGATTGTCTTGAAGACGATGAAGACTGCATTCATTCGTGTGCAATTGTCCTACTTTCAACGTAGCATAGTTAGGTTACAACTATTTGACTCTATAGGACTATTGTTGAAGATCAATTTTCCCTGCCGTCTCGGCCCAAACTTCTTCAGTTTATAAGGGTGCAGTACGGTTTATGGTTTATTGAAAATGTAAACTACAATCTGAAATAAAATTTATTAGGTTGCTGAATTCAGATTTCTAGGGTAGCCTCTAAAAATCGCAGTCATACTAACAGTAAATAGTTTACCTTACTGGTATCTGTCGCACCTCTCAACCTACATAAATAATAAATTTTCGCATTTTGTTTCTCAACCATCAAAAACATCGAAGCATGCAATCCTAAGCTCCAACAAAATTCCGTTCCTCCAAAAACATCACCATCACTATACTATAGAGCCCTGCGCGGATACGATCTTTTGAATTCGCATCCATTTGTGTGAATAGCGGGTTGAATCTTAGATGTTGAATTTTCCATGTTGTAACGAATTGCTTAAATAATTTTGAAATATATTGCGGGCCATTATCCGATTCCAATATATCTGGAATACCATGTACGGAGAACCATGCCTTCAAATGATTTATGACTTTAAGTGATTTACCATTTTGTAGCTCGTTAAAATCAAAACCCCACAAATTGAACCCCGCATATAGCTGTCTACAATCAAAAGGTAGTATTTTTTAGTTAAATAGAAATGGAATACATTTGAAGTGACTATTTTAAATAGATTCGATTCGCGTGGTTGCATTTGTTGACATATTGCACAATGATTAATAAAAGGGGGCGAGTAGACAAGAGAGAAGAGATGCAACAACTTCAACAACGAGGTCAAGCAACATTTGCTACGGTTAGTACAAATTTGGTTGACCGCTCCGGAACATGATGATGGAACGAAATCTCGCCCCTCCCACCGCACAACCGCCGATGGGAACAATAGTAGAGACTAATAATTAATTAAAAATTAAGGCTTTTCAGATCTTGTGGTTACAACAGAGGGACGCTGTATTAGAATAAATTGTGTTGTCTTGTGATTAACAAGTGTCAATACTAACAAATTTTACTAACTATCGACTACTTAGGTGTCTGGAACCGGGTCGAGTCTTTAATGCTAACACATACCTTTCCTTTCCTTCGGTCTTGTTGTGTGTAAAAGAGTGTACGGAGGGCCCGGCGTCATCCGGGAGTCTTGCTTAGGCTTGGTCGTACATTCTGATCAATCAATCAATCAATATTGCACAATGATTAATAAAATCGGTAACATATCTTTTGTCATGCCTCTCCCCACCGGAAATACTCTAGCCAACTTTAATATTTTTTGAATTCCAAAATGACCACGATGAATATTTTGGAGAATATTAATTTTTTGAACTTTCGATACAATCATTTTGAAACATTTACATAAATAAAATTCCCTCATAATAAGAAATTTCGTTCCTAAATTTAAAATAACTTTTTATAGTAACTGTGATACATCTTGCTCTTTATCAGATCAACTTTTCAAGACAACTTTTTTAATTCTTGAAGTTCTGGATAATTTTCAGTTGATAAAATAAAATGTTGACGTGCCGATTTCTTATATTTAGAACAATATTCACTTCTAGTTCTAGTTCTTCCTCATCTGAATCAGCTGTATTATTGCAATCTCTACTCAATGTATCCGCAATATGAAGCAACTATGACAGTTTTATACTTAGTCCTAGAGGTGCATATCGAATGACATCAAATAAAATTCGTTTTAATCTGGCCGGTGCTATTTGAATTGGTTTTTTGAAGATTATTTCTAGTGGCTTGTGGTCACTTTCATTGCATGCTTTAAAAGGATACGCAAATGGCGGATTGTCCTGTATAGTAGTACTGCTCCAAAACTAAATGAACAGTTAATCTAAAAGGAGTTAGGGTCGCTCGATCAGTTCGACCAATTTCATAGAAAATTTAATTGTTGAGAAAATTACCAAGCTTTTGACACAAAATGGACGTTCAATTCTAAAATCTGCATTTTATGCATGTAATAGTGCTCGAATTCAATGATTTGTAACCCTAATAATACGTTTTGGAACATGTAATAGTTGATCCAAGAGGGGTTTAGTTAAAACCTTTTGAACCTTAATTTTGCGAACTTAATTTTGAGCTGATCTCAAGACTGGCAAAATTTATAATTTTATTTTCAGCTTTAAATAGTTTTGTAAGCTTTAAGAAAATCATAATTGAAAAGATTATCTATTTCCTAATTATGCTGAAATTTTCTGAATTATTTAAAAAAAATTTCTGGAAATTTAAATGATTTCTGTTTTTCGAAGCAATTTAAGACAAATACTTTGAACTGTTTTTTTTTAAGTTTTCCAATTAAGTGAGATTTTGACGAAACACATAAAATTTAAATAAATGAATTTTATTCTTATGTTATACAAACAAAAATGGAAAAACGATTTAAAAAACTAATGCAAGTGAATTAAATTAAATTAATTTATTTTACATATGTACATTGTACATACTACAGTATATTGTATATTAACCTGTATTTAACCTTTTGGAGCTTCTGACATTTTCAATCGAATAAATTCTAAATATTCTGCATTCCTATTACTAATTAAAAAATTAAATTTGTAAACATATTACGACTATTAAACTAATTACAATTAAAATCAGGATACGTATATGATGATAAATCATATTATGTACAAATGTTTTCCATTTCCCCACATTGTTGTGTCTTTTGTGAAAAATAAATCTTTTGATTTTGTTTTTCCGTAATCAGAAAAAAATTAAATGAAAGCAAAATTGTGTTGTCGTATAGTAAAACGTGCATAGGAAAGCAAATGAAAAATCTTTATAATTTTTTTTTTTATGTTGTGCTTATGTTGTCTATCATAAATTTCCGGTAAAATATGATGAATTAAAATACGAAAATCTGTTTTGTTATGCGATTCTATGTGGTATTGTACTTTGTGGGGATTGCATGTGAGGTATGTATTTTATTTCCAAGGGATAAAAGTATTTCATAAATGACTTTGTTATTCATAGAATCTCTTCTCTTTTTGAGGCGTCCTTTAAATGCAAAATAATTTCGTTCACTGTTTCAATTTTCGAAGGTCACAGATTGCTTATATCGTAGATTGCATAAATCCGCACTGAATACCCAGTTTGAATAAATTTTATTTGTCTTCTATCTAGAACATAGTTTTAAAATCTTTGTTTGATGAAATAATGAATTTCCTTTTAAGTAGCAACAAGTCGTCAACCCAAATTTATTTCAATTTAAAATAATCGCATATGCATAACAACACTTTCGAACATACTTACATACATACATATTATGAGATAAACAATAATTGTATTTGAAGACGCGTAAACTACTCACCACTTCTGTAGACATAAACGATTATCTAATAAAAAATGTGATCAAAAATACTAAGCATACATAAAATATTTGCGACAATCGCAGTGACACCAAAAACCAAAAAAAAAATTTAAATTACCGTTGCAAAAAACTTCGTAAAGAAAATATCCAATAAAAAAGTCGTAAAATGTTTTTTTTTAAAGAACAAAATTAGATTATATAGGTTCACGGTGGTGGATGATGAAAATGTTGACGAGGATGGATTAAAAATTTTATGTATTTAAATTTTATGTATTAGTTATTGGTAGAATTATAAGAATTTCGTATACATATGTGAAAGATTTGTTGTCTGGCTTGGGCGGAATATTTATTTTTATCAGCGGTTTACTTAATATGTAGAACATGGTTTTTAATAGAACGTTTGTTTAAATTAAAATAAATATGTACTTTACAATATTACTGATAAAGTGATAACCTTTGGATTTAAGAAAATTCTTGTGAAATTTTTCGATAAATTTAAAATTATTTTGGGAAACAAGTTAATCTTTTCCTGCATACGTAAGGGTATAAATATTACTGGGAGGAATACTTAAAGGATTTTTTTATCACATATTTTAATCGGGTTGGTATCGTTATCTATCTATCTATATACACTAACGTCCAAAATTTTGGAAGCAAGCGAAAATACGATTTGCCGATCTCTGAAAATTAGGCTCTTTCGATGTGAACCGCTTTCCGCCGAGCCAAATTTTTTCGCGTTTGGAAACAGGATGAAGACATAAATCTAATTCGACCAATTTGGCAGTGGCGACTGCGGAAAAGTGAGCTGGTGCTTTGCTGTTTTGGAAGAGCTCTTTTCCATGCCAAAACGTTCTTCGCGTTCTTCAACTTCGAGGGTTTTTGCGATCCATCTCTTAGACTCCATCTCTTAGAAAGTAGCAGAGAGACAAGGAAATAATTCGAATTAAAGTAGAAAATTTGGATTCTGGGGTTATTGTCTTGGCTTATTGTTTTTTATTCAGTATTAAATTTTTTCGTATCCAGAATTTCACACAGTATGAAAATTTATGTTAGCAGAACATTATATATGGAATTAAACTCAGAAACTAATTTTTTTTCTGACTTTAATTTCACTTGTTCTTCCAACTAAAGTCAGAATCTCCATTAAACTTTGGCAAGTTTAATTCCATTTTTTTATTAATTTAATTCCTGCGACCTTATTTCTAAGAGCACGACTTACCAAGTTTAATACGGATGATATTATAATAAAATTTGGGAAGTTTAGTAAAATATCATCCGTATTTAACATTGGTAAGTTAATCGGAGAGTAGGTTGTTTGAAATTTATTTTCCGCTCCTAATTTGGCCCGGGCTTATACGACCTATAGATAAATAGAAAAATTAAAAAAATTGTTTGACGCAAATTCAGGAGCAAGCCCATCAGAAATCAATGTCAAACGACCAAAAGCGTATAATTTAAAGAACTTACCTATCCCAAATATTGCTAGTCATCGAATTAAATTCAATACATTTCTTAAGGAATTTCGTGTTTATCTAATTTTTGAAAGGACGGACTAGGTTAAAACCGAATTGCCCTACTCAAAACAGTAAGTCTGGTAGTATTATAAAGTTACATTCCAGAAGATATTTAAGGATTGTGCTAGTAAAAATGTGTCATAAATATATCAGCACCCTAATTCTCTAAAAAATAAGATATTGTGTAAACGTAAAAACTTGTTAAAAGCAAAGCTAAGCTCACTTTTGTTTGTTTGCAATTTTTCGATTTGACCACTACTAAATCAATATCGAAAAACTGCAAACTGATAAAAGTAAAAGCTTTGCTTTTAACAAGTTTTCTCGTTTACACATTACCTTATTTTTTAGAGAATTAGGGTGCAGAAAAGGATTACTTTGCGGTAGATTTTATAAAGCCGATCTGGTTCAACTGTATAAAGACTAAAAGACAAACGACTGACAGACAACGCTTTAAAAACCACTTTTTTTAACTCTGGCGGCGTCGACCCCATAAATCCAGAAAAATCGGAACTCGAAAATTTTCGTGATTCCAATACTTTACTATATGAAAAGAGTAATAAAAAATAACACAGGCCTGCAAAAAAAAAAGAATTATTCATTTTCTTATTTTATCGAACGGTCGTATCCGAAGTAATTTTTGCGCTGAATCTGAATCTGGCCACAGAATTACTGTATCACGTCAGGTTTTTAAGATATTCTAACCTAAAGGTGTCATAAAGCGTGTTTTTGGTACTTTTGCACTTGAAATAACTCAATACTAAAAAGAGATAGGGCAAATTTGACAACCGGATCGAATTTATCGTTCCAAAATCTACGGAAAACCATATAATAAGTATAAAAAATTAAAGAAATCTTTTTGTATTAACAAGTTCTTATTACGCGTAAGCTACGAATTACATAAGCACGCATAACTTGTATTCCTTCTCATTTTATAATATAACTAAACGATCTGCAGATTCTTATATTTCTAATGTTTTTGTAGTCGTAGATTTTGGTATGCTAAATAAGATCCCGTTGTCAGATTTGCACTGACTCCTTTTGGCCTTGAGTTATTTCAAGTGTAAAAGTGCAGAAAACACGCTTTTTGACACATTTAGGTTAGAATTACTCAAACACCTAGCATGATAGGGTAATTTTGGGTTCAGATTCGGATTCAGTGCAAGAAATTACTTCGAATACGACTGTTCATAAAAAAAATAAATCCATACAGGCCTGTGTAATCACTCTTACTCTGTAAGAAGAGGTTGTTTCGGGTTGTCTTCGTGCCTTCATTCATTCGTTCATTCATTTGGTGATTTTCTCATTCCGATTTCATGGTTGCTTCAAAAATCACAGAATGATTTTGTCGCCATCTAATGTATAAATAATTAACTAAAATATTAATTTTTCTTGTCTTATTTATTTATTCAAGCATTTTACGTTGGTGAATATGGTTAAACTAAAATTATTATATCCCAGTGACGCGTAACGTCAACAAATCTCAGCGTCAATAATAATAGTTGACGCGTCGATGAACATCTTTGAATTTGTATCAACAATTGTCCAATGTCTGCAATAATAGTTGACGCATTGACAATTATAGTTGTACATCTCTGTTATGTATACATCCGCTTTCAATTGTTTTTCTAGTCTCTTTCTTTTCATGATCGTTCTGTTAAAATTTGGCATAAACCATCTCGTTGCTGAAATTACAGAAGAGAAAAATGACGAATGACGAGCAATATAATTGGCTTTAAAAATCGCTGAACGAATGAATGAATGAACGACGATAACCATAAAATAAACTTAACCCTTGTGTCTATACCCGGATAACATTTTGAACTTTAACCTAATGTAACTTCATTTGATCTTTGGCTAGACCATTAATTTTTAGTGACATCTTAATAGGTGTTTCACTGCCTAATCAATACGATGTTACTAAAACTGGTCTAGCTTAAGATCAAACGAACTAGTATAGACACAATTTAACCCTTGTTAACATTTTCACGTTTGAATTTTTACGATTAGTCATTTTCTTTATTATTTGCAATAGCAGTGCAGAAAGAACAAGTCGCATTGAGGGTCATTTTCAAAAATGTCAAATATTGAATTTCGTGCAGTTATTAAATTCCTTACAAAACAAGGAAAATGTGTTGACATTTTTTTTTTTTATTGAAATCGGAGAAGTTTATGATGACGTAATCATGCAATTGGATATTTTCTGTATTTTAGTATTTTTTTCTGAATCACGACAGTAAAAGTCAATTTCAAACGAAATCTTTTTTTGTTCAATAAAATGCTAAAGTAAAGAAAAAGTTTTTCTATCCAAAATTTTAAGAATATAGAAACAAAAAACAAGTTTTTTTTACCTTAAGGAAAAATTGTGAACAGTTTCAAATTTCATTTGGATTTATTATTCGTACATTTCTAAGAAATTGAACTCTATTCCAAGAGAAAATAAACCTGACCTACATCAAAGAAAAGCTTATTAGAATTAAAAAAACAAATTTATTTTCTCACCCTCTAATCTACTGCTAATTTATTAATCATACTTAGTATTTGATGTTTTTCAACCAAATGGAAAATTTATGAACCGAGTTATGTAGTTGTGCACATAACAAGAATGCAGGGTATTTAAGTACATTTCATAGGTCGGGTAAGTCAGTATGTAGAGTTTACGTTTTTTTTTTTACACAATGTAGATTTTTATTTATGTATTTGGATATTAGTAGTATGAAGATGATATTTTTTTATTACTTAATTATTTACGAGTTTATTTCTTATTTATATACATCTACTACACTTGAAAGTAATAAAATCTTGAAATAATGACTTCTTTTTATGAGCCTTCAAAAAATATCAAAATAATGTTGATTTTTTGAAATCACGGGAAAATTTTTAATTAGTTTGAAAAATTATTGCAGTTGATGTGGTTGGTGATCATATGTCTAGAAGACAAATTGTAATGTTTCATGGATAGAAGATGTGTACAAGGTTGAATATATGTATGTATGTATTTCCGTATCATCTTCTAGAAAAAGTGTTGAAAAAAAATACGTTGCAAAGAATTTTTTCGGGACAGATAGCTACAATCATATTTCAAATAAATTGCAATTGACGATTGGAGCATCACAGATTCCACCTAGTGGAATATTTTTAAACTGAGCTACCTGATAATTTGACGTTCGAAATTGTTGTAAATAATTCCATTTTTGATCTGTAAACACAATTTTTACTTATCGGATTGCTAATAATTGTTAATAATTCCAATTTTGGACTATAAAAACAATTTTTAAATACCGCAATGCTAAATTTTCTTTCGTCGCATTTGTGACAAATGCCATTTTATCAGGTGCATCATTTTAACTATTGTCCTCGAGAGGCGCTTTCTTTACTTTTACAATTGTCAATAGCAACGACAAAAAGAGGCAAAGTTATATCAGAAACATTTAGTAGCTTTCCAATTCCAATGACTACTAGATTAACTCTACCACACAAAATTAAATTAAATTTTTTTCTCCATCGAAATTTTATTTATTTACCCAAAACGAAACCTACTTAGTAAGCCAAGACAATTATTCAAAATTTCAAATAAGGGAGAGAACTCTAGCGTGATTTACACGTTCCAATAATGTTACCCAAATAAAATGAAGAGATTAGTATATCGCGAATTTTATTTGAAAGACAAGAACAAACATATGTATAAACAAATAAAATTTTGTTGGAGTTTTTTTCTTTTCTTTTTTTAACTTTGTTTCCATAAAAAATATTTGACCTTCTACAAGAAATATCCTTCGATATAAAATACTATACGCGTAAAACCGGTTTAGTTTAAAAAAATTCTTTTGTTTTTCGTTTTGTTACGTTCAAACATATTTCGCAGTGAAAAGCGTTTCGAAGTGGACATGTTTGGTAATTATTTCGTTTGTGTTTTTAATGAGTAGCTCAATTAGTGTATAATTTTCAAAATGTTGGCCGTTTAAAGTACCTGTTTGCACGGAATAGTTTATAGTTTAAATAATCAATTTATAATACTGTAAATTTATTCAAAATCGCTTTGGAGCATATGCCATTACAAAATCAATAAAATCCTTGAAATACAAACCTATAATTGACACAGTTGTAGATGAGGATGAAGCTGTCAATTATCCAATAAAGTTTTTAATTATCGCTCCAAACCATGTGGAACGCCACCACACTTACTACTTTTGCAATTTTGGAAATTAATGGAATACGACTTTGGGTGAACTACCAGATAATGCCGTAATGCGTACATTTCAATGATTTCCACTGATTTGTCTGTCGTATTGAAGCAACCACACAGTTTCCAGTACCTACGTCTTGCTTTCATATTGATAATCAACAAATACCAAGCAAAAATCACTGAAAATTGCTGGTTTAAATTTGGAAAATCCATGCTTTTCACATATCCAATTTGTGGGAATGCCAAAAATTTAGTCATTTATTCACCACATGGAAAAACGAAAATGTTCTTTATCCAAATGCATTACAATAAAAATTAAAACTGATTAAACTGTTTTCTTTATTATTTTAGTGCGGTGGGTATTCGCTAATTAGAAAATTGCATTTAATCGTAAACCGCATGATACGAGTACTATATATAGAGGATGAGAGAAACATTAAAATTCCATTTACAAAATATTGAAAAATTGAAAATTGGCAAAATATTTTTAATAAAAAATCAATCATGAAAAATTAGTCTACTTATTATGTAATGGAAAACTTTTGTATATCCGAAAATCGTAAAAGAATTTTAAATTAATTATTTTCGAATTCAAAATATAAAATGTGCAAATCTATTTTCTGTCAACAATATGTGTTTGATAAGTTAAAACAAACACATTTTTCTAAACAAAATTCTAAAATATTTCTTGTTAAACTTTTTAATTTGTTTAGTTACTAAATAAAATTCAAATTATTTACAAGTGAGATTTTTATTTTAGATCTAAACTCTAAACAACGGCTTGCAAAAAATAAAAACAATTTTAGATTTTTGTTATTTTATATATTTTAACTCGTATTGCTTACGTACATTTTAGAATTTCAAAACTATTATACCAAAAAGGCGATGATGTATCATGTTCCGGAATTATTTATGCGAGAACGACCTAATTTTAAATCTTTAGATAGTAGCTATTGTTCGGTAATTAGGAATGGATAGCGCATGGAGGAGAGCCAGAAACCGCAATAAAATTCCTGTTTTTCATGATGACTCGTACGCCTCATAGGTACAAGAAATTTTACCACGAAAAATCTTATTAATAGATTTTTCATTGTCTATACATCTAATTTCGTTATAAAATAAGCGGTAATGATCTGTTATTTAAAATTTGTTGTTATTGCGGCAATAAAAAGTTAACCTATTTTTCAATGCTATAGTTTCTCAAAAATAATTAACCCTATAGATAGTGATCTGAAAGCAGGCAAATGCGGACGAACTTTAGCTATTTAAATTTTCGTCATGTCAAAAAAATTATTTGAACTGAATAATCGAGCAGAATTAGGGTATATAAAAGAAATAAATTGGTCAGAAGCTTTTGGAAAGGGTAAAAAAGGGGATTTCACCACTTTTATTTTGCGTTTATAGGAAAAACTATCAAACGGCAAGTGGTTCTACGTGACGTAGGGCAAACATTTCCTGAATTCGAAATTCCGGTATTCTGGAATACCGGCCGATATTTTGGTTTCGAGTATTACGGAATTGAAAACACTAACTTCTCTAAAGCCACTATTCAAGGGGCCCAGAAATGTTAGCCAATCAATCCTATGGAGGTGGTTAGTATAAGGAATAAAACAACCTAAAAATTTGAAAATCCAAAGTCAAGCTAAAAAGAAAAATTTCCTTCAATTGTAACAAAAAATTATACGTAATATTTCAGAGAGTGGCAAAAAGTGGTCAATTTAGGGAGCTGCTCAAAATATAGAGGGGCTACTTTTGGAAGTTTTAGAGTATTTCTCTTTTCAGTTCACCAAGATATGACACCTAATAAACGGATTACGGAACAATAAATGGTCGCTCCTGAAAATTACCTGATGCATTTACATATTTAATTTAGTAATTCGTCTCTAAAATATACCTGCCAAGTATGTGTTGTGTTGTTTCTTAGTTTATAAACTGAAAAAAGGTATTTAGTACATAATAACTATATACAGCTCCGTACAAAGCGGCAAAGAAACGTGTCCGACAAAGAAATAAATTCAGAAAACATTTAAATTTGTTAGTTCATTAGCTGAAAAATATCAAAAACCGTGATATACATTTTACGTTTCGGAAAGGACTTTAATTTTGGGACGATGGTAGTGCCCTACGAGGCTAAAAGAGCGTATTTAGCAGCGAGAAATGTCGCCATCAAAATTCTAGCCTAAATGACACAAGACTCGGTGCTTCAGGTTTAATAAGAAAAACCAGAAAAACAGGAAACACTTGATTTCAAGCATTGCCAATTGTCAGAATGGTACTAACTCGCAGTGGTAATTAAATCTATATTTAAATCTGTTTCCGATTTGTTTTTTCACATTCATTTTATAAGGAGTGAGTAGGAAAATAAATGTTTGAACAAGCATGTAATTATAACTGCGATTTAGCATCTTCAGTTATTCTGGGAGTCCTATCGCAGTGCTTAAACTGCTAGATAAATGGTTTCAGTAAGGGTGAAGGGAATAAATTCTGGCCACTCCAACTGACCTGACCTCCCACTGAATTTTTAGGCTTTATTGAATTCATAGAATTTATAGGATTTACAGAATTTATTGAATTTATAAACTTATAAAAACTAAGAAATTTTTAGACAGACTTGAAAGAATCTATGGGTTCTTTCAAGTCTGTCTAAAAATTTTTGTCTATAACATTTAAAGGATTTATGAAATTTATAGAATTTATAGGGTTTAAAAACATATTAAAATTTATGATATTTACAGACATAAAATTTATAAAATTTATTGAACTTTTAAAATTTATAGAATTTATCGAATTTACAGAATTTATAAGAATTTAAAAATTTATGAGATTTATAGAATGTAAAGAACTTACTGAATTTTAAAACTTTTTGTATAGGATTCATAGAATTTATTAAATTTATAAAGTTTATAGAAATTATTGAAATTTTTGAATTTATAAAATTTATAGAATTTATAAAAATTATGTAATTTTTAAAAAAAGTAAAATTTGGGTTTATGACAATCTTGAAACAATTCCTAGTACTCATTGAATGTATAAAATTTAAAAAATTTATAAAATTTGTGGAGTTTATGTGATTTATAGGATTCTTTGAATTTATTTATCAAATTCATAAAATTTATAAAATTTATAGAGTTTATAAATATATTAGAATTTATAACATTTATGGACTTTGTAGAATTTAGAGAATTTATAAAAAACAAAAAGATTTGTAGAATTTAAAGCACTTATTGAAATTTTAAACTTTATTCATAGAATTACTGAATTTTAAAACTTTTTGTATAGGATTCATAGAATTTATTAAATTTATAAAGTTTATAGAAATTATTGAAATTTTTGAATTTATAAAATTTATAGAATTTATAAAAATTATGTAATTTTTAAAATAAGTAAAATTTGGGCTTATGACAATCTTGAAACAATTCCTAGTACTCATTGAATGTATAAAATTTAAAAAATTTATAAAATTTGTGGAGTTTATGTGATTTATAGGATTCTTTGAATTTATTTATCAAATTCATAAAATTTATAAAATTTATAGAGTTTATAAATATATTAGAATTTATAACATTTATGGACTTTGTAGAATTTAGAGAATTTATAAAAAACAAAAAGATTTGTAGAATTTAAAGCACTTATTGAAATTTTAAACTTTATTCATAGAATTTATACAACTTATAAATTTTTAACAAAATTATTCAATTTGCAGAATTGTTAAGGTTTATAGGATTTTTCAAAATTTTTGTATTTAAAAAACAAATAAAATTCGAGTTTGTAGAATTTATAAAACAGACACACTTGAAACAAATAATAGAACACAAAGAATCTACAAAATTTAAAGAATTTATATTATTGATAAAATTTATAGAATTTATAAATTGTATAGAATTTGTAGATTTTATAGAATTTATACAATTCATAAAATTAAAAAATTTATAGATTATATAGATATATTAGAACTTATAAAATTTTTAGAATTTATTGGATTTAACAAATTTACAGAATTTATAGGATTTATAGAATTTAAGAAACTTATTGGATTTTTACACTGTATAGAATTCATAGAATTTATAGAATTTATAGAATTTACTGAATTTATAGAATTCAAAGAAATTATTGAATTTATAAAAATTAAAAATGTTTTAGAAACATGTAGATTGTAGAATGTATTGAATTTATAGAATTTTTAAAATAAGTCAAATTTGAGTTTGTAGAATTTATAGAACTGACAGACCTGAATAATATATAGAACCATAGAATCTATAACATATAATGAATTTATAAATTTTATAGAATCTATAGGTTTTAAAAACATATTAGAATTTATAATATTTACAGGCCTAAACTTTATAGATTTTTTTGGACTTTTAAAATTCATAGGCATATTAAAAAGTTTGAAGAGAGAGAACAATTTATATAGGATTTATAGAATTTAAGAAACTTGTTGAGCAAGCACCCACCTTGAGAGTACTAATTGAACTCGGTCTTTATTTTTTTAGTTGGCTTAATTGCAATATCGTTGGGTGTGGGCTCAGTGTATCGAGGTAAAAGGAGGCTATTTTGAAAAATTATTCACTTTTTGATTTAAAAGTAACTAACTTTTCACTCTATCCTCTTCAGCATCGCAGCATACGGTGAATAAAGATATGTGCATATTTGTAATAAAAACTAAATTAGGGAATCTCCATAGTGCGCTGATAAGTTAAAGCGAATTTTTCAATATTTCGTCGCGTGCACTCTGGGGGCAGCCTTACAGTCAGGAGCAAACGTTATCGTAATTTAGTTAAGTTTTATATTTTTTTGTTTTCAATTTTTTTTTATAAATTGTAATTTCTTTCACAGCCCTAGTTACAACCCAAAAACTAAAATTCAAAATCTAAATTACTAAATCCAAAAGGGTCATCCACATTTTTTTGGATTTACTGGTTTTGTTTCTAAAATTCTAGAACCTATAATTAATTTAATTGTTGAACAATATGAAAGATTTAACGGGTTAGTTATGATTCGTGCTTCGAAAGTTGTGTTTTAGTTCTAGGAAAAGGAAAATTTAACTTTGAGGAAAATAACTAAAAAGTGAGAAAGGTCGGAGTTTTGAAAGCGGGATATTGCTACTTTTATTTAAATTTAGTAATATATTGCAGGAGTAGGAAAGAAATCTTGTCAGGTGTGAAATTTTGGGCCAAATTTTACTCGACATTTCATTTCAACCAACCACACAGAAAGGGAATTTTTTATGATTTAAATGTACGAGTACGACCAAGCCTAAGCAAGATTCCCGGGACACACCGACTCCACCGTACATCTTTTTTACATAAAACCAACACCGAAGATGTGTTAGTATTATAGACTCGACCCAGTTTCAGCCAATGCAGCCGATAGTTAATGAATTTTGTTAATTTTTTATTTTTATGACAAGTTGTTAGTCACAAGACAACACACACAACCAAGTTTTCTGAAAAGCTGTAACGACTTGTTTTTTCTCCACTCTTTGTTCCATCGGCGGTTGTGAAGGGACGTGATTTCGCTCCATCATGATGTTCCGATGCGGTTACCCAAATTTGTACTAACTGTAAGCAAATGTTGATTGACGTTGTTGCGCGTCTTTGCTGTCTCGTCTACTCGCCCGTCTATAAACTTTAATTTGCATTGCTAAAAATATATCATGAAAATGTGCGTGAAACTTAAAATAATTTTTGGATTTTGTCCGTTTTGTCGAATTTGGATTTTTGCTCTTAGGTTTTTAGAATAATTAGCAATTTGTACCTTGTGTGTTCTTTTTTGGATTGCATCTAAATCACCAGGTGTAATTATAGAGGATGCGGGTATTTAAACATTTTTTTAGTTTTGTACAGTTTTTATATTCAGGAAATCGTCATTTTCCTTTCTCACCCCTTTTTAATAAAATTTTTACAGTTTGATTGTCGCACTTTTCTAAAGTTTGCCTGGCTGTACCATACAAATCTTATTTTGATTTCAATAAATAGGTTCGAAAATTTTAATTATTGGTTCTCTTTCCTCCAACTATAAAATGACGTTCACGCATGTCCATATTTCGCTATGGCTTTCCATATACATTTTTAGCACCGAATGCTTGTCGTATGGAATCCTATAAATTAGGTCTTTATAGAAAATCTATTCTATTTGAAAGTTTATAAGGAACAGGTTTCGGGGCCATAATTGTTATGCCAACGCGCATATAGATTGCTTAATTATTGCCATACATTTAATAGAAAATTCCGTTATTTTGAAAATCATCTTAAATTAGGTAATTCTATGCCAACGCGTAATTAGATTGCTTGATTATACACATTTCATAGGAAATTCGATTTTTGAAAATCACCTTACCATAATTCGGCAAATATTGAGCCAAAAAATCCAAAATGTGCAATTGAGCTTCGATTGCGGTTCTTAAAATCTCTAAAGATAGGTTTCAGGATCTGTAATTGTTGGGTCAACGCGTAACTAAATTGCTTGATTATTTCGATACATTTTATATAAACTACGATTTTTTTTTTTAAATGACCTTACTTATAAATCAGCAAATTCTGAGCCTAAAAATCCAAAATCTGCATATAAATTTCATAGTTTTGAGATGTGGTCTCAAATTTGTGTAACAAAGAACCGACGTACACAATAATATCCCTTTATTACCCAACTATAAATAAATCACAATTTTCCGCTAAATTTAAAAAAATGTAATAAAAATCAAACCATAACTCATCCTTTAATCTGTCACCGAAATTTTATTTATGTACAGTACATTTAAAATACATAAAACAAAATATGTGTTTCGATTCAGATTAAACACTTGTTACTGAGCTTCAAAATCCAATATCCGAGGAATGATGATGAAGGCCAATTCGTTAGTCTCTTACGTATCCAATCAAATTGTATAGACATAAAAATTCGAAAAACTACACAAGTAAATCTATGTATGTTTAACTAAGTCAAATTGATAAAATACCAAAACAAAAAATCTTTTACTCGTCGTAAATTACAAATTTTCGGTTATTTTTAGTTTTTCCCACATAAATTTTCCGTAAATTGTTTTTCTTTTCTTTATTTAATTTTTTTTCAATACAATACAAGTATGTATATTTTGGAGTTCGTTAATCTGTCGTAATAAATTAGTTTTCAAATAAATATAGATTTCAAATTAAGTTGCGGCTCGATGAATTAGGATTAACGCATAAATGGTCAAAAATAATTACACCAAACAATAAAACCACATAATAGATAAATATCGATTAGCGTCACATGGATTTATCTGAATATTCAACAAGTACAACAAAATAATCATTTTCACCTACTTTTTTCATTATATACAAAATTTTGTGAATTGTTGTGAAAATTTACGACTTTCAAAATATTATTTAAATTTTTTTTTTTTTTTGGATAACCGCCAAACGAGAGAAAGAAATTTTGCGGTATATATACCAGCCATAAACTAAATGCATGCATATTATGACTTATTTCGATTGATGTAATTGAGTTGAAATTTATCTACCGTGTATGCGATGTAACTATTTACATTTGTACGTATGTGTAAAGTGATGAACCCTATGAACTTGACTTGTCATTGTTACGAGCCGAGCATGTTTTTAGTAATTGTATATAACAAATTATAATTGACATGCATACGAATTCACATATGGTGTCTTTATCGAGTAATTAGGTTTGGATGTAATGTACGCGTTAAGAAAGTTTTTTAAAAATAAAATTAGAGCAAAATTTTACAGTAAATTAAAATGACATTGAATTATTTTTTTTGTTGTTGTACGTAATTAGTATATGTTGGTGTATTCATCTTCGAAGAGGTACTTAAAAATTTGAATACATATGTATAACATTAAATTGTATAATTCAAGTTCTTTAACCGGACTGTTGTTGGTGTAAAAACAATTTATGCCAATTATAATCAAAATACAATCTATAACAGTTTCTTTGATTGCAGTTTTGATATTTTAATAAACAAAAATGTTTGATACAAATTGAATTTAGCACTTATCTATACTGATTACGAACTCGGCGTGGGTTGATCATCATGTGAACTAGTATATTTATATTAGGTAGTGTACCATACATAAGATATGCATACGATATGCAGGATGAACATATTACATTTTTACAAAGTTTTATAATATGTACCAGGTGCCTGCGGCCCCACGCAAGTACTAATTAAAGTATTTAATAAAAATGAATCAAAATTATTCAAAAAATGGTTTCCGACAGATTTTTCTAGTACATACATAGTTCATAGATAATGAAACAGGGTAATAATGAAACGCCACAGCTTTATCTGTAATACTTTTGTGCCTTCTGTAATAAGCTTCTAATAAAACCTACGTTAATTGAGTTCAATACCTTAAATAAACAACGTTTGACATTTTTTTCATTCATGGAACAAAAATATCACTCCAAACTTATGTTATGAAGAGCAGCCCGTAACATCCCCCTTAAATACCCATCTAAATTTTTGGTGCCTTCCAGTCACACATTTTTATATTCTAAAATTAATTAAGTATAAGTTACATTCTCTGAAATAAATTATAAATTATTTATTATGTACTACACATAAATTAATATAAATAGTTTGTATAACAATAATTAAACCAACTACCATCCCGCCAATGCCAGCTTGGTCGAGTTTCTCAGGTGGTTCTAAACTAAAATCATTTTAACGATTTTTTATTAATCTTAATATAAATACCAATATCAACATAAATACCAATACCATTACTAATATTAAAACTAACATTAATATTAATACCAATACCAATATCCAGATTGATACCAACATCAATACCAACCCTATGACATTAACGCTTCGATTACATCGAAAAATTCATTTCCCTAAATTTAATTCAACTTAACTTTAACTAAAATTATTTTAATTTCATTAAATTCAGTGAAACCGAAAACCCAATTTACTTCACCATTAATTATTTATTTAAAATCAGCCCTTAGTACTCTTATGGTCTATTCTATACACATGAATCGCGATTTTTCTCATACGAGTAAAAATGATTCACAGATTTCTCTTCAATTACATAGTAAAATTTAAACTAGTCACTTAAAAAATAGTAAGTAGACAATTCCGAATGTAATATCATTGACAATTTTTTAAGCAAACGCACATTTCCTAATAAAAGCTGCAGAAAATGTTTAAATCGCTGCCATATTGGAAAGTTCGCGCGAGAAAACGGTTTTTTGCCATTTTTATTAGGAAATTTGCACTTGCTAAAAAAGTTGTCAATGATATTACATTCGAAACCGTTTATTTACTATTTTTCAAGTGACTAGTAAATATTTTACCATGTAATTGAAGAGAAATCGATGAATAATTTTTACTCGTACGAGCAAAATCGCGATTCATGTGAAAAGGCCATTAAATAAATTAAATTCAATTCGTTATCTAAATTAAAAGGACAGCAAATTAATCACTAACTAAATAACCTGAAATTCGAGATGCATAAAAATTTTTAATTCTAAATTATGAATATTAAATACTAAATATCTTTTTTTTTTTTTTTAATATTTTAAACTAAAATTCAAAATCAGTAACTAAAAAATCTAAAACCCCATAAAATTTCATTTCCAAATCTATAGCTATTGACTCTAGAAATTACCTCCAAATCAAAATTAAAATAAATAATTGTTTATGCCTATTCTGCTTAAAATCCCACTGTGAAATAATTTAAATTAGATATGGAACTCATTAAATAATAACAGCTTTAAGTTGTCCACACTAAATTAAAGTAAATAATTTGAGTATCCACATTAGTATATTCTTATTAGTAAATACCATATATGACAAACAATTAGCACAAATATATACAAATATATGATTTGGCTAATAAACTTTATTTTAATTTTAAACGTACAATCTGCTAAACAAAATTCCCACTAGAATACACTAGAAATCTGAAACTTTATTAATCTTGCCCCAACCAACAATGTTATGAACACACTATTTGAATCCAAGAACTCTTCACCTTGGACGTTTAAAAAAATAAATTCTAAATTAAAATCCTAAATTCCAAATTTCAAACTTCAAATCATAAATTCAAAATTTCCAATTCCAGATTTCAAATTCTAAATTCCAAATTTTAAATTTCAATTTTCAAACTTCAAATCCCAAATTTCAAATTCCAAATTTTAAATCTTAAATTTCATGTTCCAAACTTTAAATTCCAAATTTCAAATTCCAAACTTCAAATTCAAAATTCAAAATTTAAAATTTCAAACCCCAAACTCCAAATTTCAAATTCCAAATTTCAAATCCCACATCCCAAATTTCAAATTTTAAATTTAAAATTCCAAATGGCAAATTCCAAAATCCAAAATTTCACATTCCAAATTTCAAATTTTAAATTTCAAATCTTAAATTTCAAATCCCACATTCCAAATTCTAAATTTCAAACCCCAAATTCCAAAATTCAAAATTTTATATTCCAAATTTTAAATTTCAAATTATTAAAATTTCTATCAATTTTATAAATTTTATAAATTCTATGAATTCTACAAATTTCATAAATTCAAAAATTTCGATAAATCCTATGAGCTTAAATAATTCTATAAATTCAATAATTTCTATAAATTTTATAAATTTAATAGCTTCTACGAATAATTCTATAAATTCTATGGATAACGTTTTAAAATTCAGTATATTCAGCAAATCTCATTGTTTAGTTCTTAAAAATTCTGCAAATGCGATTAAAATTAAATTTTATAAGTTCTTCAAACACTGTAATTATTTAAATTTTAATATTAGTTTAAATATTAAGGATTTTATAAATTCCATTAATTCTATAAATTATATGATCTCCACAAATTCTATAAATTTTATAAATTCTTTAAATTTTATAAATTCAAGAACCCAACCCGTTCTATAAATTGTTCAAGTCTGCTCTGTCAGTTCTATTCTACAAACTCAAATTTGGCTTATTTTAACAATTCCTTAATTTCTATAAATTCAATAAATTCGATTAATTCTACAAATTTTAGTATTTTTAAAAATTCTTTAATTTTTATAAATTTTACAAATTCAATAAATTCTTTGAATTCTTTCTATAAATCGAATAAATTCTGTAAATCTAAATCCTATAAATTTGATTATTTCTATGATTTCTATAAAGCTTAAAAATTCAGTAGGTTAGGTTAGGTTAGTTGGAGTGGCACAGAATGTATCCCCTTTACTCTTACTGGAACCATCTAAAACTATTTAGGTAGTATCCGACAGGTTATCTATCTTGAACTTACCTAAGTATTTATCCCTCTGCGTGCTAATGGCGGACAGGGGCAAAGGGAATGAACCATAGTCCCTTCCTCATCTTCGTCCAAACAGCTTATACAGAAGTCATTTGCCTCTAAACCCTGCCTTCACGAGTGCTTAATGCCCTAGTTAAGTCTAGTTTTAGCCAGACTCGTCTTGCATTATTTTAAGTGAGGCTGTCAGTTCAATCTTACCAGCTTATGCATTGTCACGGGACTCTCCAGACTTGCTCTTACCGGTTGCAGCAGGTGAAAAATTCAGTAAATTTATAAAATAATTTTATAAATTCAATAAATTTTTTGAATTTTTTAAATTCTTTAAATTTTATAGATTCTATAAATTCTTCTATAAATTGTTTTAACTGACAGAGTTCTACAAATTCTGCTAACAATTGTTTTTCTATTTTTGTCTAAAATTTCCCAATTTATATAAATACTACAAATTCTTTGGACTCTGCAACTTTTATAAAATCGATAAATTTTATAAAATCGATAATTTCATTCATTCAAATTCTTTAAATTTTGTAAATTCCAAAACTTTACAAAAAAATTATTTTCATTCTCACTGCTTATAAAATGAAAGTGGAAAAAATCGACAACATTTTAAAATATAGATTTAATTGCTACGGCGATTTAGTACCGTTCAAAGGGCACTTCCATCGTCCCAAAATTAAAATCCTTCTCGAAATGCAGAGAAAAGCAATCTTACGTACCGCAGGTGATGATGCAAAAACTTGTATCTAGGTTTTTGATATTTTTCAGGAAGCTGGAAAATCGGGCAAATTTGTCATATTTAGTAGAAACATTAAAATGAACTAACAAAATTAAATATTTTTTCAATTTTGAACGTTTTACTGTCGCAAATTTAATTGAAAAAGACTAACAATCACTAATTTTCTTGTTTGAAGAATCCTAATATGCCGCTAGGTAGCGCATTTTGCGACTTTTGGCGTTTGTAACTTTTTTCCTTAGCACGACAATATATATGGGGCTGTATAGTTATTATGTACTAAATACATTTTTAGTTTAAAAGCTAAGAAACAACACACCTTGTATTTGCCAGGTGCATTTTAGAGACGGATAAAACTAAATATGTAAATGCGTCAGGTAATTTTCAAGGATAAGAAAAGTGAATGCAAAAGAGAAATATTATAGAACTTCCAAATGTATAGCCTTCTCCATATTTTGACCAGCTCTCTAAATTAAACATTTTTTGTTAGCCTGTGAAATATTATTTATAATTTTTTGTTACATTTTCATAATTATGAATTTTCAAATTATTCGATTGTTTTGTTGCTTAAACAAAGCACCTCAATTGATTGATCAACATTTCTTGGTCCCTTGAATACTTGAGCGAAGTTTCCCTGAATATAGTTTTTTTTTAGTAAATATAAGAAAAACTATAATTCTCGTATATAAAATTATGTTGAAATTGTACTTAAATTAGTGTGAAAAAAAAATTCATTAATTCCGGTTTAAGTGTTTTCAATTCCGGAATAACCGAAATCAAAATTTGAGCCGGTATTCTGGAATATCGGAATTCCGAATTCCAGAATTGGATGCGCTAATCGCTGTAGATGGTCGACCTGGACGTTCATCATTATCCACATCTTCCTGTCACTATTATTTCATCTTTGAATGGTCGATGCAACTCAAAAACTTTTGTTTTTGATAAACAGTTATCACCATAAGCGATTTTAATTATTTCAAGTGTTTATTTTACAGCAAGATTCTTTGTTCTTTATACATTTATCGACCGATGCAAAAAAACCACTGTCACTTAATGCGTTGTATTTGGGCTTCCACTGAATAAAATGTTATCAAACTTTGACAAATTGGTAACGAAGGCACACAATACATAAATCAATCAGCAGCCCATGAAAATAGTCACCGGTTCCATAGGGTTCCATATATTAGAAAGCTAACCGGTTACTTTCCGCCTTTCCGGACAGAGAGTGTAATCGAAAATTAGTTAATAGAAGAATTCTAAGTTTATTTTAGTTAGTTAGTTAGTAATTTTTCGGGAAATTTGCAAGAGTTTGAGCTTTCCGTGAAAATGATACATTCTATTACCAAGATTTCACAAAAGTAAAATAAATCAAGACAAGTAAACTTGTTGAACAAAAATTTAAAACAAATAAAAAACAATTGGTTTTTGATCACTTAATTATTTTAAACCTCGATGTCGTCACAAAACAAAAGAATAGCTTGCATAATATAAAAATTTTAAACATTGCTAAAACAAGGTTTATCGTTTTCTCTAGTGTAATATTTCCGCTTGCATGCAAAACTCAAATTGCTTTTTCTCTCCGTTTAAACAGCGATTATAAGTGTTTGCATGTATGAAAATGTGCACGAAAAATGTATGTTGCCTTAAAGTTGTTGGCAAGTATTATTGTTGAAAATTAGACGCAGAGAAAAGATAATAACAATAAGGTTGATTGCCGATTGGTTATGTTTCGCTTAATGAGCTGACGCGGAAATTCTCCACGGGGGCCAGCCACCTCTGGTTATTGTATTGTTAATATCTAATTATGAGAATCGTGGTTAGTAGATCTAATAAATAAATAAAAATTTTCGAATCGTACTCTGCGATCTCTTTCATCTTGTCGAGTTTTGTAAAATAGTTCGATAGTCTATAAATATAGTCCATGTTCTCTGGATGTATTTAGAAACTGCCCATTAAACAAATTTCTATGTCTCTCCTCGAAAGCCTTCAAATTTTTATTTTTTTTCAATTTTTTATATGAAGCCGCTCATTTTGTCTAATTTCTTAATTAATTCTCGAAATCAGTAAATTTTAACCAATGCGAAACTGAAAATGATAATAGTATTTTATTCTACCCGCTGTTTTCTAAATTGCTCAAAGATAATTAATTGACCGCAACGGGACATTTGATTCTAAAACTGATCTGTCTCGCCGAAAACTGCAAGTCTAGTGCTTAGCTAAAAAAAAAAATTTACCTATGGCAATTTTTTAGTCAGAATAGCCCAATAAAACACGTTCGATATGTGTTTAAATTAATGGTAGCATCCTAAATTTCTGGCAAATGTGCGCACCAATCAATTAATTATAATTAAGAAAACGGTATTTCTCAACCATATGGTCATTATTCATGAAAATGCACTAAACAACAATTTGTAAACAAGTAGACAATAACCTTAAAATATAAATAAAATAAAATTTGTTGCTAATATAATTTGAAAAAAGATTAAAAAAGTGAAGTTTTTCTCATATTGATGTCACATTAAATTTGTGTTATGGTTACAAGTTATTTTGTAGAATTAAATATGCGAGAGTCATCTGGATGATGCTGATGTTTTGTATATCTATTTTAAATTAAAAATGTTGATTTATGTACATAGGTATGTACTCGTATGTATGCTTTAATTTTTCTTTTGTCGTTCGGATTTACATAACGGTTGTACGTAGTCAAATGGCCAAGAAAATATGAGATATTTTCTGTTTTATATTTGCGTATAAAATGTAATAAATCTTCGCGATCTATTTTTATGATCTTTTTTTTTTAATTTTTACTGCTGTATTACTGTTTGCGAGCGCACTAATGTGCGATATAAATGTACTGTAATTTTTAATGATAAACACGTGTTTTACGATTCCGGTCGCATGTAGGTAGTGACCCTTGCATGGGAAAAGCAAACTAATTGGCTTTTTTTTCTGTTTATTTACAGAAAATGAAAACTGGGGCGGTAAATGTGATACAGGAAATCAACAGAGTCCAGTTGATTTGGCCGTTGATGCGTCTGTTAAAGGATATTATCCAAGCTTTTTATTTTCTTCGGGTTACAGTGAATCGTTAAAAAATGCAGCTGTAATAAATACTGGTCATTCGGGTAAGTAAATTTTATTTTTGATTTTATTGTGTTGTTCTCGGAAAAATACTGGAAATTAAATTGGCGTATAACATTCATATGTACCTACAATATTTAAATAATTTTGGGGCAGTTCAAAGAATCTATTACTAATTTCAAAAAGAAAATTTGATCAACGTTTGTTTTAACTAAGATTGGTAATTGAACAGATTTAAAACGGTCAATAGTCAGTACCAAAACCAACACAAATGTCTTATACAAGCCATATTATTTCCGTGACGCACGCATATTATTAAATCCAAAACCTACTATTTTCTGTCAGTGTTAGTGATATTTTATACTGTTTTTGATACAAACTACAAATTAAAATCAAAGTATGTAAAGAAAATACTGTATTATGACGCTAATACTTACAGAAATAGTAGGTTTTATTTTGTGTTTGTATGGCAATAATATGGCTTGTATAAGACATTTGTGTTGGTTTTGTCAGTACACATTTTATTTATGTGTGTGTTGCCAGAGAAAGCTCAAGGTTGTTTTTAGGGTAAAAAACTACTAAATGTTTCATATTTTCGTGGAAATTAGCACCAAACCATTTTTAAAGTTTATTAAAACTTTTCGAACCTTATTAGTTGTGTTTGTTTAGTCATGGTGTTCAAATTTTTAATTCGGAAAATAATTCGACTGAATAAAAGTTGTTTAAAGCTTTTGAATTTAAAGAAAAAGGCTCAACATTTAGAAAGTTGGGCAAAACGGATCGCCAGCTAAAAGCTTTCTTGCTATTTTTTTAACAAATACTTCTTTAATTGTGACTTAGTCTTTAGCTTTATGAAAGCGGCACACAAAAAGATTTGAAACGACGATATGAAAGCTGTTTCAAATTATAAAAATTTGATTACAATATTTGTTAATTTAGTTAGTCAACACGCATCAAAATATCACTACAATCTTGAAACTTAACACGCTTATCTCCAAAAGCATTTTTAAAAGCTTTTATGGTAGGACATATATTTCACAGCTTACAATCAATTTAATCCCAACAAAAATATTTGTGAGCTTTTCTACGCATTTTGACGATTATACACATATACACATGAATAATTCATGGTAAAAGTTTTATGTTAACAAAAGCTTTCAGAATATTTTAAGTTTTATTAATTTTTAATCCAATCAAAATTTTAAAACTCTTTCAATTTAATTAAGACCAAAGCTTCTAAAATTTAATAAATCCATTCACTAACTAAAAACTTTCCACTGATCTATAAGTAAATTATAAAACGTTACTTAAAAGCTATTAAACATAATTTCAAATTAATATTTAAATAAATTAAATTTAAAATGTTTTAGTTTAATATTTTGGAGTACAAATGTCCGCTACTCATTTTTAACTAAAAGCGTTCACCAACAGTTTAATTTTTTTTTATATGGGCAATCCAGAAGAGATTTTGTTTACGATGTGCTTTGAAATTTTAATTTAAAATATGTAGTTTTGACTAAAACCTTAATTAACTTACCAGATCTAATGGCTCTGAATCTTTTACAGGTATTGCTATTGATTGATCTTCTTACAAACTTTGACGTTTGACAGCTAAGTTCGAGCAAGAAAGCCCAACCCTAAATTTCTGAAATTAAAAGCTGAATAAAATTGTTGAGCTTCTTACAAGCTTTTACAATTTTAAAACGATAATCAATATTTTTGAAACCAAGAACTTTTAAATTCTGGGTTTCCTTTTTGAAAGCTTATGATTTAATTCTTTGCAAGAACCAACAAAGTAACTGACCAAGTCAACGGCTCTGAAACTTGTGATTTTTTAGGAAAAGAAAGCTTTTTCGAGGACTTAAGAAAGCTCATTGAAAATTGATGAGCCTAAGGTCTCCCAACTTATATTTGAAGCTAAGCTTTTAAGAAATTAGGAATATTACAAGTTAATTTATGAAGAAAGTGTAACTCTAAACTGCCAAAACTGTAAAATAAAATTTATTAGGGGGCATGTTAAACAGTCAATTCAGCCGCGAAATGATGTTATTTTCTTGATCTAACTCAAAAATTTGGTTTAGATGTAATAATAGTTTTAAAATATCACACATACTCAAATGAATTAGACAAAAAAATTAACAAATTAGTGATCCTCGAAATTTTTTGACTTCTTCTAAAGTAGATACCGCGTATCTGAACGTTTTACTAAAAATCGTAGACTTCACCAATCAGTTCAAAAATCAATATTCTTAAAATTGTGTTTTGGGATTATTAAACGAACATTTTACGTTAAAATTAAGTTCAGCTTTGACGAAGAAGTAAGTGGCGATTTGCCGTTGAGAACCACCTTTGGAAGCACCTAGCACGATTTGAAAATCGAGTATATGTCGAAATCGAGTAATTCATTATGCCACCAAATCGCTGTCAACAGAACAATGAAGGTAATTCTATTCTTTCAAATGGATTCAATTTAGAAAATTCTTAAAGTGAAAACCAATCCTAAATTAATCCTGAAAATCGTCCAAAATCACGAACACTTTTTCTTTCATGTGCGAACATGAAATTGGTTTCGGACAAATTTTGGATGAATTTAACCAGTTTTGTTAAAGCCGATATCAAGAAACCCGTTTAGATGGAAAATTTCCGTCAAAAAAATTAAATGTTTCTTGTATTTTTATACAGGGTTATTCAAAATTACTGGAACCGTCAATTATGTCGAATCAATTTGAAAATGTTACATAAAACATTTATTTGGTTTAAAAATGAGATTTGTTTGATGTTGGGGTTGTCATTGAAATTCCTCGTCAAGGTATGTAATAGTGAAAATGTTAATGTCAATTTCCGAGTTATAACCTTGAGTAGGGCTCAAAAATCTTCAAAAAAAAAACTGGATTAAAACAACATATCTATGATTATTCATTTTAAATCATTTCACATTTATGATAAAAATGTAAAATGATTTATTTTATTGAACTAGAAGGCAATGATAATTCTCAAGCTAATTCTCAAGCACTTAAATCGGATAGTTTACTTTTCCAAAAAAATAGTAAATGATGGTGTATCGGAACAAAAACGACTAACCCTGGACAAATTCTGAAAAATTTAAAAAACAAGAACATTTTGACTTAAAATAACAGCACAGTTGTTAAGTCTCAAAATATATCACTAAAAAAAATTGATATATAAAACTGATTTGGTGGCGACTGTTATCCACTTGTTATAAAACAGATGTGTGGTGAAATGTCTTCTAAAAAAGTTTCAAACCCGCTACCTTGATCCATCATTTGGATATATTGCAACTAATTCATTCATCATCAAATATATTATTTAAGTCATATACCAAATTTCAATGGAATCGGTACACAATCGCAGAAATTCCATTTGGCTAAGGAAGTCTTAAATAAAGTATAGCCAGAATTCCACAAATATTGGAGACACTAATCATGATGCTTTGGTTCATAAATGCAAACCACAAATCACAATATGAGATTTGCCAAAAAAAATTTCTTTTACATATAGAACCAATCCAGGCCTTTACTATATTCCTAGCACCAAATGGAACCTGCACATTTGTCAATAGATTTTACTGAAATTTTATATCTAAGTTATTAAGACAATTCTATAAGGAGTTCCTTATATAAAATATGGAAGTATTCACAGTTTGAAGAACTCATTGGATTATATCATTTGGGGTTAAATTTCTTAAATAAAATAAAAACCAAATTCAAAAAATATTACGGACCACCACTAACGATATTATGGATTGGACCTATGATCAAAAAAATAGTTTCACCTTTGTGGATGGATTTTAATAAAACCATGGTTCAAATTCAAGAAATATTGCGCAAGACTGTTAATGAGGTTTTGGTCTATATTAATCAAAAATTATATTTTTCAAATTTATTTTTACGCACTTAGCTAATTCAGGCTCTACCTTCTCATCTATTGATGGATTTTAGTGAAATTGTATATATAAAGTATTTTGTAGATCCTATAAATAGTTGAGTGGGGAAATAAAATTCGCCCTATGATTTATTATAAACTTCACCTTAGATGCCATCGTAAAATTCACTGTAGAACTCATCACCATAATATAGTATCTTCTTAACTAAAAATTTACCTTTAAATGTTCCTTAAAACGCACCTTAAACTTCACCGTACAACCCAGCCTTAAAGTTCATCCTAAAATTCAGCTCAAAACCAATCCAAATTCTCCATCAAATTGATCATAAATTTACCCCAAATTTATGGGGGAGACCCTCTCTAAAACTAACCCTGAACTTCACTCTAAAATTCACCCTAAGTAGAAGCTTAAATAAGAATTTTATCAGATTTAAGAATTCTGGGGTTTGGAAATTTTAATAATGGAAAAATTAGTTTAGGATTTTACATTAGCATTTTATAAAATCGTTAAATTCAAATTCATCATTTATTTGGAATTTAGAATTAATGATAAATTAACGAATTTTGTAACGTATTTTGGAAAGAAAATAAATTAGGAAATTTAGGAAAATTTAGAAGATTTGTATTGTGGGGATATCAGAATTTAATAAAATTATTGCGAATTTGCGAAGGTAAAAATGGAAAATAGAAGTTTAAGGATCTACATTTTTAAAGTTTGTATTAACTTAGAAATTTACCGACCAAATGGCTCAGTGGTTATAGCTGTGGTGTTTGGATCGGGAGGTACCGGGTTTCGAATCCCGATAGGGGCGGGATGCAAAAGGGATTTTTCATCATCTGAATACGATCGGTGATGATGATGAACACTAACACAACTGTGAACCCCTGTTGAGAGTGCAGAATCCATGGGCCGACCCACCTTTCATGTCGGCACTATAGGTTGGCATATGAAACAATGCAATGTGCAGATGGTTTATACAAAACGGGTCTATAGCCGTACGTCCTCGATTTGGAATCTACTGCGTAAAGTAGGACGGTAAAAGTTAACTGCGAAAGAGTTGGGAGTACCTGAGCCCCAGAAAATATTGAACGAAAAAAAACTAAAAAATAAAAAAAAATAAAAAAATTTAGAAATTCGTCAAATTTAAAAATCCTGATATTTATAGAATTTTAACAACATATTTGAAATTTAGAATTTGTATTAGGAATTAGTTAATTTAGACATTTAATACTAATTGCTAATATATTAATTTTAAAATTTTGGAAATTTAGAAAATTAAGCGAAATATGAAAATTGTAAATTTTAGGAATATGGAAATTTAAATTAACTTAAACTGCGATTTACTCTCCCATTCAGTCGTGAGTTAAGGAAAAACGGGGTGCCTTGCAAGTTTAATCTCTAGCCCGCCTACCGGTACAAACAATTAAGTTTTTACTAGTTCTTCATTGAATTGAGAGAAACAATTATCAAAAACTTTGAATAATTTTAAAATTTTCAAAAATTTCGAAATAATCTCAAAAATATTGGTCACAAAGAATATCAAAATATCTAAATACGAATTATCAGTGAGTCAAAGGACTTCAATCCGATATTTTTATTTTAATGTGATATTTTCATAAATGATGAATTTGAATTGGAATTGATTTGGAAAAGGTTTAATGTGATTTAGAAAATAATGAATATGTTGTGAATGAAGGTGGATTTGATTTGCAAACTTAAAAACTTTGGTTTTTCTAAGATGGAATTTCTGGCGTGATTTACACAAACGCTGACATGCTACGATACAATTTTTAAATTGTTTCGGACAAAACTACGGTTCAGTCAATTGATATATCTCCATTCGAGACAATTGGCCCGCAGCCTAAGTCGTAAATTCTGTCTCATTCAGTAATTTGTTTGTTTTTTATAAATTTCAAGGGTTCTGTCATGATTAGAATGATTTTCGCTCTGTCTAGTTTTTGTCCTTTTCTGGTTTTGTGAGTGGAGTGTTAAATGTGAAATCAGTGCATTTGTTTGTGTCGGGTACGATAATTATAAATAAATAAACACACACTTTGATAAAACAAATTATTTTCAATTTATTTTGTAATTTAAAATTAAATTATTATTTTTTAATTAAAATATTTTATTAATTATCACACGAATTTAGGCAGCATATCGCCATGTTGAAGAGCGAGAGCAGACTGACTAAAATTAAAATTTTATTATGTTTTGTGGTTTGTGTTTTTTGTTTGTCGTATCGCGATTGGTCCAACAGACCACGAATAACAAATCAATCAAAGGTTGGGAGTTGAGTAGAGTGAAGCGTTGTAGTGGTGATTGTGGCGAAAAACGAATGAGTGAGCCACTACATGTTTTTTTGAGTTTATATATTGTGCGTAATTTGATGTTATGTAGATTCATTTATATTATATCTTATAATGTTACTACGCTATGTACAAATTTGGGTGACCGCTTGGGCACATGATGATAGAACAAAATCTCGCTCGTCCCACCGCCCAACCGCCGATGGGAAAAATAGTGGAGACACAAAAAAAAAATAAAAAATACTAACAAATTTACTAACTATCGACTACTTAGGTATCTGGAACCGGGTCGAGTCTTTAATGCTAACATAGATTTCCTTTCCTTCGATCTTGTTATTCGTAAAAAGAGTGTACGGTGGACCCGGCGTATCCGGAAAACTTGCCTTAGGCTTGGTCATACATACTAAATCAATCATAATGTGCTCTACATTATAAGAAAAAAAATTATCTTTCTGTTTGACCGATGTATTGTTAAGAATATTTATTTGATGATGTCTTTTTAATGTCAGTGTCAATACTTCGAGTATTTTCTTTATTTTGATATTTTGGATGAAATAGAAAACCATTAAAAAGGAATTTGAAATGTTATTTTGAAAATCGATTGTTTAGTCGGTTAAATTTTCTTACACAATGTATTTCGGTTTAGTTTTTTGTTTTTGTAGGAAAATTTGTGTTATTTAATTTAAAAATTGGATTATGTATCTAATTTAATTTGTTTGTAACCTCTGAACTTCTTGAACATTCAAGGGCGTTATTTCTTTTCTGAAACGGTATTAAAGTTTACGGTTTGAATTTATACAATCTTTTAAAATAAAATCTTTCTTTTCCAGAATCAAATTCGCAATCAGTTCCAATAGGCCAATACATTCGTCGATTCTAGTATAACACAACGAATTAAGACAACTAAAAATAACTTGCAACATCCAATGCTAAACAGCTTTGGGAGTTCGCTATTTTAATACAATGAAATTTCGCTTTAAAGGACACTTACTTTCTTAAGCGAACACCTCACTTGAATGGCCAACTTTAATACCATTTTAAAAAAGGAAATAAGGTGCTGCAGAGTTAACTCCGTGGACGTTATTTTACTCTATCCTCTGAAACCAATTACATGGCCCACTCAGTTCTTTCTGCATTGGGCGGGTCATACTTTTTATCTTGTCTTTCCTTCTACGATCTGAAACCAAGGATACGTTGGCCTCTACACACGTTATATTTCCTAAACAAATTTTCTTTGTTTTACGTTATACAAAATCATTATTCATGCACTTGACCTACCCTCTTATCCAACATAAATACAAATTATATCATATAGTCATAGTTAAGTCAATTTTTTGATTTGTATATAAATTCATAAAAGGTAACTTCATTAATGATAAAGGTCCTTAGAGGATAATTCTTCAGTATCGTGTATATGCATAAAGCAATAAACAGAATTAAATCAGATTTCGTGGTGAATTATAAAATTTTACTACACAAAATACATAATAATTCAAATTGACAGAATAATATGTAACACACGTACACAAAATAAATTATTCATACAAATGTTTGTTTATGCTTATGTGATTATCATCATTTTAATTATCTTAGCATAGTATTTGCATATTCTAGTATGCATTTTCATATAACACATAGCATTCTGTATATGTAGTAGGTGGTGGCATATTTCGATCTGACTGATTAATATATTGACATGTGAATTGCAATTCTAATTTATCAAAATATTAAAACGGAAGAAGTTCATGGTAACCCAGTTTTATTTCCACCACTTCTTCCCTACCCAATCACTTAATAAATCGAAATGAAAATATCAAAACAAATTGTATGTTTGTTTTCGTATAAGGACATGTCCTTTTTAATTTTAATTATAATGGGTTGGCACATTTGAAGTTTTAATTAAATTGTCTGTATCTTAATTACATTTATAGGCTATAAATGTATAAGATTATATGGGTGGTCGATTGTAATTATAATTAATTATATGTAGGTAACGATTAGAGGCGATTTGTGATTGAATTTTTTTGAAGTCAATTAATTACCGTGCTAGGTTGCGAGGAAAAATCTATTAAGTGCCGCTTTATTCGAAGGGGAATAGTTGGAATAAGGGTTGATGTCCAGAAAGCGTTTTTCGTAAGATTTTATGAGTATAGTTTTTGGATAACTAATATGTTACAAAGTAGGTTTAATGCGTAACATAATATTACATACTTATCGTGTTTGATTACTAAGATTTTAATCATATGTTACAATTCACCGAAAAATGAAATATTTAAATTTTGTCACATATTTGTCGCTTTTCCATGATAACAATAATAAATTAATAAATCATTTTTAGTTCATATACGAGTATTTGAATAGTTATTATGTTCTTTTACGATAATTTTTTGTAGTAGAAAATGTAACCTGTATACTACGCGCACACCCGGAAAATTCATTTTATACAATTTTTTGTTTACGAAGTTTGGCCCAATAACAAATTCCGAATAAGAAAATTCGTTGTTATTTCATTTCGTCACTCACAACCGTGAGCAGTAGCATTGTTGTTTACTTGGTCGCATGTCTCTCTTATAATAAAAAATGGATCGCTACCAGCTGAAAAATGTGTGGAATTCTCAAAAATGTAATGGAAACAAATAATTTAAGTATCGAGAAAGACATAATTTCATTTACTACAGATGGTACCGCAGTCATGCAGAAAGTTGCCAGAATTTTAAAGTGTGAAAACGTACCGAATATAAATTCAAAATGCTTTCAAGACGAACTACAAGGTATAATTAAAAAGGATAGTAGTAGTCACGGTTGGACGAGTAAATTACACTATGTAATTTACACGTAAAAAACGTGTAATTTACAAAAGGCATACATAAAAAATTCAAAATCTGATTTCATATTGAATTTTGACAGAATTAACTCTAATTTTTACAGGACAAATCGAATTCTGGCTTGATATATAGAATTCTGACATACATAAATGCGAATTCTGATATGACATATCGAATTCTAACATTATTTATTGGGTTTTCACTTTTTTTTTTTTTCGCTGGCGCTACATCCCTTAGAGAGATTTGGCCGCTTCAATATGAAGTTTCGTAGTCATTATTTTTAACGGATAATGAATGATTAATTCATTGATCCTACATTAACCAGCTGTAATTTTTTCCCGCCAGGAATCGAACCCGGGGCCTCCGGAGCTTAAAGCAAGCATGCTGAACACTGTGCCACCGGGGCGGCGGGAGTTTTCCCTTGGTATGTAAAATTCTGACATGATATACCGAACTACATACTACATTAGAACATTACATATCGAATTCTGATATGATTTACCAAATTTTGTCATGATATATTGAACTCTGACATCATAAATTCAAATCCCGACTTGACATATTGAACTATGCCATGATTGAATGATTGACACATTTAATACATCCGACAACAAAAATGTGAATTCTGACATAATGTATCAAATTAAGACGTGATACCTATATCAATTCTGACATCATACATACATATATTCAAATTCTGATCCGACATATCGAATTCTGGCTTGATATCATGATATATCGAATTTTGACATCTGATATTTAATTTATGCCATAACGTGTCGAATTCTGCCATGAAGTAATGAATGGTACAATTTATCAGATATGTATACAAATTCTGATATCTAATTCTGACATAGTATAGAATTCTTTATGATAACTCGAATTCTGCCATCAAAAATTCAAATTCTGATATGAGATATCGAATTTTGATATTAAAGATTTAAATTTTGTAAAGAGATATCGAATTCGCTTATGATTTTTTGAATCCTGATATGAAGTATCTATTTTTGGTATCAAAAATTCAAATTTTGACGTGACATATTGAATTTTGACATGATCTTTCGATTTCTAACATAATTTATTTTATTCTGGTATGATGTATCGAATTCTGATATCACAATTTCAAACTCTGAAATTTCATATTGATTTCTAACATCAAAAACTTAAATTCGGACATGACATATCAAATTCAGACATAATATATCGAGTTATACATTATTTACCGGATTCTGAAAAAAATTCAAATTCTGAAATGACTGGGATTCTGGCATAATATCTCGAATATGTGACATGGCGAAGTCTGGCGATATACATATATATAGAATTCTGACATCATAAATGCAAATACTGATATGGTATATCTAATTGTGACATGAAGTATGGAATTCTGACATGAGATATCGAATTTTAACACCAAAGATTCTAATTCTGGCATGGCATAATACTTCGAATTTTGATACGATATGTCGATTTCTGACATAATTCATTGAATGGTAATAGCTTGGATACATAATATCTCATTGGGTTGTTATAACTGACAGATAATTTCTGTTGGTTTTGTGGCCGCAGCCGTGGATGGATATATCAACTTAATTTTTACATTAAGCTTCAGACAAGCAATCCAAGGGAAAAAACTCTATTGATTTGGACGTTACTCCTTTTAGGGTGTTCGGTTATACGAAGGTTTTTGTTGACCAATCTCTCTAACATTGATAGAAAATAAAAGATGTATTGATGTGAAACTTTTTCATAAACGGTAGCTATATTCGAAATAAGAAAAAGAAATTGTCTGGCGAAAAAATCATCGTAGTCATTTTAAAATTGAAATGACGCACGTTCCAAAATGACATAAATTACAAAACTGGGTATTTTCATGAAAATGGTCTAAAATGAATTAATGTGAAGTTATAGCATATATCCAATTAGAATATAACTTGGTTAATTGAATTTACGATGGAACTTGGATAATTCTTAACCAATTTGGAAGAAATCCAACATGCCCGATGAAAATGCGATTCTCATATGAATTTGAAAATTTGGCTATTTTTTAAATATATTCAAGTTCCTATACCTTTATCACTTTTACGGACTTTCGATTAAAAATACCCGCCAATTAAATAATTACTCATTAGTCATTACTCTCTCTGTTGTGTCTCAACACTTTCGTGACAAGGAAAAAGATTAAAATAATGGTTCGACCTCTAATGGAAAATCAAAAAAATAAATATTTTCCGTTGGTTCTAAGCACGTGTCGTATACAATATCAATCGGTGTATCTGTTCCCATTTAATATTTTTGTTTTGGTGTCGTATGTACACAAATAATATTTGTTTTTTGGTTGAGACTAATCAATCAGGAAATAGGTATACACATAAGTGTGACAGTTGTTGTTATCAAGGACAGTTATTCAATTGTATTCACATAATTTTCGTATAGCCTCCCTTACCTAACCTACGCTTCAAAACAGTATTAGGTAGACAATTTTACTGGCAAAGTGAAAAATTAAGGACTATTTAAGCAAATATTAAACATTAATTGATTTATTAATTTAATCATATATCTACCCCATCCCCACACAAATAAAATAATATTTTAAATTTATTTTGGTTGTTCAAAGACAATAATGTTGCAAACTGTAGATAATATTGTATACAATGTACATTATTATGTTCACTAAAAAATGAATTTATCAAAATTATATTTTTAGAAATATGTATTATACACCAAGATATAAGTATGTATGTCTCGAAATTGCTTAGAATCTAAAAATTGATATGATATGAAGATGAATTGTTTTCAATTAAGTTGAATAACTAGAAAAAACTATTTACGACCGAATTTCGATTAATTAATTATATTTGAGTGATGGTACTTCTACGGTCATAAATAGTTAATAAATTCACAAAACACATAGATTGTCATACATACATACATTTGGTTCCCATGGAATGATTTATTTGGTTAGCAAGACATCTCGTTTTTTAAAATATTCTAGAAACAATTTCTAAAATTGTTTGAAAATTACGCTCAATTGAAAAGAAGAGGCGAAGAATTAGTTATCTCGATGTTTAATTGATCCCTTTTTATGTCAAATTTATTTAAATATTTTGTGACATCTAACAAAAAAAAAACAAATTTGATTGTGAACTCAACTATCTACATAAATGTATAAATAAAAACATCTTGAAGTCAATTAATAAAATTTTATTTTAAATTAAAATTTTGAAATTGTTAGGATTCTTATAACGGGCCACTCCTGACGTTAAACCTCTTAAGACTGTCTTAGTTAAGACCCCATTCTTAAGCGGTATTCTGACGGAAGTAGTTTCCTCTTTTTCTTACATTTTCTGTGATTTTTTAGATAACATATTTGTGTTTGCTTTGGCTTTGGCATCAACATCCATAATTATCGATAATATTACGGAACTAATTATTTAGGGTCAAATATAATAAAAATCAATTAAAATTTGATCCGGTTCTTAGCAAAAATCCGAAACGTAAACAAACTTTTGTTCCGAAGGTATAGGAGGGGTTTGGTAATTTATGTGAAATACATATATGCAATATTTAGTAGCAGTTAGACAAATAATTTGTACATCTCACCCCTATTGCAACAATTTAATATTTTACAAATTTGCTGTATATGATTTGATAGAAAGACGCACAGTTTGCGTGCCCTAGTATAACGTGGTTAAAAAAATTCTATCAATTGCATTGGTGTAAACTTTGAAAATGAAAAAAAAAATCGAAGTTTCAAATTAACAGTTAAAAAATTTGAATTTCGATTAATTTTCGGAATTGTTATATGACATACTTCGATTTTAGAACAAAACTCCAAACAAAATATTTTAAGTCTCGAACCATTAATTTTTCACAAATACATTGCCGTAAAAGTCGGAATTGAAAGATGCACGCCATACAATTTGCTGTGCCAATCATAATAGTGATAAGCAAAATGGAGCGCTTAAAATTTGTGGCGATTTTAAAGACATATCATAATATCGTATTATCGTACAACCATACCATAATATCATCATACCATTATATCACAACAATATCATACTATCATACAGTCATAACGCCGTATAATAATACAGTCACACCATCGTGCCATCAAACCATCAAGCCGTCTTAACGACATACCATCATACCATTGCACTACCATATCATCACGCCACCATACGATAATAATGTCATAACAGCCTACCATCATACGATTGTACCATGTTACCATCGTACCTTCATATGATCATAACATCATACCTTTGTACCATCAATCCATTAAAACCATCACAACATCATACCATCACACCATTGTATCATATTACCATCGTACCTTCATATCATGACAACATCCTACCTTTATATCATCATACCAATATACCATCACCATCGCAACCACAATCACCATCACCATCATCATCCCTCATTACGATCACTTACCATCTCTATTACCATTACCATCACCATTACCATCACCATTACCATTACCATCACCATTACCATTACCATCACCGTTAAAAAATAATGATACACGTGTTGATTTATTTTTGATTTTGCACAAAATATGCAAACATCAGCGGTGAACTTTTAAAAATTCCGCTTGTAAATACCTTCTCACATAGAGAAACACGAGGAATGGGTAACAATTTTTGAATACTCACCCCCCTATGTTTCTTCTCGCCTGCTAAAAAGTATTCATGCAAAATTTGGAAACAATCGCTCGAGTGAACCAAGAGCTTTTGTGGAACCCACAAACATACAAATATTTACATAAGACGTATACTTTTCTTCTTTATTATACAGATTTGCTAACACATTTGAACAAATTAAACTGAAACCTTCAAGGTTAAACCTCTCGATTTTTTAAACTCTAGGAAAATTGTTTTAAACTAAAACTTACATATGTTATAAGACTGGATATATTCCATTCTCTTAAAAAGTCGTATATCACTGAAAGAAAGATTTTAACTTTTTTTTTTAAATTGATATTTAAATAAAATAATTTTTAAATTATTGATTATTTATTAATTTTGTAATAAAACTTACAATTTTTAAAACTGATTTACAACAAAATAATTTGGCTCTTTGCAGAGAAAAGGGTCCTGAACAATGCAGGCGGTATTAAAAGATTGCAATGTATTACGGTTGCATTCGTAAATTTGATTTTCAAATATCGAATTGCGAGTATTTAGAAGAAGAATTAATTTTTAAACGCAAAATGATTTTCACAGTCGAATGGATATTTGAATGTACTGTTTGTTTTGCTTGTTTTTGCAATTTTTGGAACTTGAAATTTTCTAGATGCTAATTTTTGGTTTGATTTGATCAAATTTGTGCTACCATCAAGGTAATGTGTATTAACTTAGTGGCCACTCGATTTGTAGTAAGCTTTTATTTCAATTTGACCATAATCCTTTTGTTATAAAAATTTAAAAAAATTTGGTTTACAAAATTAAGAATTTGTAACGTTTCTATTTAAAAATTTGTGTTAGAAGAAAAGTGATTTCCCTTATGTTTTAAGTGATAGGGTTGGCTTTTCGTTGTTTCTAACTCCTTTATAAAAGCTTTATTTTTTACATTATACCTTTGTAAAATTAAGGTTGCTTTGGATCGATGCACTTGCCAGTTTAGAAGTTTTTAAAATTAATATCCAAACAAATATAAAGCAAACGGATTAGTTCTCATTTCTTTCTTTTAGTAGAGGTCCATTAGTGAAATAAGAGTCGTAATTAACGTATCATCTATTTGATGCGCTGAGGCTGAACTTTTCTTCTTCGAAAGCGGTTTCCTCAATATTAGAATTCAAATAGCATTAATGAGTACCGATAATACCTAAATATGTTCATTACTGATTTAACGAGTAATTCGGACAATAATAACAACATACAATAGTAAACAAATTACTATTTTACTCCGATTATCACGCTTTATGTAGACTATGCTCTCCTATACTTAAATATTCATTCAAAAACATTTCATTGTGATGTATTACAACAAAATACACAAAAAATCATAATCTCGACAATACAATTACTAAATTAAGTGCAATATAATTGAAACTATAATATGTGCTCTATTTAAATTCTACTAATCTAGACACATTAAAAATATAAACCATTTTTAACGTAAGTAGCTGCGTGTGTGTTTTATAGTCACATTTTTTATAGTTATCTCATTATCGAAGTAGACAGTGTGTGAGAGTATTTTAAATTCTGCTTTCAAGTTCATTGTCATTATTTTGAGACCACTAAACTATTGACATTACTATTGGTTTAAACTTCTCGAGCTAGATAATTATTTATTTAGCAAATCAAAAAAAAAAACATTTTGCAATATATACAAGAAGCTAAGTTTTATGCATAAGAAAATTATTAAGACAAATTTTGTAAATAAAACATAAACAATTATAATAAATAATAGTGTACCACATATAAGGCAAAATCAAGTGGATGATGTTGTATATATCTTTTGTAAACATAGTGGTGTCATACGTTTTATCTAAAACACTTGAGAATATTACTTTGGAATTACATATTTGTAAAGTTTGTTCAATGAGTTGGGTGACAATAAATACACATATTTTAAGAATTATTTTTGCTGGCATTCTTATCTAAAGTGTTGCGTAGAATTCTTGTTAGTGAAATAAATGGTTGAAAGCTAAAAGTGTACTCCACATACCGTGAACGTTTTATTAACATACAAATCATCAGAATATTTTTGAAATGGCTTATCTATGAAAAGTTTGTATGATTGTTTTCGGTGATCTCAAGAACCAGCAAAACTTAGTAAAACCTCGGATGCAAAATGGGATTCTAAATTGATTTTTAGACGATGGAAATATGGTTAAAAAAATAGTGTTTGACGTAATATTTGCAATTCCTAGTTTTTTATGGTGTTGTAATGTGTGTAATGACCTTTATAAAGTGTTGAAGGAAAAAATGATCACCTTACTAATGATATGCACTATATTTCAACAACTTTGCTTGCATTAAAACATAAAACAACACCTTTAAATGTTGAACTGTAATAAAACCAAAATGTGGGGTTCGTCAACAACAACAAAGTCTGAGTCGATTGCTGCTACTCAATCATCAAGTGATAATAATAATAATAATTCCCCCAAAATTATTATTGGGAGTGGTGGTGTAGATCCTCTACTCTGCGCACTTTCGAACCTGTAAAATGGATTTTTGTTTCACGTCTGATTTAAAAAATAAATTTGACGTTGATAAACCTATTTTGGTTCGGATGAGACGTAATGATGACCGTGACTATATATCATTCAAAATTTGGGTTCCTGATAACAAATTCAATCTGCTGTTGGACTCATAATCCTGGCCTCCTGGTGTATTAATCAAAGAATTTTTAAATTTTCATCGGCAATCATCGAATCATGTTTTAGTACCTCGGTCAAATATTCAGTAAAAATTCAAATACAATGATATCTGTTTCCCTTTCCGCTCCGTTCCGTTCGCTTTTTATATCCTGTATCTCCGAGGAGTTGCTATATTTTGTTCAAAATTATAGAGTAGGTATATTGCGACGAAAAAACCAAGCGGGACAGAACTAAAACTATGGAATACCATATGGACAGATTTCGAAAACCTAATGTTCGTTTTGTTTAGCAAAGTGTAGACAATGCGTTAAAAACTTCATATCGGTTCTTTAACTGTCGAAGACAAATTTGCGAAAATTTTAAAGAATAATTTTTCTTTTAAATTCAAGTTTATAGTTAGTAAAATTATTCATCAAAGTCGAAATAATGAAAAAGTGAAGTACGCCATTATTTTTCTCTTAAACAACATCATAGTTACTGATTTTTCCACTAATCCTTAGGCCGGTCTCCTTTATCAAGAGGCCATAGTAAATCAATGATAAAATGAATGGAATCACTCATTTTGAAACCAATTATGAAGACGTCACAGTAATTTTACAAAGCTGATTTGAGATCACAGTTACTCCAACGGTTACCAAAAACTCAAATATAAAATGACAATTTCAAATGTCGAAAACCGCTTCTATACGAAAGTAGTTATACTTTTAGACCTTGAGCCTTCCATTTGTTTTACAATCTGCCTATACCGGGTGTTTCTTTTAAACTGAGACGATCAAATATCTCGAAAAATAGCCACTCTACGGAAAAAATGTCCATAATCAAAATTTAATCATACCGCGGGGGAAATACATTAGTGCATAAAAATAGTCCCCCATCCCCCGCTTTGTAGGTGGGGCGGGGGTAACTTTTAAACTAAGGTAGGAAGCCATATTTTTTATTGCAGATACGGATTCTACGACTAAAAGTACGTATGATTTGAATGAAATATTTTGTTCGGTTCATGATAGATGGCGTTGTAATCGACGAAATTCAATTTTTTCAATTTCTTCTTCTTAGAACACACGCATTCGATTCTGCAATACGTTTGAAATAAAAAACATCACGTTTTCATTGAAAATACTCGAAATTCGTCATCAAAACAATTTATTCAGTTTTGAAAATCACATTTAACGTTTGTGTTATTTCTTATCTTCATGTTTTTCGTAAGCAAAATAAACGATAAAATACTTTAGAATGGACCGTTTAACTGTGCCAGAGAAAATTGAAATGGTTCTGGTTTATGGAGAAGCTGGCAGAAATGTTGAAAATGATGTTGCTATTTACGCTCAACGTTTTCCGGATAGGATTCGTTCACGTGCTTCATTTGGCCGTACTATCAAACAATTTATTGCTGATGGAAATGTTCAACCGTAAAAGAGGACCCGTAGAGCAATAGTCACTGGAGAAAATAATGAAATTGCTGTATTGGCTGCAGCGACTCATAATCCTCATGTTAGTACACGAGAAATAGTTCGCGATTCCGGATTGTCCCTCACCAGTGTTTGGAGAATTTTAAAACGGCACAAGTATCATCCATATCATGTGTCTTTACACCAAGATCTTCATGGCGCTGATTTCCAAAATCGGGTAACTTTTTGTTAATGGGCACGTGAACAAATACAACAAAACCCCAATTTTTTTCGTTGCATAATGTTCTCTGACGAATCGTCTTTTACAAACCATGGAACGTTTAATCGACACAACATGCATTATTGGAGTGTTGAAAATCCACACTGGCTTCGCCAAGTTGAACATCAGCGCCCTTGGACTGTCAACGTGTGGTGTGGAATAATTGGCAACCAACTCATCGGCCCCCACATTATTGAAGGCAACTTGAATGGTCAAATGTACCGAAACTTTTTGGAAAATGAACTGCCAATATTACTTGAAAATTTGAACTTAGAATTAAGACGGAACATGTGGTTTCAACATGATGGTTGTCCTGCACACTATTCGTTGGTAGCACGTGAGGTACTTGATCGTGATTTCAATGGTCGCTGGATCGGTAGAGCTGGTCCGATAAATTGGCCCGCCAGATCACCAGATCTTACTTCGCCAGATTTCTTTTTGTGGGGCTATCTCAAAGACAAAGTTTACAAACAAGAACCAACAACACGTGAGAACATGATTGAGCGAATCAGAAATGCGTGTGCTGAAATTCAACCAAACACACTTCTCAGTTGTGTACAATCATTGGAAATGCGTATTAATAAGTGCATTGAAGGCGCAGGCCATCATTTTGAACACTTATTTTAAGCTAAAATTATTTTATTCACCTGCCATTTACATTAATAAATTGTTTTGATGACGAATTTCGAGTATTTCCAATGAAAACGTGATGTTTTTTATTTCAAACGTATTGCAGAATCGAATGCGTGTGTTCTAAGAAGAAGAAATTGAAAAAATTGAATTTCGTCGATTACAACGCCATCTATCATGAACCGAACAAAATATTTCATTCAAATCATACGTACTTTTAGTCGTAGAATCCGTATCTGCAATAAAAAATATGGCTTCCTATCTTAGTTTAAAAGTTACCCCCGCCCCACCTACAAAGCGGGGGGTGGGGGACTATTTGTTTGCACTAATGTATTTCCCCCGCGGTATGATTAAATTTTGATTATGGACATTTTTTCCGTAGAGTGGCTATTTTTCGAGATATTTGATCGTCTCAGTTTAAAAGAAACACCCGGTATATGTATGTCCTCCAGGCAGCATTAACAAATAAAATATTTCCACGGTTTTCCATGACTTGTAAAATTAATTAAGACCCCATCATAATCTTTTAAATTTTATGGATTACAAAATATTGTGAATTTTTCAACAGCATCCAATGCAAAAACAATGCTCTGTTCACTCTTCGACCTGTACTTCAGCTCAAAATGAAAGAAATGTTTCTTTGTCAGATAAATTCTCGAGAATTTCCGAGATATTCGAGAAAAAATTTGAAAACTCTCAAATTCTCGAGAAACGAAATTCGTCGAGGAACAAATTTCTCGATTTCTCGGCCTCTAATAATTTAATATTTGGCCGCAGTCTGCTGTTGCTTTTAATTCTAAAAGTTAATTTATTGTGCTGGTTTATGAATTTTCATCGCTGATCTTCAGTTTCGACTTTGTAACAAAGGCATGTTTTTAACCACAATTCTATAATTCCAAAAAACACAAATGAAATCCAACGCAAATATGCCACACGACCAATTAAATTGATCGCAAATATAATATAAATAAATATACGCAAATTAATAAGAAAGTTATATATACAAATTTCTTCAAGATCATTTCGCGCACATCCAAAGCAATGAGCGCATTTTTATTATGCCAAAAATTCGCGCTATAAAGTTCAATTAATCATCAAAAAAAAAAAAAAAAATTTGTTTAACGACTTTGGTCAAACTGATTTATAACTATTTAATTTTCTTATTTATATTTCCTTCTAGTTCAAATCAATAATGATGTTCCAAGTGCGATTACAGTAACGGGTGGCGGACTCCTAGGCAACTATTTATTTGACCAGCTTCATTTTCATTGGGGTTCCGAGCACACCATAAATTCAATGCGATATGGACTGGAATTGCATTTAGTGCATCACGAACAAAAATATGCCTCACTAACAGAAGCTGCATCGCATCGGAAAGGAGTTGCTGTACTTGGTATACTGTTTCATGTTTCGAGCCGATCAAATCCTGTTTTGGATAGTATTATCGAGAGTGGTTTAATTGTTAAGAGTGATGTAGGACGATCGGAAATTTTACGACAATCTTTTGCTCTTAGTGATTTGTTACCTTTAAATCGAACAACATATTTCCGATATGAAGGCTCGTTAACAACACCCGGATGTGGTGAAGCTGTAATTTGGACTGTTTTTACTCATTCGCTACCAATTTCTGTCGAACAAGTGAGTAAATTTTGGTAGTAAATATTAACCGAAGTTACTAATGTAATTTATTTATTTTATTCTTAGATTGAAAAATTCAAACAAATCATTCAAGTTGATGCTAATGAAACGCTCACCCATAATTATCGTACATTGCAACCGCTAAATTCCCGTACACTTGTCTATGTCTCAAATCAATATTATGAAGCGGACAGTTCATCTACCATTCTATCAGTATCGGTTAGTTGTGCTATTCTGCTACAGATGATGCACGTGTTGCGCCAATTTATTTTTTGAGTGTGTAAATTTAGTTGGTGATAACAAATCATAGATGTCAGTTATAAAAAAAAAATTTAATTATTTAAGCATTTATAATATTTTAAAAATGTTACCTAGTCATTAAATAGAAATTGCCATATTAGTTATAATTATAAATAATAAATAAATATTATTACGTTTTTCGTCTTTATGGTTAATAAAAAATAATTCTCACAATAAAACCAAACTCATACACAACACAGTAAAATTATTTTTTATTCGCCTGAATGTTGTTTATTTTTATATTATACACCATCGTCGTCAAGGCGTTAGTGTCATGTTTAAACTTGTTGAATCAATACTTGTGTTTTGGAAATGGCCGGTAAAGGAAAGAAGAAACGTAATAGTAAAGATTCTGGTGGTGGCGGATCCGATAAGCCCAAAAAGGGTAAAGGTAAATCTAAAAAATCATCGGCTAAAGGTGGAAAATCATCTAAATTTCAAGGTGATTTGCTAAGTGAGGCTGCTATGGAGAATGCATATTTGGTGTGCCATAACGTCCAGGTAAGCGTTTAGACTGGTTGTAATCTAATATCTATTTTGAGAATTTCTTTTCTTTAGGATGTGCTCAAATCTCGTGGTTTCCCTTGGCCTGACGCCCAAAAAAAGAAGAAGAAGGGCAAGAAATAGTAAAGTTTTTAATTAATTTTTTGTTTTATTCAATAAAAAATTCGAAATAAATTAGATTTTCTGTATACGATTGACACTTTAATCAACCTCCTCGACAGTTGGGCCGCGACCTTGACCTCCACCGCCGGATTGTTGCTGGCCACCACTTGGCTGCTGCTGTTGTGGTCCACCACCATGCATTTTCGCCATAATTGGGCCACACACTTTTTGCATATCCTTCAAATGGTGTTCAAACTCTTCTTTTTCGGCTAGAGTGTTGGCATCCAACCATGACATTTCGCTTTTACATTTATCGCGCACAGCTTGTTTATCGGCATCAGTCAATTTCCCTTCTGGTGCATCTTCAATCGCTTGTTTACAACTGAAGATATATCCTTCGAGTGTATTGCGGGAGGTAATTTTATCGCGTTGCTGTTCATCGTGCTCACGATACTTTTCAGCATCGGCTAACATTTTATCGATTTCAGCCTTTGATAAGCGCCCTTTATCATTTGTAATCGTAATTTTTTCCAAACGTCCAGTACTACTATCCTTGGCTGATACATTTAAAATACCATCAGCATTCAAATCGAACGTTACTTCAATTTTGGGAATACCTCGTGGTGCTGGTGGAATTCCGGTCAAATTAAATGTCCCCAATAAATTATTATCTTTGGTCATGGCACGTTCACCCTCGAATACTTGTACTGTGACAGCATTTTGATTGTCACTGTAAGTTGTGAATGTTTGTTGCTGTTTGCACGGGATACGAGAATTACGTTCGATGATTTTGGTCATAACACCACCAGCGGTTTCGATACCAAGTGATAATGGTGTGACATCAACTAATAATAGATCCTGAATTTGTGCACTTCCGTCTCCAGTCAAAATGGCGGCTTGAACTGCTGCACCATACGCAACAGCCTCATCTGGATTAATAGACAAGTTTAACGCTTTGCCGCAGAAAAAATCTTGTAACATTTTTTGTATTTTTGGAATACGAATAGATCCGCCAACCAAAACAACATCATGTACAGCTGATTTATCCATTTTAGCATCGTTTAATGCACGCTCAACTGGTTGAAGTGTGCTACGGAATAAATCCATGTTTAATTCTTCAAAACGGGCTCGTGTCATTTTCGAATAAAAATCAATACCATCATGAAGTGCATCAATTTCAATCGATGCTTCAGTACTTGATGATAGAGTACGTTTTGCACGTTCACAAGCTGTGCGCAGACGACGAAGAGCGCGTGCATTTCCGGCTAAATCACGTTTATGCTTACGTTTGAATTCCTCGGAGAAATGATTTACTAGTCGATTGTCAAAATCTTCACCACCCAAGTGAGTATCACCGGCGGTTGATTTTACTTCAAATAGGGAACCTTCATCAATTGTTAAAATGGAAACATCAAAAGTTCCGCCACCCAAATCAAAGATGAGTACGTTCTTCTCGCCTTTAAGATTTTTATCTAGACCGTATGCTAGAGCGGCTGCAGTTGGCTCATTAATAATTCTCAACACATTTAATCCGGCAATTGCACCAGCATCTTTGGTCGCTTGACGTTGTGAATCATTAAAATATGCAGGCACTGTAATTACGGCATCGGCAACTTTGCCACCTAAATACACTTCAGCAATTTCACGCATTTTCGTCAATACCATAGAGCTGACCTCTTCAGGGGCAAATCTTTTAGTTTCGCCCTTAAATTCAACCTGAATCTTTGGTTTTCCACAATCATTGGTCACAGTAAATGGCCAATGTTTCATATCGGCTTGAATTTTTTCATCATCGAATTTACGGCCAATCAATCGTTTTGCATCAAATACCGTATTCTTTGGATTCATTGCCACCTACAAAAGAATAAAAATTCGTGTAATTAAATAAAATGTTAGGTAATATAAATATGTTTTGCTGGCATGGAATCAAGTTTATTAAGAGTGACGCAGAGTGGCGACTACTTATTTCAGGTGTATATTTGGCCTTAGGCGAAAATAATATTGTAACATCCATATGTGTTTAGGCAAAAAAAAAATTATCTGGAAAATTCCAACAGTTTCAAGCAACAAATTAACTAAATTCACCTATCTAAAAATAAGATTCGCGAGTTTTCATCTGGAATCGTGTTAAAAAAAAATATTTCGTGGTGTGAAAATTCATACAAGCAATTGAGAAGATTCATGTTGAAAGAATTTCATCGATCACCATAAATAGCGTATAACGCGACACGCAACATGTCATTCATTATATTTATTCAATGAACACTAACTTGTTCTAATTTTACCACCATTTATGGATTTGCGATTTTAGATTAACATAAAACAAATAATCTCGATATGGTACGATGCTATACGATATATTTACCTGATTTTTGGCGGCATCGCCAATTAAACGTTCAGTATCATTGAATGCAACATAACTTGGAGTAGTCCGATTGCCTTGATCGTTTGCAATAATTTCAACTTTTCCATGTTGCCAAACGCCGACGCATGAGTATGTTGTGCCCAAATCAATTCCAACAGCTGGTGTTTTACCCATTTTGTTTTTTAATTTATTATTTAATTCACTTTAATTATTAAAATTTCACTTGATCTTAAATTCGATCTTTATTATATTTATATATTCACACACGTCTTTTATAGCGCACTTTGCGTGTTGCTTATCGTTCAAATTCTATAGTAGTACTGAGATAAAACGATCACCACGATTTGATTTTAAATAAAAAATTAAAAAAAAAAAAATCGATAAAAGTTTTTCGCGAGATGATCGCGATCATATACAAAAAATAAAACGTTATGTAGGAGGAAAATAGTTCGAGTAAGTTCGTTCTCGAATTTTTTTACATGAATATATGATTTGTATGACGTGAACTCATTGTTTTGATTGTTTTGACGACATTTCTGTTTTACATTCAAATATTGATGTAAATTAAATAATGTGTATACATTTAGAACACAAAATTAAATCAGCGCGCCGTCATTACAATCGATAAAATCGGTAAATGATCAAATTTCCAAATACATTTTATTATTTCCAGATAGCTATGTAGGTGAATCTCACAGTAAATATACGAATTTTTCCAAAAATATCATGAAAACGTGATACTAAATTTAGAAACTTCAAGTCATCATGTATGTATTATGATGAAAATTGTGCTAGAATTTTCTCTAAATTTTACGAGTGATGAAAAATGATTTTTTAAGCCAAAATGGCTCAATTTATCGTTATATGTTATCGTCGTAAGTTGTTTTATTCATAAGATTATTTTTAGATCAAATATTGTTTATAAATAAACACGATATTAATATTTCATCTATGCGGTGGTGTCTTTTTATTTTTTTTGTGAATGGCGAGACATAAAGTGATATAGCGGCAGATTAAGTAATCAACAGGTGTAAATGACGGCTTCGATCAATTCAAATAAAAGCGTGTATTGTCTAAATTAAGCTTTATTCATTAATATTCTCTTACTTGTTCTCTCGTCTCTTGTTCTTATGTATAATATGAGAGAGTGATGAGAACAAAAATCTCGTGACTTCAGTTGGGCAATGGTGGTGAATATTCATCTCATTCTCAAAGAATATTGTTCAATGAATGGAATTCATCTAGAGTATACAGTCCCCTTATATAGATTCATCAGAACAATTATAGAAGAGGCTAGGACAATGATGTGTGATGCCAAATTGGATAAACAATTTTGGAGCGGGTCTGTTTTAACTTCAGCATATTTATTAAATAGAAGTCCGACTGCGAATTGCAAGGTGATTATATAAGTTTTACACAGATCGAATTATGGTATGGGGAAAGGCCAAACTTGTCCAAAATAATTTTTTTTGGTTGCGTAGCATATGCACACATTCCAAAGGAGTATATAGATTAAAAAGAGATGAGAAATCGTCCGACAGCATTATGATGGGATATGCAATCAACGAATACATGCTATGGAATCCAATTTAAAGAAAAAATATTATAGCTAGGGACATTGTGTTCAGAGAAAATGGACAGCTTGTAATTTACAATCTCGAAACCGAGGATGAAAATGCAGAGGAAGCGAATGAATCGGAATGTGTTGACTCGTCAAATTAGGATTTGGGAAATTCAAATGACGTCGATGAATATGGCAATAAATTAGCAACAAACGTTGAACTGCGAAGAGGTTCGAGGATTCGGAAGCAACAGGAATGGGTTCAAAAGTATGATAAATATCTTCAAATCTAAGTTATGTGGCAAATGACTCAACCTCATGCAATGATTGGCCCCAATGGCAAAATGCAATTCATTATGAACTGTCATCATTGAAGAAAAACAATATAGAATTACCAAGTTACACAGAATATTGGTTTCGACTATAATGAAACTTATGCCAAAGTTACTAAATTAACTACGTTGCGTGTTTTGCTCGCTGTTGCGAATCATGAAAAATTGTTGATGCATCAAATGCATGTGAAAACAGCCTTTTGAATGGAAACCTAAAAGAGGAAATATTTATGCATCTGTGGCGGCACTGGCATATTCGCCGATAAACGCGTGGCAGCACCAGTAAACGATTCGTCGAAAAACAGCAGGAAAAGTACGAGTATTAGCCAATGTTGGCGCTTCAGTCATTCGTTGCTGTGCAACAAAAGAAAAAACTTAATTATTTAGTACGTAACTGACGATTGGAGCATCTCGGATATCCATCTAGTGGAACATTCGAAAAACATTCGATTATTTTAAATTTTTAATAGAAAATTTCCAATTTAAAAAAATGTATTATATGAAGTTAGTTCTGTTATCGCGCCAACAGGTTTCATACCTGCAAAGAAGAAATTCTCTTTGCTGCTAAACATAACCTCAATAAATCTGACGTGTTGTTTAGTTTCTATTATTTTCTTGTGAACCTATTTGTTTTGAAATAAAATATTTTGGAAAATAAACGTTCTTCACAAAATATAGTATTAAAGTCTCATATAATATGTACATAAAACAATTTTGTTAAAAATAAAAAACAAAAATCTGCTGCGCTGCTCGGTGTAAATGGATACAAGCAGCCGATAGTGTGGATTGTTTGGGACATGTCGCGCTGCTCTTGGTGTGTTTCAGCCTTTACTGGACCAACGCAGTTTTTTGGCATTTCTGATTCATGCTATAGTATATAAATAATAATCAAACTGACATTGAGAAATAAAGGGTAAAATACACCAAGCGGCGATGACGGTTTGTTTGAAATCTCAAATTATGTGAAACGCGACCCGCGTGAAATAAAAAATGGGCGCGAATATTAAAAATAAAGGAATTCCCAAATCGATTTCTGATTTGTAACCATCATTTTGAGACTGAAGCCATAATAATACCAGCAAACCAATCATTGGTTATTAAACCGGGGATATCTAACGGAGTATATCCTTGCCGAAACTTGCCAGACCTTAATGCAACAAAGAGAAAGCGAACGCCTTCTTGTCGGTGGATCGAGGGGTTCATCGCTGAAATCGACCCGAAAATGTAATTAAATTGAATTGTGAAAGTGAACCGCCTTTAGGAAAATTAAGAGGAAAACAAGAGGAACAAGGATTGTTTATGGAGGGTGAAAAAAATCAAGGTGCGCATGCAGTATTATGCGAGAAGGAATCGGCTATAAACAGAAGAAGACAACATTTGCGAGGAAATATCGCTGGATAATGAACTGCAAGTCCCTAAATTTGATTCAAATGGTATTCAAGGCGTCCCAGAATCTAGTGATAAGGAAATACAGACTTATGTCAGGCCCTTCATTATTATAGTATCTTTGTGGTGTGGGTGTGGGACAGGTGATTTAATCTCGACAAGATTCCACTGATTTTCGTCATATCAAATGTCGTCAGCACTATACGCAGTATGGTAGCTGAGTGGAAATCATTAACCCAGTCTGAAAGAGGAGGCAGTGTTTCTCAAGTTTCTTTTTCGCTAGTTGCTATTTCGTCACCCCTTGAATGATTTAACATAAATCGATGATAATTTTTTGTTCCAATCAGGAGTTTTGCAAAACGCTTCCTGTAAATCGAATTTTTCTTTCGAGAAACCATTTAGCACTCGTCTTTTACAAATCTTATTGAAATTACATTGTACTTCTGGTGAAAGATATTTGTTCAATGAAATTGAATATTTACGAAACCATCGTGATTCTTGAAAAATTCGTCTTGTGCTTGATTTTTATTAATGGACGAACATTTGGTGACATCTTGAATTTCTTCTGGAACTGCCGCAGACATATTTCCATTTATTATTTGATTCAGCCTGCCCGAGGTGTAATTAAAAATATTTAAATTATCTAAAGGCTATTTAACTGACACATTTCACTCGCACATTTTGCTCAATAAGCGCATAATTTAGAATTCAAATTGATGCACCTAATGCCACTTTAGTCGGACTTATTATTCGGATTTAAACGAAACTACCATCAATTTCTTTGCTATTGACCGACAGGTGTTCATTTATTCATTTAGTATTGTTTAGATGTTTGATTGTAGATGGCACTAATAAATTAATAATAAATAAAAATAATTTTTGCATTTTATGTTATAATAAATTATTTTATTTCGCTATTCGTTAATATACATTAATTAACATTTAATTTTATTTTTTTAAATTTTGATAGTGAATTTGGAAATATGTAGTAATATTATCGTTGTTATTATTTTTAAAGTTAGTCGATTGGTGTTTTCAAGCCATCTGAAATACAAATTTTATTATAACATTTTTAAGTATTATTAAGTATTTTCATTTTTGAGAAACGGTTAAACAAATATTATAAATAAAGATTTATACTGTATAACCAACAGCTATAAAATGTAAATAATTCAAAAATCACAGCTGTTAGTTATAAAACTAAATTCAGTTGAAAACTTGTACATAATTTATAACAGTTTTGATCTTGTATGTATTACACATTTAATCATCAACTTTTTAAAGTACAAACACTAGGTACCATTGCAAAAAATCAATTAACTCACCTTCAACAAATTTATTTAATTATTAAAAATATATAATTATAATATTATTCGATATAAAATAGTATATTACCAAGGTATTTAAAATTTAAATGGAATTTCACAACAAATTTAAAGTTATGATATTACCAAGTTTTAAACTTTAATAAAAGAAATTTCAAGATAAACCATTTGTGATGAATGAAATAATACAATAAAAAAAATCTAATTGGAATGCAATTTGACAAAATGCATGTAGTTACGCTATTCCCCAATTGGTGCGCTTATTGTAAAATGAAAACCAATATGTTTTTTCTCACTTTTGCTCATAGTATGTATTTTTGCTGTTCCATTCTGCTCTCAGTCTTTGTACAACTGGGTTACTTATTCGCCTTTTAACGCAAAGTGGCTGACATCTTACAACTTAGCCAATGTCAATGGTGGTTAACCGGTAAATAAATGCATAATTAGACATGTTTATTAGTGAATTTATTTCAAATAATCGTTTTTTTTTGCAATTAAAAAATTAAATTCATTTGGATAGGAAATTATAATTTATCAATAATATTTGAATTTAAATATAAATGCGATACATAAATAACCGGTTACCACCATTGTCTCATACAAATCGTAGCGCCTCTTGCGGCGCTTTAAAGGCGAATATGAAAAACGAATTTAAACAGCCGAAGATTTCTTTTTTTTGCTTTATACTTCTGTTTCATGTTTTTAACGTGCTATCTCAAACAAAATTTCTCGATTGCTCACGCAAAATACAATTGGGGTGTTTTGTACGTCATTCGTATATTCGTCGTGCTGTGTTTGAGCACGAAACGAAAGGGGAAAACGACCCAATGCACAACAGCAGAAGTGTTATTTATTGTATGGTGAATGTGCAGTATTGACAACGTGAAGAAGTTGATATATTGTAGGCGGAGAACGAATGAGTGAGCCGCTACAAAATCAAGTAACAGTTAGTTTATCATTAACAAGGCAGTTTGGCTGTGATTTTTGTTGATGGAATTAGGTTATAGAAAATTGGATCCGATCAGTATTTATGAGGATAGTCAATCGAATTTGCAAATATTCCATGATATTCCATATCATGATCCAAATATTCGCATGATATTCCATAAAATTTGCAATTAGCCGTGTCAATTGTATAAGCAGTTCACTCAGTATTTTTCATTTTTACATTCATCAGTTAGTTCGTCTAAGAAGCCTAAATTCTATACATACACATATGCGATGCGTTGACGTTTAAAAAAAATTCTCTTTAATATCCTTATTATATGATTCTTACCTCACCGAAAAAATGTTACTGGAATTCACCCAATTCAAATGCTGAGCCTAATGCCAAAAATTCTCACCTAATATTTGTCAATGACTATAGGTAGTGATAGCATTTTTAAATTTTAAACTGAATTAAAGAAAATGGATATACATATTTACAAAATATTTACATAAGGTTTTATTTTATTTCAAATTATAATCTAAAATAAAAATTAAAAATTCTCACAATATAATGCAAAAATTCTATGTGATAACAAATAACCCAATTATCAAAATAGATCAAACAAAAATAAAAGCGAGAACCGCATAATACAAAAATAAGACTCGGCCCCCGATTCAATCGATTTACGTAACTTAAGCCGATACGGTATTTTATCCTCGCACTGCACTTAGATTTCGAATATATGTAAGTCGATTACAAAACATTTAAATAATCGTGAATTAATTTTCTTCGCGTTGTATCAATGAAAAAAACTTATTTTGAAAACTCGATCACATTTGTAAACCGATGGAATATTTAACCTACATGAACTAATTGTAATTCTTAAATCAAAATACATAAAAAATGTAAATAAATAACTTGTTACATTGTCACAGCACAATTAAATTACATTTCCTATATACAATATGTGGCTATAGCCACGACTACTTAATTCCTAAAAGAACTTCACTAGCTAGCAGAAAAATTGGATCAGCACTAAAATAAAATAAAGACACATTATTAAACCACTTTATATTAAACGCTATATATTACTTACAATTTAGAAGTCGCCATAGAAATAAAATTATGAACATAAATCGGTGTTGCATACGGATAATGTATTCGATAACGGACCAATTCCAAGAGACACCCAGACATCACTAACACTGCGATTGGTAAATTATTTACAAAATCTACAAATCGGCTCGATATTTTAATAAAATCACAAGACTTTGAGTCTTTCGCTCGATTTGTTATATACTTCCAATATATGAACCATCCCGTTTGTAACGTTGTTGTTAACCCAAACGTGAATAACATATAATTTGGATATAAACTGTAAGAGAGTCCGGATAAAAAACCAGCAGCCATCACATTTTTGGTGGTATTTTCCCCCATTTTATTATTAAACCAACAGTAAATTAGCTTAAATAGCGTATTATACGATATGGTGAATGCAATCATTTTATAATCTAATTTTTGTAACAAGAGTTTAATGGCTGCGGCTGGTTGACCTAATTTTATTCGCTTGTAGTTGGACATAATAAATTTAAGAAATCCTATGATCAGCGCAAGTTCAGATGATTTAGAAAATTCCTGAAACATAATAGAAAATTATGAGATAAAACGTGTAAATGCGGCAGCCTACTAACTTTCCAAATGTGGTCAGTACATGATCCATCGTGGACACAAGGTTTTAACATTTCCGTTGGTTCGCTTTTATCTTTAATTGGATTTGGTAACGATGTAAACCTGTAAATCAGTATGTGTTTATAAATCTCATTGCCACAAAAAATAAACATCTAAAAAATTACCAAAATCGTTTGATTCCGGTCATTTTAAATCCCGCCAAAACTGCTGCACTTAAACCCATAAACGTTAGAGTGCCAAAAATGCGAGATTTTCGTAAAACTTGTATAATCCCAATATCCGATTTTTTAATAATCGTTTCAATGTACTAAAATAAAACAAGCAAGAATTATTGCAGACCACACTAAATTTATTTAGATTCAACTTACCAAATTGAAAAGGCCAGTGCTTTGCCATCGTTTAATTTTCTCCGGATATTTATAGAAGAAAATCATACCGAATGTGATTGGTATGTGTACGAGCCATGGATAGTAAAATCCAAATATTTTACTGGAATATACAATTAAAAGGAACTACATAAATAAATACTAAAAAAAAACTCACCTAAACAAACAAAACCCTGAAGTCGTAATTGTACCCAACCAATTTCCTATCAATATAGCCTTTCCATAATCAATCAGGGATTTTATAAATATTTCCCGATTTAACGATTTTATTTTCAGCACCAGAGGTATCTAAAAATTAGTTAAAAGCAATAATAAGTTATCATATACCATTAACAGGTAATTGAACAAGCACGCGTGCTCTTATAAAACGTACCAAAAGTGTAGGTAAATAAAATTGGCCCATTGAAAAAAAAGTTCTCCACAACAAATCGATAAATTGATGAGTGCATGTCCGATTGGGATGCATTAAAGAAGTACACGTGTGATGTGCCGTAGCTTTCAGAAAATCCTTACTTAACGCACTCATTACTGGGCTGGAAACTCTTATTAACTTTATACACGGAGTGTTGTACTTGTACTACTAAGTATATATTAAACTCAACTCACTCAATCGCGTGCGCTAATTGAAAAACTTTTTTTATTTTTTGTAGTCGTACTTAAAAGGTATTAATTAAAAGTTGTTGTTGTTGTATGTTATAGTAACCCAACGATCTTTGCCATACTCTATAGTTTAGCATATGTTTAGCTAATAAATTATAAAGACAGGGTGACAAGGGTTTTAAATAATTAAAAGCCATCGATCAAAAAATGGACAAATGTTGTACATTTTGTTTTATTAAGTTTCAATGATTTCTGTATTCTTCACGTGTTGACCCCGGTGGACGAGAGCCATTGTAGATAAATTCGCAAAATACCGAACATCGAAAATTTTTACGGTTCTAAAGGTTGTTTCACACTAAATTTTAATGTGTATATTATGTTTGAACCGTTACGAAAATGATAAAATTGGTTTATGTCTCGGTATGTAACGTGTGCCGTGTGACGAATGTCAAAATATTCGTGTCTAATTGGCTATAAGCTCTCGTCACACGTTGCACGTTGCATATGTAAATCAACTTTTATACTTTAAAATTTAAGCCTATGTAGAAACCTAGTTTTAGTTTCCAGCTGTTGAACCTATTTTATTTTAAAATACCAGTTTTGGCATTATATAGGCGCTATTCCACTTGACTGAATTGACTGATAGTAAAAAAAGAGGGAAAGAGAAAAAAGTTCGAAACTTTATGTAATAGACAAAGGCAACATTTTTTTTTATTTTTTATTTTATAGCAAAATTTTGAGGAGAAATTTTGACAGCACACAAAAACATAACCAATAATTATTAAAAAAAATTAAATATTCCTATTAATTCAGTTAATTTTGTATCTCAAAATTATCTAAAAAATTAAATATTATTAATAGTCACATCAGAATTATATTTTTTAGTATATTTTCCGTAAAAATTAAAAAAATGTCTACCAAAAAAACGTCATGGGGTTTTTTATTTTTACTTTTTTATAGCAAAATTTTAAGGAGAAACTTTCAAAAATATTTTAACCATAAAAGTATTAGTGTGCGGGAAATATTACTCATCATATACTAATTTTATGCATGTGTGTTAGTGTGACTGCTATAAAATGTTCTCAATTTGATACTTTTTATTGCAGTCACACTACTACAGACACAAATATTTCTTGACTGAGAAGGCTTTTTGTTTCATTCGCCCATCTAGCAAATGTATATTTTTATCTTCCTTTAATTTTACTATCAGTCAATTCAGCCAAGTGGAATAGCACCTTAAAGCTGTTTTCGAAATCGATACTTATTGACTTATTTGACGCCATCTTAAATAAGTATGAAAATTCGTGCGAATTAGTGATTTTTTCAAACATAATTCTTTTATTTGGCATTAGAGGAGCATTTTAAAAAATATACACCCATAAACGACATTTCAAAAAAAAAAAAATTAGTTTTAGTAACGCAATGCTTGTTGATCAGTTTCTTTCAGTTAAATGATTCATTGCACTCAGTCTAAAATAAAACAATAGAGAAAACTTCGAAACATAACCTTACGATTTTAACCCAATTCCTATTTCTGATTCCGCTTATTTAATAGGTTCTTAAATTCAAACATCGCAATATGTGTCTAATAATTAAATTTAACACTACAAACGTCATATTTATTCCATAACCTTGTTTTTACCCAAAAAAGTGAGATACTTTTATATGGAAATTTTTCACATAAACTTTATTGTCCTACGGTACACAGACAGCAGCACTGCCCAAGCGAGCAAATATAAAACCAAAAATTGAATTTGGCAAATTTCTAATAGATCGATAATTTGACAGCTAAAATATGTCAAATTTTTTTGAGTGTTACGGAAACAAACAGCAGTTTATATGAAACTGTCTTAAAATGTTTAAAAATAACTTAAACCTAAAGAATACGAATGTGCCTTCTTTTTATGTTTTAATTTTTCACTCGTTTTTCACAAAAAAATTACCGCTTAAGCACAGATAAGAATAGACAGATGTGGATCTTGTATGGGCCATATTTACATTCTAAATTTCAATACCAAATTTCAATCTAATCCTTTAAGAGCAGGACGTATATATTATAAAATAAAATTTTGTTTGAAGTTGGTTTATGTTTGCTTTGATATAATCAAAATAGCCATGCCATGTTTGCTTTGATATAATCAAAATAGCCATACGTAAAAAAGATAAAAAGAGACAGAAATGTACGTCCTGCTCTAAAAGGATTGGATTGGAATTTGGTATTGAAATTTTGGAATGTAAATATAGCCCATACAAGATCCACATCTGTCTATACTTATCTGTGGCTTAAGCTTAAAATAACATAAAATGAATACATTTGAATTAATTTTTTATTAAAAAATATTTAATATATGTCTTTAATAATAGAAATAAAATTGCATCTGTGCCACTTCAAACAAAAGTTAAGAACAATATTTTGACGTTTAATTTGTTTTCCTTAACACAAAAAATCACAATGAAGTTGTAGCGTACCGAATTCCGAATTCGGTTGCTCAAAGGGTAAAATGTCAAAATACAGAAAACCACTTCATAGGGTAATTTTATTTTAGTACTATTTTCCTATTCACTTTTATAAAAACAGAATATAAAAGAATTAGCATTGTAAACTCTCGACAGAGAAGAGATATAAAAATAAACGCCATTTATAGGCAAACACCTTTTTTGCATTAATTACATTACAAAATAACTTTTGTAATTCTAAATTAATTTTTAAATATTAATAAAGTGTTGTCAATAATAAAATAACGTGCCTGTGATTATTCATGTTGGGAAAATTGGTGAAATACGCGTTCACATATAAACATTTACCGGCATCTACGTAAGCCACAAGTTTTATATAAGTATATAACGCTTAGCCGTTTGTACGATTGCTTAATAATCAAAGCAACGTAGCTTACTAATCGTCACCACGCGTCCGATTAAATCTATGGAGTCAGATTAAACCTAAGGAATTGAGCAGCATCACGCTACGCAGTGGATTTTTTGGTATCATCGCCAACCATAAGTGCGCTCGACCTCATAGCAGTGACACACATATGCGCGACTACAATACCGCTTATCCCGACCATAAAGTGGACACGACCATCCCGGCTATACAGCAACGCAACGGTACCATCCATAAAGTTATCTAGCATTGAATCTATTGATTTCGCTTTCATATTTTGACAGACGTAACAAACCATTGTTTTTTGTCTAAATTTTCGAGTAAAAGATAATCGCAATATAATAAAAAACCGATGAGCTAAATAATTAAAAAAATTGGTAAATTAGTAAATCAATGTTCGCATTTTTTCGTTCTTTTTTACGAACTTTGGTGACAAGTGATGATCACAGTGAGATATAAGAGAGCATCACCATTATTGATGATTGATCGCTCTTAGAGTGCTCCGCTGTACAACAGGGGTGTTAACTCTGTTGTACGATAGAGCGCTCCAAAAGCGATCATTGATCAATCACGGTGATGCTATCTCTTATACGATATAAGGTGATGCAAACATTGTAATATACTCCTACGAAAAACAAATTTAAAAAGCCGAAGATTTCTTTTTTTTTTTTTTGCTTTATACTTCTGTTTCATTTTTTTAACGTGCCATCTCAAACAAAATTTCTCGATTGCTCACGCAAAGTACAGCTGTGAAGTGACTCAAAAAAATGACTGGAAATTGTCCAATATTTTATTTCTGTTCAATATTTAATCCAATATTTTATTCTGTCTGTAATATTTTATTTTTGAACAAATATTTGCTTTTATGGAACAATTTTATTTATTATATTAAATTTTAAAGTTGAATTATTAATAATTTTAAAGCAAAAATTGTAGTTGTAATATTTTACAACAAAAATGGGCGAAATCATCTAAAAAATAATGAGCTTATTAAAATGTGTCTCTACTAACTGTCTTAAAGGTTAGATGGAAAGGAACGTAAAAACCTGAAAAAGATCAACTGGTTTATCTTTTTTCGTAAAAGTTGCTCAAAATTTATAAAATCAATAATTAAAGTAACATTTTGAAAGGAAAAAATTAAATTTTGAATATGCCCGTCCCATTTTTATATATGAGTAAAATGTATTTGCACTTTTATTCCTGATTCTATTCTTTTGAAAAAGAACGAAAAGATTGAATGTAATTCAGCCCTTAATCGCCTTTAAAAATAATTTAAATTGGTTTGAGGTTCAGGTTTGGGGTTCCAGAATAAATTGCCAAAAACTTGTTCAGCTTGGAACATCTGATATTCTTATCTGTGATACTAGTCAGTAAGATTTTCTCATGGAAATCAAGCTTTAAATGTTACGGTGACACCTCTGATAGAATAGAATAAGTTAATTGATAGCGCATAGTTTACTGTACTAAAACTAAAATGCATGATAAAACTATTCGAATGTTTCTAAACTGTTCTTACCGGAGCAATCATGAAATTTCGAGAAGTTTTGGTTTGAATATATGTATAAGGAGCGAACGAATTCGAATTAGAACATTAGGTTTTGGTAAGTGATAAGTGAAGATTAAAAAAGAAATTAAAAAGTAATTTAAGAAGTGTTTTAGTCCGAAATACAAGTTATAAGTGAATAGTAGAATTGTGCAAAAATAATAAAAAGTGATTTTGTGAATTATCGTTAATAAATTGTGTTGGAATAATTTGTATAATAAAGAAATAAAATCGTTTGTGATAAATTGAAGTGTTGTGTTTTATTGTGTGATACGAACCTTGATTGACAAGGCAAAAACGTAACAATTGGTCACATCGGCGGGATTGTGAATAGTAAAACAACGGAAATGATTCTCTCCGATTTAAAAGTTCCCGAGTTAAAGAAGAGAGAAACGGGCTTTACCCACTGATGGTGTTAAAGCAGCTTTACAAGTACGACTACGTGAGGCCATGGATAACAAAGGGTTAGACACGGATCATCATGATTTTGGCGTGGAAGTAACGGATGCGGCAACCGTAGAGAATAAAGGAGATGAAACACAAACATTGGTGAAAACAACACAAGCATACATGGCGAAGTAGAGAAGTTGCAAACGGAGATTCAACAGGTTGAAACAAAATTAGAAACGGAATATCAATCTGTCAAAACGGAGATTCAACAGGTTGAAGAAAAAGTTCAACGTCTCGAAAAAGAATTAACTGATGTCAAAGCAAGTGGAACAACGACGCAATTGGAACAACGACACAAGTGGTTCAAACCGTTCACTCCATCAAGATAAAGCCACCAACATTTGACGGAACAACATCTTTCGGCATTTTCAAATTTCAATTTGAAACGGCAGCCAACCAAAATCATTGGGACGATGAACATCTTGTTGCAACCCTAATTGTGGCTCTCTTAAAGGTGAAGCAGCGGAAGCCTTACAAACCATTCCGGAAAAAGATCGCAACAGCTATCTCGAAAATATGAAGGCGTCGGATCGAAAATATGGCAGTGACCACAAGCGGAGGAGAATCGCTACAGAAATTTTGATTTGCAATCGAGCGATTAGTGCATCTAGCACATACGAGTACGTCGGCCGATTATATGGAAAGGCTTAAGATTGGCGCATTCATTGACGGCATTCAAGATCCAGAGACACGCAAGGCGGTGATGTTGTCACCTAAGGCGACTTTCGCAGAAACCATAGCTTGTACGATGATGAACGAGGCTGTGCAGGCTATCACCAGACCGTTATTATTTAGGCGCCAAATGAATTCAGACAACAATGGGAACATCGAGCGGATGCGGTACCAACAATCGGAAATTCGAAAGAGGCAGGGCTAGGTGTTGGGAATGTGACAAGTTGGGTCACATCGCAAGGGACTGTCGGAGCGTAATACAAGGAGGAAGGAGATCGCCAAATTTTATGTGGGCGAATGTCGAACGGTCGGGATGGAGGTCTGGAGGCAATGAGCTCACTTGTTGGGTGTGTAACAAGATTGGCCACATCTCACGAGATTATTGAGAAGCTAGAGGGAAACGGCACGGTTCACCTACTTTATTGGAACAGACACCCAGAGGAGAGCAGACATTGGATGAGTTAACGGCAACAGTCGGTAAGGTGGAAAGATTACAAGTCAGTTTGAAGGAGCAGAAACTGGCTTCACCGTCTTGTTGCCCTTGTTACTTACATCCCTGTCACGAGTGTAGAACGAGACGATAGCAACGTAACAATCGAAGGCGATGTTGATGGAAGAAAGTGTGTCATTACGCTGGATACTGGAGCAACGCACACGATTGTCCGGGAAGACTTGATCGCAAGAGCTGTGCAGCTGGCTGATGGATTAAAATTAAGAATGGCAAATGGAGATGGAGCAATAGTAAAAGGAAAAATGTTCGTGAACATAAGGATCGGTGAAATTCTTTTCCCACACGAAGTGGATGAGGTCATTCTGGGAATGGATTTCACGAGGGCGAATGACTTCGTGTTGGATTTTAAAAGAGGAGTATTGAGCAGCGATTACACCGCGCTGCCACTTAAATTTAACGGTATGAATGCCGCAGTAAGGCGAGTAACTAACGAAGAGCTGCCATCGGTGTCAGAGACAATTATTGAGGAAACCTGGATAGACTGGATGAAAACCCGATATGACGTACGGGTAAATAACCAGGGATTCCACGAAAGGCAATTGGTATGGCTTCACTACCCGAATCGAGGGAAGGAGGCTTCACCGTCGAAGCTGTAGCCTACATGGACGACACTCTACAGAATAAGGAAAGGGCAGGGAGGTAATCGGAAGGTGGTGCATTTAGAAAGGCTGGCCCTATACACAGGAGGTGATTTTGGTTAGGTGGGGTAGTGTTACGGTGACACCTAGGATAGAATAGAATAAATTAATTAATAGCGCAAAGTTCTACTGTACTAAAATGGAATTTTCCATGATAAAACTGTTCGAAATGTATTAATGTAAAAAATGTTTAAACTTAGAAGGTTATTTGAATCCTTATTAAAATCAAAAAAATTCAAGAATTATTTGTTGCTGTTAACGTTTGACTGAATATTATTGCATACAGTTATTCGTGTTATTAAAATTCAAAACATAAAAATTTAATAATTTCAAACAAAAATAAAATTCCAAGAAAAAAAGCATTTTGCTAACAATTGACAAACCACAAACTATAAATGTAACTATTCAGCTAAGAGGAAAAACAACAATGAATGAATACTTAAAGTGATGGCTGCGGCTATGATACATACATATATGTATATAAATATATGTACATATATATATATATATATACATACATATACATAACATATAAATAGATAAAGACTGTATCTGCTATTTAATTTTTGCAACATCATCGATTGTCCATATAACTTTGGGTTGATCAGCATCATCTTTTTTAAAGTAGACGTTATTGTAACGAAACCAGCTATATTTTATTCTGTTGTCTTTCTTTAAAGCAAGTAATTGTTTCATAATTGCATTTTTGGTGAAAGTCAGCTTGTCGCGTAAATTTATTGTAAGCTCACCATTTGACAACGTTGGATAAAGTTGTTTTAACTTCAGTGGACCGTTGGTTCTAATTTGATCCATGATTTTATTTTTAGAGTCAATGCTACGGAATTTTAGAATGAATTGGTTAAAAGTACCTCTACCACTACGCCCACTACGTTTAAAGGTTATTCTTTTCATAAACGATGACTCAATGTTATCAATTCCAATATTAAATATACAATTTACATGATTTATTATATGACATCATTCTTGTCATTACAGTTGTTTGGAAATCCAGTTACCAACAAATCTCGTTGCAAAATTGTTTGTGTTAGATAATTTAAATCGGATTGACGGTTGGCCACATTCGACTTATTAACCTGGGTATGTTCTTCCAATACGTCTAACTTCGAATACATTTTATTGATTTCATTCTAAATTTCATTCACAGACTCTTCAAGAATTTTTTTTAGTTTCGATGGTAGTTAAGGTTAATTCCTTATGATTACACGTATTCGATTCTACTAGTTTGGCAATAAGAATTTCATCTAGTTCCATCTTAAAGTAGCACTTCAATTATTAATTTTGAACACGTTCAAAGTTATCACTTCATTGCAACAGCCAGTAGCGGTCCGTGGGTCTTAATTCAGGGTGGGCAAAATTTTAAAACTGGTGGTTAAAATCGAAAATTTAAATATATTAGTTAGTGTCATAAACTCATAACCGTTCATTGCAAAATACTACAAAATTTATATTGTAATTTCAATAAAAATAAAAGTTTTTAAACTAAGAGTAACTAATGGCGCGTTAAAGCCTTGGATAGCCTTGCCGAGTCCACACATTATCACCACCAAATAGTACACATGGAAAGCAATACAAACTTTTAAATTGTAAACTGGGAGTTATTAACCATTGTTTTCTTTCGAAAACCACTCTTTGTCGAATTTTCTGTTTGACGCTTTGGAGTTGTTATTGATAATACCACATTCGGACGATCTGGGCCCATTTTTTTTATCTTCAAAGGTTAAGTTTGTCAAATAAAATCAACAGAATTCAAATTTTCGACAGACATTGTAATATAAAGCTTATATACGAACTTTTTAAAAATGAACTTGTAGCATATAACAATAACGTCCGAAACTTTTTAATTAATTATTTAATTTTTTTATAACACACAAATTAGTTTCAAAATACATATGACAAAGGCCTGACTGTAATTCACAATACTTCATAATGAAAAACAAGAAATGATTTACACTACACTTCCTTGTGTAAGTTTGATACCGTACATTTTATTTAAAAACATATAAATATGTAGGTCGTCTTCTGATTGCGTCCTAGATGAATTTTCTGAATATTTATATACATATACAAATCAAAAACTACTCTAATTTAACTAGGTAGCATCGCGTAAGTGGAGGAAGTTCAGTAGTCAAAACGAAAATTAAAAACAAAAACAAAATTCAATCGACACAAAAAAATTTTACTTGCGGGTGATTTTCTTGAATTGCCCACAGTGCTTGTTTGTGTGCGTGAATATTTAGCTTTAAAAGGAATAAAAATAGAAAAATTGAGGTAGAGAGCGAAAATGCGCGCGCATCTCAATGTTATGTAGATTTGCACCATCATGCGGCACTACACGATTTGCCCAATGAGAATTTATGAACGAAGAAGAGAATGAAATGATGTAATATACAGTTGCACGGCTGAATGTGTATTAATTTAGATTTTAGAATATAATTGTAGACGTACGTTAAAGAGAAATAGATATAGAGATTATTAGCTTCACATTTAAAAACAATTTTTTGTGTTAAAGCTTCGCTCTCGTTTTATGGACTAATTTGTATAAAGGGTTTGTTGTTGTATTTCATATTTGAATCTTATACACAAATTATGAATGTGGAATATTTACAGTGCAACTTATTTAACATTATTTTGTATGATGTCGGTGGACATTTGTTTTATAAAAAAAATCTGTGTAATTGGGTCAAATTTAAGAGTGGGCACTGCCCACGTTGCCCAATATGACCGACCGCGCCTGGCAACAGCAACCATTTTCCGTAAAATATTTTATTACAAAACAGAAACACAAACTTTTACTAATGTAAATACGAGCTTTAGTTATACTAACACCAGAAATAACAATTTACTAGTTTATTGATCTGATTTGAAATATTCAGAATTTTATTTTCAACAACACTTTTATACAACATTTATATGATTCCTAAAATAATTTCACTAATTCGTAATGCTAATCGATCAGCGCTGAAACAAAAACAAAAAATACCAACATTATCCTGTCAGTTTAAAGCGCTAAATATTCCTTACCGTTTAGTGGTTGTTAGCGACATAAATTTATGCACATAAAACGGTGTTGCGTACGGATACTGAAATCGATACCGAAATAATTGGATCATAGACAAGGACATTATTAGGGTCGAGATTGGTAATTTATTTATAAAATCTAAAAGTCGGCCCAATATTTTAGTAAAGTCAGTACACTTTGAATCTTGTATTCGACTCGCGATATACTTCGAAAACATCAGCCATCCCATTTGTAACGAAAGTGTTAATCCATGAGTGTATATCATATATATGGGATACAAACTGTAAGTGATCCCGGATAAAAATCCAGCGCCTATCACATTTTTCGTATTATTTTCCCCCGTTTTGTTATTAAACCAACAGTAGAGGAGCTTGAATATAGTGTTATATGATAAGGTAAATGCCATCATGTTGTAATCTAATGTTTGCAATAAGAGTTTAATGGCCGCGATTGGTTGGGCTAATCTTATCCGCTTATAGTTGGACACAACGAATTTTAGCGATCCTACAATCAGTGCAAGTTTCGATGATTTAGAAAATTCCTGAAAGCATATAATATGGATGAGCGAGAAGGTGCGAATTTTATGAAATGCGATTACTAACATTCCAAATGTGGTGAGTACATGATCCATCGTGGACACAAGGTTTTAATATCTCGGATGGTTTGTTTTTATCTTTAGTTGGATTTGGCATCGATGTGAACCTGTAAACATTATGCTTTTATAAATCTTATTTCCACACAAAAAAAAAATCATCTAACAAATTACCAAAACCGTTTGATTCCGGTTATTTTAAATCCCGTCATAACTGCTGCACTAAACCCCATAAACATTAGAGTACCAAAAATGCGGGATTTTCGTAAAAATTCTATAATCCTTATGTCCGATTTTCGGATCAACGTTTCAATATGCTACACAAAAAAAAAAATCAAGTATTAGTTCAATATCCAACGTTAATTGCAAGTTTGCAACTATCCACTTACCATATTTAAGACTCCTGTGGTATGCCATTCTTTAATTTTCTCTGGATAATAATTAAAGAATAGCGTGCCGAATGCGGTTGGTATGCAAAAGAACCATGGATAGACAAATCCAAATATTTTACTAGGTAGAAAATTCGATTATACAACGTATATATATCCAGACAGTAGATAATTTGAAACTTTACAAACTCACCTGGACAAACAAATCCCCCCAATCGATACTGTCGACAGCCAATGTGCTATCAAAATACACTTACCATAATCAATAAGAGCTTGTGCAAATATTTCCCGATTTAACGATTTTATTTTCATCGCTAAAGATATCTAAACAACAAAAAAAAAAAATCTGCTTGATCATTCAAGGTCTTTTTACAAAAACACTCACACAACAACAAACCACAAGTGTTGGCAAATAGAATTGGCCAACTGTAAAAAAATTTCTCCACACCATATCGATAAACTGGTGAGTACATGTCTCATTGGGATGCAGAAAAAAAGCACACGTCTTATGTGTTGAAATTTCCAAGAAATGCTTACTTAACTCACTCATTACTGGCCACAAACAAACTATCTAATACACTAATTACTACTATATTGACGTTCAAAATGCAAAGTCAAGTATGCTCACAAAAAAGATTTTTTTGGGTTTTTTTTTTATATATTTTGAGTAAACATTAACAACCTCGACTAACTAACTACTACTAAACTTAAAAACGAGAACTTTGTTAATTTTGTTTTTTTTTTTAGTCTTATGCCTTAAACATAAAGTGTTATAATCTTAATAACGCAACACTGTACTCGGTGATTTACTTAATAGTTTTGCTATTGTATTGTAAAAAAGGTGCAAGGGTTATTTAAACAACGGTGGTCAGGAACGAATTACACCAATTTGCTTACGTAATAAAATAAAATAACAATTTGTAACTTATGCTGTAATTCGTCATATAAATTGTATAGAAAAATTAAAATTTCAAACTATAGACGCCTTGTTAAAACCAGGTTCCAGAGACAACAACTGTTAATCCTGAAAATACTTTTTCACATAAATAAGTCAAAGATTTGGTGCCTAAGAATCATCGATAGACAATTAGAGATCAAATTCACATCACGCAAATTTCGATTGGGAAACCATTTGGGCCTCAAACGCGTCTCATCAGATTAAAAAAAAACCTCAATTTTGTCTGTGTTAATGTCTGTGAAACAATGATTTCTGAACATCATCAAATGCATTATTACGGGAGATGAGACATGAATCTATACATACGACCCGGAAATAGCCAACTAATTAAGTGCATATGATGCCAAAGGTAAGCCAAGACCGAAAAAACCACGTCAAAACAAATCCGAAATCAAGATGATGTTGACAGTTTTCCTCGATTATCGTGATGTGTTGTATTATGAATTCCTTAAGCTGGGCCAAACTGTTAACAAGGAATATTATTTGAGCGTTATGCGTCGTTTATTACGAACTATAGCAAAACCAACAAAAATATTTATACAAGCCGTACTATTTCGCCGAAGTATTTTACTTAGAAGACTATTTAAGTAAATCCCTGTGGATGTCTTTGCTAATGCATCAAACACGACTTTTAGTTTCGTCGTTCACCTTGCTTCTTTGAAAACAGCATGAGGTAGTAAATAATAATGCTCAGCTTCCCCACTCATTGACTCCGTTTGCTTCATTTAACTAAGAGTTTATATTCATCCATAAACTCTTGAAACTCTTGATATTGTAACGCCAGTTCTGTAGTTTTGGCAAGAGTTTTTCAACTTAAAGGTTTAGACGCCCAATTGCTCGATGTTGAAGGGAATTCTTACTTTGTATCTTCCATTGGCTTGGCGCGAATAGTCTGGGTTGCAGATTTCCTTACATTAAGTTTCTTTTTTTGTGAATTCACTTTTATTATCCACTTCTTGAAGCTCCCGGAATTGTTTTAGCTGAAAGTCAATCTTTGCGTTCGTTACATAACAATCGGTTCTCATGTGTTTACTGTAAAAAAGATAGGCATACAATTATGCGATACAATCAATTCTTGGCAAAGTCGGCCGATGATCGCGAGTTAAAACTGTAATCCAAATTCATTTGTGCGAAAATTGGCTTAGATTAAATCATAACATTAATAGCTGTCCAAATCAAGACGTTTGCCGATATTGTAAACTAAAACTCCAGTGTCTCATACTCCACACACAACGAATGTACCCACACTATCTATAGCCAAGAACAACTCAATCGTTTACTGCTATAGTTCTTCATACTCAACCTAATGTGTTATCAAGCACAACCTCAAATTATAGTATACTGGCTACTGTTTGGTACTTTCTTCTATAAATCCTGTATTTAATATGTTGTATCTACAAAACAAAATCAAAATGAATTATTTATTTAATAATAGTAAATTCACTTATCTATAATTCAACTTTGTAAACAAAAAACATGTAAACAAAATTCATGTAGTTCAATTTTTAGACGAGATGATCGATTAATATTTAATAACGAAGATTATGATCGACACGACACCTGTGTTAATTTGAAAAAAGCTAATATTTTCGAACATAATCTTCGAACTCGAAACTTTAGTCGTCAGTTCGTCACCCTTTATTATGTATAATTTTTTATTTTAATTTTTTATTATTCAGTCCGTTTTAAATAAGAGAACGAAATACACATAAAGGAATTAGTGTATTCAAAATTATAAAGCCAATAAATGTTTTATAAATAACTTGGGAATATATTTGCAATTTCTAATTGCCTCAACAACAAAAAGGGTTATTATTTTTGCAATTGAAAATTGCCCCAACAGCTACTGCTGAAGTTTTCGTTAACAGTCACACTGGAATCGTCGTGGCAAATTTTAATACATCCAGACGACCAGTGGTACCAATTTATTTTCTGGAGGTTTAATACTCAAGATCAGGTGCAAACATATAAATTGCATACAATAATATATGGTACGACGTCAGCTCCCTTTTTGGCCACTCGATGTTTGCTGCAGTTATACACTCAGAGAAAAAATATGATAAATGAATGATTGGAATTATTTTGTTATGATCCAGGAAATCATATTCAACTATATTTGATATATCCTAATATATTATAATAATAAATATCATTTATCTAATTACTAGAATTATGTATGATAAATTTTATTAAAATATGATAAATGCAATAATTTTCGACTTTAATGATTGCAACAATCATGCGATATGATTTAATATAATCGAGACAATCATATAGTATGGTATACAATATTTAAGTATGGTTAGAACAATCATAATACAATAGGGTCTATCATAGTAGAATTAGGTTTATCAAAACAAAATAAGGTTTATTGGAAATTATTTGTATCTCCTTGTGTTTGCTACGGTCATATCAAATTGAGTTTGTACTCTAACAAGGTGCAATAATTACCTAATCTCGTGAGAAGTCTTAAATAAAGAAAATATTATAACAATTTAAAAATAAATTATTGTATTTAATTAATTTATTATTAACGTTAATAGTTAAAAAGTGTTTTAGTGATGTTAGTAGTTTTTAAACCTAAAAGTAAATTTTTAGTAGGACAAATTGTTATTAAACCTTATAAAGGGGTAATTGTGTCTTGCAGTAGAAAACTACGGCACGTAAGTAATTTTTCTTTATACTACATAGCATTAAACACCGTGTTGGTTATTGCACCATGTTTCTTTCTGAATCTCGTTCAGTGTTATTAATTATTAAAATAAAGGGTGTTTCCAATTACTTAATGTGTGTTTGGAATACAATTCTAAGAAAACAATTGTACATAAATAGTTTTTGAGAATACAAATTTAATTTTCTAAAATAGATTCAAAAGAAGTAAAATAGACATAATTTTGCAATTAAATTTAAAATTTTATTCCACTAAACAAAGTTTTAGCCCTTAAAAACAAATTTATTCAAAAACTATCCACCTATTTCGGCTGAAATCGGCAAACCAATTATGCTTGTAACAGAGGAACGGAAGAACGTATCTGCGGTGATAATTGAAAATATCATCAATCGCAACCTAAATAAATTGTAAGTAGTTTTATTAGAATCAAAATATAAATATCTTTCATTGAGATTTCTTTATGCTTTTTAAGGTCGATTTTACAAAATTCGCGAAACTTGTGCAGACGTTATTTCTAAAAGAGCTACACTGCCGTACTAAGGAAAAAAGTCACAAACGACAAAAGTCGAAAAATGCGTTAGTGGCATATTTGGATTCTGCAAATAAATACCTGTCTTTCTGCTTTTTTAAACAGCTAAATATCCTCCATCAAATGCCATAAAATCACGTTATTTAATAGTCAGGTTTCATATTAAGACAAGGCAAACAAAAATAGTTAAATTGAAATTACACAAAACTACAAAAAGGCAAATGTGACTTTTTTATTAGTAAGGCAGCAGGAGACGTACTTTATTCCATCTTCCGGAGTTTGCATTGCCAAAGGTAATACAATATAATTTGCATTAAAGTATCTTATAAGAATGCTCCGTGAAGTTATTTTTATTTTCAGGAAAACTATTCATTATTTACACCAATTACAGCTCACCTTTCTTGCTCTGAATTAATAAAAAGATAATCCATGTCGTCAGCTGCTACCTGAACCATCTCAAATAATGTGAACTATCGAATTTAGGTAAATTAATAATAAGCTATTGAACTGATAGATACCCATTTCTATGGTAACAGTGACTATTTAAAATGTAGATGACTGCGGGGAGCTTTACGAAAACACTGCTGGTAAAAAACAATAGTTATAGATTATTTGAACCTGTTTTATTCATTAAAAGCGGAATTAATTTCTAAATCGATTAGTTGCATAAATTACTTGCGTCTTGTAACAATATTAATAAATATTTTTCCACTATTTCCCGATGATCATTGGTGCTACCCTAAAACATCCAAATATTGACACCTCTGAGCAGTGGAATTTCCGAAAAAATTATTGATTAAACCAGATCATCTTTGTATATCTTTGGCCCACGCCAAACTAATCTTTATAAGTGGTTAATAAATTAAAGGCCAAGAATAATTTTTAATTTTAATTTAAAAATTCGTTCTTTTGAAACACTAAGACAACAAAATTAACCTAAATTTCTCGTAATTTTTTTGCCAAGATGGTGTTTTGAAAAAACGAAAATTCGGCACAATTTTCATATAATTATTACATAAAAATTTAAAAAAATTGTCTAGTGCATTTTTAACGTAAAATTGTTTTGTTTGATTTAGCTTCACACTAGTATCGCAGAATAAATGTGGCAAATCAAATTAGATATGACTGTTTGGTGGTTGTTACCCACGATACTATTAGACAAAGTTCATTCAAACTAATTTAAAAAAAAAAAAGATTCTAAGATAGCCATACTTAAGTCTTATGTTGTATATAGCTAGTATTAGTCAAACAAAAAATGTTTTGACTAATTTATCTTAATTCAATAATGACAGATGAACGACTAATTCTTAGTTTAGTACTTCTGCCGTGCATTCTTCCACGGAAAGAGGAATCACAAAGGAAATTCTCGCTTTTCTAAAAAAGAAAATCCAAATTCATTTATAACTACACCTTTATAGGCTATATTTTAATTACATCAAAAACTACAACCTATTTTTTTTACAGAAACCAGTTGGAGCGGCCGAAACGGAAGGAAATACTGAATTTCTTAAAATTATTTTTATACGTGAACCTTTAGAAATAATTCATGTGTGAGTTTTGCGGGAAAACGTACATGTTTACGAATGCTTTAGAACCATTAAATACTATACCTTTAATTGTTTGGGTATAAATGCTAAAAGCTCAACCAGCAAAAAATTATGAATTAAGGAATTTTAATGACACTAATTTTTCTTAATTTTTTAATTAAGACATTCGAACCAGCGAAAAATTATAAATTTAATAAAGAGCCTAAACACAAAAAAAATAAAAACTGTTTGTTATTGTTTATGTGCAATACAAAATAGGGCTACATAATTTGCGACCACAAAATGATCACATTTTTGATCCTTTAGAAAAAATGCATTAGAAAAATGTTGTTAAATCAACAAATAAATTAATTTCAGTCAGTTAAACCTAGAAAAATAAATCTAAAATAGTAAAATTATTGAGTCATTGCTATGAAATTAAACAAAAATCTTGAATATAATTATTTGTCTCGGCCAGGGTAGGTTTTCCATTTAAACTTGCGGAGGTTTAAGTTAAAGTGGAAGATATTCATGATCTAACAAGACTAAAAATTTGTAGCAGGGTGGCAAGAAAACCTATAGTGGGATGAGATTCTACCAGAACAAAGTTGTGGGTACAAATAATCTTGAGCAAAACTAAACTATTTGTAATTTATCCTATAAGAACTAAAATTTAAAAAAATGTTGATTGAAATTATATAAAGCAGGGTAATTAAGTTTATTGAATTAAAATTAATGTTTTCAAAAAGTTTATTATGTATGTATATAATTTTTAAACTTGTTTGAGTTACACTGCATCAAAAATTTAGCAGGTGCAAATAATTTTGACTATGACAAGTATGTATCTTTCGCATCAACACTTTTTTTGGATTTGACATTTATTTCTTAAGTTTGAACGCAAAATCACGCATTCTTAAATTTGTTTAAGTGACAGATTTAATTTAACGAAGATTCGTTAAATTTGTTAAGTGACGTAACTTTCTCGCTAGGAGAGAATACAGAAGTTCTATTTACCGCATTTTTAAGTTTTGTTAATTCTTCATTTTTAAGTTTATAATTTTCTCTGGCCGCCACTTAACTATCCAACATTTTACGAACATATGTACATGGCTTTCATAAAGAAAGCTATATAAAACGTCACCACAGACAAGTTCAATGATTCCAGATGTGTTCGAAGATAATACTTCCTATTTTTCTAATGAATTATTAAATTCCTTAATTTTAAGTTTAGTTTAACTAATGAATATGGCTCAAGATACTGGTTTTGTATGTGGCAGTCTAATGCTTGGTTTCACAAAATCAGGCAAACTCCAATTAGTGAATATTTCATATTTTCTTCTTTTATGAAATTGCGATTTATTTCAATTTCTTAAACGCACGCTAATTTTATTTGGTTTTTACATGAACATTTTGACTGGAGAGCTAAATATTTAGCTGCCCAATTTCGTTCAGCTAATTAAGGCTAAATATTTCTATGTAAAATAAAAATATAATTAACTTGCATTGAATTTGTATTGTGAAATAAAACACAATTTCATAAAAGAAGAAAGGGAGGAAATATTATTTAACTAGAGATTGGTTATTTTTTTGTGAAACCAAGCATAATGGAACTAAAAAATCTGAAAATTTCACAAAAATATAAGTTGGCGCGATAAGAGAAATTGTTTAGAACTAATTTCATAGAATTCGGAAATATTATTCTAAAGAAAGGACCAGTAATCCACTTAAATGGTATTCCTAAATTTGTTTGTGTTAAATGGTTACTGAAATATAAAACTGTAAAATATATTTGGTGATTACACGAATTAATCAAGTTAAAGTAGAAAAGAAAATTATTAAGAGAATTTGGCTGTGTTAGTATAATTCGCTAATACAACCTGAGCAGTTCATTCTGTATAATATAGAATGAAAATTGTACACGGTATATTTTAGTTGTGTTCAACATTTGCAAAATTTAGGTGTCGATTATCATTATTACGGTTTTGAAATTGAATTTGTGGAGCAATTTTAAACAATCATATGACTAAAAGTTTTACGAAAAATGTTAACACTCTCAAACGCCTTGTACAATATATTGTACATCAACTTTCATCGCTTCGACCAACCGTAATTTTTAATTTTTGTCTCATTTCTCTTGTGCGATCGTTCTCTTATGTATTTATGTTCACACTACAGTTTTATGAGCAATGCCATATCATAGTAGTGCATAATTGTGCTACGTATTTTTTTTTTGGAAGAAAGTCAATTTTAAATGGCGTTTGAAAGGGTTAAGAACTTATATATAAATAATGTTTCAAATAAAAATATAAAAATAAAAAATAATTTCGTTTAAACCTCTAATTTGGATATAATTATACTATGTGTACTGTACGATAAATTAATTCAAAATAAATGTACATTTCACGAACTATAGAATATGGTTTGTTATTTAGTAAAATATATCGATGGCTTAATTATATCAGAGCTCTAACCCACATATGTAAAATTTTTGGAAAACTCGCAAAGAAATATTTTTTAGTCATTAATTTAGTTATAATTAAATAAATAAAATTAAATGTGGACCGTGATATATTGTGATTCAAGCTAATATAATAACCCAGAAAGATGCGGTATGTTCTTTTCTGCATTTTAGCATTAAAATGTCATTTTTGAAAAAAGTGTTGGTTAGGGCCGTTATTAATTAAGCCAGCGATACAATATATAATATATATGGTATGATAGCTGCTATCACACCCGCAGTATACTTCATTAATTGATACGATAGCAACTATCACAGCATCTGATGGGCTTTATCATCTCCAAATGATAAATTCAATTATATTATTGATACGATCCATCACAATAGCGATATATGTAATCATGGTTAATATGGTTAATTCAATAATATTTGCATAATAACGTGCATAATTTATTAAATAGATACAATCATTATTATTAATTGTATACATCAAGGTATGATTTTCTTAATTATAGCATCTAATCATAAATATGATGGTCACTTTTATGATCAGCTCAATCATATTTTTTCTCTGAGTGTAGCTATAAAGAAAATGGATCTCAAGATGCTGTTGCCATAACCAAGCCATTCGTCAAGACATGTACGTCGATGATTTATTGACCGGAGCTAATTCTATAAATGAAGCGATTCAACTCAGACACAATGTTTCATCGATTCTACAAGGTGCTAGAATTTCTTTAAGGAAATGGTACTGTAACAAGGAAGAAGTGCTGGACAATATCGATTCTTGGGTCTCTATTGGCATTCCGTAAAGGATTGTTTTCGAATCAAGGTGTCACCATCGATTAATTCAACAAAGCTGACGAAAAGGATGATGGTGGCAAAAATATCCAAAATCTATGACCCAATAGGGCTTGTTTCTCCGGTGGTAGTGATTGGAAAAATGATAATGCAAAATATTTGGAAGTTAAAATATGACTGGGATGAAAGTCTCCCAATTCAACTTCATACTACATGGGTTCATTACGTCATTATCATTGTTCTCTGATGAGGAAGGTATAATCCGCGTAGGAGGACGGTTTAAGTTTGCTGCATTATCATATACGTCAAACATCCTCCATTGTTACATCCAAAACACTTCGTTACAACTGCATTGGTTGCATTTATTCACAAACTAAATTTACATGTTGTTCCTCAAGGGCTATAAGCAATTGTTAGGCAAAACTATTGGCCAGTTCATGGAAGGAAGGTCTGCAAGGCGATTTGCAAGGCTTTTATAGTTTATGCCAAAGCCAAACCAATGATGCTGAAACAAATTATGGCCGATTTACCAAGCGAACGCGTCAACCAAGCTTTACCATTTTGTTTCACTGCAATCGATTATTGTGGACCATTCCTCGTTTTAACAATTTGCTTGGTAAAATACCTACAAAGGCATATTTGTCTTGCTTTGTTTGTTTGGCAACTCGCTCAGTTCATTTGGAACTTGCATCATAGATGACAACTGAATCATTCATGGGTGTGTCATGGGTCAAATCCTGTCAGCTAATGGGACCAATTTCATAGGGGCCAACAACCATTTGTACCATCTCTGCTTTCAAACTCAATGGTCAATTGTATGAGCATTTCGGTAAGGCTGCGCAAAACATCGGCATGCTGCTGTACGAACCCTTGTTTCCTTAAATCGATAACTCCCAATACATTTCACCGTCCATTAATGTGGATACCGAAATTCCAATACTACTGTGATGACCAACCTCAAATTCATACCAAAGGTACCTCCAACTTAGAATTTGTAACGAACATTCTAGCTGCGGCAACGCCGGGAGGCACCTGGGAGGTTTAGATCTTATACTCGTTGAACACGTAACCACCCAAACATTGGGCTTCATATCGCTGTGTTAAGAAAGTGTTTTGTCCCTTTTAATACCTAACTATAGAATGTGTAAATGTACACTGAGAATAGTAGTCTTTGGGGTTGCTCGGCACAAAGAATTTATTTGGAAACGGAACAAAAACAAAAACATATTGAATTTATGGAATAGGTTCGAAAGGCCGAATGTCGAAAGGCCGTATGCCGAAACGCCTAATGTGTGGGATGCCCGAATGTCGAGAAGCCGAATGGTTCGAAAAGCCGAATGTCGAAAGACCGTTTGTGTCGAATTTGATTTTAATTTTTCATCTTTTTACGAATGAAAATTTTCAAGATTTATATTTTTATGCAAAAAAAAATTTATATTTTTATCAAAATTTTTGTTTAGTAAATCGTCTTAAATATTAAAATCATACATACACAGGATTTATTAGCACGTATTTTCAATTTATTTAAATCATTGTACATTAAGAAATAAATTCAATGGTTTTAAATATTGGTGTCAATTAATCAATTAAGTGAAGGAAAGTTTAATGAAAATTCGGCCTTTCGACTCAATCGGCCTTTCTACGGGTTGGCCACGTATCACTGTTTCTCAAAATCTTGTTTTCAAAATATTGTTTATTTATGTTAATAATGTTTTTATGCGCGAGGTTTATGGCTTGTTTTACATAAATTAACCGTATTTTTTTAATTTTCAATATTTCTAGGTAAAATGTTAGCGGTGTACCCTTGAGATAGTATCTTTTTAGATAAAAATAAGTCCGATACTGAATCTCTGAAAAAGGTATTTATTTTGAAATATGAACGTTGAATTTTTTCTTATCGTCGAATATGGCCGACCACGGCTCTGGCCAGCCGCTTGACGCTCTCTTACATCCAAAAGCCGTTGATCCAAAGTACCCTCTTACATATCTTTCTGGTCTACTTCCATGGCACTCTCTGGAGAACTACAGACCGAAAAGTCTGAATCATTGTCTCAACTATTGTCAAACACGTTATCTTTTTCTCCTGAAGATGCTTCGTCGATGGGTTCACGATGCTCATCATCGCTTACTAGCACTTCTCGGACGGCTCGACTCCGCAAATCATACGCCATCTTATTACGTTAAAATCAAAATCATTATGATAACAAACTAAACAAATTTTAAAAAGGGCGCAGTCTTGCTCACCACCAAAAACAATAAAACAACACAAAGAAACGACAAAAATAACTATGAAAAAATATTTCGTATACCTACAACAAAAATATGTTCATTCAATTTTATCAAAACAATCTATACTTTGGAATCCGATCACCTAGAGATCTTAGCCATATCACATTTTTTCTTGTCTGGTTAAAGTCTATTAGTTTGTCTTTATTTCTTGAAAATCGGATAAGTACGGTTCGAATTACATACTTCGTTTACAGACAAATATCAGCATATATATATCGGGGATATATGGCATCTCTCTCGCTCTAGGTCTGTTAGAGACTTATGTAGAGTTGAGATGCCAAAAAATTACTCCGATTTTCACACAAATATACGTATAAGACACGCTGGGGTTCGTTGGACAAAATATTTTTTCTGGATTGTTTTTCCGGTAATTTCTAGATTTTTTCGGGATTTTAAAATTTTTGGATTTTTTTTTCTAGCAAATGTAGTGATTCCCATTTCAATAAATTAAGTGAACGAAAATTTCATGAAAATTCGGTTCTTCGACACATTCGGCCTTTCGACATATTCGGCCTTTCAACATATTCGGCCATTCGACATTCAGCCTTCCGACCCATTCGCAGGGCCGTTCTTGTATATTTAGGCGCCTGGGCTAAAAATATCAGGCGCCTTTGCAGAAGCAAAAACAATTCCCAGTGCAGAATCATCTTCTGTTTTAAAACCAATACATTCGACACCATGAAATTCTAGAGAAAATACAAGACATGAAGTTCAAACAGCATCTAGAAAGAGAGGCAATTAATTCCAGAAACGAAAAAAAGTTAGTGATTTCGACGATCGGGGACGATACAATGAATAAAATGAGAACACCGGATGATTGTGAAAATGCGTACTAGCATTGATATCTCAATGGCTCGTAGAGCCACAAAATTCGAAAATCTGCAAATGTGCTCCGATTTCGATGATTGATACTTCTATCAATAGGCGTTGAGACCTATAATTGTCATGCAAACGGCCATTTGGATCGGTCAAATATTTCTACACGTTCCGTGGAAAATTCAATTTTTTTGAAAATCAACTGAACTATAGCCCACAAATTCAGAGCCACAAAATTCGAAAATCTGCAAATGTGCTCCGATTTCGATGATTGATACTTCTATCAATAGGCGTTGAGACCTATAATTGTCATGCAAACGGCCATTTGGATCGGTCAAATATTTCTACACGTTCCGTGGAAAATTCAATTTTTTTGAAAATCAACTGAACTATAGCCCACAAATTCAGGGCCACAAAATTCGAAAATCTGCAAATGTGCTCCGATTTCGATGATTGATACCTCTATCAATAGGCGTTGAGACCTATAATTGTCATGCAAACGGCCATTTGGATCGGTCAAATATTTCGACACGTTCCGTGGAAAATTCAATTTTTTTGAAAATCAACTGAACTATAGCCCACAAATTCAGAGCCACAAAATTCGAAAATCTGCAAATGTGCTCCGATTTCGATGATTGATACTTCTATCAATAGGCGTTGAGACCTATAATTGTCATGCAAACGGCCATTTGGATCGGTCAAATATTTCTACACGTTCCGTGGAAAATTCAATTTTTTTGAAAATCAACTGAACTATAGCCCACAAATTCAGAGCCACAAAATTCGAAAATCTGCAAATGTGCTCCGATTTCGATGATTGATACTTCTATCAATAGGCGTTGAGACCTATAATTGTCATGCAAACGGCCATTTGGATCGGTCAAATATTTCTACACGTTCCGTGGAAAATTCAATTTTTTAAAAATCAACTGAACTATAGCCCACAAATTCAGAGCCATGAAATTCGAAAATCTGCAAATGTGCTCCGATTTCGATGATTGATACCTCTATCAATAGGCGTTGAGACCTATAATTGTCATGCAAACGGCCATTTGGATCGGTCAAATATTTCTACACGTTCCGTGGAAAATTCAATTGTTTTGAAAATCAACTGAACTATAGCCCACAAATTCAGAGCCACAAAATTCGAAAATCTGCAAATGTGCTCCGATTTCGATGATTGATACCTCTATCAATAGGCGTTGAAACCTGTAATTGTCATACAAACGGCCATTTGGATCGGTCAAATATTTCTACACGTTCCGTGGAAAATTCAATTTTTTGAAAATCAACTGAACTATAGCCCACAAATTCAGAGCCACAAAATTCGAAAATCTGCAAATGTGCTCCGATTTCGATGATTGATACCTCTATCAATAGGCGTTGAAACCTGTAATTGTCATGCAAACGGCCATTTGGATCGGTCAAATATTTCTACACGTTCCGTGTAAAATTCAATTGTTTTGAAAATCAACTGAACTATAGCCCACAAATTCAGAGCCACAAAATTCGAAAATCTGCAAATGTGCTCCGATTTCGATGATTGATACCTCTATCAATAGGCGTTGAGACCTGTAATTGTCATACAAACGGCCATTTGGATCGGTCAAATATTTCGACACGTTCCGTGGAAAATTCAATTTTTTTGAAAATCAACTGAACTATAGCCCACAAATTCAGAGCCACAAAATTCGAAAATCTGCAAATGTGCTCCGATTTCGATGATTGATACCTCTATCAATAGGCGTTGAGACCTGTAATTGTCATACAAACGGCCATTTGGATCGGTCAAATATTTCTACACGTTCCGTGGAAAATTCAATTTTTTTGAAAATCAACTGAACTATAGCCCACAAATTCAGAGCCACAAAATTCGAAAATCTGCAAATGTGCTCCGATTTCGATGATTGATACCTCTATCAATAGGCGTTGAGACCTGTAATTGTCATACAAACGGCAATTTGGATCGGTCAAATATTTCGACACGTTCCGTGGAAAATTCAATTTTTTTGAAAATCAACTGAACTATAGCCCACAAATTCAGAGCCACAAAATTCGAAAATCTGCAAATGTGCTCCGATTTCGATGATTGATACCTCTATCAATAGGCGTTGAGACCTGTAATTGTCATACAAACGGCCATTTGGATCGGTCAAATATTTCGACACGTTCCGTGGAAAATTCAATTTTTTTGAAAATCAACTGAACTATAGCCCACAAATTCAGAGCCACAAAATTCGAAAATCTGCAAATGTGCTCCGATTTCGATGATTGATACCTCTATCAATAGGCGTTGAGACCTGTAATTGTCATACAAACGGCCATTTGGATCGGTCAAATATTTCTACACGTTCCGTGGAAAATTCAATTTTTTTGAAAATCAACTGAACTATAGCCCACAAATTCAGAGCCACAAAATTCGAAAATCTGCAAATGTGCTCCGATTTCGATGATTGATACCTCTATTAATAGGCGTTGAGACCTGTAATTGTCATACAAACGGCCATTTGGATCGGTCAAATATTTCTACACGTTCCGTGGAAAATTCAATTTTTTTGAAAATCAACTGAACTATAGCCCATAAATTCAGGGCCACAAAATTCGAAAATCTGCAAATGTGCTCCGATTTCGATGATTGATACCTCTATCAATAGGCGTTGAGACCTGTAATTGTCATACAAACGGCCATTTGGATCGGTCAAATATTTCGACACGTTCCGTGGAAAATTCAATTTTTTGAAAATCAACTGAACTATAGCCCACAAATTCAGAGCCACAAAATTCGAAAATCTGCAAGTGTGCTCCGATTTCGATGATTGATACCTCTATCAATAGGCGTTGAGACCTGTAATTATCATACAAACGGCCATTTGGATCGGTCAAATATTTCTACACGTTCCGTGGAAAATTCAATATTTTTGAAAATCAACTGAACTATAGCCCACAAATTCAGAGCCACAAAATTCGAAAATCTGCAAATGTGCTCCGATTTCGATGATTGATACCTCTATCAATAGGTGTTGAGACCTGTAATTGTCATACAAACGGCCATTTGGATCGGTTGAATATTTCTACACGTTCCGTGGAAAATTCAATTTTTTTGAAAATCAACTGAACTATAGCCCACAAATTCAGAGCCACAAAATTCGAAAATCTGCAAATGTGCTCCGATTTCGATGATTGATACCTCTATCAATAGGCGTTGAGACCTGTAATTGTCATACAAACGGCCATTTGGATCGGTCAAATATTTCGACACGTTCCGTGGAAAATTCAATTTTTTTGAAAATCAACTGAACTATAGCCCACAAATTCAGAGCCACAAAATTCGAAAATCTGCAAATGTGCTCCGATTTCGATGATTGATACCTCTATCAATAGGCGTTGAGACCTGTAATTATCATACAAACGGCCATTTGGATCGGTTGAATATTTCTACACGTTCCGTGGAAAATTCAATTTTTTTGAAAATCAACTGAACTATAGCCCACAAATTCAGAGCCACAAAATTCGAAAATCTGCAAATGTGCTCCGATTTCGATGATTGATACCTCTATCAATAGGCGTTGAGACCTGTAATTATCATACAAACGGCCATTTGGATCGGTTGAATATTTCTACACGTTCCGTGGAAAATTCAATTTTTTGAAAATCAACTGAACTATAGCCCACAAATTCAGAGCCACAAAATTCGAAAATCTGCAAATGTGCTCCGATTTCGATGATTGATACCTCTATCAATAGGCGTTGAGACCTGTAATTATCATACAAACGGCCATTTGGATCGGTTGAATATTTCTACACGTTCCGTGGAAAATTCAATTTTTTTGAAAATCAACTGAACTATAGCCCACAAATTCAGAGCCACAAAATTCGAAAATCTGCAAATGTGCTCCGATTTCGATGATTGATACCTCTATCAATAGGCGTTGAGACCTGTAATTGTCATACAAACGGCCATTTGGATCGGTCAAATATTTCGACACGTTCCGTGGAAAATTCAATTTTTTTGAAAATCAACTGAACTATAGCCCACAAATTCAGAGCCACAAAATTCGAAAATCTGCAAATGTGCTCCGATTTCGATGATTGATACCTCTATCAATAGGCGTTGAGACCTGTAATTATCATACAAACGGCCATTTGGATCGGTTGAATATTTCTACACGTTCCGTGGAAAATTCAATTTTTTTGAAAATCAACTGAACTATAGCCCACAAATTCAGAGCCACAAAATTCGAAAATCTGCAAATGTGCTCCGATTTCGATGATTGATACCTCTATCAATAGGTGTTGAGACCTTTAATTGTCATACAAACGGCCATTTGGATCGGTCAAATATTTCGACACGTTCCGTGGAAAATTCAATTTTTTTGAAAATCAACTGAACTATAGCCCACAAATTCAGAGCCACAAAATTCGAAAATCTGCAAATGTGCTCCGATTTCGATGATTGATACCTCTATCAATAGGCGTTGAGACCTGTAATTGTCATACAAACGGCCATTTGGATCGGTCAAATATTTCGACACGTTCCGTGGAAAATTCAATTTTTTTGAAAATCAACTGAACTATAGCCCACAAATTCAGAGCCACAAAATTCGAAAATCTGCAAATGTGCTCCGATTTCGATGATTGATACCTCTATCAATAGGCGTTGAGACCTGTAATTGTCATACAAACGGCCATTTGGATCGGTCAAATATTTCGACACGATCCGTGGAAAATTCAATTTTTTTGAAAATCAACTGAACTATAGCCCACAAATTCAGAGCCACAAAATTCGAAAATCTGCAAATGTGCTCCGATTTCGATGATTGATACCTCTATCAATAGGCGTTGAGACCTGTAATTGTCATACAAACGGCCATTTGGATCGGTCAAATATTTCGACACGTTCCGTGGAAAATTCAATTTTTTTGAAAATCAACTGAACTATAGCCCACAAATTCAGAGCCACAAAATTCGAAAATCTGCAAATGTGCTCCGATTTCGATGATTGATACCTCTATCAATAGGCGTTGAGACCTGTAATTATCATACAAACGGCCATTTGGATCGGTCAAATATTTCTACACGTTCCGTGGAAAATTCAATTTTTTTGAAAATCAACTGAACTATAGCCCATAAATTCAGGGCCACAAAATTCGAAAATCTGCAAATGTGCTCCGATTTCGATGATTGATACCTCTATCAAAATGCGTTGAGACCTGTAATTGTCATACAAACGGCCATTTGGGTCGGTCAAATATTTCTACACGTTCCGTGGAAAATTCAATTTTTTTGAAAATCAACTGAACTATAGCCCATAAATTCAGAGCCACAAAATTCGAAAATCTGCAAATGTGCTCCGATTTCGATGATTGATACCTCTATCAATAGGCGTTGAAACCTGTAATTGTCATACAAACGGCCATTTGGATCGGTCAAATATTTCGACACGTTCCGTGGAAAATTCAATTTTTTTGAAAATCAACTGAACTATAGCCCACAAATTCAGAGCCACAAAATTCGAAAATCTGCAAATGTGCTCCGATTTCGATGATTGATACCTCTATCAATAGGCGTTGAAACCTGTAATTGTCATGCAAACGGCCATTTGGATCGGTCAAATATTTCTACACGTTCCGTGGAAAATTCAATTGTTTTGAAAATCAACTGAACTATAGCCCACAAATTCAGAGCCACAAAATTCGAAAATCTGCAAATGTGCTCCGATTTCGATGATTGATACCTCTATCAATAGGTGTTGAGACCTTTAATTGTCATACAAACGGCCATTTGGATCGGTCAAATATTTCGACACGTTCCGTGGAAAATTCAATTTTTTTGAAAATCAACTGAACTATAGCCCACAAATTCAGAGCCACAAAATTCGAAAATCTGCAAATGTGCTCCGATTTCGATGATTGATACCTCTATCAATAGGCGTTGAGACCTGTAATTATCATACAAACGGCCATTTGGATCGGTTGAATATTTCTACACGTTCCGTGGAAAATTCAATTTTTTTGAAAATCAACTGAACTATAGCCCACAAATTCAGAGCCACAAAATTCGAAAATCTGCAAATGTGCTCCGATTTCGATGATTGATACCTCTATCAATAGGCGTTGAGACCTGTAATTATCATACAAACGGCCATTTGGATCGGTTGAATATTTCTACACGTTCCGTGGAAAATTCAATTTTTTTGAAAATCAACTGAACTATAGCCCACAAATTCAGAGCCACAAAATTCGAAAATCTGCAAATGTGCTCCGATTTCGATGATTGATACCTCTATCAATAGGCGTTGAGACCTGTAATTGTCATACAAACGGCCATTTGGATCGGTCAAATATTTCGACACGTTCCGTGGAAAATTCAATTTTTTTGAAAATCAACTGAACTATAGCCCACAAATTCAGAGCCACAAAATTCGAAAATCTGCAAATGTGCTCCGATTTCGATGATTGATACCTCTATCAATAGGCGTTGAGACCTGTAATTATCATACAAACGGCCATTTGGATCGGTTGAATATTTCTACACGTTCCGTGGAAAATTCAATTTTTTTGAAAATCAACTGAACTATAGCCCACAAATTCAGAGCCACAAAATTCGAAAATCTGCAAATGTGCTCCGATTTCGATGATTGATACCTCTATCAATAGGCGTTGAGACCTGTAATTGTCATACAAACGGCCATTTGGATCGGTCAAATATTTCGACACGTTCCGTGGAAAATTCAATTTTTTGAAAATCAACTGAACTATAGCCCACAAATTCAGAGCCACAAAATTCGAAAATCTGCAAATGTGCTCCGATTTCGATGATTGATACCTCTATCAATAGGCGTTGAGACCTGTAATTGTCATACAAACGGCCATTTGGATCGGTCAAATATTTCGACACGTTCCGTGGAAAATTCAATTTTTTTGAAAATCAACTGAACTATAGCCCACAAATTCAGAGCCACAAAATTCGAAAATCTGCAAATGTGCTCCGATTTCGATGATTGATACCTCTATCAATAGGCGTTGAGACCTGTAATTATCATACAAACGGCCATTTGGATCGGTTGAATATTTCTACACGTTCCGTGGAAAATTCAATTTTTTTGAAAATCAACTGAACTATAGCCCACAAATTCAGAGCCACAAAATTCGAAAATCTGCAAATGTGCTCCGATTTCGATGATTGATACCTCTATCAATAGGCGTTGAGACCTGTAATTGTCATACAAACGGCCATTTGGATCGGTCAAATATTTCGACACGTTCCGTGGAAAATTCAATTTTTTTGAAAATCAACTGAACTATAGCCCACAAATTCAGAGCCACAAAATTCGAAAATCTGCAAATGTGCTCCGATTTCGATGATTGATACCTCTATCAATAGGCGTTGAGACCTGTAATTGTCATACAAACGGCCATTTGGATCGGTCAAATATTTCGACACGTTCCGTGGAAAATTCAATTTTTTTGAAAATCAACTGAACTATAGCCCACAAATTCAGAGCCACAAAATTCGAAAATCTGCAAATGTGCTCCGATTTCGATGATTGATACCTCTATCAATAGGCGTTGAGACCTGTAATTATCATACAAACGGCCATTTGGATCGGTCAAATATTTCTACACGTTCCGTGGAAAATTCAATTTTTTTGAAAATCAACTGAACTATAGCCCATAAATTCAGGGCCACAAAATTCGAAAATCTGCAAATGTGCTCCGATTTCGATGATTGATACCTCTATCAAAATGCGTTGAGACCTGTAATTGTCATACAAACGGCCATTTGGATCGGTCAAATATTTCTACACGTTCCGTGGAAAATTCAATTTTTTTGAAAATCAACTGAACTATAGCCCATAAATTCAGAGCCACAAAATTCGAAAATCTGCAAATGTGCTCCGATTTCGATGATTGATACCTCTATCAATAGGCGTTGAAACCTGTAATTGTCATACAAACGGCCATTTGGATCGGTCAAATATTTCGACACGTTCCGTGGAAAATTCAATTTTTTTGAAAATCAACTGAACTATAGCCCACAAATTCAGAGCCACAAAATTCGAAAATCTGCAAATGTGCTCCGATTTCGATGATTGATACCTCTATCAATAGGCGTTGAGACCTGTAATTGTCATACAAACGGCCATTTGGATCGGTCAAATATTTCGACACGTTCCGTGGAAAATTCAATTTTTTTGAAAATCAACTGAACTATAGCCCACAAATTCAGAGCCACAAAATTCGAAAATCTGCAAATGTGCTCCGATTTCGATGATTGATACCTCTATCAATAGGTGTTGAGACCTGTAATTGTCATACAAACGGCCATTTGGATCGGTCAAATATTTCGACACGTTCCGTGGAAAATTCAATTTTTTTGAAAATCAACTGAACTATAGCCCACAAATTCAGAGCCACAAAATTCGAAAATCTGCAAATGTGCTCCGATTTCGATGATTGATACCTCTATCAATAGGCGTTGAGACCTGTAATTATCATACAAACGGCCATTTGGATCGGTTGAATATTTCTACACGTTCCGTGGAAAATTCAATTTTTTTGAAAATCAACTGAACTATAGCCCACAAATTCAGAGCCACAAAATTCGAAAATCTGCAAATGTGCTCCGATTTCGATGATTGATACCTCTATCAATAGGCGTTGAAACCTGTAATTGTCATGCAAACGGCCATTTGGATCGGTCAAATATTTCTACACGTTCCGTGTAAAATTCAATTGTTTTGAAAATCAACTGAACTATAGCCCACAAATTCAGAGCCACAAAATTCGAAAATCTGCAAATGTGCTCCGATTTCGATGATTGATACTTCTATCAATAGGCGTTGAGACCTATAATTGTCATGCAAACGGCTATTTGGATCGGTCAAATATTTCTACACGTTCCGTGGAAAATTCAATTTTTTTGAAAATCAACTGAACTGTAGCCCACAAATTCAGAGCCACAAAATTCGAAAATCTGCAAATGTGCTCCGATTTCGATGATTGATACTTCTATCAATAGGCGTTGAGACCTATAATTGTCATGCAAACGGCCATTTGGATCGGTCAAATATTTCTACACGTTCCGTGGAAAATTCAATTTTTTTGAAAATCAACTGAACTATAGCCCACAAATTCAGAGCCATAAAATTCGAAAATCTGCAAATGTGCTCCGATTTCGATGATTGATACCTCTATCAATAGGCGTTGAGACCTATAATTGTCATGCAAACGGCCATTTGGATCGGTCAAATATTTCTACACGTTCCGTGGAAAATTCAATTGTTTTGAAAATCAACTGAACTATAGCCCACAAATTCAGAGCCACAAAATTCGAAAATCTGCAAATGTGCTCCGATTTCGATGATTGATACCTCTATCAATAGGCGTTGAAACCTGTAATTGTCATACAAACGGCCATTTGGATCGGTCAAATATTTCTACACGTTCCGTGGAAAATTCAATTTTTTTGAAAATCAACTGAACTATAGCCCACAAATTCAGAGCCACAAAATTCGAAAATCTGCAAATGTGCTCCGATTTCGATGATTGATACCTCTATCAATAGGCGTTGAGACCTGTAATTGTCATACAAACGGCCATTTGGATCGGTCAAATATTTCTACACGTTCCGTGGAAAATTCAATTTTTTTGAAAATCAACTGAACTATAGCCCACAAATTCAGAGCCACAAAATTCGAAAATCTGCAAATGTACTCCGATTTCGATGATTGATACCTCTATCAATAGGCGTTGAAACCTGTAATTGTCATGCAAACGGCCATTTGGATCGGTCAAATATTTCTACACGTTCCGTGTAAAATTCAATTGTTTTGAAAATCAACTGAACTATAGCCCACAAATTCAGAGCCACAAAATTCGAAAATCTGCAAATGTGCTCCGATTTCGATGATTGATACCTCTATCAATAGGCGTTGAGACCTGTAATTGTCATACAAACGGCCATTTGGATCGGTCAAATATTTCGACACGTTCCGTGGAAAATTCAATTTTTTTGAAAATCAACTGAACTATAGCCCACAAATTCAGAGCCACAAAATTCGAAAATCTGCAAATGTGCTCCGATTTCGATGATTGATACCTCTATCAATAGGCGTTGAGACCTGTAATTGTCATACAAACGGCCATTTGGATCGGTCAAATATTTCGACACGTTCCGTGGAAAATTCAATTTTTTTGAAAATCAACTGAACTATAGCCCACAAATTCAGAGCCACAAAATTCGAAAATCTGCAAATGTGCTCCGATTTCGATGATTGATACCTCTATCAATAGGCGTTGAGACCTGTAATTGTCATACAAATGGCCATTTGGATCGGTCAAATATTTCGACACGTTCCGTGGAAAATTCAATTTTTTTGAAAATCAACTGAACTATAGCCCACAAATTCAGAGCCACAAAATTCGAAAATCTGCAAATGTGCTCCGATTTCGATGATTGATACCTCTATCAATAGGCGTTGAGACCTGTAATTGTCATACAAACGGCCATTTGGATCGGTCAAATATTTCGACACGTTCCGTGGAAAATTCAATTTTTTTGAAAATCAACTGAACTATAGCCCACAAATTCAGAGCCACAAAATTCGAAAATCTGCAAATGTGCTCCGATTTCGATGATTGATACCTCTATCAATAGGCGTTGAGACCTGTAATTGTCATACAAACGGCCATTTGGATCGGTCAAATATTTCTACACGTTCCGTGGAAAATTCAATTTTTTTGAAAATCAACTGAACTATAGCCCACAAATTCAGAGCCACAAAATTCGAAAATCTGCAAATGTGCTCCGATTTCGATGATTGATACCTCTATCAATAGGCGTTGAGACCTGTAATTGTCATACAAACGGCCATTTGGATCGGTCAAATATTTCTACACGTTCCGTGGAAAATTCAATTTTTTTGAAAATCAACTGAACTATAGCCCACAAATTCAGAGCCACAAAATTCGAAAATCTGCAAATGTGCTCCGATTTCGATGATTGATACCTCTATCAATAGGCGTTGAGACCTGTAATTGTCATACAAACGGCAATTTGGATCGGTCAAATATTTCGACACGTTCCGTGGAAAATTCAATTTTTTTGAAAATCAACTGAACTATAGCCCACAAATTCAGAGCCACAAAACTCGAAAATCTGCAAATGTGCTCCGATTTCGATGATTGATACCTCTATCAATAGGCGTTGAGACCTGTAATTGTCATACAAACGGCCATTTGGATCGGTCAAATATTTCTACACGTTTCGTGGAAAATTCAATTTTTTTGAAAATCAACTGAACTATAGCCCACAAATTCAGAGCCACAAAATTCGAAAATCTGCAAATGTGCTCCGATTTCGATGATTGATACCTCTAGTAATAGGCGTTGAGACCTGTAATTGTCATACAAACGGCCATTTGGATCGGTCAAATATTTCGACACGTTCCGTGGAAAATTCAATTTTTTTGAAAATCAACTGAACTATAGCCCACAAATTCAGAGCCACAAAATTCGAAAATCTGCAAATGTGCTCCGATTTCGATGATTGATACCTCTATCAATAGGCGTTGAGACCTGTAATTGTCATACAAACGGCCATTTGGATCGGTCAAATATTTCGACACGTTCCGTGGAAAATTCAATTTTTTTGAAAATCAACTGAACTATAGCCCACAAATTCAGAGCCACAAAATTCGAAAATCTGCAAATGTGCTCCGATTTCGATGATTGATACCTCTATCAATAGGCGTTGAGACCTGTAATTGTCATACAAACGGCCATTTGGATCGGTCAAATATTTCGACACGTTCCGTGGAAAATTCAATTTTTTGAAAATCAACTGAACTATAGCCCACAAATTCAGAGCCACAAAATTCGAAAATCTGCAAATGTGCTCCGATTTCGATGATTGATACCTCTATTAATAGGCGTTGAGACCTGTAATTGTCATACAAACGGCCATTTGGATCGGTCAAATATTTCTACACGTTCCGTGGAAAATTCAATTTTTTTGAAAATCAACTGAACTATAGCCCATAAATTCAGGGCCACAAAATTCGAAAATCTGCAAATGTGCTCCGATTTCGATGATTGATACCTCTATCAATAGGCGTTGAGACCTGTAATTGTCATACAAACGGCCATTTGGATCGGTCAAATATTTCGACACGTTCCGTGGAAAATTCAATTTTTTTGAAAATCAACTGAACTATAGCCCACAAATTCAGAGCCACAAAATTCGAAAATCTGCAAGTGTGCTCCGATTTCGATGATTGATACCTCTATCAATAGGCGTTGAGACCTGTAATTATCATACAAACGGCCATTTGGATCGGTCAAATATTTCTACACGTTCCGTGGAAAATTCAATTTTTTTGAAAATCAACTGAACTATAGCCCACAAATTCAGAGCCACAAAATTCGAAAATCTGCAAATGTGCTCCGATTTCGATGATTGATACCTCTATCAATAGGTGTTGAGACCTGTAATTGTCATACAAACGGCCATTTGGATCGGTTGAATATTTCTACACGTTCCGTGGAAAATTCAATTTTTTTGAAAATCAACTGAACTATAGCCCACAAATTCAGAGCCACAAAATTCGAAAATCTGCAAATGTGCTCCGATTTCGATGATTGATACCTCTATCAATAGGCGTTGAGACCTGTAATTGTCATACAAACGGCCATTTGGATCGGTCAAATATTTCGACACGTTCCGTGGAAAATTCAATTTTTTTGAAAATCAACTGAACTATAGCCCACAAATTCAGAGCCACAAAATTCGAAAATCTGCAAATGTGCTCCGATTTCGATGATTGATACCTCTATCAATAGGCGTTGAGACCTGTAATTGTCATACAAACGGCCATTTGGATCGGTCAAATATTTCGACACGTTCCGTGGAAAATTCAATTTTTTTGAAAATCAACTGAACTATAGCCCATAAATTCAGGGCCACAAAATTCGAAAATCTGCAAATGTGCTCCGATTTCGATGATTGATACCTCTATCAAAATGCGTTGAGACCTGTAATTGTCATACAAACGGCCATTTGGATCGGTCAAATATTTCTACACGTTCCGTGGAAAATTCAATTTTTTTGAAAATCAACTGAACTATAGCCCATAAATTCAGAGCCACAAAATTCGAAAATCTGCAAATGTGCTCCGATTTCGATGATTGATACCTCTATCAATAGGCGTTGAGACCTGTAATTATCATACAAACGGCCATTTGGATCGGTTGAATATTTCTACACGTTCCGTGGAAAATTCAATTTTTTTGAAAATCAACTGAACTATAGCCCACAAATTCAGAGCCACAAAATTCGAAAATCTGCAAATGTGCTCCGATTTCGATGATTGATACCTCTATCAATAGGTGTTGAGACCTTTAATTGTCATACAAACGGCCATTTGGATCGGTCAAATATTTCGACACGTTCCGTGGAAAATTCAATTTTTTTGAAAATCAACTGAACTATAGCCCACAAATTCAGAGCCACAAAATTCGAAAATCTGCAAATGTGCTCCGATTTCGATGATTGATACCTCTATCAATAGGCGTTGAGACCTGTAATTATCATACAAACGGCCATTTGGATCGGTTGAATATTTCTACACGTTCCGTGGAAAATTCAATTTTTTTGAAAATCAACTGAACTATAGCCCACAAATTCAGAGCCACAAAATTCGAAAATCTGCAAATGTGCTCCGATTTCGATGATTGATACCTCTATCAATAGGCGTTGAGACCTGTAATTATCATACAAACGGCCATTTGGATCGGTTGAATATTTCTACACGTTCCGTGGAAAATTCAATTTTTTTGAAAATCAACTGAACTATAGCCCACAAATTCAGAGCCACAAAATTCGAAAATCTGCAAATGTGCTCCGATTTCGATGATTGATACCTCTATCAATAGGTGTTGAGACCTTTAATTGTCATACAAACGGCCATTTGGATCGGTCAAATATTTCGACACGTTCCGTGGAAAATTCAATTTTTTTGAAAATCAACTGAACTATAGCCCACAAATTCAGAGCCACAAAATTCGAAAATCTGCAAATGTGCTCCGATTTCGATGATTGATACCTCTATCAATAGGCGTTGAGACCTGTAATTATCATACAAACGGCCATTTGGATCGGTTGAATATTTCTACACGTTCCGTGGAAAATTCAATTTTTTTGAAAATCAACTGAACTATAGCCCACAAATTCAGAGCCACAAAATTCGAAAATCTGCAAATGTGCTCCGATTTCGATGATTGATACCTCTATCAATAGGCGTTGAGACCTGTAATTATCATACAAACGGCCATTTGGATCGGTTGAATATTTCTACACGTTCCGTGGGAAATTCAATTTTTTTGAAAATCAACTGAACTATAGCCCACAAATTCAGAGCCACAAAATTCGAAAATCTGCAAATGTGCTCCGATTTCGATGATTGATACCTCTATCAATAGGCGTTGAGACCTGTAATTGTCATACAAACGGCCATTTGGATCGGTCAAATATTTCGACACGTTCCGTGGAAAATTCAATTTTTTTGAAAATCAACTGAACTATAGCCCACAAATTCAGAGCCACAAAATTCGAAAATCTGCAAATGTGCTCCGATTTCGATGATTGATACCTCTATCAATAGGCGTTGAGACCTGTAATTATCATACAAACGGCCATTTGGATCGGTCAAATATTTCTACACGTTCCGTGGAAAATTCAATTTTTTTGAAAATCAACTGAACTATAGCCCACAAATTCAGAGCCACAAAATTCGAAAATCTGCAAATGTGCTCCGATTTCGATGATTGATACCTCTATCAATAGGCGTTGAGACCTGTAATTGTCATACAAACGGCCATTTGGATCGGTCAAATATTTCTACACGTTCCGTGGAAAATTCAATTTTTTTGAAAATCAACTGAACTATAGCCCATAAATTCAGAGCCACAAAATTCGAAAATCTGCAAATGTGCTCCGATTTCGATGATTGATACCTCTATCAATAGGCGTTGAAACCTGTAATTGTCATACAAACGGCCATTTGGATCGGTCAAATATTTCGACACGTTCCGTGGAAAATTCAATTTTTTTGAAAATCAACTGAACTATAGCCCACAAATTCAGAGCCACAAAATTCGAAAATCTGCAAATGTGCTCCGATTTCGATGATTGATACCTCTATCAATAGGCGTTGAGACCTGTAATTGTCATACAAACGGCCATTTGGATCGGTCAAATATTTCGACACGTTCCGTGGAAAATTCAATTTTTTTGAAAATCAACTGAACTATAGCCCATAAATTCAGGGCCACAAAATTCGAAAATCTGCAAATGTGCTCCGATTTCGATGATTGATACCTCTATCAAAATGCGTTGAGACCTGTAATTGTCATACAAACGGCCATTTGGATCGGTCAAATATTTCTACACGTTCCGTGGAAAATTCAATTTTTTTGAAAATCAACTGAACTATAGCCCACAAATTCAGAGCCACAAAATTCGAAAATCTGCAAATGTGCTCCGATTTCGATGATTGATACCTCTATCAATAGGCGTTGAGACCTGTAATTATCATACAAACGGCCATTTGGATCGGTTGAATATTTCTACACGTTCCGTGGAAAATTCAATTTTTTTGAAAATCAACTGAACTATAGCCCACAAATTCAGAGCCACAAAATTCGAAAATCTGCAAATGTGCTCCGATTTCGATGATTGATACCTCTATCAATAGGTGTTGAGACCTTTAATTGTCATACAAACGGCCATTTGGATCGGTCAAATATTTCGACACGTTCCGTGGAAAATTCAATTTTTTTGAAAATCAACTGAACTATAGCCCACAAATTCAGAGCCACAAAATTCGAAAATCTGCAAATGTGCTCCGATTTCGATGATTGATACCTCTATCAATAGGCGTTGAGACCTGTAATTATCATACAAACGGCCATTTGGATCGGTTGAATATTTCTACACGTTCCGTGGAAAATTCAATTTTTTTGAAAATCAACTGAACTATAGCCCACAAATTCAGAGCCACAAAATTCGAAAATCTGCAAATGTGCTCCGATTTCGATGATTGATACCTCTATCAATAGGCGTTGAGACCTGTAATTATCATACAAACGGCCATTTGGATCGGTTGAATATTTCTACACGTTCCGTGGAAAATTCAATTTTTTTGAAAATCAACTGAACTATAGCCCACAAATTCAGAGCCACAAAATTCGAAAATCTGCAAATGTGCTCCGATTTCGATGATTGATACCTCTATCAATAGGTGTTGAGACCTTTAATTGTCATACAAACGGCCATTTGGATCGGTCAAATATTTCGACACGTTCCGTGGAAAATTCAATTTTTTTGAAAATCAACTGAACTATAGCCCACAAATTCAGAGCCACAAAATTCGAAAATCTGCAAATGTGCTCCGATTTCGATGATTGATACCTCTATCAATAGGCGTTGAGACCTGTAATTATCATACAAACGGCCATTTGGATCGGTTGAATATTTCTACACGTTCCGTGGAAAATTCAATTTTTTTGAAAATCAACTGAACTATAGCCCACAAATTCAGAGCCACAAAATTCGAAAATCTGCAAATGTGCTCCGATTTCGATGATTGATACCTCTATCAAAATGCGTTGAGACCTGTAATTGTCATACAAACGGCCATTTGGATCGGTCAAATATTTCGACACGTTCCGTGGAAAATTCAATTTTTTTGAAAATCAACTGAACTATAGCCCATAAATTCAGGGCCACAAAATTCGAAAATCTGCAAATGTGCTCCGATTTCGATGATTGATACCTCTATCAAAATGCGTTGAGACCTGTAATTGTCATACAAACGGCCATTTGGATCGGTCAAATATTTCTACACGTTCCGTGGAAAATTCAATTTTTTTGAAAATCAACTGAACTATAGCCCATAAATTCAGAGCCACAAAATTCGAAAATCTGCAAATGTGCTCCGATTTCGATGATTGATACCTCTATCAATAGGCGTTGAGACCTGTAATTGTCATACAAACGGCCATTTGGATCGGTCAAATATTTCGACACGTTCCGTGGAAAATTCAATTTTTTTGAAAATCAACTGAACTATAGCCCATAAATTCAGGGCCACAAAATTCGAAAATCTGCAAATGTGCTCCGATTTCGATGATTGATACCTCTATCAAAATGCGTTGAGACCTGTAATTGTCATACAAACGGCCATTTGGATCGGTCAAATATTTCTACACGTTCCGTGGAAAATTAAATTTTTTTGAAAATCAACTGAACTATAGCCCATAAATTCAGGGCCACAAAATTCGAAAATCTGCAAATGTGCTCCGATTTCGATGATTGATACCTCTATCAAAATGCGTTGAGACCTGTAATTGTCATACAAACGGCCATTTGGATCGGTCAAATATTTCTACACGTTCCGTGGAAAATTCAATTTTTTTGAAAATCAACTGAACTATAGCCCATAAATTCAGGGCCACAAAATTCGAAAATCTGCAAATGTGCTCCGATTTCGATGATTGATACCTCTATCAAAATGCGTTGAGACCTGTAATTGTCATACAAACGGCCATTTGGATCGGTCAAATATTTCTACACGTTCCGTGGAAAATTCAATTTTTTGAAAATCAACTGAACTATAGCCCATAAATTCAGAGCCACAAAATTCGAAAATCTGCAAATGTGCTCCGATTTCGATGATTGATACCTCTATCAATAGGCGTTGAAACCTGTAATTGTCATACAAACGGCCATTTGGATCGGTCAAAATATTTCGACACGTTCCGTGGAAAATTCAATTTTTTTAAAATCAACTGAACTATAGCCCATAAATTCAGGGCCACAAAATTCGAAAATCTGCAAATGTGCTCCGATTTCGATGATTGATACCTCTATCAATAGGCGTTGAAACCTGTAATTGTCATACAAACGGCCATTTGGATCGGTCAAATATTTCGACACGTTCCGTGGAAAATTCAATTTTTTTGAAAATCAACTGAACTATAGCCCACAAATTCAGAGCCACAAAATTCGAAAATCTGCAAATGTGCTCCGATTTCGATGATTGATACCTCTATCAAAATGCGTTGAGACCTGTAATTGTCATACAAACGGCCATTTGGATCGGTCAAATATTTCTACACGTTCCGTGGAAAATTCAATTTTTTTGAAAATCAACTGAACTATAGCCCATAAATTCAGAGCCACAAAATTCGAAAATCTGCAAATGTGCTCCGATTTCGATGATTGATACCTCTATCAATAGGCGTTGAAACCTGTAATTGTCATACAAACGGCCATTTGGATCGGTCAAATATTTCGACACGTTCCGTGGAAAATTCAATTTTTTTGAAAATCAACTGAACTATAGCCCACAAATTCAGAGCCACAAAATTCGAAAATCTGCAAATGTGCTCCGATTTCGATGATTGATACCTCTATCAATAGGCGTTGAGACCTGTAATTATCATACAAACGGCCATTTGGATCGGTCAAATATTTCTACACGTTCCGTGGAAAATTCAATTTTTTAAAATCAACTGAACTATAGCCCACAAATTCAGAGCCACAAAATTCGAAAATCTGCAAATGTGCTCCGATTTCGATGATTGATACCTCTATCAATAGGCGTTGAAACCTGTAATTGTCATGCAAACGGCCATTTGGATCGGTCAAATATTTCGACACGTTCCGTGGAAAATTCAATTTTTTTGAAAATCAACTGAACTATATAGCCCATAAATTCAGAGCCACAAAATTCGAAAATCTGCAAATGTGCTCCGATTTCGATGATTGATACCTCTATCAATAGGCGTTGAGACCTGTAATTATCATACAAACGGCCATTTGGATCGGTCAAATATTTCTACACGTTCCGTGGAAAATTCAATTTTTTTGAAAATCAACTGAACTATAGCCCACAAATTCAGAGCCACAAAATTCGAAAATCTGCAAATGTGCTCCGATTTCGATGATTGATACCTCTATCAATAGGCGTTGAAACCTGTAATTGTCATACAAACGGCCATTTGGATCGGTCAAATATTTCGACACGTTCCGTGGAACATTCAATTTTTTTGAAAATCAACTGAACTATAGCCCACAAATTCAGAGCCACAAAATTAGAAAATCTGCAAATGTGCTCCGATTTCGATGATTGATACCTCTATCAATAGGCGTTGAGACCTGTAATTGTCATGCAAACGGCCATTTGGATCGGTCAAATATTTCTACACGTTCCGTGGAAAATTCAATTGTTTTGAAAATCAACTGAACTATAGCCCACAAATTCCGAGCCACAAAATTCGAAAATCTGCAAATGTGCTCCGATTTCGATGATTGATACCTCTATCAATAGGCGTTGAGACCTGTAATTGTCATACAAACGGCCATTTGGATCGGTCAAATATTTCGACACGTTCCGTGGAAAATTCAATTTTTTTGAAAATCAACTAAACTATAGCCCACAAATTCAGAGCCACAAAATTCGAAAATCTGCAAATGTGCTCCGATTTCGATGATTGATACCTCTATCAATAGGCGTTGAGACCTGTAATTGTCATACAAACGGCCATTTGGATCGGTTGAATATTTCTACACGTTCCGTGGAAAATTCAATTTTTTTGAAAATCAACTGAACTATAGCCCACAAATTCAGAGCCACAAAATTCGAAAATCTGCAAATGTGCTCCGATTTCGATGATTGATACCTCTATCAATAGGCGTTGAGACCTGTAATTGTCATACAAACGGCCATTTGGATCGGTCAAATATTTCTACACGTTCCGTGGAAAATTCAATTTTTTTGAAAATCAACTGAACTATAGCCCACAAATTCAGAGCCACAAAATTCGAAAATCTGCAAATGTGCTCCGATTTCGATGATTGATACCTCTATCAATAGGCGTTGAGACCTGTAATTGTCATACAAACGGCCATTTGGATCGGTCAAATATTTCGACACGTTCCGTGGAAAATTCAATTTTTTTGAAAATCAACTGAACTATAGCCCACAAATTCAGAGCCACAAAATTCGAAAATCTGCAAATGTGCTCCGATTTCGATGATTGATACCTCTGTCAATAGGCGTTGAGACCTGTAATTGTCATACAAACGGCCATTTGGATCGGTCAAATATTTCGACACGTTCCGTGGAAAATTCAATTTTTTTGAAAATCAACTGAACTATAGCCCACAAATTCAGAGCCACAAAATTCGAAAATCTGCAAATGTGCTCCGATTTCGATGATTGATACCTCTATCAATAGGCGTTGAGACCTGTAATTGTCATACAAACGGCCATTTGGATCGGTCAAATATTTCGACACGTTCCGTGGAAAATTCAATTTTTTTGAAAATCAACTGAACTATAGCCCACAAATTCAGAGCCACAAAATTCGAAAATCTGCAAATGTGCTCCGATTTCGATGATTGATACCTCTATCAATAGGCGTTGAGACCTGTAATTGTCATACAAACGGCCATTTGGATCGGTCAAATATTTCGACACGTTCCGTGGAAAATTCAATTTTTTTGAAAATCAACTGAACTATAGCCCACAAATTCAGAGCCACAAAATTCGAAAATCTGCAAATGTGCTCCGATTTCGATGATTGATACCTCTATCAATAGGCGTTGAGACCTGTAATTGTCATACAAACGGCCATTTGGATCGGTCAAATATTTCGACACGTTCCGTGGAAAATTCAATTTTTTTGAAAATCAACTGAACTATAGCCCACAAATTCAGAGCCACAAAATTCGAAAATCTGCAAATGTGCTCCGATTTCGATGATTGATACCTCTATCAATAGGCGTTGAGACCTGTAATTGTCATACAAACGGCCATTTGGATCGGTCAAATATTTCTACACGTTCCGTGGAAAATTCAATTTTTTTGAAAATCAACTGAACTATAGCCCATAAATTCAGAGCCACAAAATTCGAAAATCTGCAAATGTGCTCCGATTTCGATGATTGATACCTCTATCAATAGGCGTTGAGACCTGTAATTGTCATACAAACGGCCATTTGGATCGGTCAAATATTTCTACACGTTCCGTGGAAAATTTAATTTTTTTGAAAATCAACTGAACTATAGCCCACTAATTCAGAGCCACAAAATTCGAAAATCTGCAAATGTGCTCCGATTGCGATGATTGATACCTCTATCAATAGGCGTTGAGCCCTGTAATTGTCATACAAACGGCCATTTGGATCGGTCAAATATTTCTACACGTTCCGTGGAAAATTCAATTTTTTTGAAAATCAACTGAACTATAGCCCACAAATTCAGAGCCACAAAATTCGAAAATCTGCAAATGTGCTCCGATTTCGATGATTGACACCTCTATCAATAGGCGTTGAGACCTGTAATTGTCATACAAACGGCCATTTGGATCGGTCAAATATTTCGACACGTTCCGTGGAAAATTCAATTTTTTTGAAAATCAACTGAACTATAGCCCACAAATTCAGAGCCACAAAATTCGAAAATCTGCAAATGTGCTCCGATTTCGATTATTGATACCTCTATCAATAGGCGTTGAGACCTGTAATTGTCATACAAACGGCCATTTGGATCGGTCAAATATTTCTACACGTTCCGTGGAAAATTCAATTTTTTTGAAAATCAACTGAACTATAGCCCATAAATTCAGGGCCACAAAATTCGAAAATCTGCAAATGTGCTCCGATTTCGATGATTGATACCTCTATCAATAGGCGTTGAGACCTGTAATTGTCATACAAACGGCCATTTGGATCGGTCAAATATTTCTACACGTTCCGTGGAAAATTTAATTTTTTTGAAAATCAACTGAACTATAGCCCACTAATTCAGAGCCACAAAATTCGAAAATCTGCAAATGTGCTCCGATTGCGATGATTGATACCTCTATCAATAGGCGTTGAGCCCTGTAATTGTCATACAAACGGCCATTTGGATCGGTCAAATATTTCTACACGTTCCGTGGAAAATTCAATTTTTTTGAAAATCAACTGAACTATAGCCCACAAATTCAGAGCCACAAAATTCGAAAATCTGCAAATGTGCTCCGATTTCGATGATTGATACCTCTATCAATAGGCGTTGAGACCTGTAATTGTCATACAAACGGCCATTTGGATCGGTCAAATATTTCGACACGTTCCGTGGAAAATTCAATTTTTTTGAAAATCAACTGAACTATAGCCCACAAATTCCGAGCCACAAAATTCGAAAATCTGCAAATGTGCTCCGATTTCGATGATTGATACCTCTATCAATAGGCGTTGAGACCTGTAATTGTCATACAAACGGCCATTTGGATCGGTCAAATATTTCGACACGTTCCGTGGAAAATTCAATTTTTTTGAAAATCAACTGAACTATAGCCCACAAATTCAGAGCCACAAAATTCGAAAATCTGCAAATGTGCTCCGATTTCGATGATTGATACCTCTATCAATAGGCGTTGAGACCTGTAATTGTCATACAAACGGCCATTTGGATCGGTCAAATATTTCGACACGTTCCGTGGAAAATTCAATTTTTTTGAAAATCAACTGAACTATAGCCCACAAATTCAGAGCCACAAAATTCGAAAATCTGCAAATGTGCTCCGATTTCGATGATTGATACCTCTATCAATAGGCGTTGAGACCTGTAATTGTCATACAAACGGCCATTTGGATCGGTCAAATATTTCGACACGTTCCGTGGAAAATTCAATTTTTTTGAAAATCAACTGAACTATAGCCCACAAATTCAGAGCCACAAAATTCGAAAATCTGCAAATGTGCTCCGATTTCGATGATTGATACCTCTATCAATAGGCGTTGAGACCTGTAATTGTCATACAAACGGCCATTTGGATCGGTCAAATATTTCTACACGTTCCGTGGAAAATTCAATTTTTTTGAAAATCAACTGAACTATAGCCCATAAATTCAGGGCCACAAAATTCGAAAATCTGCAAATGTGCTCCGATTTCGATGATTGATACCTCTATCAATAGGCGTTGAGACCTGTAATTGTCATACAAACGGCCATTTGGATCGGTCAAATATTTCGACACGTTCCGTGGAAAATTCAATTTTTTTGAAAATCAACTGAACTATAGCCCACAAATTCAGAGCCACAAAATTCGAAAATCTGCAAATGTGCTCCGATTTCGATGATTGATACCTCTATCAATAGGCGTTGAGACCTGTAATTGTCATACAAACGATCGGTCAAATATTATTACGGACGAATAGAATAAATTTATTATAATAAAACGGTTTGCATTTCCTCTGAAGTGAAAAATGAAATTCAAATAAAAAGATGTTCTCTAAAATTGACTAGGTCTTGGACATTTGGTGGCGCCCTAGGGCTGCAGCCCTTATAGCCCCATGGTAAAGATGGCCTTGCCCATTCGGCCTTTCGACATTCGGTCTTCCGACATTCTGCCTTCCGACCCATTCGGCCTTTCGACATTCGGTCTTTCAACATCGAACAGAACTTAATATAGTTGAAGTATATTAAAACACAGCCTTTTAATTAACACCTTCCGCTCGTAACCACCCAAACAATGAGCTTCTTATCCCCCCATTCTGAATCGTGTACTTCGTTTCGTTAGATGTAATTTTGAACATGCATAAATAGAGTTTGAGTAAATTTAAGTTTTCTTTGATCGAACTGGACGAAGAGACGTTGTCGACGACATAGCCCACAATTTTTTTTTTTTCATCGATAATGTAGGCTTCGTTATAATAGGTAGATCGAGTTGGAGAGTATCTTTGAAGGTATTTCTTGTATCAATGTTTCTCAATCGACCGATGGTAAATTCCCTTCGGTTTTAGTATAGAAATTTCTTGTTAATACATAATTACATGATCGATTAGGTTTTGGTTCTGCCTTCCGATGATGTCCAAGTGTACATATGCATTTCACATACTTTTGTGTCGGAACTTACTGCCATCTACAAGAATAGCACTTGTATGCCATGCCAGTGTTATCGATTTTAATTTGTGAATTGAAGTCTCCTTGTGTGTGTTGGTTGTTAGATTTCCATGATTAGCCTAAGTAGTATTTTGATGTTTCCATTTCCAATTGTAGTCCGAGTATGAGAGCCAATGATCGATATTTGTGTGTGTTTCAATTGTATTGTTATCCTAGCCAGTTTCCAATATACTGGCTGACATAAGGCCGCATACCGGAGGGAAGGGCTGACATAAGGCCGCATACCGGAGGGAAGGGCTAGCATAAGGCCGCATACCGGAGGCAAAGTAGCTAATGGATTCAGTTAAATCAGCGTAAAGAAACTTCTTTTAAGTTCATATAATTATACATTTTATTTCATTTTTATTATTTTGTAACATTTTTTTATAATTATATTTATTATTATCAATTAATAATCGAAATTAATGTAATTTATATATGTACATTCATAATGAGGATAGGATCTTGGGAATAATCGTACAGTAAGTCGTGTTTTTAGTCCAAACAAACAAAATCTGATCATTTTGGACGTTCGCTTTTTGGAATTTTTTATCAGATCGCAGTGTCTGGATCATTGGCGATATCATTCTATCGAAGTGTACAAAAAACACGACTATATAGTAAATAATGTATAATATGCATGCAATTTATTATCAAATTTACTTTTTTTATACAATATATAAATATTAATAATTTTAGGTGTATAATATAAAATAATATTTAGTATTAGACAAAAAAAAAAAATAATAATTAGGTAATTACAAAATAGTAATTAAAAATTACACATCACATCAGAAAGGTAAATAAAATAAAAATGTTCGACATTATAAAATATGTGTATGATGTTTTGTATTTTTTGAGGATTACATAGAATTCTGGAACTCAAGAGAATTTGTGTGGACATTTTACGAGACAAAACCATTTATATAATTAGTTTCTTTTTCTATATAATATTTATATCAAGGAAAGGCGATTTTTATTTTTAATTATATGTAATTTATGTTATAAATTAATGGATTATGGTTTAGTTTTTCTCTGCACCTCCATTTCAACATCATCGGCCATTTCAAGAAATTGGGTGCACACGTCACGATTGCATTCACCTTTGCTATTGAACACAAATTTGTAGTAATGTCCATCGGCGCATATTACTGTAAATTTTAAAAGTAATTTAGTTTAGTTAATTAACATAAAACTATGTTGCCTTATCTCAAAAAACATATTATCAATATTTAATTAAGAAAGGACAAACATCTTCTTATCCATATAAACGCATTAATTATTTGACCACAAAAATGCACTCTTTCACTCATGCATAACGTGATTAATGATAACAAATTATGATTTATTTTAGTTCAGAAATGAAAATGTATTACACATAGCTAGAACTTAGCAAATGCCCTGTTGTAATCTACATAATAATTTGTAATTTTTCAGCCAAATTTGTTATCAGTTATCACCCTTCACACAAATTACACATCAAATTTTAAGTACTTACCAATCACGGAATTGTTATCTGCACCAAATGCACATATACATGGAGGTCCCTGTGGAATTGAAAATTTACAAAATGACCATTGACTTGTAAAATATTTGGGCAAAATTGGTAGGCTAGATGATTCTTTTGTTTTATGCTCCTCTAAATTAAAAATGTGAATCGTTCCATGATCTGATGATACCACAATACAAGTTGACTCATGATTAAAATTAATGCAATAGATGGTTGCTTGATTGGTTCCACGACGTAGTTCGGCTACTTTTTTACCACTGGATGTATCAAATACCCGTATTAATGTACCCCGTTCACTTGCGGTCGCTAATCGGGTACCTTGTAAATTTAACGCTATACAACTCACAGTTGCTTCATGTGCCGTAATCTCTAGTGGTGTTTTCTCGGTATTAGCCAAATCAACGATTTGGACATGACCGGTTCGTCGTCCCGGAAAAGCGAGCAACGATTTATTACTATTCGGGCATAGAACACACAAGCCTAACGGATTTTGACTTGTCTCAAATACATGTAACTGCTGTGGTTGCTGTGTAAACGTATAAACTTTTATAATCCCCTCTAAAACCACAACAATACGATCCCGACGTAATCGTACCGATTTGACGGGAGCATTAAAATCTAATGAGATTGCAGGCGCCTTCTTGAGATCATCCCAAATTAGTACACGATTTGGTGGATACAAAGGGCGTATACCACCACCGACTAGAGCTAAATAATTACACCGGAATAACATTTCGACATGGCCTAGGCCACCATCCGTGAATATTTGTCGTTCCTTTTCCTTGAGGGGGTCACAGTTGTAGACGCGAAATCCCGAATCTGTGCCACACGCAAAACATCCTGGTGTTAAACAAAATTAAAATAAGTGTTCCAATACAAATAAACATAATCAGAAATAAACCGGGCAAACAAACCTTGGTCTTGATTAAAACCAGCATATAAAAGGCCATTCCCATATGGGTTGTTCTCCACTAAATTCATATCGTCTTTCTTATACTTGCGAAACTAACGCGTACTTTTCACTTATTTCATACAAATAAAACACTAAACTATTTATTACTAAACATTTATTAATGATTAATGTAAAGATATTAAAACTTTTTGTCTTATTTCGTATTGTTTTTTGCTCGATTAATAATAATTGTTAATTTTTTTTTATATCAACCTAATCATTTACATTTTTATTAAATGTCAAAATAACGGGGAATTCACAGTAGAAAGAAAACAAAAAACTAATAAACTTATCGTTTGTTGATCGATAAGTTTATTGTTTTTATTTTTTACGCAAATTGAAAATTGTACTAGATTTAGTTTGCAGGGTGTAAAATGCCTTTGGTATTCTTTTATCTCTTGATGGCGTAAACAAAAAGTAGTAAGTGCAAAATTTAAAATTTTAGGTAGATTTTTTAAAATATTTTGAATTATGAATTGCATAACTAAATGCTTTTAATTCGATTTGATTTGAATATTAATTTTACATAAACTTAATTAATTAAAATTGAATAACAGTCTACAAATAAAGCTTTATTTCAATAAGTTCTAAGATATCTGTTTCTGTTGTTCGAAATATTATTTTTATTTCTCATAAACTTAATATGTCACCAATCAAACGGCACATCGATTTTTCATCATCTGATTACGATTAATGATGGTGATTAACGGCCCTATTCCGTTAGAACCAAGTAGTAACAGTCAATAAGTTTTAATATTCCTTCAATAAACCTTAGACGGTTGCTAGGAAAAACATCATACAGCTAATTCTTGCTTGAAAATATATTGCCCTGACACAACCATGACTTCTCAGTAGAGCAATGTACAAGTGGTCTACGTAAAGGTTCACTTAGCCGTACTTGGGAAAAAATGTGCCAGCTAAGTGTATAAATTGTAAGAGTCAACATCCGGCCAATTATCGAGGCTAAAATTCGAAGGATTCAAACATGAAATCAGATGGATCAAAATCCACAACCACAACTAAGCAACGCAGGGCAAAGAAGAATATTTGCTCAAGTAGTGAAAGGCTCGGGTTGAACCAAATATATGGGCTCTGAAAATAACCGAATTATGGAAAACATTAAACATTATGAACAGCATCGAAGCTATTATAAAGCGGCTAGATGACCAAAGTAATCTGAACAAAATGATATTTAATCAACTGAAGAAAATGCAACTCCCGCAACGTAATCCGATAAAAAATGTTAAGTAAGAACACAACTTTCAGAATAACAATCTGGAATGCGAACGGGCTTATGCAACATATTCTAAAAATAGAAATATTTTAAGAAACAATGCAAGTCATGCTTAATATATCCTACCCAATGGAAGTTAGAAAGTTGGTAAGAGAAAAATGTCGGGCTCGTAAAACCTGGCAAATTAATCAAACACGGAAGAACAAAACAATTCTTAACAATTTATGTATCAGTCTCAAATCCCTTCTTAAAGAAGTTAAAAATGAATCAATCAACAGATATCTAGTTAACCTAACTGATGAAAAAAAAAATCTGATTACTCACAGTGGAAGGCGACGAAGGGACTCAAAAGACCTTAAATGCAAGTGCCTCCATTTAAAAAGGATGATGGGACCTGAGAAAGAGGTCACTAATAGAAGGCTGATCTGTTTGCGGAGTATATCTAGGAAACCTTTCAACCATTACCAAGACAAACTGCCAATGAAAATATAATGTCAATTCACAAGCTGGATGAGTTTGACATATGGCCAGTAACTCTCAAAGAATTAAAAGAAGAAGTGAAAAGTAAGATGAAAGTTATAAAAGCCCCAGGGTATGACTTGATTACTTGCCAAATTATCAAAGCTCTACCTGACAAAGGATTCGGTAAGCTACTACACATAATCAATGCGACCCTTCAATTAAAATATGTTCCGCACCAATGGAAAGTAGCAAAGGTAATCATGATACCAAAACCTGATAAACCATCTAACGATAAAAAAATCATACAGGCCAATCTCTCTGCTGCCAATTATGTCAAAACTCTTTGAAAAATTATTACTAAAGAGACTTAAACCAATAATTGAACGATACAATAACTCAACGAACAGAGAGAAATCCGTTTCTCACCAATTACCGACCCCGCATTGTTTTATTCACTTACTCATTCCATACCATAAAATTACTATTACGTCGGGTTATAATAAAAAAAAAAAAAAAAAAAAAAAAAAAAAAAAAAATCAACATCTGGAATTTTGTTATTCGACCGTTGACTAATCAATAATCATATACCTGTGTTTAACTCACCCCCTTTTAATTTTTAATTTTTAATGTTTATTGCTCTCACCAATTTTACCTGTGTTTAACTCACCCCCTTTTTTAATTTTTAATTTTTAATGTTTATTGCTGTCACCAATTTTATTGTTTACCACTCCCACATATTTTTATTGGTATATTTTGGTTTCATTTTTTGCTTATCTAACTACATTTTTATTTTTACAGTTTAGTAGATACTCCTGATGATGGCCTAATAAGCCGAAATCGATCGAGTGATTTTTTAAACCTTTTGTAATTTTGCGAAATATTTAACAAGTGTTTTTAAAAATTTTTAAAAATGTGTGTACCAATAATTGATGACCGACAACTATTTTCTCAACATCAATTTGGATTCAGAGAAAAGCATTCTATAATTGAATAGGTGCTTAGAATAACAAACATAATTGAAAGAACATTAGAACGTAAAAAAAGTATGCTCAAGCATATTCCTGAAGTATCTTAGGACCAATCCTGTATTTACTATATACAAGGGACATACCAACCACAAATGAAGGAGCCATAGCCACCTTTGCAGATGACACAGCAATTATGGCAGTTGGAAGTAATATCGTTGATGCAACGAGCAAACTCCAGAGGATAACCAATGCGGTTTGTAACTGGATAAAGCGTTAGCGAATCAAGCTTAATGAGACAAAATCCACGCATATTAACTTTATATATCAAAAGGCTTAATATCTTCAATACTTCTATATAAATACAGGAACGACCCTCGATGCCAAGCTCAAGTGGAGAGAGCATGTCAAAAAGAAAAAAGAAGAATTTAACCTAAAGTTCAGAAAAATTTATTTGCTTATAGGCAGAGGCTCTAAGCTTACAATTCACAATAAGCTGCTGCTATATCGGCAAATTCTGAAGCCGATATGGACCTACGGTATACAACTCTGGGGATGTACCAAGCAAACAAACGCCAAAATGATACAGACATTTCAAAACAAGGTTATTCGTAGCTGCGTAGCATCGTCAATGCTCCGTGGTACACAAGAAATGAAGACCTTCACAGGGACCTACGGATAAAATACATCAAAGTTGAAATAAAAATGCATGCCGCAAAGCACGAAATAAGGCTCCAGGAACATGGAAACCCCTATATTCGCCATATGATAGATAACCCTGTCGTTGAAAGAAGACTCCAAAGAACGAGGCCACTTGACCTAGTGAACTTACCAAATTAAAATTAGTAAATAGGTTTAATTAATTATGGGACTAACCAGTGGGTTACATCCCAACAAAAGAGAATTTTACTAGAAATATGAAATTTGTAGATTTGAAAGAAAAATTGTTAGATGAGCGCAGTATGTCGTAATACAAAAAAATAAAAAACTTAGCCGTACGTGCTCGATTTGGCTACTGCGTAAGATAAGATAGTTAAAGCAAACTGCGAAAGAGTAGAGGTCCCTAGAAAAGGTTCCAAAGACAGAAATAAAAAAAAACAAACAACAAACAAACTTAATATGGGCTGCAGAGATATCTCGTTTTTTACGAAAAATCCTTCTACATCAGTTTTAGTTTGGCCGCAGAAGCAAAACTATGTTTGCCTCAATTTTGATATAAGAACCTATAAACTTTCAGGTGAGTAAACTGTCGAAAAATTGTTCGGATAATTTCTAGATTACTAAAATGAGTTAAAAATACTATGAGTTTAAAATTATACGCAAAGAAATAAGAAAGGATAGTTATTCAACTGATGATGATCAACTGATTGAGTGTTATTGTATGAGGTTTGGTTTTTACTATAAGTAGTAGGTAGTATTAAGAGATTGGTATTGTCGAAAAGTAGTATTTTATATTTATGATACAATTCTTGACACTTTTTGATATGATTTCTTGATAGTGTGAAAAACAGAAAAAATCTCTAGTAATTATCAACATAAAACAGTTAAGATTGAAGGACGAAGATGTATACGATTTACTAAAATACAATACTTACATACATACTCGTATATGTATAATCCAAAGGGTTTGATTAGATTTCGCAGAAGCTTGAGTACGTTGGTAGATAGACTGATAGAGCATGGTATTTACGACTCCCAGCACCTTAGACGGTATCTGGTGAACAAAATATTAACCCTACATAACCAACTTCAAATAGGAATCAAGACTGTCAGTCAATTATTTGACATTGAGGTAGTTTAGAGAGCAATCACAATGAAATTTTTTTTAACTTTTGTTTCAATAATGTCAAATTAAGGCCGTTAAACTTAAAACTATCAAAATTGTCGATCTTACATAGACAATGTCTATGTAAGATCGACGATTTTGTAAGACCAATGATAGCTAAGATTACTTTTAGAATACGAAATGGGTATTAAAACTAACACCCGATTGTCAAAAATCGCGTTGTGAAAACGAAATAATCTAGTTTTTTGTGAAGATTGTGTAATGACAGTCGTCTGTCATTACACGATTTTTATCTAAACCGGACTATTTTGTTTCCACAACGCGATTTTTGACAAAAATGACAACTGAAAATTGCGATTAACTCTGTGTCTGTCTACGGTATAAGACTGTTTTTTAGTCAGTGATTGTACGTCAGAACCGAAGGGTAAGTTAAACAACGATATATAGTTGTTCGGCACTATAAGGGTTAAATTTCTCTCACACAAAATTTGTACTAGATCCAATAATAATCATGCGTATTGCGTACAGCCCTGCAAACTTATCGACAAAATCGAAATAACGATATATAAAATATTTTTGACATTTGTTCTTCTTCTTCGCCGCACCAAATGCAAAAACTGTTCGTTTGAAGCTGACGTGTATGTGAATTTATCAAAAAATCTCAATAAAAACATTAAAAAAATGTTAAACATTCAAACGCATATGGTAAGAATATTGAAACTATTAAAGTACCATCTGCTAATATTATAATTTGTAGGATTATGAGGGCCAAGCTCGTGCCGAAAAATTATCTCGATTCATTGTGACCCTGTTTGGGATTGTGGGCCTCGTTTGGGGCGCTATCATTCAACAATTCTCGCAGACCGTCTATATATTAGGCGCTGGATTCTTATTAGCAACGATCGTAAGTAAAAAAGAGGTTGCCGTTTATAGCACATATACATGACTTTTCCCTTACTTTAGATCACAGTTCCACCATGGCCAATCTATCGGCGAAAACCACTACCATGGCAAAAAGCACGTCCTGAATCAACCACACCAGCTAATCCCGAGGATAAAAAGAAGAAAAAATAATGTTTTAAATATAATTCAATTTTATTAAGCGTACAATTTCGATTCCAATAAAATACTAAAAATAAAAAATTCTAAAACTATTTCGAAGTGTCTGACTGTTTTGAGGGGGCCAAAACGTTTAAACAAACGGCCGTTTATAAGATTTCAGTTGCTTGTGATCGTAGTACATGTGAATTAGGTCGTACATATATGTAAAGAAAAACAGAAGATTATCGTACTGTCCGTGGTATGGTTGGACCGGTGCTTCGGGATCATAATCCGTGTCGATGATTCGATGTGGCGGAATAAATTCTGTTCGAACTTCTAACGTTTCGAGGTGTTCGATGTAGTCGGCAGCCACCCCCCAGGCATGTGTATGAATTTCCAATAAAAATTGATGTATCGCCTCAATTGTGGCCAAATACCATCGCGGGCTATTTTTCTGGTGTCGCCAAAATTGTGATGCACGATTTTGAAGGACTACACTTTTCATCTCAGCGATCCGTTCATCCCTGTAGATGCCTCGACTTTGATTCCAGGTACTATCTATGAATACTGCTTTCTTGATTGGTAGGTCACACTCGTCGAAGATATTTCGCGGTTTTTTTTCCGCCGAGGTACTCGCTTCATACTCTTCCTCAGTCTTGACAATTTCTTTTAATTGAAATCGCAGCAATGTTCCCATATGATACCCCTTTGGGAGTCCAAAATTCTCCTTAATATCAAATTCATGCGTACCCGTGAATATATTCCCGATCGATACACTGTGTGGGCTAGGAAATATCAATACCACACCATCCTCTTTCGTATAGTCCGGAATATCGGGATAGGTATAAATTTTTACATCATCGGGTGCTACGAGTGCCGCATGTGTGGCCGTACTTTTACCATCGATCTCATTTTTATGTTTTATGATATCGATTTTGACCGGCAGTCGAATTTGCGGTATTTTACCAACCAAACCATCAACCGGTATATAGCACGTGTAGCAAAATAGTTTACGCGATTTATTACACTTAACACAAGGACTTCGGCCATCGACCTTATTCAAAATGGAAGTATCAGCAATGGGAAGTCCGGTAAAGGGATATTTTCGATCAAAATGATCTTTATCCTCTTCTACTTCCGCCAAATTTTCTTCTGTGTCTGACATAACTTTATTTATATATTTTGAATAGGACAACTATAGTTTATTATCACACATTATAATTATTATTTAAGTACCTAATTTAATTTGTTTTATTGTAACAGGGAAAAGTAAACAAAATCGTTCCTTGTAAATTTTATTTTGGATTTCTCGTTTAAAATGTCATTTTTATTTGTACAAAAAACTGCATTATCGACATAATGTGCCAAACTTTAGACGATTTGGATTGGTATAATTTTGATATTTTTGAAGGGGACCGTTAAAATTTTTCATGGTGTGTTCGATTCTTTCTAGGCGAGTTTTTATTGGATTTGTTTACAATTTTGTGATTTACTTCTTGCTAATTTTCTTGTAAATTTTTAAACTGAGTTTGGTCGCATTATACATTGCCCCAAAAACATATTCGAGCAAGGACTTCACCGCTGGCACCTTAAGCTTATTAGAACTTATTATATGAATTACACAACAATTAATTAAAAGAGATTTGAATCGATGAGTAAATGTTGATGAAGAAATTACTGTTTTCAAACTTCAACAAGCCTCTGTGACGCGGTTGGTTAGCGTGTTTGTATATTAGAGGAAGGGTTGTTGGTTCAAGTCTACCGAGGGATTTTTTGATCCGAGTCTATCCGAGGGATTTTTTGATTTAATTGACTGTAATAATACAGCGTTTACTTTTGTTTGCTTAGGCCTATTTTATTATTATTATTGTTGAAGGGCCATGTGGGCATTCAGCTACCTTGCACTGTGACCTAAAAGATCTTTTGTGCTTCGACCCTGCTTAATTATCCGTCCAGTCAATATTCAGGTTCTTAATGAACCTGATAATACTGCCGACTGGTATGCGATTCATACTATCTGGGCACATTGCTCTCCCTCCTAGACGTTTAGCATGTACTTCTGCTAGAAAGACGGTAGCATTGGTACCCAAGCACTTCGAGAGAGCAGTCCTACTCCTACTCCCATATATTCCTACCTCTGCCTTGTCTTCTGTTTTAATTTTACTCTTACGAATTGATGGGAATGGAAAATCGCCTGGAATCGTTAGTTAATAAATGAAAAATGACGTAAGCTTGTCCTTGGATTTCAAATACCTACTTAATGTCGTAATGATGTCGGACAAATGTAATAACATTTTAATTAAATGAAGCCTCCGTGGCGCAATTGGTTAGCGCGTTCGGCTGTTAACCGGTGGTTCAAGCCCATCCGGGGGCGATATTTTGAATGCAATGAACCTTACTTTTAAAAACAATTAAATCGAAGCAAAATTCACAAAATCCGTACCTTTTCAGTGGTTCGGGGCAATTGTGCTCGGTTCCTTTCTTAAGGAAAGTTCGAGTATCACCTAAAATCAGAAGAACGCAGGATATTTCATCTCTCAATTTTTTTGTTGAAAATTTTCCAATTAATATTAGTCAAACAAAGTGTTTTCATTGTTAATTTTGTTTATTGAATATGCAATTAAGGATTTGCTTTTGGTTTAAGACCGGATACTTTGCAACTTTCAAAGACAATTGAGACAGAAAATATTTTGAAAATTCCCATGTGCTGAAGTCGACTTGAAAATATTCAAAATATTGCAGGTCTTTGGCCTCCCTGTAAAGTGATTTTTATTTCTACAGCATAATGATACATAGGGGAGGGCACACAACAAGTTTTTCATCTTCAAAGGGTTTTAAGTTTTGTGACAACTATTACACAGTTATAAGATTGGTTTCAATCCTTCACTGTTAGCGATTTGTTATGTGATGTCTCTATTATTCCGAAACATAATCAATGTGAAGATCGTTGATAAGATTTTGGTTACGCCATTCAGTGATGTTATTGTAAGGTAAGAGTCAAATTTGTATACAAAATTGTCGCGGCGAGCAAAGTGGTCAGCAATGGATACAGTTAAATTTTTAGCGAAGAGGCCAAAACGTTATTGGAGAAAGAAAAGTTTTGCCGTCGATGGCGTGAAAAATCTGAGGAGTCTGAAAATGGGATTGTAGACTGGCTCGAACTAAGATTGTGTAGCCATGTCAAATTTGTATCAAAGGTATACAAACGAGCTTCAGAATAATTCCATAAGTACCTTAAATGGCAAAAAACTATTAATCGAGATGGAGCATAAACTACTGGCGATACAACGAATCCTTTTCGACTTAATATAGCATTCAAAACATAAGTAGTCTATAAAGAGGGGAACTAATAATTTTTCTTGACGACAAAATTTTTATTGCGTGTGACTATTTTTAGTTCTAGTGTAAACCAGAAAACCCAGAGAAACAATTTAAAGAGCCTATAATGAGCTGATTTCAGAGTACTCCAGATTGTGGGCACTGGTTTGTTTACGTTTAATACTGACGATTACTGCTTGCACAGAACGAATTGCCAGTTATTCAGAAGAAGAGACAATAGTTCTACTCTAGTAGTATTCATTTACATTACTCGTGATGCGTTGGGGTTCTAATTTCTATCGTAGGTATTGTAAATTGGAGATCCACCATCCACAGAGTCCAGTCGATTGTCGATCCTGTCTTATGAAGTGTATTATCAATACTAGACTGTATGACATTTTTCTTCAAATTTAGTTAATAAATTTTATTTCCGGTCTTTCTTCCTCTCCCACTCCTAATTACCAAAATATTTAATAATCGAGGTTAGTTTATGAAATAAAAAAAAAAAATAACTCGTACTTTTACCTTTGAAACCTGCACATAAAAACCAAAAATACATAAACACGAAATAATATTGTAAAAATTAAAGTGTGAAATTCAATAATTGAAATTAAATTTCATTAAGATAAAAAAAATTAAAGTATTTTAGTTGTGAAATTGTACAATGTGTTCTTTGTTTGCACGTAATTCAAAGTTACCGAAGATAATGGTTTGTACAACGTTTTACTACACTGGCTAATTAGACAAATGTTATATTGTATTCAAAATTAAATTTGCAAGATTTTTATGGAGCTCCTGATTTTAATTCGCCTAATAAGTGGAATTAAAACCATAAACCGTAAAATATTCTTAAAATTAGTTTCCCAGTTTAATTCCATAATGGTACAGTTTAGTTTTTTTTTCTTGATAATCTCGGAAATGAATAATGCTCTAAAAATAGGAATTACGATTTGAAAACAGTTGACTAAAAAAAACCGAACTCTGTAAAATTTCGAGATATTGCACATATATGATAAAACGAGAAAATTTCAAATTTGATATACTTGTTGTTAAGTTAAATTTCGGATAATCGAATAAATAACGAGTTAACCTTGCTGGAATTGTATTGATTCTTCTTGAAACTAAAACTTATGAGAATTTGTTTTAATTCCGTCCTTTACGCTACAAGCAGTAGCAGTCTACCTGTCTACCGAATAATTTGAATGAAAAACAACTCAAACCATAATATTAGATTGTGCGGAATTGAGAACTAACAAAATGCTTAACTCTGGATCGAAAACATTACTACACTAGAATTAACAAATAGATTTTTCAAAAATATATTTAAAATGATTTTTTATTTCGGAAAAGTCCTAAATGATCTATGTGGTAGGTTCGGAAAGGATTATTGAACTTATCATGTATATGTAAGAATCCATTTTTCTTTCCATCTTTCGGTTGAAAATATAAACACTTTAAACATGTTTTAATAAAACGCTCGACTTTCTTCTTCATTTTCGAAAACCAATATGATCTATTCGACTCATTCCATATTGACCATAATCGAGGCTTTGATCGAAAACACTATTTTCCAAAATTTGGGGAACATTCAACAACAATTTACGATTATATTAGGTGTGCAAGTAGAAATTTGGCTCTAAATTTGGTTGCATTAAAAACATACTTGAACGCATCCAAATCGTTCGCCATTTTGGATATAGGGTCGATTTAATTTGGAATTTAAATCATTAATTGAAGCTGTGGTAAACATGTATAACCCATGTCCTAAAGTAATTTTTATAGAATGTTTTGCTGAGTGGTGCTTAAGTGGGTGTTTAGTGACTGACTGGGTTGGCGGAAATATCCCTGGAACCTTTTTTGGTGACTATTCGATGAGTTCCAGAAGGAAGCTAAGTCAGCAATAATCTTGTAAGCTGTTGAAATAGTTAATTAACTGTTAAAATTTTTAGGGGTGTCACCTAGAGGACATTTTAAATGGTTTATGGAATTATTTAGATGACCTAGGATTGATGTGGATACAATTTTAAGTAAACTTAGATTAATAAGAACATATAGGTGTTTAGATAAATAATTTAATTTGTTTCAGAATCTAAGATTGTTCCAGAATTAATCTTTCTTAAAGAGATTAAATTTAATCCTAATTTCAGTAATAAAGTTATAGCACAGATAAGAATATTCTTATCCGTGGTTATAGCCTGACTCAACTCTCCAGGAACAACAAACAGTTAACAATCATGTAGTTTAGAAATTGTGTTGTCTTGTGTTGTCTTATTTACTAACTATCAACTACTTAGGTGTTTGGATCCGGGTTGATTCTTTGTTACTAACATACCTTTCCTTTCGCTCGATTTTGTTATTCGTAAAAAGGTGTACGCGGTGGATCCGGCGGATTCCGGGAAACTTGCATTAGGCTTGGTCGTACACACTAAATCAATTAATCAATTTAAAATAAAAATTAAAATTAAAAAAATGCTCTTTTAACATTTATTCACACCACATTCATTCGGTGGTTTCCCACTACATACTATATGTACTTACATATTCATAAAAATAAAATAATTCCATTTTCCTGTATTATGCAAGCTATATCCCGTAAAGGTATTACCATAATCAAATAATAAAACTACATCATCAAAACATAGATGTCACTATTGCAACAAGTAAATAAATTCAAAAAATAACTGATTCTCTTTTAATTAACAAATCCTTAAAGATTTATAATACGAAACACGGTAAAACGTTTTTTTGATTCTGATTTTTGTTTTATTTTAAAAAATTAATTTCGATCACTAAGTGATCATTATCAATACGTGACATATTATGTACTAAAACGTTTTTAGTTTAGTTTAGTTTAAACATACCATTATTGACGATTGGAGCATCACGGATTCCACGTAGCGGAATTTTTCTATACTAAAACTATCTATCCATTGACGTTTAAAATTTTATTTCAATGCTGAAACAACCGTAATCCCTTCTTTCAATTTTCCCTATATTGTTTGTTTATGCAACACAAACTTCAAATGGATGGTTCTTTTAAATAAACAATTTTTCCATGAGAGGCGTTCAGCCTACTTTTACAATCGTCAATCGGCGGATGACTATCAAAAGGAATTAGTCAATATTTACGAAATTGCTGACAAAAACGGTTATGGAAAAATTTGGCTAGATCAGATACTGCAAAGGATGAAAAAACAACAGAGAATTCAAAGAGCAACAACTCACCAAAGGAAAAAAAGTCAACATGTTACATAGTTTTCTAGACAATCATATTTTCGGTATAAGTGATCTAAGATTATGAATGCAAATGGGACAAGTATCGTCTTATTTATTTAAATTATGTGTAAACCCAGAGACAGCTGATTGTTATTGAAGTTTATTTGTTTTAAAAAAAAAATGCTTTTTAGTACGAATTAGGTTAGGTATTGACAATGATCACTGAATGATCGAAATTAATTTTCTAAAATAAAATAAAAATCAGAATCAAAAAAACGTTTTACCGTATCTCGTATTAAACATTTTTAATTATTGGTGATCCTGAGTGTTGAAACAAAAACAATTAATTAATTGTTATAATAAATCCTTGTTCCTGGAAGATTTAAAATAAACAAACAAAACAGAGGTTGTATTGTGACGGTATTTCCGTTTAACGCAGGTGCTGTTTTTACGCAACCAAAACCACGTTGCTGATTGCAAATTATTGTGGACACGGACAGTTATTTTCCAGTAAATGATATTTCGACGAATCTAAATATCGGACGAGGTCTGAATTTGGAATAGATGACAAAGCTTTTTCATTTTTATGAAAACAAATTAGGAACATTTTATGAATTTGTTACTAAATTGCTTTTATCTGATTTTTCACGGTAATTGAATTATTCGTTAAATTCATTTTAAAGTTCAAAAGAAAACCGTAAAAATAAATATCGAGTGGTCGCGAAATTTCCATAAAATTTCTTGTGGCCCGTAAATATTCCTCTCATTCTTCTCTTATGAAATTGTGGTTTGTTTCATTTTTCACAAATATTTAATTCTCCCGTTACAATGTTCAATATAATTAAATTGCATTCAACTTATATTATGAAACAAACCGCAATTTCATAAAAGAAGAAAGGGAGCGAATATTATTTAACTGGCGGTAGGCTCTTTTTTGTGCAAACGCTAAACATGCATTATAATGTATTCTATATAGTTTTGATTTTAACTAGCCTATCTAGGAATGTGACGAAACGGAAATTTATTTGTTATTTGTTTTTTGACCTTGATGTGACCTTATGATATGTCCCATTCAAGAACAGTCAACTCTGTCCCGGAACATTTTTTGATAATAATGCTTGATTTGTGGGTTTAGTTAATGGGTTCTTCCACTAGCAATCGTTACTTTGTACTGAACGCGGCGTTTCTCTCTTATTAATTTAACAGCGGTGCTAGTTGTGAACTTGCTGCAAACATTCAATAGTAGCAATGGTAGTAATATAAATAGTAATATATATTTGGGTAATGATTGCTTCGCAATAAAACAGCTTGAAAATATTCTAGCAAAAAGGAGCAAAATAGACCAAAGCCATTTAAAATGACGCAAGACATAAAAATGAGCTTAAATAAAACGTTTTATACATAATCCACAGGTATATACATAGTGATAAATCTTCATTGGTTAGCCTGAGCCGCGTGGCGGCTTCCACCAGGATTCGTTCATTGACTGTTATATTTGTAACAATACTTGACCATTTGACCACCCACATGGTACACCGTCGAATTATAAACAAATAATAAATTAAACAATTTTTTGCTGACATTCAGCGAAATTTATTTATATAATTAAAATTCAAAGACATAAGAATCTGCATCGCATATATGTATAGGATAGTAGATGTAAAATTGAAAGTAGTAGGTAAAGCGACAATAATAAAATAAAAGATGTACTCTCGAATGTGGAAAATGTGTTTTATAAAACAAAAGATCGCATATAAAAATACTTCTATGTTTAAACGAAATTATAAATAAATTAATTATAAAAAATAAAAAAAATTAAATTTTTGTTGTTTTTTTTTCAAATTAAATTTAATTTTCATTTAATTATCGCTCACTCTGGCACATTCGCATGTAGTAATGTGAATGGTTTTATTGAATAAACATACCGCGAAATCGTAATTTTATTTATTTATTTTATTTAATTATTTTGTATATTTTTGTAATTATTTAGAGGATTAATAAAATATTTGTTTTTTTAGCTATATTGATTGGTTTTTTTTTGTGGATTTGTAAATTGTTTGATGCGCGCGCGAATCATAAATACGCGATCGACTATTATTGGTGTTAAATGTTGTGTGTGGTGGTGTAATATATGGTTTAATAAGTGCGAGTGAGAATTAAGTGCAATTTACTAGTTTTTTTTGTTTTATTTAATTAAAAGAAAGAGTCGAAAAAAAGTTTTTTTAAGGTTCTGAATTATTCTATTTTTAGTTAGACTATAATTGTTTCGTTTTTTTTTGTAATGTGTACATACCACACTATTATTATTTTAAGTTTTAAGTCGTGTTTAGAAACTGAAAATTAAAAGAAAATGTGTAACACATCTTAATTGATTTTTAAAAAAAAAATTGTTAAGTGTTTTGTTTTTCGGGGTTTTTTTTCAGGGAAATTCCGTTTGGCTTAATCAACTGTCGCTCAAAGCATTGTGTGTTTTAATAAAAAATTTCTTTTTGGTGAATAAAAGTGATTTTGTGTTGATATTTATTTACTAAAGTAAATTAATTCAAAATGGATTCGTTGGGGGTACATATGTTGCAGAATGTTAGTGCTATTTCACGGGATGATAATTTGAATTCGAGTTTCCGGCGGAAAACCACTATTGTAAGTATATTTATCCATATACGACTCAATTAAATTTATTTAATTTTTGATGATTCATACTTATTCAAAGTTCCAACGTATATGTAAAATATTATTTCAAACTGTAGTGTTTGCCAAAAATTAGTTGTTAGATGCCAAATAAATATGTAGTTAATGACCATATCGCCATATCTGTTTAATTCATTGATGAATGGAAGTTACTTAATTTCCTATTAATTATCAGGGGTACAAATTGAAAATGCGGGATTGATAACAGATGGCGTTACTAACGCTATACGCATCAGGCAGTACTGTGACTATGTTCATGTCAAAGCTACGTCTTATAGTTTTAATTTTCAGTATGTGTCAATTTGTCGCAGTGTCAAATTCATAGTTTTTTTGAGCTCTCAATATGTCGAGTTTCGTGCCAACAAAACAGCATTTGCGGGAAGTTTTAATTTACTTCTTTAATTTGAAGAAAAGTGCTGCTGAAGCACATCGATTGGTCTCCGAGACTTATCCGAGTCATGTTCCATCGGTTTCAACGTGCGAGAGATGGTTTGTGCGGTTTAGAAGTGGTGATTTTGACGTTGAGGACAAAGAGCGGCCGGGCCAAGTGAAAAAGTTTGAGAATGCTGAATTGGAGGCAATACTCAATGAAGACTCGTGTCAAACTCAACAAGAGCTCGCAGATTCATTGGGAGTGACACAACAAGCCATTTCCCATCGTATAAAAGCCCTCGGAATGATCCAAAAGCAAGGACATTGGGTGCCGTATGAGCTGAAGCCGAGAGACGTCGAGCGCCGTTTTTTTGCATGCGAACTGCTGCTCGAACGGCAAAAACTGAAGGGTTTTTTGCATCGCATTGTCACTGGTGATGAAAAGTGGATCCGTTACGATAACCCGAAGCGCAAAAAATCATATGGTTACCCCGGCCATGCATCATCATCGACGGCCAAACCAAATATTCACGGCGCCAAGCTCATGCTCTGTATTTGGTGGGACCAGCTGGGTGTGGTGTATTATGAGCTATTGAAATCGAACGAAACCATCACAGGAGCACTATACCGAACTCAATTGATGCGTTTGAGCCGCGCACTCAAAGAAAAACGGCCACAATACGAGCAAAGACACGACAAAGTAATTTTGCAACATGACAACGCTCGGCCACATGTTGCAGCGCCGGTCAAAACATACCTACAAACGCTGAAATGGGAAGTCTTACCCCACCCACGTAAAATTCATAATTACTAGTATTGGTTTGAAGAAACTAAAAATCTCTCAGATTGGGGCTATATAGCTTTTAAATGGGCATACCAAGGGCTAATTTATTTAAAACAAGTCCATGCCATTTACTCAGTTTTAATCATTTTTTATTGTGATGTACCAAAACTAAAAATCTCTCGGTTAAGGGCTTTTTAGTTTTTAAATGTGCTTACAAAGGGCTAATTAATGTGCTAGTTTCACGATGATCCGTCGGCATCGGCACGGTTTTGGTTTTTAATATGCATAAATCTGCTTTGGTCGACCTATTTCCCTGTAGTTTGTAATGAATATATTTATTTATTTATTTATTTATTTATTTTATTGTACTTTAACAATAATTTAGTATTAAAAGGAAAAGCACAGATGGAAACAGAGTAAACGGAACAAAAGAACAAAAATAAAATGATGAAGCTGCTTCCATTAGGCAGAAAAACCTTTTAAATTTTTTCAAACAATTTACATCTCATGCATACACATTCTATTTTGAGCAATAGCTCATTTACAATAAAATGTACAGCAAGAGGTGAAATAATATTAAAATTTAACAATAATAATAATAATATTAAAAATAAATTTAAAAAAACTACGTATTGCCCATCAATCACGCCACTCCAAAAATTTTGACTTAAATAATTTGGCCGATCCTAAACTCTTAATTTCCAATGGAATTGAAAACGGCCCATAGTAGACAATTCCGGTACTGCGGTGATATATGTAGATATTCGGCTGGCCGGCAATTGTCCCATGAACTGAACAGTATTCTAGGGATGAACTCCTCGACAGGTAAAGCATTGATTAACAACCTTCTGAGTAAGTTGTCGGCCACTTAAAGGCCCGAACTGTTGACGAGTAGCTGCCAGAAGAGCTTATGGGCTTGCGTGTAGAAATTTGATATGTAAATGTTTGATTAATAGCAATGAAATGGATGAGTGAATGGGAGAAGAGTAGAATGTTTAATTGAGTAGGAAAGAGACCAACGGTTTTAGATGTGAACGATGATTCACTTGTTTGCCTCAGCTGAGGTGCTAATATTCTTCTATAAACGATTCTCGTTGAATCATTTTCATGATGGTAGATACACCAAGATCTCTTTTTTCAAGGATAATTTAGGCATGAAGCGCCTATTCTCCTTTGGTGCCCTTGCATTCTCCGCAATTTGTAGCATAAAACTTATCACGTTGCATAATGATTGATAATTGTGTTTGCATTTAATTTTATTGTACATGTTGGTAAATTCCGAAGGATTGTAATCCGTAACCACTTTTACGCTAAACTGTGGAGTGAACTTTCATTATGAAATATGAATTCTGGACCATTAAACCAGAGAGAAGAACTGGCTAAAGTTGATGGTTGCATTCCTCTCGTTATTAAGACCGCCGGGTTTTCGTTTGATGTAATATACAATAGTACCAATCGGTTGTTTTATCGGATAGCTAAATATTAGAAACACGAATTGCCACAAATATTTTTAAATGAGAAGCAATCCAATGAAGCACTATCGGGGAGTCGGTCCAATAAAATAATTTAGGGTTGTGAATTTTCATAGCTGCAATAACGCGCATCATTAAGTTGACCAGTAATTCAGCGGCACACAGCTCAAGTCGTGGAAGTGATATCTTCTTGGTTGGAACGATCCGAGATTTTGAGCATAATAGATTTCCTGATAATTCTTCACCCTGATTTTTGCAGCGGACGTATATTGATCCACCGTATGTTAATTCGCTAGCATCTGAGGTTCTCTTCGGTATTGTCTATGTAGCGATTAGTTTCAGCCAATGTATTGAGATACTTGGTGGCCCTATATGAAGTATAAGAAGATGCTGCCATGCTATATGTTACCGCTGTGAGTCGAAATATACATACGTATAGGGTCTTCTGTAGTGTTACGCCACAGAATGTACTGTAAATGGATGTCTGCTTCCTTCACGCGAATTTGGCGGTTCATTTTAGTAATGTCAGCACTAATAACGTATCGATGTGTGCAAAACCGAATCAAGACAGAAAATAGATCGCTTTAAATTCCAGGCTTACCTATTCGTTGAGAAATTTGCTGTGTGATTGCTAGAGCTGGCCGTTTTTTTTAACCGTTTTCCAAGCCGTTTTCAACGGCAAAAAAACGATGAAGTGCTCAGAATCATCTGGGCACTGCAGATTCCCAATGTCCCAAAATTTCTCCAATAAACCATCTAATGCTGGTTCTTCAGCTGTTATTGCCGTATGTGAATACAACCCAGCACAGGTAAAATTAGTTATTTTTTACCAACCTGTTTATTTTGTAGATGAGGTAAGTTTGTCGCAAGTTCGATTTGGCTGATCGATAGCAGAGGGTTAAATACAGTTCAGTTCCGATGAGTAGGTCAATTTTTTGTGGTTGATTTGACAAACTTCAGATCTGCTAGACAAATGTTTTAAGGAGTTGAACTTAAAGCAGAGCTCTCCAATGTTATATTCTTTGGTGGCATGTGATGTCATTGTCGCTTTTGCGATTCAGTTGTCGGCAGTGTTTGTTTATGCTGTATTATATGAGATGAACTGGCGCGATTATTCTGATTAGAGTTCATTTCAGCGGACTCATGTATCACATTGTGTGCTACTGTACCACATTTTAAACTAACGTACCACATTGTCAACTGTACTACATTTTATACCACAATTGGACCGAATTTACCAAATGTACCACATTTAACACATAAGTTTTCCATAGAATTATATTTAAACTTACATACTTGCACATGCAAATTTAATGCTAAAATTTATGGCAAGTGGTTATTTAGATCACCTTCCGGATGTTCCGAAATAAATAAATAAGTAGCTTTACTATATGATTAACCCATCCTAAAGATATAACGTTAATTACTTAAACAATCTCGTATTAAAAGTGATATTGAATATCAAATAGTTTTAGATTTCGACAAAACTCGTTGGCTTTCGCTAATGCCGATGGTTGATGGAATCTTAAAACTTTAACAAACGTTGAAAATCTAGTTTTTTCCGTTAGAAGTATGTCCATAGTTAGTCGACATTTTTTGACGGTGATACCTCAGAATTAAGATTGAAGAATACTAAATCGGTACTCTTCTACCTAAATGCAGTCAAAATGTATTTTAACAAAATAATGACTGAAGTGAGGGCTCCAGCACTTGGTACTGATTCCGCGTTTAATAATATTATCAAATCTGTTTTGTTTTAAGCATTTGAAAAACCAGTCGAGACAATTTTTCAGGGCTGTAAAGTCTAAAAAAGATTTTCAGCGTCCCCGGCTCCGACTACAACACCAAAATAATTACAAGGTTGGCTATTCCTTATCTAGAACAAAATAAGAAACTTAAAACTCCGAGAATATAAATACAAATAAATTAATAAAGGAAACTATGCACTATACAAAGCACAAATTAAGAAACATTATACTAAAGATACATGTTAAACCCAAAAGTGATTGACTGAGATATGACTGAAAGTGATCTGACTGAAACTTTGGGTTGGTGGTTACATGGGATTTTTTTATTTGATCTGAATTGACATTTTAAATGTCACTTTGTTCTAAAATTATATTTAAATTATTAGAAAATTATTTAAAATAATTTAAAAATCACTTCGAAAATGTATAAAACCTACACTAAAAACAACCAACCAAATTTAAGTTGACCGAACTCAGACTACTTTCAGATAACTTTCAGCCAAGTCGTCGTTTACATGTTGGATTTAACTCAGACGTTTTCAGTCAGATCACTTTCGATTTAACATGTATCTTTAGTAATAGTTATCAAAGTGCAGCGCAAGTTAAAATTAAAACATTTATAGTATACAATTTCTATTAAATTCGATTTTTCCTTAAGAGTTCTAAATATTTATGACCTGGAAATCGCTTCGTCAACTTTGCAGACAAAGATCAAAGGAATTGCATTGTTCGAATCGCTCCTGCTGAAAGATGTGTACCAGAAATGTTTCAATTTGTTACAAAAGCCTAAAAATGCCTATAAAATTGAATATTTTTCATTTATTGAATTTGTTTTGTGATTTTATTTCAGGATTTTAACTGTAAGGTAGTACTCAGATCGATTTCGCGCGAAATCTTCATACGATTTTACCAAAGTGAAATCAGAAACGAAAAATTTCGTTTCTGTTTCGTTTGAGTAGTACCTTTGAGTATATAATTTATTTGATATACTCAAATATAGTACTCAGTTCCACAGCGAAAAAACAAGGTTATTTCAATGCATCAGAGATGGCGCGCTTAAAGTCTCCAAATATTTTCAAGCGGAATTAATGCAGCAATCCATTATTTTCACGTGAAATTTTGTCATTTCTGTTTTTATATCGAGAGTTTATTTTATGAAGCTGTCATCAAGTCAGTAATCACTTAAAAAAAACTCGAGAACACAAAAAATACTTGAACAGCTTCATAGAATAAACTAAAATTATGTCAAAAAAAAAAAAATCTCCAAAAAAAATGTAATTTCTATTTCGCACGAAAATAAATAGATTTTTGGAGACCGCGTTAAAATTTCGTTTTGTTTTGATCTGATTACTAAGTAGCCTTTAAATTGGAAAGTTTGAAATTTGAATTTTTTTTACGAGCAAATGAAGTGTGACCCCGCTATTCATGTTCAAATTATAATTCAAGGACATGTCAAACTGTAAAAATGCATTATCTATTTCACAATTTAGGGGATAGGAAAATAGGAATAGTACAAAAGCGAAGCCGGAGCCCGCCGGTTCCTCAGAGTTCCGCCTATAACAGTCCTGCAATTTTCTATCAATGTTATTTTTAAATAGGGGTTTCAAAACACTTACTAGAATATTCGTTGTGCTTTCCTATACAACGCAAATACAAATTATTATATTTTTTTTTTTTGTATTTGAATTTAAGAATTTATAATTTTATAAAAAAAATAAAAATAGTTTCATAAATTTTCTGCACGTGTAGATATGTAAGTGACCATAGCCTTTACAATAGTTGCTGCTTGCACTCGCCCGCGACTAGCCGTTCGGAAAGCGATTAATATAAGAACTTAATTAGCATGGTTATGTCACCGCACACACTTATAAAGGTGGTATACTTTAAATAGGTTAAAGATATAGGTTAAAACCGCATGGAATGATATAATGCTGGAAACACATCAGCAGAATTTCTGCTAGCAGCACTGCCGGCAGAAATTTGGTTGAATTACATGAGCGTCTTTTTTGGCAAGCAGAATTTTAATTTGTCGTATTTATTTGATACATATTTAATTTTAATGTACAATTTTTTTAAATGAATGATGCATTATTTTGTCACAAATTAATTTATTTGTATCTTCCATTCTGGCACTTGTCACACAAAACTTATTTTCTGTCAACAAATTAAAAAAAATTCTTGAAAAAAATAAAAAGTATACAAATTGTACTAGATTTGTTATCTTTTACGTAATGTAGCCTACTGATTCGCAGCAAAATTAGAAATAGAGACATGAAGCAGAATTCTACATGACAAGCAGAATACATGTATTTCAATTCATTTAAACTTGTGTATTCTAATTTTGCTGCTTACAGAATTCTGCTCATGTGTTTTGTATATAATATGGGATACCATCATCAAAAAATACCAAAAAATACAAAGTGTCCCATCGAAAAGGAAGAGCCCATTCAATTTTTGTTAACTATAATGAAAACAAAAGGGATCTACATAATTGCCTATCACCCTTGCGCAGAAAGGACGAATGCTAAGCAGCTTTGGGGAGTTCCTATTTTAGTATAAGAATAATCATTAAAAAACGTAAATTGTTCAAAAATGCTTCAATCTCTATTACGGGCGACAGCCCCCATCATCTAAGATTCTAAGGTATAAAACGAATTAAAATAATATTTCAAAAATTTGTTATATTTTAAAAACTCGATTTTTTGGGATTTTTCGTTTTTTCGGGATTATTTTATTCTGCAAAACGATGCCAACCCAAAAAAAAAACTGGATTTTTGGGTTTATTTTATTTTGGATAACGATACCAACTAGCATAATATATGGGAGAGAGACAAAATCCCGAGAATCAAAATCCCTAGCGTACAAAATCCCGAGGGTTTGAAAAAATCACGGGAGTACAAAATCCCGAGTATAAATAATCTCGAGGGCACAAAATCCCAAGGGTACGAAATCCCGAGGATACGAAATCGCGAGGATACTAAATCCCAAAGATACAAAATCCGTAGGGTCTAGGGTACAAAATCTCGAAATCCTATGCAAATTCGAAAATCTGGTTGTTTCACAATTGGTGCAATTTTTGGGATTACTACATTTGCCTGAAAAAAAAATCCGGAAATTTTAAAATCCCGAATAGTTGAAAAGTAAAAATCCAGAAAAATAAAATCCCGAAAAAAAATTTAGAAATACCGGAAAAGCAATCCAGAAAAAATATTTTGCTTAAAATCAATTAAAAAAAATCAATTTTATTGGCATTTTTAGACTTATGTCCTCACTTGAAACATTTGTGGTACATCTATCAGTAGAAGCAATACGAGCGATACAATTCCTTTGATCTGTGTCTGCAAGGTTGACGAAGCATTTACGAAGCATTAAATCCATAAGTCGCTCTAATACATCCGTCGATACCATATAACCCAACGAATTAAGATAACCACAAAATAACTTGACAAATTTGTGGTAGAACTATCAGTAGAAGCGATATGAGCGATATGATTACTTTGATCAGTGTCTGAAAGGTTGACGAAGCAATTTCCATTATCATAAATATTAAGAACTTTACGTAAAACCTCAAATTTGATAGACATTTTATAAATTTTAATTATAATTTGGTCCGCACTTTGATAATTATGTTTCCCTGGATTTTAGTTTTCTGGATTTTTATTTTTCTGAATTTGTTTGTTTCTGAATTTTTTTTTCCTGGATTTTTTTTCGGGATTTTCAATTTCGGTATTATTTTTTTCTAGATAAGGTAACCAACCCGCAATTTTTCCTTGATTTAAAGGGAAACGGGATCGTATGTCACATTTCATAATCCCGCTTTATCAAAATTTCGCCCAAATAACTTCCGCTTGTTAAAATCCCATTTTTCATAATCCTGCTTTTCACAATCCTGTTTTTATTTTTATTTTACTTTAAATTATAACTCTCTTCCACCAGAAGGGGTGGCCCGAATTAAACAAATATGTCTTTAATTTAAAAACCATGATTTTGAAAACTTTGATTTTAGAAACCGGGATTTTGAATCCGGGATTTTGAAGGCGGCATGTTGAAAAGCGGACAACTTACTCTCCCCGACACACGTAAAATCGGGGTAGGCTGCCTTATCTAGAAAAAAATAAAACAGAAACTGAAAATCCCGAAAAAAGTCCAGAAAATTAAAATCCAGAAACGCAGTTATCAAAGTGCGGACCAAATTAAAATTAAAATTTATAAAATGTCTATCAAATTTGAGGTTTTACGTAAAGTTCTTAATATTTATGATAATGGAAATTGCTTCGTCAACCTTTCAGACACTGATCAAAGTAATCATATCGCTCATATCGCTTCTACTGATAGTTCTACCACAAATTTGTCAAGTTATTTTGTGGTTATCTTAATTCGTTGGGTTAGTATGGCTAAAGGAATTGTATCGCTCGTATTCGCATCTACTGATCGATGTACGGTACCACAAATGTTTAAGTGATGTCAAAAGTCTAAAATGCCTATAAAATTGAATTTTTTTCATTTATTTTAATCAAAATATTTTTTCTGGATTGCTTTTCCGATAATTTCTAATTTTTTTTCGGGATTTTATTTTTCTGGATTTTTACTTTTCAACTATTCTGGATTTTAAAATTTCTTAGTTTTTTTTTCAGGCAAATGTAGTGATCCCAAATCCTGGTTCTTCAAAAATAAAAATCCCGGTTTTCAGAAAATCTCGGTTTTGATTTTTATTTTACTTTAAATTAAAATTCTCCTTTACCAGAAGGGGCGGCCTGAATTAAAAAAATATGTCTTTAAAAACCAAGATTTTGAAAACCAGGATTTTAGAAACCGGGATTTTGAAGGCTTGATTTTGAAAAGCGAGCAAAATTACTCTCCCCGACACAGGAAAAATCGAACATTGAAAATAGTGATGGTTATAAAATATATCGGGGTTGCGGGATTTTTTCCCCCTTTGAGAGTTTTTGTACCGTTGAAATTTTTTACCTTCGGGATTATGTATCCTCGGGAGTTTGTACCCTCGGAATTTTGTACCTTTGGAATTTTGATTTGTGGGATTATGTCCCTCGGGAATATGTCACTAACGTAGTCTGTTATTAGATTCACCATTTTTAATGCTGTGTTTCTTATTTCCGATCTAAACGGTCTGATCGATCCGAGTACTAAAAACCTGTTTCTTTGGTGGTGTAAGATCGGCGGTGTGATGCCTTTGTTTATTAATAAATATTAGTGAATTATTTAAAAGGAATTTTAATAGTTTTATTTTTTCGTTTATTTATAAAGAGTTGCAAATTATTTGACTTTTATTTGAACCCGATGATTCGGCTATAGCTCATTTCGAGGTGTTGAGTTTTCTTCTTCCAAATTATCACTTTCTTTCTCAATATATTGTCAATAAAATTAATGTTCACATTATGCAGATTGCAACACGACATAATAATTATGACTATAAAGTCCATTCTTTAAATCTCGATCAACTTTAAACACATAAACCGAGACTTCATAATTACGAATGCATTCTCAATGCATACTCTACTTTTCACTAAATATCGATTATTACTTTTTTGGCTATAGGTTAAATACCTAGTATTTTTAAAAGGTGTTAGCAAAAATTCCATCAACGGATGTGCGCTGTCACAATTGTCAAACGCTAGTCAAATTGTACAGATTCCTGCAAATAGGTGACCTGTTCCACACAGATGCATCCAGCGATATAAATACATGGATAGGGGATAGAACAAATTTTATGGAGCAACTGAAAAAGTATTAAGTGTGTGATAGAGAAAGAAAAAACCTTCGTCCTTGTCTTTAAATTCGAATTTTCGAATACCAAATTCAAATTTATGTGTAGGAGGCGGTAAAGCAAAGTAGCTGTCGCCTAGAGACGGAAAAAATAAACGTTGCAAATTCAAAACATGCCAGATACAATAATATAAAAGTGGTAGTAACCATGGTAACAAATTTAAAACACATCTTAAAAATAAAAAACGAGAATTCACTTGAATGTTTGTTTATGCTAGATTTTTGACATTTTACTCGAATTTTTGTTGTTGTTGTTTATTTTTCAGGGATGTATTTGAAATTTAAAGGAATAAATGGTTATTAATTCTTTAATTAGTGTACGAAAACTGGTAGCGTAATGTTTAACTATTCAAATTTGATATAATTAATTAATTATTTGTAATATAATTAAACATTATACAATATTTATTCCACTCAATTTAAAAAAAAAAATCTGTTTCGAAAAATTTCGAATTGAAATTTATTCAAGTACGGCACTTATTCGGAAATACTTTTTTTGATAAAGAGGAGTATATAAAAGAGTAGTAAGACTATACAATAAAATTTGCTCCATTTTTAGTGACGTAAATCAATGTGATTTTTGATCAATCCCCTATCCATGTATTTATATCGCTGGATGCATCATGTGCTAACCCTACTTCGCCTACGTAGCAGTTTATAAACTGTTTGTGGTCATTAAAAATACCTTGCAACACAACAGAATGAATTTGCTTAGGTGCCAATATTTTAAAGTACCATGCATTTATTGTTAATCTGCACAATTATTAATTATGTATCTGCCCGCTTTTCTTACTCTGACGGTTGATAATTTTTTTGATCTGCCCAATCTGAAACCTGTTTCTTATTTCAGATCGATCTGATTTGAGATTTCAAAATCTGCTCGATCTACGGATTTAAATAAGAAACACAGCATATGTGTTATATTTATTTATTTGTTTTTTTTTAAATTTTATTTATTGCGAATACATTCCGCACTGTATTGTATATTTGTATTTGATGTCTCTGGAATAAAAACGCACAAAGGTTTAATGACAAAGGAAATAATCATAAGTAAAATGATAAAAATAAAATTATTTTTATTTTAAATTTTCTATTTTCACATTTATTTTATTTTTGTTAAATTGAAAAGACTTTCTTATTTGTGACAATTTTTTATTTTTATTTTTGGGAAACTAGTTTCGGATGTTCATCCTTCCTCAGTTCCTTATTTTCCAACTAATTCTAATTCAATTAAAATTTGATTTATGGTCATCTTTTTATATTTTGCATACATTATAAAGCAACAGCGCAATAACAGAAGAAATATGGAAATCCACCATCTTCTCAGCAATCATAAGTATGTAATTTCCTTTCTATATCGGAAAGGTTGATCAGCAGTTTGGGAGATTAGTATACAATCGATGGATGTGTGAACGAGACACCCAACCTGTCAGTAAATTTCTTACCGAAAAGCGGCTATGTTACTGTGATGACAAATCAAGTAAACACATTATTGCAACTCTCCAATGCAATTGTCTTGACTAGAACTGGTTTGAATCCCCGCTAAACCAGTTTATACAGACCATGTTTCACGGATTTTTTTTTAAATTCTGATACATATTAAAATTAAAAAAATTCTTAACTTTAATTCCAACCATTACATATAGGTATACGCTTGGATAAATTTGCTGATGTGAATCACACAATAGTTTTGTAATAATAACCTAAAAAGAAACAAAACCAACGGAGAATACTTCATTTTCATTTCGAGATTTAGATTAACGCCTCTGCATATTTAACCGACCACTATTTCTGAATGTTTATATTCCGACATTTTCAGTTCTCCATATTACTTCCTACAACGAATCAGAATTTTTTAATATGTTGCTCTTTAGCTTAAACGCTACCCATAGCCTTCATCCACATAAGCAGATTCTATAGCTCGGCAATGTGTTCAGTGGCATTATATTCAAATAGTTCCAGCTTATTTCACTTCCTTCTTTCTGCTCTAACTTCTCATTTTAACTTATCACTATCATGATTCATGCTCCCTTGTTGTATTTATATCCTAGACTACCTGGGCTTTGTCGCCCCATAAACTGAACTTCAATAAATTTAGTTAAATAATTTGAAATTAAATTTAAAGTTAGTTTAGATAAATAATAAATTTAATAATTCAAATAATTTTAAAACAAAACTTCAGTGTTTTTCGAAATAACACTTCTAATTTGACATTTCGTTTGAAGTACCAGCTGATAGTTTACAAATGTTGAACTAAAAATCTAAAATCTGCAAATGTTCGGAGCCAACTACGTTGGTTCTTACATTTAACAATTGTATAGGTTTCGGAACATGCAGCTAAGCCAACTTGCTTTTTGCTTAAAATTTTGTTCTTAAACTCGAAGATCATTCAAAATTGAAACAAATATTTTTTTTTATTATTGTTTTACAAATTTTAAATGAAACACATTGCTAAACATTTTGTCGACGGATATACACGTAAAGGTAAACATATATTTATGTTCAAACCAACAATTGTATTCTTTGATCTTTAAAATGAAATTCAACAAGCTGGTAATGATAACAATCTACATTTTTTTGGTAGGTCAATCCGTTTAATAATAGAGTGCAGTTTTAAAAAATTTATAAAACGATCAACACTGATGAATTTGCGGATTAAGGATCATGCATGATCATGGTTTACCGAACGATCATTGAAGTTGTCCAAATAATAATGATGATTCCCTTTGTACGAAAAAACATTTTTTTGACTTTTGATCGTTTGTTTATTAAATAAAAAAAAATCTAATTTAGAAAAATACAAATATTATGCTCGTGTACACACACACAAATGAAAGGAAAATGATTTCTTTCCTCTGCTGATTTTCTTATGTGCGTGCTATATATAATGTGAATTAGAAATATAAATTAAAACCCCATGTTGTAAATTAATTATCGTCGTCCGTCATTATGGATGTAGATTCTTCATGCTGCGAGTGTTTATTTATGGTTGATTTACTAAATAAACATAATCACGATCATTAACATACAGTGATCGCACTAAGGTGGTATAATCATCACAGTTTCGATATTTGGAATGGCATCTGTATGCATACCATATATAAGACGATTGAATTTCCGGTACTTTGTTATTGCAGAAAACCGCAGTCGATTAAAATTTATTACTTTTATCCGCAAAATTCGATTGTCGACCGACCCCCCACCCATTGGTAAAATGTGTTTACACGGAAAACCATACAATTTTATTTCTGTTCGCACGTACCAATACACAACACATATGTACGTATAATATATAGATTAAGTCCGATCGTTAAAAAATATAATTCAATAGGAATAAATTTTATTAAGTTATAATATGCGTTAGTGTATCCGGGACCATTAGACGAGCGATAAAATTGTGGAAATATTTTTACGAATTTTCGTTTTTTTTTTTTGTGATAAATTTAAGAAATTTTCTGTGTGATAAAAATGTTAAATTTAACGTGAATACTTATTATTGAATTGTGATATTTGGTGGACAGTTGATAGCAAAATGTACAGTATTTAAATTCGCGTGTATAGATTATAAGCTATAGGATAAGTGAAACTTTTATTGTGTGTGTTAGTGGATAAGTTTCGCATAATATGTATACCGTGCAGCATTTACCCGGTCCATATGAACAGCCCGAGTATGATAGTCGGATAACGGTACATAAGAATTAATTTATATACCATGTCAATTAAATTAATATTAAATCTAATAATTTGTTTGTATTGAGAATTTAAGTGTGTGTATCCAATATCAATCAAATATTTTGAAAAAAAAAATATTTTACATTTTATTTCTTCGGAAAAATAAACAAGATGTGTGATGACGGTCAATATAAATTTTAATAATAATTGGAAAATGCTATTTTCAGATTATTTTGTGTTTATCGTGAAATATTTTGTTGAATAGCTTGATATAATATTGGCACCGACGGTGTGACAAGTTGCTTTTTGAGTACAGGAGCACTTCTGCATATGATTTGTTATTTCCAGATATTTTTTTGGCCTTCGGTCTTTCTTTTAGATTTTAAAATTATCAGAATCTTTAATTTGTTTCAATTAAAATTGTTCAACTCGCAAATATTTTGAAATTATAACGCGAATTTGGAATTCTGAAAACTTTAAAATACGCAATTCAGGCTAAGGAAATTTGGATGTGGTCCGTGTTAGCTATAGCTATTATTGTATTGAACATCGTTAAAGTGACGAGTGATGACGAACATGAAATAGATAAGGTTGAGGGAAATGTTCAATATTAAAAAGAGTTATTTTAGAAAAAAAAATTATGAATAAAGATTTTAATAAAATTATGAATAAAGAATTAGAGTCTGCTTTAACCCTAAACAGCATGTGTTGAGTCTTACAAACTCATTTTAATTTTATTAGCCAAAAATTAAATAATTGTTTACGAAAATTAAGCTTTTTACCTACTAACTATTTTTTACCTGTACCGAATATAGTCCTAACCAGCCCATCTGTCTCTTAGACTCAATAGGTGATGAAGGAAATTAACTTGTTATGAGAAAAGTTCAGGATTTTAGACCTTTCGACCTCCGTTCATAACTCTTCTTTTTATCTCTTTCTTTACGTGTTCTACAAAGTTCTAAAATAACTACCAAGTTTTAGGCAACTTAACCTCAAGCAAAACTTGTATGTAGTTGCTGTTTAAATGCAGAAAAAGTTATTTTAATTGAGCATGCAATGATGCGTACATCACGCCAGAAATCCTATTTTAGAAAACCCAGTTTTCTATATATAATTCGCACCATTGGGATTGTGCAATTTTGTGCCTGTGATTAGCAGGTGTGGTGACAAAAGTGCCAATTCAAAGTGCCAATCATAAAAGTGCCAGAATTATTACATCCCAAAGTTATTAAATGCCAATGTTTGATGGGGGATCGATATAAAATATTGCAGTGTCATTAATAGATTCTATATAATCCGCTCCTACGTGCGGCATGCAGTGCGACATGTTTGCTTATCCTGGCTCCTAAGTTAAATTAGGGAATCTCCATTTTCCAGAATATTTTAAAACTAATTTAATTTTTTTAATTTTTAATTTATTTATTTATAAATTTGTTGCCAGTTAATTATTTTTGGCATTTAATAACTTTGGCATTTAATAATTTTGGAATTTAAGGCTTTTGGCACTTGTGGTCTTTGGCCCTTTCAGTTTGGCACATTTGTTCTGGCATTTTCGAATTGGCACTTTTGTACTCGAATCGATTAGCAAATTTGTGCATAGCGTACTTTAGGAAACAGGGTGGGATTTCTCACGTGATTATCACACCAGAAATCCCATATATACCGTTTACCAAATAAAACATATTTTTCAGTTAACAATGATTGTGCAAAATTGTGCGTTACTAAACTTACCTTAAAAAAAGTTTATATTGGCCAGAATCGGCCATAAAACATCCACAATTTATCAAAATCGCGGTTTTCCAAAGAGGTTGTATTGGTGATTTCCAGAAATCCCACCTTTTATTACAATTTTAATTAAAACATAGTGTTGTCAAACCGAGTGCCGAGCGAGTTCATTTGCCTATTCATTCCCCGCAATACTGAATTGCCCTGGCACCCATGTTTGGTGAATGCTGAACTGATCTGCCATCTTCGACGTAAGAAAATAAGCTCATAGCGTTTTAATAGCGGCCTGACTGTCCGTAAAAATGCGAATATCCCTTTCAGATACTACATTATACCTCAACCATTCCACGGCCTCCATTATCGCAATTAATTAAGCCTGAAAAACGCTGTAATAGTTGGGGAGACGAAATGCGAGGTTCACATTTAGTTTCTCACAGAAAACACAACAACCAACCCTACCATCCATTTTTGAACCATCCTTGAAGAAGTTTAAAACTTCAGGGTTCGACATTTCTACACTCAGCCAGTCCTTTCTGGAGGGAATATCCCCTAGTAATTACTAAGTGCAAGTTAGTATTAAGAATTAACATAGGTTAAGTCTTAATGAAAAGTTTGTATTGATTTGTAAGATTTGACTCCATCTTGTGAGTCCTATATAGGAATGATTCAAGAATTAGGCAGGTAAAAACAAAATAGTTTTTAAGAAGCATTTTTAGTGGTATAACTTTTCGTTATTCGCCATAGGATCCATAGTAAAAATTATAATATTTAGCTTCAAGTTTTCAATGAAAAAAGCAAAAATAATATAAAATGTTCTTACAAAAGTTTTCTATATATCTCTTCTATATAACCTCTTTGAAAAACTGCGATTTTGATAAATTGTGGCTGTTCTATGGCCGATTCTGGCCAATATAAACTTTTTTTAAGGTAAGTTTAGTAACGCACAATTTTGCACAATCATGGTTAACTGAAAAATATGTTTTATTTGGTAAACGGTATATATGGGATTTCTGGTGTGATAATCACGTGAGAAATCCCACCCTGTTTCCTAAAGTACGCTATGCACAAATTTTCTAATCACAGGCACAAAATTGCATGATCCCAATGGTGCGAATTATATATAGAAAACTTCGGTTTTCTAAAATGGGATTTCTGGCGTGATGTACGCTGCAATGATGATGTTGTTTGGGTCACCTCGACCAAAATCTTTAGGTACAATGCATACTTGAAATGTTTATTGGGTGTCTTACCCTCGTTAATTTAAACTTCCTTATTATAATTTTTAAAATATCGTTTGTCCCCAATAACTACTAAATTAAGAGAATATCTTTCCGAGAGATAGTACGCATTATGGAGCCCAACTTTACGTATATAAATTTACCGTATAACGAAGCACACAATTCCGATTCTGGAGTTGATCTGCCTTTCAGAGGAGCCACTCTCGTTTTGGCATAAAGGACATTTCAACTGATCGAATATAAATGAAGGCTCCGTAACCCTTATCCGACGTATCTTCGAAACTGATATTTCTTCATCACCCGCAAGTTGGAAGACAGTACGAATTTCAAGAAACAAGGCACTTTCTGTTCCGTAAGTTACCGTTGACAATTTGTAGCATTTGAACTCTACCAAATACGTTGCATGTCCTTTTGATCAGTATTCATTAAGATCTGGTGGTACATTTTAGTTATGTCTCCAGTATCAGTAATTTAATGTTTTCGAAATCTGATAATAAAAAGATCTCGCTGATTCGTTGGCTTTACCAGTAAACAATCGTTTAATTAGATTCATAAAGATTTCATAAAGACCGATATATTCGGACATGAATTGAGAGTATTTTAGCATTGATTGATGAGTCTCTTAATTGAACGATGTTCGATTTTATTGGAAGAGCAACACTATACCTTCCTAACTCGGTACGACCAACATGCTTGGAATAATGACCTTCGCATTGTTTTTCTTCGATTGACAAGTTTTGAGGATTATTATCGATTTTCCCAATTTCCCAACATTTTTGCAATTGTGAAGTGACGCTCAGAGTTTTTGATGATGAATCGAAGAGTTTAGGATTATCATGAATTTCACCTATAACAATATAACCGAAACGGGTATTATTAAATGGAGTTTCTCTTAAAACATTTATCTTCTTATTCAAGAAGACATTTGCAAAGACTTCTGCTCTCAACAGCAGATTAACGGTTTTAGGTTCGAAGAACTATGGATCAGCTAATTCGATGTTTTGAGAGTAATATTTTGTTTCTTAAGGTACTCAATTGAAATATTGAAATTCGATGTTCTTGATTCGACGAAAATATTTACATTTTTCGTCAGCATTGAAACCGTTCCATTGATTCCGAACACATCAACAACGTTGGTTATAGTTGTTTTAAGGTTTAACTATTGGACCGTTTTGTTTGTAATGAAGTTGGATTGAGCCCCGCACTGTTCAATAGAATTGCGAATCCATATACTACGGCTTTGGCCAACATAATTTGAAATTTCTCATTCATTTTCTCAGCTTTTGCTCAACGAAAGATTATGGTTTTGATCTGAGTCATTTTGCGCTAATCCAAATGGCAATATATGTTTATGACATAAAATTTGCTTAGCATAGATGATTTAAACGGAGGGTCGTCCGAAGAATGAACATGTAACTTCTTGACAACTTAGTGTTCAATGGCTCTTAATCAAACAGTTTGGGCACTTGTGAATTTTATGATCTTTAAATCTATCACAAGAATCCAATGTATGGCTGCCGTTGCAATAAAGGCAATTACGATGTTGAGCTATTATTTCTCTAGTTGGCTTATTTGATCGATCATTTTGAGAAGCCCGAATTGCGTCGAGAATTCTTCACCGTAATTGTAGAATTTCGAGTTTCGACTAACTCATTAAACGAAAGAATTTTATTAACGGGAGAATTTTACTACTTCAATTCGAGAAAGTTTATCAAAACGATCACTCAAATGATGAATAAGAAAAAGATCGCAATGTTGGCGGATATTGCTAGAGATTTAAGCGCATTATAGGTTTTTTTTCGCAATTTTCGATGGGTTTCTTTATTTCATAGAGACTCTTCATGTGAGTCTTTTGAATTATTATTTCATTATTAAAATGATCAGTCAAGATTTTCCATTCTCCCCGACATAACTCTCATTCGAAAGTGGAAGTGATTGAATTAACTTGTGCTTTTATCACAAGGTAATGGAATTTAGCGATGTTCAAATTTCCATCAATTTTAGGAAGTTGTATTTCGGGGATATAATATCATAAAATTTTAAATTTTTTTTCGATTTTTCGAATTATATTTTTGGATTTATCTAGATATCTAAATAGTTAGATAGTTAAATAGCGTTGAGTGGCTTATGACAGCAAAATTATAACCATTATATTACTCAATATTTTCGAGATTATTCGAGGTTTTGCGAAATCTGCTTGATACTTTTCAGATTAGGTAATCGAGATTCTTAGTGGTTTCTTGTATTTTTCAAGATTATGATAGATTCCAAATTTATTCGAGTTTCCTGGAAATATTCGAAATTTTTTGTGAATATCTGATCTAGAGTATTCTAGAAATGTAAGATTATTCGACCATTTCGAGATTATTCGATCATTTCGATATTTTTCGGGTTTCTCGATATTCCTCGAAATTTACAAGAATTTGCACTGCGTCTTGTTACAGAATTAGTGATTTTTTCCGAAATTTTCATAGCATTGAGCTACTATACACCTACTGATAAACTTGGAGGATGTTGAGTAGACATAGATGACATTTTTTGGGAATATTTCAAATTTTCCAATATTGTTGAAGACTTGTTATATTTGGGAGATTTTGAGATTAGACGTTCGGTAAATTTTCGAAATTATTGCCGATTTTCCAAATTATTCGAGAGATTTTGTTCTTACTGAAAATTATTCAAAGTTCCCAAAAGAAAATAATTCAGGGCAGAAAAGTTGTTATTGGAACAAAAATTTTGAAAACAAATTGATGTTGACCATTTCCGGTCGATTAGATCAATAGACTCAAAAAATCTTATTTTGTATCTATGTTCCCTAAACATTGCTACCACATAGATTTCCCAAATGCAATTTTAGAAAAAGAAGTACATTTTTGTAATAAAGTGGTACGAGGAGTATGTACTATATATTTATATAGTGACCTGGTTTTCTTCGGACATGATCTGGTTTTTCAAACTTCTGCGGGAACCGCATCCCAAAATAATCAGTCCAAAAAAATCTGCAGGACGTAATTTAATTTATTTAAGATTGGGAACTTTTTCTAAGACTTTTTCGATATAAAAGTTCACAACTTCCACATAAAAGTTCACTAAAATACATCGACAAATGTGTATTTGCTGAAGGCGAAGGAACTTATCTGGTTTGGCTGTTTCTTGCCGTTGGGCCATGTTTTATTTTACAAATTTTGGTCCCAGCCCAACCTTATCTTTTATAATTAAAACTATTTATAGAATTTACAAAACATTTCAGATACAAATATCACGAAATCCATCAACAATTGTAATTGTTCCATTTGAAACTGGATATATAAAACTAAATTTGGCGAATATAATTATTTACTTAAGGTGCCAACCAATATATCATTGGCAGTGTTCCGAATTTCAGATAAAAAATTGTATTAAAATTCATCCGCAAACGTGCTACGTAGTTCGGTCGATTATGTAAAAAAAAAAAATTGATGTGTGGCCAACCCACTCATGTTTTCTATAAATTGTGTATTTCTGAAATATTTGCAAAATAAATGGGAGCTTGGACTTCATAATTTATGAAAAAAGCTTAAACATGAAATTAGAGTTTGATTGGTTAAACATCTGGGCTAGAAACTGACAGACATATAGGCCAACAGACACTACTTCGAAACCCAATTTTTTGGATTCAAGGACCCCAAAAATCTCAAAGTCGAAAATTAACATTACAATTTTTTTATTTTGTTTTGGGGGATTCGAAATATGTATTTGAAAAATAAATTTTGTCGCCCAAGAGAGTGGTCACTTTCGGCTGGCCGATTTTCATTAAAATTCACTGGGACTTCCCAATTTATCAAAAAAGCTTAAATCTGAAGTTTCAGTTCGACTGGTTAAGCCATCTGGGCTGTAGAGAGGATACAGACTGACAGACAGACGGACAGGCGGACAGACGAACAGACTGACAGATAGACATCATTTCGAAACCCACTTTTTCGGAGTCAGGGGACCTCGAAACAGATAAATCGTTAATAATCTCAAGGTAAAAGAAAGTAATATCACCAATGGTGTACCGCAATATTTCTTGAATTTGGCCCCTATTTTATTTAAGAAATCCGACCCCAAATGGTATGACACAAGAAATTTTCAGAGTTTGAATAATTCGGTTTAACATAAGGAACTACTGATAAAATACTCAATATAAAATTTCACTAACAACCTTCATTGAGAAACGTATTCCATTTGGTGCTCGGGAAATGTAGTAAAGCCTGGATTAGTTATATATACATAAGTAAAAAAAAAAACAATTTCCCTTTGGCAAATCTAATTTTTCGAGTTACGGTTTGTACGAACAAAGTATTAGTAGTAGTGCCCCGTAATATTTATTGAACTGGCTATGGTTTATTTAAGTAACCCCTGTGTTATGCTGTACCCAGGTGCCCAGGTATTAAGCTTAATAAAATCATATTTTATTTGAAGTATTTACATAGATTTAAAATAATTCAAAAATAACAGTTATTTGTATTTTGCAAAAATAAATTTGTTTACAGAAATTACAAAAATAAAATAAAAATCCAAAACAATATTGCAGAATCCAATCGATAAATTAGATGAATTTACTCTAGATTTTATAACTAATGGGGTTCACATTATATACAAACATTTCAATATAATGGTGAATCCATGCTGGCGTATACAGCAGGGCAGTCATTGATTATTTAAAATTTTGTAAACTTGATTTATGAAAATTCGATTTTCAAACTTTAAATATTAACCAGATGTTTGTTATTTAATGAAGAATTTTTTCGCAAATAAATTATAGCTTCTCTGTAGAATTTGAGATGAAGTATAAGAGCTATGTATATTAGCCATATGTATTAAGGACAGAAAAAGAAAGGATCCAAAACATTTTTGGAAATTTTTTAAGGAAAAACGTGAAATTAATGATTACTCAGCGTGTATGACATTCAAGGAACAAAAATCTACCCGCCCACAGATGGCACGTTAAAATCATCCCAATGATCAATCACGGTGATACTCTCTTATACTCTGTGACCATCACATGTCATCATAATTCGAAAAAAAGAACGAAGAAAATGCGATCATTGTAATTTACTCCCATCCCAGTGTTGTACTTTGCGTGAGCAATCGAGAAATTTTGTTTGGGATGGCACGTTAAAAACATGAAACAGAAGTATAAAGCAAAACAAACGAAATGTTCGGCTTTTTAAATGTATTTTACATGGGAGTAAATTAAAATGATCGCATTTTGTTCGTTTTTTGTTTTGACGAAATATGGTGTCATGTGATGATCACGGTGAGGGGTGAGGAATAATAGAGTATCACCGTGATTGATCATTGATCGCTCTTGGAGAGCTCAGTCGTACAACAGGGATCAAACATGTATGCTGAGTTTTTTTTCAATCAAAATGAAATAATGGTAAAACAACGTAACCACACTAACTCCATGGATTAAAACAGACGATAGTCATTGACCTCTAAACGTATTCGGAGATGGATGTAGTCCTGATGGTATTCCAACTTCATTTTTAAAAGATTTCACGCCGTTCAACATTAAAACTAAATTTCCAAAGAAATAAGTAAGCAGAGTAACACCAATTTTCAAAAATGGAGCACGAAATAATGATTCTTATTACAGAGGAATTACATCAATATCTTCAATACCCAAATTATTAGGAATATGGCCGAAAGTCCGAATATCGAAAAGCCGATTGTGCCCAAAGGCCGAATGTCGGAATACCGAACGCCGAAAGATCGAATGTCGAAAGACCGAATGTCGAAAGACCGAATGTCGAAAGGCCGAAAGCCCGAATATCGAAAAGCCGAATGTCGAAAAGCCGATTGTGTCGAAAAGCCGAATGTCGAAAGGCCGTTTATATCGAAATCAATTTTAATTTTTCATCTTTTTATGAATGAAAATTTACAAAATTTTTATTTTTATGAAAACCAAAACTTATATTTTTATCAACATTTTTATATGCGAATGTTTAATAGTAAATCGCCTTAAATATTAAAATGTTCTTACGTTTTTTTGTCATATAATTAAAAATTAATTAATTACAGCAAAAAAAGAAAAAGAAATTAATTTCTTTTGAGTTGGCTACCTTATCTAGAAAAAAATAATACAGAAACTGAAAATGTGTGGACCAAATTAAAATTAAAATTTATAAAATGTCTATCGAATTTGACTTTTTCCGTAAAGTTCTTAATATTTACGATAATGGATATTGCTTCGTCAACATTGCAGACACAGATCAAAGGAATCGTATCGCTCTTATGGCTTCTACTGATAATCCTACCATAAATGTTTCAAATTATTTTGTGGTTAGCTTAATTCGTTGGGTTAGTATGGCTTCGACGAATGTATTGGAGCGAATTGCGGATTTAATGCTTCGTAAATGCTTCGCATCCTTGCAGACACAGATCAATGGAATTGTATCGCTCGTATCGCTTCTACTGATAGATGTACCACAAATCTGTGTCGGCCTTTTGACCCATTCGGCTTTTCGATATTCGGCCTTTCGACACATTCAGCCATTCGACATTCGGCCTTTCGATCTATTCGGCCTTTCGGCGTTTGGCCTTTCGACATTCCGCCTTCCGGCATTCGGCCTTTCAACATAGAACGAATTATTTGAACTGGTATTATACAGCTCATGCAGATCATTAGTTCCTCGAGTTATCTCAAAGTGTCACCATGGTTTGATACCCAAAAGACAGTGGCATAGCTGGCTGGCATGGATGGCAACCGATGCGGACATCTTGGTGCCACCCCAAAAAAGGAAAACTGTTAAAATTAATAAAAATTCGATAAACGTAAAGTATGATTTTGTTTCTTTATTTGTAAGTCCTGCATCGGTGGCCAACTCACCGCCCATTCGTTTTTTACGACGAATTCGTCTTTCTATTGGAATATTGTATTCCTGCTTCATTTTTTCACAGCAAAATCTATTGGCTCTTCTACAATATGACCCCATTTTTCTTCAATATAAAGAAGAAGTGTCTGTATTTTTATAGCTAATTGATCAACACTCACTGAGTGAGTGCTTAATTGAGTCGAGCGCTTTTTTTGAAATACCCGCGCGCAAGACTACAGACAATTAGATGAAATGCTGAATTAGATGAAGTTCTGAAATATGGCCAAGTAAGATGGAACTTGGCTATTTTTTAATCGATTTTGGTAAAATTTGACATGCGCGATGCGTGATGTGTCATCCACTTTTTTATTTATTTCGTTATCGCCAACTTATACAACTGGTTATATTATTTAAACATTTACCAAAAATCTAAATAATGCTTCGACATCGAAGATAGATAAATTAAAGTCAAAAACCGAACGAACTTTATTAAAAGAAGCTGATACATGATAAACCGGTTCACATTTACCACAGATTTTATAATGGAGTATATATATATATATATATATATATATATACATATATATATATATATATATATATATATATATATATATATATATACATATATATATATGATATATATATATATATATATATATATATATATATATATATATATATATATATGTATATATATCGAGCAAACACAAAATCTCGGGACAATCGATTTTACACACTAGTAAGTCTCTAACAAAGATCCTACGAATAACGAAGGGCTCAATATTTATTAATTTGCATCTAGAGGACCATTTACCACACCATTTACGAAAAGAGTAAAGAGTATCACGTTCAAATGTCTACCCTGAGGAACTCCTGAAGAAACATCGAGAACCTTATCCAATCAGCAACAAGTTACAATCCAAGTTCTGGTCAAAGGCCTCGCAGAAATCAGTGTAATAGACCTGTGCAATATTACCATTTAATAGAGCACTTAAAATACAATTTGTAAATAAAACTTTCAAATAGCCTTAAAGAGGTGCATTCATTCTTTTGGAGACATGGATTTATAGTAGTTCATTCTCCAGTTAGCTTTCAACTTTAAAATACTTGGCATGCCCTAGGAAAATACACGTTCCAGATTGATACTTTTAAATCATCCCTTATTGCAGCAACATTTGTTTGACTACTAAAGTTTCGTGAGCACCGCTATACTTTTGAGTGTGTGAAAATATCATTCGTGTTTCGTGGTCGTCAAACAAATTTTATTTGTTCAAATTAAAACATTTTTAAAGATCAGTCTCGATCGTAATTGATCAATCAATTTTATTGCTTACGCGAAATAATACACTGTCTTGGCAAGTTTGGGCCATATAATCAAGTACATAAATGTTTATATGTGTATCACAAAACAACGAATGTTATAATTTTCATCATTTCCCCGATCGTATGCATGATCAAACTCAATCAACATCGTGGGTGCATATGTATGTATATATGAATTCCATCTATATAAACACCCACAACCTCAAATTATTTCAATATACCTACACCGAATATTTATAATTTTCAATTCAGAATAATTTTATTTTCACTTTTCAAATTGTCCAGATTCCGCGAAGTAAAACAAAAAAAAAACGCGACTATTTATCTCACCACATTGTGTAGTACACAAAGTGACACGTGTTCCGAGTCAGTGAAACAAATAACGATCATTAATTTTCTAAATATTTTTGTTTTTGTTTATCTTGTTATATATTATGATGAAGTGTGACGTACGATCGCGATCGATCGAAACTCGAGTTTACGTCAAAGTTTAAAAAAAAAAATTGTGAGCTGAGCATGAGAGCGACCAATTAAGTACACTGTTAAAAACGAAAAAAAAGAAAATTCGAAAATAAAAAAATTAAGCGCGGGTGTGATTTTCCACTTTTTTTTTTTTTTTTTAATTTTTTCGATCGAAAATACCGAACACACACTGAGAAATTATAGAGAAATTGAGTAAAATTGTTCTGTTTGGTTCTAAAAATATCTTACTACAAAAGCAAAAGTAAAATTTTGGAAAATTGTTTTATTTTTTTTTTCGGCAGTCGATCATCTCTAAAATATATTTTCAAATTTAATTTTCACTAAGTTTTTTTAATAATTATTAAGTGTACTACTAATGTGTTATCGTGTACTCTTGAGTGATCGCTAATTTGTTTTCCAAGACCAAAGAAAAGAAAAGAAAAAAATCGTTTGATCAAAGTACTCTGAAATTCACGATCGGTTACGTGAGATAAAAATAGAAATAACCAAGCAAAGATGGATATTCCTACAGATGTTTGGGGACAAATCGCTCTTGAAGCGAACCAAATGTATTTGACTGAGGGGGGCACTAAACGTAGTCCATTTGCTGATACGGTGTGATCGCTGAACAGAACACATAAGACAATGAATGCTAATTAACTTGTTTTCTCTTTTTATTTGTAGACGATCGAGAAGTTGCCAGACAAAGTGTTATTGAATATATTTTCGTATCTGTCACATCTTGAAATATGTCGTATGGCAAGAATATGTAAAAGATGGCGACAAATTGCGTACGATACACGATTATGGAAAAATGTTTCGCTACGGCCTGAGGTCTCGGGATTGCATGTCGGATCACTGGAAACTCTGTTGGCACTAATTTCGGTCCGTTTTGGACCATCGTTGCGCTACATCGAGCTGCCGATTGAGTTGATCACGCATACTGTGTTGCATGAGTTATCGGGAAAATGTCCAAATTTAACACATATGCTTTTGGATTTTTCAACAGGTGAGTGGTTTTTTGTGTTTTTAATTATTATACTGTTAACCTTTAACGAAAGGCTTGAATCCATACAATTTTTTAATTACCTTGAGGATGATTTAAATGTACCTATGCATGGAGATAGTTCTCAATGAGTTAGCGTAGTTATATAGGAACACAATTGTTCAATAAATTGTACCAAACTTGACCATAGAAATAGAAAACATTTAGTGGGAGCAATTTATTATTAAACAATCTATGACGACTTCCCTCAAGAAATGAGGAGATCTTTACGGCCCGGATTTCTCTCATCAGTCACTTGGAAAGGTGCAAACATCAGGATTCCCTCTGACTTCACTATGTGAATGGGGTTTGAAATCTCTCGATCGAAACATCGCAGCTCAATGTAATAGAAACTGGTCTTTGGCTGCCGTTTTGGCCCATTGTCATGTATAGTTGTCCTAATTCGAAGATCCGAAGATACACGTCTAAACCCGAAGCCCTCGATGGAGTAAAAGGTCCGTGTTGGTAATACTGCATGGCTCATTCTAAACGCTGACATTTTGCAATGAAAACAATGTTTAAAGGTAACTCGATGTAGCGTTTGTTTGATGATATTGGTCTAATTTTATCTTTACACGTAATAATCATCCTCTTGATCCTCTTCCATTTCGTTGCTTACCCTGATTTCTATAAATAGTGTAGCTTAAGTCGTTCGACCAAAACGTTCGTTCGCTTTCGCCACCCTTTTTATTGACGTTAAAAATTCCTCATTTTCAAAACGTGTGTTTTAACCCACTCGAGAAGGAGCATTTGAAAAGATCCCAAGAATCCTCAAACATTTCGAAAATTTGGTCAGCTTTTTGTATAAATGTATCCTTGTGGTATCAATATAAAGTAGAAGGTTGCGAATTATGAAAGGAATGCGAGACGTTTTGCAATAAATGAGGTTCATTTCACCTATAGCTGCAGGAATTTCATCCTTGAGACCACGGATCATTGATGGTTTGTTCCCAAAAACCTTGTCTTCCATGTAGTCCCGCAAGAAGAAGTCCATCGAGACAACGAGAAATTCGATTGCTATATGAGTTATGTGGCTTGTAGTACTGTTCTATAGACAGCCACATTTGGTGGTGTCAATATTTTCAAGCTTCGTCCACAAAAAATTCGTTATGATTTTAATTATCAACTTAAGCCATCAACTTATATTTTTGGCATTGCTCGGATAATTTGCCGTACTTATGTTTTCTAATGCCAGGGCAATATTCGGTCGATACCGTAATGTCCAGCAGTCTGATATAGTATATTTTGTCGACCTTTGTTTCGTACTACCAACTGGCGCCCCGCCGTGTCTACGTCAGGGACGAGTACACATTATACAATGTATCCCAGGGCTGCATAATTCGATACATCGGGATGATCAATAGTCTCGAAACTAGTTGTGTGTTTTAATATCTCTCCGTCTTCAACTTGCGAATTTCGAATATCGGCAGGACCTCTGAATGGAAAGTCTATTTAGAACGAGCTGATGGTACATGAGGTTCTATTGGAGGCATGACATTAGCCTTATCTGGAGTGTACAAAAAATCATTATTAAAATTTTGAATTAACACTATCCATCATGCTAATCGGCCTTATGAAAATTTAAGTGTCATCAGCCTCTTGAGAGAACGGTGGTCGGTGCCAATTGACACGTTTGCACCCTCGATATAGCCTCGAAATTTATTTAGAGCCCATATTACGGCCACAGCTTCGCGCTCAGTTGCATTGTAATTACGTTCAGCTGATAGAAGCAAACGACTAGCAAACTCCCTGAGTAAGATCGCTCCTAACGCATACCCTCTAGCATCCGTCCTTACTACAAATGGCTTCTCAATATCAGCTTCTTGCAAAATTGGTGCATTTGTCAGTAATATTTTCAATTTATTGAATGCTATTTTTGAATGCTATTCTTGAATTTTTGAATTTAGTTAAGTTGGGCTCAACATTCTTTTAAAATTTTCGATAAATTTCCGGTTACATGATGCTGTTTGCGGAAATGATTTTAGGTAGTTGTTTAACATAGTTAGGTTCTTTCGTTTCCGAAATGGCAGACATTTTAATCGATATAAATTCTGTAACTGTTACCTGGCTTCGGAACCATGACGACGGGTGCTGACCACGGAGGTTCTTGACTCAATATTTCACGTTTCTCTTTCGACATTATATATGGTAAAACTGATATCACTACAGTAATCAGCATAGTGCATTGTATCTCCGCTAGAGCAAAACTATATTTTCATGATCTATTAGAAGATTGTTCGCAAGCTCCCGTTCATTTTTTGTCAATGAAATCCTTTCATCTGATCTTAAAACACTCATTGACTATGAGCGGCATGCTTTTCGGGAATAAATTCTGTTCATATTTCCCATGAACCTGCAACTGCTGAATTTATTTCTTAGTGGTTCCCTATTTTTTAATAACATAGATAATTATCTGCTTTGTAATGAATTTCTAATTAATTGACTTTGTGCGGTCAGGTTGCTCTGCAAGCGGTTGCAATTTTGAGGTCAGCCGGAGTAGTGTCAAAATTGGTGACCCCGATTTTTTCGGTGCCAAAATTGGTGACCCCAATTTTTGTGGTCAGACAACTTCAAATAAACTCTATCTTAAAGATTGGCAGATCGGAACGCGAATGTATTCTCCATTCTGGAGTTTATTATTCCAAATCAGTTGGTGACTATTGAAAATTTCGCTAGCTCCTGAAGAGCTCCCAGATTTAATAACAAGATAACAGAGACCTGTGTATTCTTTATTTTATTGCAATATTCTTGTCGTAGAAATAAAGTCTAGACATGCCCATCACGTCTTTAAAACCTTGATCATTCAAAAAGTGACACCAAACGGCAAAATGCCAAAATATCTAATTCAGTACGTTGATCCAATTTTAAAGTGTTTTGATGTCAATAAGTCATGCTTTTTGTTTGACTATACATGTAATTTATTTTTGACTATGCAAGGTTATGCGTAAGCCGTACGTACTTTAGGGCTATTTTTTATCGCAAATTCTTTCGCTCTGAATTAAATTATAGTTTTTAAATACCTTAAAATAAAGAGGCTTCATTAGAATGAGGATTCGGCTTTTTCTTCCCGAATAACACAATAGAATTCTAACTAATACTAATTCTAATCTCCACTCTCTCTCTATTCCAGCTATGCAGCTTCACGATTTCAGTGAAATGCAAGCATTTCCCACCAAACTCCGATACATGTGCATCTGCCTCTCAGAAGTCATCTTCATGGAAGGCTTCATGCGTAAAATCTATAATTTCATCAATGGTCTCGAAATACTTCATCTCATCGGGACATATGAAAAAAGCGATGAAGAAGAAGAAGAAATCTACGAGGTAATTAATGTACACAAAATGAAATCGGCCACACCAAATCTACGTGTCATCAATTTGTACGGAATCAATTTTATTGATGATTCACACATTGATGCGTTCAGTTCGAATTGTATTCAATTGGAATGTTTGGCTGTGAATTTTTGCAATAAAGTTACTGGTTCGACACTAAAAACATGTATGCAACGTTCAAAACGTTTGAGGTGTATACTAATGGATGGGACAAGTTTAAAATCGGAATACTTAATGCAGGTGGAATGGGAAAAATCATCGTTACAAGAATTGGATATATCCGCTACAGATTTGTCTACTGAATGTTTAATCGATCTACTAGTCCGGATTCCGAATTTAAAGTGAGTACAAATAGTATATTTGTGATAAGTAAGTTAAATTTGGCTTTATATATATTGATAGATTCTTGCGAGCTGCTCAAATTAATGGATTCAACGATTCAGTACTTAAAAATTGGATGGAATTAGGAAATCCACGAGCCTTAATCTCACTCGATTTAGACTCGTCAGACAATTTAACCGAGGAAGCTATTCATAAATTTGTTTTGCGACACGGTGTCCAGCTGCAGGCATTGATTTTATCTGGAATGCCACATATAACCGATCAACTTTGGATGAGTGTTTTACCAATATTATCGAATGCTAAGTATGATTAGATTTGTAAACACTGTAATTGCCTGCCGGTTTTAATCATTTTTTTATTTTATACAGGATCATTGTTATGGGAACAACAGAACGGCTAGGTGTTAATATTCATGTTGATCAACTTATGGACGCAATTGCTAGTGATTGTCCCAAACTCGAACGTCTCGAGTTACGATGGGATCCGGAAAATTTGCGTTTCTCGGACAAAAGTCAAAAAGCGATCGATATACTTCGTGTCAAATGTCTTAAATTACGGTGTATGGTATTAAGTGATGGCCGATACTATGAAACGGTCAAAGCCAATTTTGAGCGTGCAGATCGTAATACCGTTGTACGGACAACAACTTGTTGTCGTGTCTCAGCCTATCATTTGCTTAGCAATTACAATGATTTAGTGTTTAATTGAGGAAGTTGCGTACGCCGCACGGATGCAAAACTAATTAACGATGAAGACAGTGTTAATTTAATTAATTAATGAGTTAATTAAGGAAATTTGTAACTTATTTATTCTTTGTGTTTGTGTTAAATTTTATTGTATATATGAAAAATGTATTTGTTGAAATTATATTTTGAATAAATTGTTTATGAAACACAAGGGTTGACAGATTTTCGAACGTGATGCACGGGTGCAATGAAAATTTTCCATTTCCAGTAAGTATAAACAAGTAAAGCTAATTTAGATATTGCCAAACGACTAAAGTTAATGAGTTTTTAGTAAATGAACTTTTTGTTATTTTTGAGAATACGATGTGGCTCGATTTAACGAGAGAGAAAGACCTGTAGAACTCTCTTAAAATTTATTAGAGCTCTACCGAAGGTGTTTTCGAGAAACAACAACTATCAAAATATTTTTCTATGACCGATGTGATAGGGCGAATTTTAGTAGAGCTCTACCAATCATTAGGTTTTACATTCCTCTAAAATTTCTCTATAATTTGATCAAATTTTGGTTTAAAATGTTATTCAAAAATTGTAATTTAGAAGTAGAGTGACCAGGTGAAAAATGACCAAACCTGGACGAAGATTGTAAAAGTTTGAAAAACCAGAACATTTCGACTTCAAAAAACCAGGAGCAAAATTTGCTATATAAAATTGGTTTGGTCGCGTTGACCATCCACAGGTTACAAAATAAATTTGTGGTCTCGATGTGATGCAATTAATTCATTTATCATCAAATTTGTCGGTTAAGCCATATACCAAATTTCAATGGAATTGGTGCATAATCGAGGAAATTCTATTTGAGGCTGGGCTAGAGTTTCTTAAATGAAGCATGGCTAGAAATGAAATTTTATGTCTGCGATTTGAGATAAGAAATCGATTCTGTAAGTACTTTACTTCTTAAATAAACCTTGGCTCAAACTCAAAAAATATTGCGGAATACTGGCAGTGATATTTGGTCGATACCTACCTCAAATCAAAAATTATGTTCGCCAAATTTACTTTTACATACTTAGCCAATTCAGACTGTATTCTCTTCATGGTCTTCAGCATCAATTGGAACATGCACGTTTGTAGATCCTTTCGTAACAGCAGGATTTTCGGGGCTGAGAGTAAAAATTGTCACGATATTACTATTTAGTGTTACTATCGAATTTTCCGAGGATGAAAATTGGGCTAACTTCATATATGTACATATATTTACTGTGAGTTTCTGTTGTCACATGGAGCTTAAAAAGTTGCGCTTGAGATATTTTTTTAGAGTAAAATAACCCGCCCGTTAAGTGTTAAGACACTACTTCTTTTCTAGTCTTCCTCACTATTTGGCATACAGCTACATGTAGCCCTATCATCGAGTCATTTAGCTAGTGATACCTTTCGTATATTTCTCTTGATAGATCCCAAGAAGTTTGGCCTTACATCGGTACCAAAAAATTAAATATCTCCGTTTGTAACATCCTGCCTTTTCCTAATTTTATAAACTGCCAACTCCCAATCTTGGAAAGGGTGTCCTGTTTCAGGCCCAATATTTTGTATGCTATTCTTTTCAGTGCAAAAAATACTTTTTTAGTACTATCTGCTACTCTCCCGACATTTGAGGTGACACCTAGCCTTCGAGTGATGTCGAGTGAGTTGTAAGTCTTTTAGTTGAATTCTAACAGCCTTGGAAGACGTAACTCCGCTTTATATTACCTGCACTAGTTAACAGTTAAATCTAATGCGTTTCATCTTGAATCCCTTGCATTCCCGTAAAAAATCATCATTTTGTCATCACAAATTCTAGTATGTACTTTAATTCTGCGACTCATACTGTTGGACACCAAATTCTAATGATTTATTTCCATCCAGTTATTACAAAACTTTTGAAATTGGGCATTTGTTATAAACGATGTCGCCTGTTTATATGAAACTCCGTTTATAAAAAAAATTGTTTTGTTTTCCCTTGGGTGTTTGTTATTTCAGGATTTTACAGTATTTGCTTTAATGCCGACTGATGTCAAAATCATTAAAGCGGCAGGGCATCTTTCCGACAGCGGCTCGTACTCGACGAGGACCTCCTGAGTGGTTTCATGGACCTCCGTCCGGCAGGATGTTGGGTCGTACACGTAATTCTCAATTGCTTCATTAATCTCGTCGGCTTCGATTGGTTCATCTAGACTAGCGAGCTTTTCCTGAAGCATGATCATCGGCTCGACGACTTCTTGTTACGGCGTAACATGTGCTTCAACAAATTCTCATCAACTGACTAGTCATAACAGCACTTCAGCTGATTTACGGGAGCTCGGAGGTAATTGTTTTGCCGTTCGACTATTACAACGTAGTTAACAGCTCCTGCATGGCTCTCGATTTTCCTCAACATCCATTCAAAGCTATTGTTGCGAAGAAACGAACTCGTTCCACTTGGCCCCGTGATGATCGTTGAACGGTTCTTTCATTCGTGTGTTACGTATACCGCGCATCGTTCTTCGGATGGCTTAATCAGATCCAACATCTTTAGCTCATGTCCTGTCATCAGTTTGTACGGCAACTTCATTCTTAGGGCATACGAAGGCGTGTATCGATGTACATCAGGACTTTCTGTAAAATACTATCTACGTTCACATCCGTACGGCCGTTCCACAGTGGGTTGTATCATGGTGACGTATTAATACGCTCAATGCCATTTTCATACATCTTCTTGAAACAGTCGGAAATGAACTGTGGACCATTGTTACGAACGATACTGTAACAATGTCAATGACCCGCGAATGTTTCCTGCACGTTTTCAATGGATTTCCTAAAATCCAATTCCTAAATGCTTCTACGATAACTTAGTAGAAACCATTGACGTACCCTTAACACATAGGCCCCTTGAAGAGTCCATTTTCTGAGTGCCTTCGAATTGGTTTCACAAATGCTGCATATTTTGACGAGGGTCTCGGATGTTGCTGTCCGAGAACAATCCGTTCATCATAAAAAAACAGATCACACTTCTGTTAACGACGAAAGCGACTTACGGAGCGGGAAATACTTTGCTGCCCTTCGCTCCGGATTCGGCTCCTTTTTCCCGGCCCACAATATTTGATGACATCAGCGACTTCTTTCAGGACACCACGCATTGCAGTTCCAGCGTGGATTGTTGCGTACTTGACAGGCAGCGGTTTCGTTACTTCATTGAGTCTTGAAATAAAATCAGTACTGATGTATTTGATATCAAAACCGTAGGCGAGTGCGATAAGAGCATAGCGTTGCAGATGATCGGCAGAATAGACAGGAACTGCTGTTTTTGATCCAAATACTGGCAGTGATCGATACGTGGCTCGAACTTCCGGCCATATAATATGCAACGATATTTTCGGCCTTGCTAAATGAGATTGTTGCGTACAAAATAGGGCGTTCCGATCAAAGCACTACCACCCCCATTTCGTAACTTGAGGCATTGGCAGCAACAATGATTTCCTTCGTTGGGTCGTAATGCGCCAACGCGAGATCTGCTGCCAGAACTTCTTTTAAGTTTAATGAATGATTCCTCGCGGGCCGATGTCCTTTCGTACGTAACGTCATCGCGCAACAATTCGTCTAACGGCCCTCGCAGGTCCTTCACTCCTTTAATAAACTTGACATACCAAATGATGGCTCCCAGAAAAGAACGAAGCATTGGAATATTCATGGTGCCGGCAATAGCCGAATTACCTCGATCTTGGCATTGTCGGTGTGCAACCTCGACAGCTTCTTTTGATGGTCCTGCTCGCTCATCCCAGCCACAATGATATGGTTTTCATCGAGCTACAACTGGAGGAAGGCATTCGAGAAATCAGAATTGCCGATGACAGTGCAAATTTCACAAAATTGTCAGAGGGTGTGGGCCGTGAGTACTGGTTCGGCTCAAGAGCGGCGTTGATCCCTGTAGAGTAGTCGTTTTTCATGCGAGTACCATCATTTTTCTTTCTGACAGCAACAATAGGCCCTGCTGAGTCAGCATATTCCATCAGCTGAATTACTCCTAATGATTGTGACCTTTGCAAAATGTTGTCCTTACGCTGACGGCGGAAGGTCAGCTTCTTCCCGGTTTCAGTTTAAGTGACACTTTCATCTTGTTAGACAACCCTAGCGTCCCGCAAATGCAGAGAGAAACCTAGTTTCGACCTAACGTTTAGACATAAAGGCACATCGAAAAGCTTCAGAAGCTCCATTCAATCGCTGCCAAAACATTCAAATCTGAGTTTGCAACGTTGACCTCTCCGATGGGTTGGCGGTCATACAACTTCAGTTTTGGCTGGAAACTACGTTTTGTATCCAGCCGATCACCAGATTCACTGATTGCTTGTTCTTCGCAATGGGTCAAGGCAGGGCATCTCTAAAGCGGCACCCTCCCTAATTTGCGTGTCGACTGTGACTCTAACTGGATTGCAAAACTCCATCTACGCTTACGGTCCTCTCGACGTGCTCGTTTGACATTCCTTGTTCTTAGAAGGACAGTCCCGATGGAAATGTACTTCGACACGAGTACTTCGCAGTCAGGTCATTGCTACGATTTGCTCCTTCTGTCTGGAAGGATGGACGCCCTAAGTTCTGCTGATTGCTCTGATTCTATTGCGTCTTCCTATGGATTTAAAGCACTTCCGACTTGATTGCATCACGACGAATGACCATGCCCTTGTCATTTATGAGGTTGCTGAGATGGTCAGCGCTGTTCAACTTTTGCCCCGTGAGCAGCCCTGTGGTTGCGTGCATTTCTGTGTATTGCGCATCTAACTTTGACAGCAGCTTTTTCAGTATGATCGAGTCCTGCAGTTTATCGAGACCCTGTACGAATAGCAGAACTCTTCCGCAAAACACGCTGCGTTGTCAAATTACACATCAAGATACAGTTAGCACTCGCTTTTTACGATCTTTATGCATTTATATCGCATTTTGACCGCAACCGTGTTGGCAAACTTTTGGTAATCTTGCGACTCGAGTTTTTAATTCGATGATGCCGCATCTTCGGTGATAATCGATTCAAAGCGGGTATACCACAACTCGAATGTTGCGTTTTCTTCTGCTTTGTATACAAATTTCTCCATGCGGTCGGAAATATCTTTAACCCTTTACCTACAAGCATAGTATGAAGCTTTCTTCAGTCGAACATTTGTTTCGGTGGTTGTAGACGACTTTCGTGCACGAGCTTGATGAACGTTTCCTCTTAATTGTTCGATCAATAACTTGGCGTATTTTAAATGAGTCAAAGGACGCTCTCCCCTTTCTTTTTTAACTTCTTTGTGTAATATGTAGGAATTAATTACATAAATTTCCAATCCCCAGAAAAAGACTTTACGCCACCACTTGAGAGATTTTCTCAGAAAACAATACGTTGATGTACATATGTATATTGATCGGCTATATCGACGCTCCCCATGAATTTGTTGTAAATTATGACAGCATTTGGTTTTTGAATTATAACTTCAGCAGCACCACGTTGAAACCTTTTTACAGAAGTGAATCCAGCATTGTTAATAAAATAATAACATAATAATACGCATATTCTTCCAGGCTATGGCTGTACATTTTTCGATATGCAACTGAGCTTTTGGATTTAAATTTTGCTTTTTATGCTAAATGGTAATCCCCTTCTATTTGACATTATAGTGCCGGTTAGATGTCATTTCAATTTCAACAATTCCTAGGCTAGAACAACACTTGTGTAGTATTGATCTGTAAACATACGATACCCTTGGTCATCGGGAATATGATCTAATAATATTTGATACAGATGCAGTGGAATTCTTGCTTTCACAAGACGATCAGGCCTGGGCAATTTCTCTGTTGTAATACTACCATAATATGGTAGGATACCGCAAATGAATCCGGTTTTTGAGTCACACATAACATAAATCTTTATTCCCCATTTTGTTGGATTATACGAAATAAAAGAAATTTTACCACTAATATTCTCTCCCAGTACATAGTCCAAAAATTTTGAATTTATGTATTTTAGGAATGTACTTACTGCTTGTATACGAGTTTTAATATTTTGTGTTTCTGTTGAAATGGTTTTCAGGTGCAGCATCCCGAAGATTTGACTAAATCTGTCCCTTGTAAATGTGTTAGAATAAAATGGAATGTAACTGCTTTCATTCGTTGATCAGCATTCGCTAATTTTTGCTGCTGGCATTGTTCCCATATTCAAAATTACTGCAATAAATGCCAAAAATTCTTCTCGGTTTACATCTTGCCAAGTTTGTCACACTGATTTTTTAACATCTCTTTTTGTTGAAGTTTATTCGCAGCATAACTATTTGTTTCACTTATAATTTCGCTAATCGCAGCTCATCCGTAAAAATTAATTTAAAGAAGTGAATCGGTTCAGTTACACTTCTAGCAACATGTGGATCTGTAGCTCTATTTCCACTTTGAAAATTGATTCGCTTTGGAATTTCCACAGATTCGGTTACATCTCGTCATCGTCACTTGAAAACATTTTAAAATAATAAATCTTCCTTGAAGGGCGCAATTAAACTGATCAAAATAAAAGCGTTTGCTAAATCTGCTTTCCATACATGTGCACAGAAAAACAAAAATAACGGTAATTCATTGTTTTTTGTTATCTCTTGTTGCATAGTGAATGAGACGCACCACTCGTGTTGTTTCATTACTATTGTATGGTGACTGAGGGGGTCACCATTCGTATCCAAAGGGTTAACGCTTGAATTATTATTGATTTTCAGATATCTGCGGGTCTTGCTGCTGGTTTTTGAGATGCTCCAACAATTGTTTCTTGGGTTTCTCTTTTCGCTGGGACTAAGCCTAATGCTGTTGGTTATTCAACTGCATTTCTTGCAACTTCTCGTCGCTTTTCCATCTTTAATGTACGGTTATGTCGCTGCGTGTAGCGTTGTTCAACTCAAATCATTTTTTGTTTGAGTCAAAACGGCTGGTTATATAATAAAATATACTTACCGAAGCCTTCACTTGTCGGTTTATTGTTCTAAGGATTCGTTTGAAAATTAAATTTACTTTTGTGTATCGTTTGATAACTGTTATATATTATATTTGGTAATTGCAGACGAAATAAAATTTTTCATAATATATTTTTCGATTTTTATTCATTTTCTCCATCTTTAAATTTCGTTAATTCTTTAACCAATTAATTTATTTTTAATTTAATTTATAATCAATAATAATTATGTTTTCTTGAAAAAATACTTAACATTTTTAAAATTATGTGTTCCATTTATGTTTTTTTAGTAAAGGACAAAAACTATCGGTTGATTGGTTTGTGGGGGTGTGTGTGTGTGTGTTTGCCTAGACATGCCATGGTGTTTTGTCCTTTATGAGTTATATAACACAGCTTAAGACGTTTCCTTTTTTATTTTAAATTAATTTTTACATGAATTTTTTTGAATGAAAATTCGATAAATTTACAACAAATCATTCTAAATCATCATCCAGGCCCAACGGTTCAACCGTGTGTCGTGCTAGAAGGGGTTGCGATATTTGAGGCGTCACTTGACAATTGCTACTACTAGGTGCGGGTGGTATGGCTTCTAAATTCTGGTATATAAAATAAAAATAGACAAATGATTATTAACTATTCCGGAATTTCGATTCCACTATTCTTCTTACACTTGCTGTATTTGTTTCTTGAGCTAAATTAATTTCTTGATTAATTACTTCAGTCTCTCCCTCTTGCTTCTCATCCTGCGGCGTTTCCAATTTCATTATAATTTCGTGACACAGTGGACACCGATCTTGGACGTACAACCATTTACGCAGACAAACTCCATGGAAATAATGGTTACATCTTGTAATTTTTGCCGACGTCATATCCTAGAAGAAACGATTGAAGATTTATTACCAACATTGAATCTTCACTCTAAAATGTAGTTCCCAACTCACCTGATAACAAATCGCGCACACATCATCAAATCGTGCCAATTGCTCTGATGTCGCCTCAGGCAATGATGAAATTTTATGCACAGCCGTTCGCCTCTTCATAAACACCGACCATCCCGCTTTTGCCTCGCACCATATGTTGAAGTATGCATGGATACACATCATGAGGGCCCGTATTGCACCGCCTGTAGTATTTCGTTCTATCATGTCAACAATCATCACACCAAAGAAGTGTTTCAAAAGAAGCAAAACAAAAACAAAAAAAAGAGCAAAAAATACGAAGAACAGAAAAATAACAGGATTGATCGGGAAGTAAAAAATAAGTTTAATTTTGTTGTTGTGTCGGATGGATGGGAATATAAATAAATAAAACCAATTTTAAGGATTCTTGTATGAAATTATAAAGAAATTATAAAATTAGCAAAAAAAAATTGAAAATTATGAGAAATGTGAATGTGTTTGCTTCTTTCCAAATGTATAACTACTTATTTACTTTACTTTTACGTTTTTGTTTCTACTTTACGAGATTATTTACAAATATTTCTTGATCTAAAGCGTACGCGGTCTTATTGAAATTAAATTTACCAAAGACGAATCTTTAGATCAAAAAAAATATCCATAATTTATTTTAGAGTGAAAAATATATTTTCCACTCTGCTCAAATCTAACTACGGAAATTTAGTACATACCTGACTCAAAAATTAGTATCCATGCACCGTTGAAGAATAAAAAGATCCCAAAACAAAATTCAACCGAATTACCAAATGCCCGTATATAATAGACGTAGTCATCTAATTTTTCCCAAAATGTTTGACGCCTTGCGTCCAATAAAAATAGAGTATATGTTGCTAAACTTACTAAAACCTAGATTGAAAGATAGAAATATATATTTTTTTTAAGTATCATCTCTGGTAGCCCACATCCATATTTCATTTCAACTCACTTTAACTATAGCTTCGACTGAAAAGGCAGTTACCGCTAGTAACCATGTTGAAGGCGAATGTCTTGACCATAACACTGTCAGCAATGCAACCGGTGCTATTAACAAAAATGCGCACACCATTAGAGCGCGGGCATGTCGTTTCTTGGATGGATTACGCGCTGCGCTAAGCGACATCAATATCGGTGACACAATATTATGTAAAAAATGTATTAACGCAGTTATTAGTAAACATAAATTACGACACAAACGAATAAATCGTTTGTCCGGACTTAGCGACGTGAGACCCGTCTGCAGTGCTAGTATATAAAATAATATTGCGGACACAGTTCCAATCGATTTATCCTCATCGAAATCTTCAGACATGAGAAATAATTGAAATAATTTACCAATGTAATTACATATTAGCGATATTATACTGGTCATTCCCAGCACAGCGGTTAGCGTTTCACAACCGGTTACTAGCGTATTTTGTAGAGTTTCCATAAAGGTTAATGGCGTTTCGGATGTCATCAAGATAGATGTTAAATGTTCTAATAATCTGTGAAATGATTATTATATTATATAAATATTGTTAGAAAATATCTAATTTTTACCTGAGTGTCCAGAATGTTCGTAACACACATGGCACATTAAGTCTTTGCCATTCATTTTCCACCAATGCTGATAGTCCAAAATTACTTGCAAAATTTTTGGCATGTTGATACCCATTCAGAACTGTATAGAGTACATCAAAAAATGAACTCCATAATGCGATTTGCGATAAAACAAGAGGCAATATTGTAGCAAATATGGCGGAATGCCTAATAAAAGCAATCGGTAAGGGTAACATGGCTAAAAACATTGGCATTATAAAATTAAACGGTAAAATTATTTGTATGGTTTTTTGCCTAAAGGTAGTAGAAAAAATATTTATTAAAAAAATTAAGAATATATTTGTTTGATGTGTGTACTCACTTTGGCCCCAAATGTATTTGTGCAAATACTAGACCTATCATCCATTGTGCCACAAAATGCGGTATTATAATAAATGCTTTACCCCCCGGATCAAGCAACCGTATTACGTTTAGAAGAAAAAAATCCTCCAGCAGACTAGGGTAATCATCTTTTAGTACGCTCATCGCTGAAAAATTACTCCAATATGACAAAAATATCAGTCCAACCGATATTATATACATATAAACTATTACTAGTTGTCTTGTCCATAGCATAAAAATACACGCAGCACACATACATACTGGAAAGAAATAAAATGAAAAAATAACATTTTTTACAAAAAATTAGGGGAAATTTGATATATTCAACATTCATAACAAGCAGTCTCTCTAATGCATGTGGGAAATAAATCACTAAATTGTGATACAGGATCTCTCGTTAGGGGCGGAAGAGAAAAAAAAGGAGAATTAAAAAGAGACAGGATAAAAGGTAAAGAATACAGTGTAAAGAAGTGAGGTTCAAAATGATGATGAAGGAACAGCCGTTGAAGCTAGTGAAGCAAACTTTGGTTGGGGTTGGCTGCAAGAGAAAATAAAGAGTTAGCTACACGAATTAAGTAAATAGGGAAACACCACTATAATGTTGTGGTTCGTATTGAAGATACAAGCAACGAAGACGGGCATAATACGTCCAAACCATACTATAAATGCCCAAAGACGTCAAACCCAAAGCCGATGGAATCGATTAAGAATTATTAAATTACTATGGGGGTGTTCAAACCACTACGCGCTGCGACTTAAAAAATGTTTTGTGCTTGGGGACCCTGCTTAATTAACCATCCAGCCGATATTCAGGTTAATAATGAACCTGATAATACTACTGGCGAGTACATGAAACATGCTATCTGGACGCAAAATGACTGGGCATTGGCACAGAATATGTTCCGCTGATTCCGGTTCCATGTCACAGAAGCGGCATCAGTCTTCGTACTTAGGCTCGTTTTCTTAAGGTGATACCTTAAGGAGACATGACCTGTGAGGAAGCCGGTTAGTAGCCTCAGCTCAGGTTTCCTAAGTTCAAGATATTTCTTTACCCTAACTGATGAAGGCGATATAGAGGACCTGGAATTCTGCGCCAATAGGATGACTTTTGCACGACATTTTACCGCTGCCCTAAGGTGCCCCTTAGTGGTCCAATGAATGGAGAAGCATAACTCACGTGGGCAAGACCATCACCAGCCTCATTTCCCTCGATTCCAGCATGACCTGGCACCTACGAAAGCGTGCAATATTTGAGCTTGCCTGACGTTTAATTACCTTCAGACAGTCCCATACCAGCCTAAGAATAATAAATTTATGCGTTTGCGTAAATTTAGACAAACTTCTGGAATATGGCCAATTAGGACTTGACCATTTCTTATCCGATTTTGATGAAATTCAGCATGTACGATGAAAATGGGATTCTAAAATGATTTATATAAGTCGTTAAATACATCAAATAACCATTTTAGTACATATCTCATTTCCCTCGTACAAGCTGAACTTCAACATAATCGATTACGATTTTTTAATTTTTTGTTCTAACTGGCCATATTTCAGAACTTTGTTGTTTTCAATTTCTATCGTACATGCTGAATTTCATCACTATAGGATAAGAAATGTTCAAGATAAATTGTTGTTAATTGGCCATATTGCAGAACTTTATCTAAACATCATTTTAGAATCCCATTTCCATCGTGAATATTGAATTTCATCAAATTCGGATAAGAAATAAAATCCCAATAAGATTTTTATAAAAAGAAATTCACAAATCCTCAGTTTAACGTACGCATTTTTTGGTCCGTCGATGTCCGTTGTAGTGAGGTTTCCCTCTATATGTCTGCTTCGTTTAGGTCTTTTGCTACGCCTACCTTAGCGCAAAGTTCTATAGCATGTACCTCTGCTTGAGATACCCTCGAGAGGACAGCCCGCTCCCTTATATTTTGTTACCCCTGCCCCGCCTTTTGTTGTTCCCTCTGTACTCTACATATTCCGGCCTGGTAAAATTAGACAGAACGGTTTGTAGTAGTCCAGTTTAGTTGGCATACAGTCGGAAGGCATTCCTATAGTAAGTTCTGTTTGAAATTCCTTAAGAATTTTCAGATGATACCCATATTGCCTGGTTTGATAATTCCGTCTGCCTTCATCTTCAGGGCCATAATTGCAGCATCCTTTTTAACATGCAGGTGTATCGGAGCCAGTCCTAAAAGTGCCTCCATCTCAGCAGTTGAGCATGTACTCATTGAGTCCGTGACACCGATGCAGGCTATACGCTGAATCTTATTCTATAACGTTTGCACCGCTTCTGGTCAGTTTAGGCCACCAGGTAGGAATGCCCAGTTCATTTTTGGTTAATCTCAAATTCGTCCATAGAATCTCTAACAGGTCCAAAAAGCCTAGCTGGCTTTGTTCTGAATTTTCAGTATATGTTGTTTCCAATTCAGTTTTTGATCTAGAATAGCCTCTAGATGTTTAAGTTCTTTAGAAAAAGGTACAGTAGTACCCATTCACAAGGGAGCTAGCTGTAAGCGCCTCGCAAAAGGCACAATACAATCTTGTTTATAATAGAGATGACAGTACGCTTCACTGGGGAGCCTCCCTTTACGGCTTTGATGGTTACTGACCCTCCACCTAATTTGACTGTTATCTTGGGATATTTCGGCTTGGACCGGATCCGTCTAATTGTAGGAGGCGGAACCTGCTGCCTCCTCTATTGACTCATAGGAGTTATTATCGAAAGAGCCATTTATTTGTTATCCAAATATTTCTTTAGACAAAGATTCACCAAAAGGTAGTTTTTGCATTGTGAAACAGGTTCGTTTAATTGGGTAGCGGTAAATGACTGTACCTCTAGAGAATGAGTCGAATTTCAACAACAAGTAGTCTACTACAACAAAGCTAATGTTATGCAGGACGACGAAATCAAGAATACAAAATATAAATAATGAGACAGATAAGCAAATTGAGGACGAACAAGCGATAGTTCAATAAGAATATTGCAAATCCAAGTATACGAGCTTTCAAGGATTTTGGTCAAAAAATGAGACTGGAGAATTGCGATTTTCATGTACGTACCTATAGATGTACAAAAGTAAAATTTATTGTTGTTTGATTTTAGTTTAATTCTATCGTACATTTAGTAAAACTCATAACTCTCAAGTCTCATTTTATGACCTAAACTCTTGCTCTAGTCGCTAGTTACAGACCTCAAAAACCGAGGATGAGCTGAGAGACAACACAATCCAGCAGTGACTAACTGACTAGGCAATTCTATAGCAATCGAGTTTGTGTTAATTTTTGAGAATTGAAGAAGAAGATTCACAAACGTGAATCCAGTGGCCTTCGTTGAATATCAGATTGATAAATTGACCGGTGCGAGCACCAATATCATTTCTAGAAGATGTCATCTAAGCTGTATCTTGGTCCAGTAAGTTTCATAGTTTAGAGTACAGACTATTGATATACTCGGTTGTGGCGAAATTTTGAATTGATTTGACAAAAAATAATAAATTCAATGAGATAAATGCACAATAATGAGCGAGCGGTCAAGCAAATTGTAATTGAGGTAGTGCACAAAATTAAGGCTGCACAAAACCAAGATGATCGCATAAAAACGAGTGTGACGGTCTTCGAAAGATCACCTTATTTACATTGTGCAGTTAGTGGTAAAAAGTTATTGGCGACCTCTGATAGCATGCATAGGAAGAGGTCGTTTGTACATCTCACACATGAGATGCTAATTAAATTTTGACAATAATTGCCCTATTTACCAAATTCACGTGGTCATTTCCAGTAAAATTAATTGAACCGGGTTGTATTCATTTTAAACCATAAAGTGCTCTAAGATTATAATTTACTAGCTTAGTGGAAGACATTCCATCTATCCAAACCTAAACAGTTTTACGATATACTCTCATTATACCTATTTCTGTATAATTTACAAGTATCTTCGGTAATGGTTGAGCTGGTCAAATAAAATCATTCAGGTGGAAAATAAAATTAGTACAATTGTTATGTTACTGAACTTCCCAACCATGAATAGGCAGGTACGGTCTGTATAAACAAGTTCAAATCTAATTCTTAGTTATCTAGTTTTTAGTTATACTAAAGTGACAATGAACTAAGTGCTAAGATCGATTTATTACTTTCTATTTTATGTTAATGATCATTCGCGATCTTACATACAATTTAATTTTCTATTAAGAATGTTGGAAACGATCAATATTCTAAATGTCAAATGTAGAAATTTTATTTCGTTTCTTGATCAAGATTTACTATTCTACTTCAACAAAAAAAATTGTTGCTGTACTTATTGCTAATACAATGAGTTAAATTAAGCCGGTGTTATAATATGTATTAAGCATTATTTAGCACACTAAACAGTTATGAAACTAATACGCTGAGGATAATCTAACGTATTTAACTTAAATTTAAGTGTGTAATTCCCTATTCTGCGTCGATCAATGTTTAAATTCTCTTTGTTGCTAATCTCGACTATTTTAAGAGTTTGTTGTAGTGTGACTTGTTGAGACATTAGATAGGGCAGCAATTCCTTCTATTATACAAATTACTGAGACCATCAACGATCAGCTTCAACATGCTGCATCAACTCGATGCCCAGGGTGGCACAAATTGAGCAGCTTTATGAAGAAATATTAGTGGATGCCAAATCCTGAAGATGAAACTAGTCAACAACTTTGAAGCCACGATGCTAAATAAACAAAAATCAAGAGATTCAGCAAAACACGAGATCAAACTAAGAAGGATTAAATTTCCGTACTTACTTGGTGATTCGCTGAAATGGGCATCCTTCTTTGATTTATTTGAACCCAATTGAAAACCACGGTACTCTCGCAGATTTTCGAGTTTCGCAGTTATACACCCCGAATCAGCAACAGTAATAAGGTCGTTACATGACTTATTAACCGAAATCATACGTGCCATCAAAAACCCACGCATCCTCATGGAATTACATCATAATTCCAATTATCATGAAAATACTAGACAATGAAACATCACGACTATTTGAGATGTCTATTAAGGATCCTAAAGAAATGCCAACATTAGAGAACTTTCTCAGTTTTCTAGAACGCCGATTGCCGGAAGCAGGCAAATCAAAAACCATTGTTCGCAGTTCTGGGGCTCCCGCTCAACAGACACCAAGGGTCAATGTATGTCACACACAAACAAAAGCGACCTGTGCGTTATGTAAATAGGGACAAGGTTTAGAGGACTGAATAAAATTTCAATAAATGTCCACTTTAGAGCGATTCCAAATAATAGCCCACCATCAGGTGAACTAAGTGCAAAATTGAAATCTTATTGAGTGCCGATTACTATCCAAGTATTTTGATGAACCACGTTGTAAAAGGAGATCAAGGAGAACCAATCAGACACAGCTAGTATGGGGGACTATATTCGGAAATATGTACATCAAACAAAAAGCCGTCTAAGATCGGGTCATTGGCCACGTTGACAGACATCGATTACCACTTGAAGAAATTTTGGGAAATAGGAAAAAACTTATGACGGAAGAAGAAAAGCTAAGGATATTGCCATCAGAGGCATTAGACTGAGAGTACATACTACGAATATTACATTCATCATCATGCAGCGATCAAATCTACTAGTATACTACAACCAAACTTAGAGTAGTATTTGACGAATCAGCAAAGAGCAATAATATCAGCTTAAACCAAATACAACTCGTGGGCTCCAAATTACAAGAGAATCTGATGTCAATTCTACTGCGATGGAGAAAATACAAGGTATGTAGTATATACAGCGAATATAGAACAAATGTACCGACAAATCAAAATACATCCGGATGATCAATAATACCAGAAAATATAATGGAGAACATCCGTAATGTTTAGGATGGCAACCGCATCATATCTGGCCATTAAGACAGCTGGTGGCCGATGAGGAGAAAAACTTCCCAATTGCAACAAAAAATAATCAAGGAACAATTCCTATGTAGATGACTTATTACTAGGAAGTAAGAACCTGGATGAAGCTCAGGAGGCACAAAACCAACTGATCAGCTTATTACGAACCGGACGTCCTCAACTCATATCAAATGTCGGCCCAGACTCGAGAATATTCGAACTTTTTATATTTAACGATGAACCAGCAGGCGCTGATACGTTTGATTTTAAGGTGAACTTCAACAACAAAAGTGAAAAAATGACCAAACGAAAAATGTTGTCTGAATCATTCGAATTATTTGATCCATTAGGGTGACTATATCTTCAACCCTGATACAAGCCAAAATCTTAATGCCAACCCTCTGGATCTCCGGCGTAACCTGGGATGAAAAACTGCCAGAAGATATCGAAAACAAATATCAACAATATTATGTCTCTTTTCCAAAGCTAGAGAAGATAAAAATTTCAAGGTGCAGTGATATATTTCTAGGGCAGGCATCAACCATAAGGCGACATTGTTAACATCAAAAACACAAGTAGCACCAATAGAAACGACCGGAGCAGATTAACTTGCGAACTTGATGAACAAAGTGCAACAAGATATGAAGTTTGATGAAATACCAAAATATTTTGCTGGGATGAAAAGCAAGCCCCATAAATTTAAAATACTCCATCTCAGTGGTTTTATGTCAAAATCATCTAACAACTCCGTAGATTATATCAACATGTATGAGGTTCAATTCTAAAACTAGAACACAGCTCATGGGAAATTTACTAGAAGTACGTATCACGTATGGAAGACCATTTTTGAGAACCGGAGTCGATTATGCGGAACCACTTCTGATTCGTACAACAAAGGGAAGAGATGACACGATGACGGAGACAATAAAAACTACCTTGAACACATTTACAAGATATTAACGGTCCACACAAAAGTTACAGCAAACAATATTCTATTCCTTGTAAAGGTACTATTGTCATACACGCATGTGTAACATAATTCCCATACCCCATACATGAGGATGGACAACTGCACATCATAGTACCAACAACGGAACTGCTGATAATCAACTTACCATGCAAACATTTTGCTCATTTAAATAATCGTAAACTAAAGCAAACCGAAAGCATATTTGTGCAATATTCCACCAATTTATAAACACAACTCAACAGTCACAACGTGAAGTTAATCTGCTGAACCACCTAAGCGAGAATCTCACAAAGTATACGATAAGGATGGCATATCACCAAACCTACTGGACTCATATGTGTAGGTACCAATCAATGGGCATTCTCAGTGAGCACACCCCAAACCATCAACTTACAATCTAATTGCGAGCTACAAGCACGATAATTTTATATAAATCAGCAATCCTAACGCTAAACCCTAAGTGTATTTTAAAACATGCATCCTTCATACCATCGTATCATCGTACCATCATACTATCAGGCCATGGTATTATATCATCCAACCGTCATACCATTATTCCGTCATATTCTAAAATTTGTACCGCCATATCATCATACGTACTATCGCATAAGATCACACCATCATACTATTATACCATTCCATCACACCACTATACGATAATAATATCACACCATCGTATCATCATATCTACCATCTTACCAAGATACGATCATACCATCCTACCCTCATACCATCATATCAACATACAATCATAACATTATACCACCATCATCACTAACACCATTATCATCAATATCACCGTCACTATTAGCATCACAATCATTGTCACCGATCACCATCTAAACATCACCGTTAAAAGAATTATGATTCCAAAATCAACTCAATTAGTGAAGTTTTAGAATTCCCTCTGTACATATTAGCTTTGGACCTGATTATCATCCCTCAAGAACGACACGGAGGTTTAACCTTAGAATCGTGTTTGGGGAAAACAGTTTCACAAGTTCTGTTTGGTGAATAATAGAATCTCCCTCTTCATACGTCGTTAGATTTTTTTTGCTAATATTTGAAAGTTTATTACATTACTTAACGTTTAACATAAACAAAATTCAAGACGATTTTAGAAGTATAACAGGGGCACAGAAGAAAAATAAACAAACTATCATTATCGTGTTGTGGGGAACTGTATTCCCCAAAACAATATTTGATGAAGTTAGTATGCAAATAATTTTTTTGTTACAATATTTTAGATTTTATTTGGTTTTTTCTATTTACGTACTCATAGTACATTATGTACTTACTATAGGCAGAAGCCGGTGAATCCCCACAATTATTAGTTTTCATTTTTTTGTGCTGTAGGTGAATATTTTAGTTTGCCCGTTGTGGAGTTAGAGTATACAGGTAAATATTTACCATTTTTATTGACAAGCATAAAACGAAGTTATTTTGAAATTTCTTGAGAATAACTGCTTTTTCGGGATAAGACAGTAATATCTACTGGTTCGGTCTTAGTTTTAGTTTTTTCTGTTTTACTTGATTGTTGTTAGATCCTTCTCAAAATGAGTGGACAATTTTCTATGATATAGGACAGGCTGCTGTATTTGGTAAGTCGCAGTGATAGAAATAATTTAGCCGAGGAAGAATAATTTCAGGATCTTCGGGAATTGTATGTACATGGACAGAGGAAACGAATACATTGTTGGGGCTATTGAAAATGGGGATAGCGAAAGCGAGGTAGACGATGTAGAGAATGATGCAGATTATAATCCGGATAGTAATTTATCCGACCTAGATCGTGGTCCAAATCTGTCGCTCTAATTCGTAAGCAAAAATACAAAGAACAAAGTAGGCGAAACAACTGGTCAGTGCCCAGTCCGTAAGAGACTGCCAGAATGCAGAATTTAGCGTCTAACAAAACCTTGATCTTTAGAAACATACGTAGAAAGGGACGAAGCATTCAAACGTCTTATAAATGTATCTCTAATTGAACATTTAGTGTTTGGAACGAATTGAAAATCAAAAAAATGTATGAGGAGAATAGTTGATTAAAACATCCAAAAAAAAACTTCGGCCTTACCGTGGCCCAAATGCAGATGAACTATACACATATAGCTTTAATTTTTCATGCTGGTAAAGAGAAGCCAAATTTAGTAGGGTCTACGGTTAAGATATTAACAGTAACCTTTCTCAAGTTTTAAACAATATTTGTGTAAAGTTTGGTTCATATCGGTCAAGGCGTATGGATGTACTGTACGTCAAGAGGGTGGGGTATCTGTCACACGAATTGACCCAAAATACCTGGTTTTATAAATATTTACGATTTTTTTATATAATATGCTGGTTTGATTATTGAATTGGGCATTCAATTTGGAATTGATTTGAAGGTGAAGTTAGAGGTCAATTTGCGGGTTGAGTTGAATTTGAGTTGGAGTTGAGTTGGGGTTGGATTAGGATGTAGTGAGTAGTTAACAAATTTTTTATATGATCGAACTTGCATATTTATCAACCGATTATTATGAAATTTGACATGTGTAATGGAAATGGGATTTTAAAATGAGGTTTGGATGAAGTTCTGGAATATGGGTAAGCAGGATGGAACTTGGCAATTCCTTAACCGATTATAATGAAATTTGATGTGTATGGAAATGGGAATATTTGATATGTGTGGAATATGGCCAAGTAGGATGGAATTTGGCTATTCTTTAACCGGGTATCATCAAATTCGACATGTGTGTTGCGAATGGGATTCTAAAATGATTTTTGGATAAAGTTCTGGAATATGGCCAGTTACACGGTTAGAAATATCAGTATAATTTTGTATACTACTTTCGGTATAAAGTTCTAGTATACGATTTTTCGTGTTAAATCGGATGTCTGTACCCCTGTTACTGAAGCTTTTGACCTGTTTGGTTGTTGTTGTATAAGTAAATATATATATGTTGGATAAAATAGAAATTCATACTGTCAAAACTGTCGCACCAACTTTATGACACAGGTGAATGCTATCCCCATTGAAGATACCAAAGACCGAAGTTCTGATCAGCTCGTGAGGTTTCAGCCCTTTATATTTATTTATTAGATTGAAGCTAAAGTTGTTTTTCACATTCAACCCAAGCAACATTAATTGATCAACAAAATCGCAAGGAATCCAGTCTGAATCCGTCAACACTGACGTAATGAAAAAATGATTGGATCAATGAGGCGAGAGAGTTTATTTGAAGGCTTTTGAATAGCGATATTCATTGCAAAATTAGAGCAGTTTGTAAATGTCGGGTTTAACCGTTGGCCTCTACAATTTTATTCTATCACGAAATATCCCTCGCTCTTCTCACAGAAGGTGAGTTCATTAGTCAGGCTTGGTGTACACAGTTTCGTTTCTTGTTTCTGCAGCTCGAGAAATTATTTTGATAAAATCTCGCCAATACCCAACCCGTGAATTACACAGCGTTGAGTTACCAAAAATTAGTTGAGTTTCGGGATTTAAGCATTTCGAAATTTTTTGAGATTCACAAAATTCGAGATTTTTACTCCAGATACTTATTCCGAAATTTTTTCCAATTATATTTTCGAGTTTGACATTGATTTTCACAGCTGACGACTTATAAATTATTCGAGTGTTTATGCAAAACTAACAAAACAAGTTTTTCAGCAAATTTACATTTCCTGTAAAAAAATCGTCTTATTGATGTTGCAAGGCCGACAGTATTGTTATTAATTAATTGATAATTAATCAGCTTTCTTCAATTTTTAAAATTAATCGGCTAAAGTCGGTAAAATTTCTTAACAACTTTATACCAAAAAAAAATTTAAAGAATTTATGTGCCAAAATTAAATTAAAATCTGATTAAATGTGAATGCCACAAACATCTCAAATTATTTCAATACATTGATGATGTAAAGTTAAAATCGGTGAATAAATTGGAAATCACATTAGAATTAAAAAATTTGTTTCAATAAAACTGCAATAAACTGTATCATACAAGATTACAGAGCTAAAAACAATAACACGTTCTCTATCTACCTCAACTATTAAATATTTAGTTTAAGGTCAATGTCAGCTTAACATGCATAACGCTGTTGGATGTAGTAACGATCGATGACGGTGTACGACACCTTTTCATATACTATTACAAAACCAATTTAGAGCTCTCTGCTATAATATGTAATGCAAAATCAATCTCGGTTCAAATTAATCACATAGTAACTGTAGCGGAAAAATCAATATTAAGTAGAAAATATGAAGATACACTCGTACATTACGTTACAATGGGGTGTAGTATATTATGTACACAATTGTTAAAAATTTCATGATAAATTATTCATTTACGACAATATTTGAATATTTCATTTAAAAACAGAACAGATATTTAACTTCGTTCTATACACTTTAATTACAATAAAACTCTATAAAAAAATAATAAGAAGGTGACCAAATTGTATGCCTATACACAGCGCCACTTTGGTCACGTTTTAATTAGTAACGAAACGAATATTGTCTGCTGAGTCACATACTTCATTAAAAAATAAATTAAATTTTGTAAGTGATTAACAGACAAACAGACGTCAAACCATTTTGTTATTTTTATTTACACAATAACATAATTCTATAATCTGGACACCATTCTGACTATGCAAAATTTAGCAAGGCTTTCTTGTATATAAGCACACTTTTTCATATTTGTGTGTACAAAGGCATGTGCATTATTTTTTTTATTTTCAATAATGGATAATAGTAAATTATTTAATTATCTTTATTACAAAGTTGTATAATAAAGTTCTGCACTAAATTATTATCCCGATTATATAATCGTATTCTACGAGATTTCTAATTAAAATTAGGTTATATTCTGTAAATTTGTTTGTTGCCGCGCTTCGTCTTCGTAATGAGTTTTTTGGCGTCTGTCCTATAAACAATATGTATGTATGTGGTTGGTATAAAAATTAATCGTAAAAACTTTTTAATCTCCAAACAAATTTTAAAGTTTATCGTGTAGACACATGAAATTTTTGCATTGTCATTCACAGTGATTTGCAGCATTTACAGACTATAACTTGATAACAACCGACTTTTATCCTTTATGTTATGCACACCTGTCGTCGTAATTTGAAAGTACATATACACAATTATTATTTTGTGTATGACCTACAAATTCATATTTGACGATTTGATAAGAAAATATTTGGATGTGATGATTTTCGAATATGAACTGCGTTAAGATAAGATGTTTTTTTATAAATAACATTTTGTTTTGGAATCTAACTGATATATTTTAAGAAAATTATCGCCGTTTTTTTTTGTTTGTCATACTTAAATATGAGCACGCATTAATGTTGCTTTGCGGTTTATCTATATACACGGTCTTCAAAATGTCGTTGTAAATGGGGCTAAATTCTATAATAAAACTACATATTTTTAAATTTGGTCTGGTTTTTTTTAGTTCTGGAAGATTTTTTTTTAGCTATCAACATCATTATATTTCTAGCCAAAATGGAACTTCGTTATGGAGTCTTCTCATGTCTAGGCATACCATCAAAATTTATTTATTCTCATCAACTCCATCAGATATTAGCATATGCTGACGCCATTTGTATTATGAGTTGCAAGCGCAACCAAGCGAAGACCAAATAATCGGGTAGATGTCGGAACGATGCGCAGTATGAGACAACGAAAGAGTTCAAATTTCTAGTATCATCACTGAGCAAAATTCCGTTTCTGTGGGCATTTCATCGAGAATCGCAGCAGGCTACCGACCATTTTATGCCAACATCTGTGACGTAATTGATTGATTTTTCTGCTGGCAATAAAATCAATTTGTCAAGCAAAATTTTTGTTTGGTTACAATACCAACAACTAGTATTGTCACTTTGCAGTCGTTTTCACTAGAATTGTATTTTTTTTTGTTATTCTCGACTCAAATTATTTTTCAAGACGTCAAATATTCAGACACATATAAAAAAACCAAGCAATTCGATTTACTTCGATTTAAAAAGGACAAAGTCAAGTTTCTATGGTCAAGGCTGAGATTTGAATACCTTTTGGAACCTCTACATCAAGAGGGTCGAGTACCTGTCATACGAATTGACCCAAAATACATGTTTATATAAATATTTACCAATTTTTTATATTATGATGGTTTGAGTTACGGGGGTTGAGTTGGGGTTGAATTAGAGCTTAGTGAGCAGTTGAGCCATCTTTATAAAAATGAGTGTTTGTATGTATGATGTACCGTACAGTCTCCAAAAGCTTTTCAAATCTCCGCCTTGACCATAGAAACAGATTGGCAAAAAAAAATTTAAAATCGGACAATCCGTTCTCGATATACCACTGGTACAGACATCCAGACATCCAAACAGACGGACGGACATTTTTTTTTTTTTTTTTGCTTTTTCAGACACAGGAACTTTCAAAACGTCGAGAAAAGTGGTTTTGGACCAACCAAATTTTTCGTCATTTTTGACAGGTTTTCAATACTTTGGTTTTTTACACCGAAGTAATTGATGTTAATTTGCTTATTAGTTGTAATTGTAGTGCCGCGGAGTACGCATCAAACACAAATTCATTTGGATAAAGGATAGAGAGATATACCTCTTGTACTATACAATAACAATAACAGAAATATAGCAACTTTACAGTGCTGAAAATTAATTATAGTGTAATCACTCTGAAAGTCTTGTGTGTGCAATTGCGTTATCTTAGATAACGAGAATTTTAAAGTAAACAATATTCAAACATTTTGAAAAAGCGAGCACATTATACAAATACAATCTCATTGGATATTTAACATTTTCTTTTAACTCATTTGAATTAAACTTTGTTAAGTCAAAATATTTTTCTTTTCCATTATTGATAATATATTTTGTCTATAAAAAGCCGAAAGAATCTTATTGTTTTAATACACAGACAAACTTCTCTTTCTATTATTTGTGTGGGCATAAATAAAACACACAGAAATGAGGGTTTTCCTTGAATTTTTGATTTAGTGAATATAATTCGCTAGGTCAGTACATTCTTTCCTCATACGTAATGTATGAAGTGAGAATTGTATTTTTGTAGTTTGATCGTAGCTACCTGAAGAGTATACCGAATTTTTGTTCGTACGAACTTTTCAGTACGAAACCATATTACCACATAGAGAATTCAAGGAGGGTTCTAAATTTATTATATTCATATTTCTACTTTTTTAGTAGATATATTATAAATGATCTTTATTTTTTCTGATTAACAAGTCGAAAAATGTTGTGAATGCCATTATTGTTAATATATTTTGTCTATAAAAAGCCAAAAGAATCTTAGTATTATTTGTATCGAGCCAAAGGATTCCCATAAGAGAGGGAACACAAGGACCGGTTAAGCTTGGTCGTTAGGAGCAATAATTTGTATTGCCGGTCCCCTCCCTACCGTTACAAAATAGAGAAAAAGGAGCGGAAGTTTATGTCAGGATGCTGCGGGTTTGGAATTAGGCCAAATACTCTTATCGTTAGATAGAAGTTCGGTACACCATTTATTCCTTCTTAAAATAAAGTTTAGCCTACATTTCTTTTCTTATTAGATTAATGTTTTTTTAGGCCTAATCTCCAAAGTTTTTAAGGTAAAAAAAAAAAAACTTCATCCTAAAAAATCCTCGTAATAAGCAGGAGGAAGATAGTGTGGGCAATTAACAGCTTTAAGCCTCACAGTCACAAGTCGCTGGACCTGATGACATTATTCCAGCGGATATTGAGCAAACTATTGACTTAACTCTACCTTGGCTGGAAGTTATCTTCAAAGGGAGCCTGGAACTTTGTCACATTCCGGGAAATGGACTTAGGTAAACGTATTATTTATACCTAAGGCGGGAAAAGGCTCTCTTTGCCATCCTAAAAATCTTAGACCTATAAGCTAACTCTCTTTTCTATTAAAAACACTCGAAAGAGAAATGGAAGCTCATATTAAATGCTCAATAGAGCCGATTAGGTGATCGAAACATCAACATGCTTACTGTAAAGAGAGATCGATGATACACTCCCTTATTTGTCCCATTGAGAAATCCCTAGAATATAAGGAATACTCCTTGGTAACCTTTCTTGGTATAGAAGGGACTTTCAGCAACGTTAAACCGGTGGCAATAACTCTGGAACTCTCGAATCTGGGAGTGGATGAATCGCTCGTTGGCTGGATAAATCAAATGCTAAGAGGCAGGATCGTGACGGCTAGACTTGGGGGGTCTTTCAATAGTCAATTTGTAGGCACACCACAAAGTGGGGCTTTGGAACTTGCTTGCCGAAACACACTTAATACACACATTTTTAAATTTTTTTTTAAAAACACTAATTTTGCGAAATATTTAACAAGTGTTTTTAAAAAAATTTTAAAAATGTGTGTATTGCTTATCAATGACCTTTTTACTGAGCCTGGAGGGGCAAGGCTTTATGATGGTTGCTTATACGGCTGCCGTTGCTATCGGAGTTTTGCGCTTAGGATTCTTTCTAAATGAGCCAACTGTTGTGAACTAGATGTTAATTGACATAAAATTGAGGTGTTCTTCTTCTCTAGGAAATACTAACTTCCTCAAATCGATTTTAAGTGGCGCTAGCTTGATATTACAAGGTAAAGAAAGCTGCTAAAGCACTATACTCTTGTAAAAACTTTATTGGGAAAAGATGAAGTCTTGAGCTCCAAATCGTACACTGGCTGGCTCTATACCTCAGCCCATACTGTTATATGCGATTATTGTTTGGTGGCCAGCTTTAAAAAGTATGGCCAGCCAAAATTTGCTGATGAAAATTCAGAGAACTTCCACCTGGTATGTTATTGGTGCACTTAGGGGGCTCCCACTTAGGCATTTGAGGTTCCTTCTCATCTCATCGCACTAAATAATCTAGGCATGAAATGACAGCGGGCATAGCTTCAAGGCTCAAATCTATTTGTATAATATTACAGGACACTAATCCATTCTGTGCAATAGAGATATCCCTGATACCATCAACTACACGATTTCACCGCCATCTTTTGAGGAAAGGTTTCCTACTGATATTCCCTCAAAAGCTGGATGAAGAGATTATGAACCATGAGATTTGTACTTCTTCACGGATGGTTATGGATGGTAATGGTTGGTGCCTTGGTGGTGATGTCTTCTGTGGGAAATTAAAAGTGAACCTCTTATTTAGTCGCCCCAACAATTGCAGCGTTTTTCAATCTGAATTTTGAAGGCCCCTATTAAAACGCTGCGGCCTTTCTTCCTTACTTACCGCCAGGGCAACTCAGTGTTACGGGGAATGGAAAGTCTTATTCTACCAAGTAAGGTAAATGTTGAAATTTTGCTTGCTACATGTAAATTCTTGCTTCAGGAGGAAGCTAGGAGAGCAGCGAACTTTAAATTGTCTGGTACCTCGTGTGTTATAACTAGGCATATCTGGCCAAAATTAGATCGGTGAAGAAATGGACAGCTGTTAACACTTCGGTGTCGTCATATGTTGTTTCAGGACACTGTACTTACTCGAATGGTTACTATAGAAGTTGAGATTCCGAGGATGTGGCAGATCTCAGTGAGATGGACGTCAGGTGTATTCAACGCTTTGTGGTAAGCTCTGGATGGTTCGATAAGTAGAGTTGAAGAAATGGTATTTTTTGTGGTATGGCTATGGACCATATTTGTGTTTATGCCTGTCCTTTGGACAACCACCCTAACGTAACCTAACCTAATATGTATGTAAGGCATTCTCTTTCAAATCGGCCACCCCCTATAAACGTTTTTGGGCTTAAAATTCTCGTTGGTATGTCTACTTTTTAATGCCATACTTATGGCGTTTTTATGGAGTCTTTAATTTTCAAAATGGCTGACCAATAATGGCGGAAAAAAGAAAGTATCTGAAAGAAAATTGTTGTAAAACCGTAATTTTACCCCAGTTAATTTACTCAAAAGTGTTTTTGGGATTACTGATTACAAATCTTGTTTTTAAAATTCCAAGATGGCGGATACTTTTCGACGCTCATGAAGATCGTGACGTTCATGAGAAATTTTTTGGGATCGCTGATCACGAATTTGAGGTTAGAGTTTTAAAATTCAATATGGCCGAAAAAGATCCAATTTTTCGACGTTTATAAAAATCAATAAAAACATGATTTAGGAGGTTTTCGGGGCCGCTAATCATGAATTTAGGGTCAGAATTTGAAAATTCAAGATGGCGGATCCAAGATGGCCACCATAAAGGGTCAATTTTGCGCCTTCATGATTACTGCCCAACCTACAAACGTTTTTTTTTTCAATATTCAAGGTCTTTGAGTTCATCCCCACCCCCTTATAAAACGGTTTTGGGACTCGTCCATTGTTTCGGGGCAAAAATATCTAAAAATAATACTTTTCATTGGAAATCTGATTACTTTTTGGATAGAATTGTTTAATTCTGACCTGAAATTCGTGATCAGCTACCTCGAAAACCCTCTAGATCAGTGCTTCTCAAACTTTTCATACAGTGGCCCCCGAAATCGGAAAAATAAAATCCAGGGCCCCCAAAAATTTTATTCAATAATAAAGAATTTACAGCTAAGCATTTTGGGCATTTTAAACCAAAATATTCTAAAAAAAATTCTTTTAACCAAAAATTGTAGAATTCCAAAATTTTTTAAACATTTTGAGAAACTTGAAAAGGTTCGGCATAAGAAACTATTAAAAATTGGGCGCTTCTGTAAAAACTCCGGTACTAAATATTTTAACTAGACATATGAGTGGAGTAGAACAGTTAACAAAATGACTATCTAATATTAAAACTACAAATTTTTGAGCACTATTCTCGATCTCTCAAAATTTAATTGTTGTACGTTTCTCTATTCGACCGCAACCCGATCCACATTCGTTACGTTTCTAATTTTATGACCAAATTTGGATTTATATATTCTTCTGCATTATCGAATTATGAAAATTCTGGAAAATACTTCAAACATTAAAAAAAAATTGAGTTTTTCTGTATCAAATTCAGAGTTATCCAAAGTTTTATAAGATTTTCTCAACTACCAATTTTCAATGTAATCGACCAATTTGAAAGTTTTAGCCCGCTTAGCAATTTTATATTGAAAATTTGAAATTTTATTTATGACGAGTCCTTAAAAAAAAAAACGGAACTCGCCATTGTATAGAAAATGATTAGATGATAGTATAATTTAGTTTTTTTAATTAGAACAGTTTTTTGTTCCCAAAGAACTAGGGAACCGAAAATTTCTGAACTTTTGAATTACCGGTTTTCGGTATTTTTTTAATTATAACATCCGTAATTTACCGAAAATTGACTTTGCTAGAAAAACAGTTAAGAGTATTCCTCCTTCCCTTATAAATTCTAAGTGAACACATAATTTGTCAGACGATTTGTCAGATTTGAAGAACAAATTTTGGTGCTTAATTTTTAGAAAATTGACCGACCTCATACGTGTTTCATTCGCTAGGAAAAAAAATTTAATTTAATATTGTTTGTAAGGGTCCTTCGCGGATCTTTACTTATTTTAATGTGATTCCATGGAGAATACGTACAACTAAATTTATTTCCCCTGTTTATTTATTCCCCAGTTGACAGAATGCACTTTTGGAAATGGGAATAAAAAGTTGGAAAAATTTATCTGGGGAATAACTGCTGTAAAAACAAAATATTCCCCATTCCACGGGAATTACCAGAATAGGGCCACTGTTGCCTACTTTTTCCTTAATTGCCAACTTTCATGATAAACTGTTCGAATTAATTAAATTTTCTTTAGATTTACAAATCAATCAAAATATTTTTAGTCTGAAAATTAGAATGACACCAATGACGAATATGACAAGTTTTTGTGTAATACTAAGGTAAAGGTTTCGACAAATTTATATGTATTTTGTCTGAAGATAGTTGCAGAAATTTTCGTTATGCACATATTCCAAAAATTTACCAACATTTCGGTAATAAACCGTTTTACCGAAAATCGATATTGGATTCCCTACAAACAACTCAGATTAATCCGGAAATTTTCAATTTGGAATTCTCAACACTAACCTGATATACAATCCAAGCTGCCATTTGAAATCTTAAATAAAATTAAAGTACGAGTAACTATCTAGAATTACGTACTAAATACCTACTTTTTCAATATCCAATTACGCAAATTTTCATAGATCTAAGTTCCTATAGCTTTATTTAAATGTACCTACATATTTTCTAAATTTCCAAGAATATACATCGGATATCGAACTCTGATTTAGAAATGTTGTTGCTTCATAAAAGGCCATAATTTTAACCATAGATTTTGTCCCGCAGATCTGGTTTTTGATCTGAAATTCCTATTCATGTTCATTGTAGAATAAGAAATTCCCTACTTACATCCTCGTGATTGTGAAATTCATATACACATCACATATCTTACAAAAATCATTAACAGCACAGAAAATTGTAGCGGCCATTGATAATAGGTAGATTCAGAAATTTGTATGTGAAGAAAAATACTTTTTACACTTTTTGCCGTAGGCACTTGGCGAAACACACTTAATAAACACATTTATAAAACTTTTTTAAAAACACTTGTTAAATATTTCGCAAAATTACAAAAGGTTTAAAAAATTACTCGATCGATTTCGGCTGGTTAGGCCATCATCTGGACAGTTTAGTAGATACTCCTGATGATGGCCTAACAAGCTGAAATCGATCGAATGATTTTTTAAACCTTTTGTAATTTTGCGAAATATTTAACAAGTGTTTTTAAAAAAAATTTAAAAATGTGTGTAGTATGCGAGGAAGTTGTGCTGTTCATAAGAGATATTAAAGCAAGGTTTTAAGGCTCCCCAGCAACAGCTCCACAGCCCCTTAGGGGGCCGCGATCCACAATTTGAGATCATGTTGCTAGATCATGTTTTTATTGATTTTCATGAACGTTGAAAAATTGCCCCTTTATGGCGGCCATCTAGGAATTTTGAAAACTAATAAACGATTTATAATCAATGACCCCAAAAACACTTTAGAGTAAATTAACAAAGGTAAAATTACGTTTTTATAACAATTTTCTTTCAGACATTTTCTTTTTTCAGCCATTGTTGGTCCACCATTTTGAAAATATAAAGACTCCATAAAAACACCATATGGTACTAAAAAGTAGACATGTTATCGAAAACTTTAAGCCCAAAAAAGTAATTTATCTGAAAAACTGAAACGCGCAGGAGGTGGCCGACTTGACAGAGAATGCACTATGTGTATTTTTACTTTTTTAAATAATTATACTTTTTTCTTTGTTTCAAATATATTTCCACTTCAGTTTATCGTGATCTTCATTTTCAATCTTACCAGAATTCCTCTTAATCGTGGAGTTTCGTATTTTATTTATACAACATCGTCATATGAAATTATCGTCGTTCAAGGTGCGTACATGGTACATTTCTAGTGAAAATGTACACCACGAAGTTACTTATACGAGTTGCATACGTAACGAATTTAGCTAACTTCGTATTTAGCTAAATCATTTTAATAAAAAAGGAAAATGTGCTGTAATTTCATTGAATTAATTTTTTATATGTAAGTTGTTAACATTCAAACTACCCAAACTAATACAATGCTGATAAACCGATCTATACTATCATTCATCGCGTTTATAGTCGCTATTATCTGAATATAAAGACTGGCATTGGATTTTACAGTGATATAGTAAAAACAATAGAAGATTGTAGCCTTTATGGATGAGTTAGTCAAAAAACCACTCAGATGGAAAACAACGAACGACAAGAAAGCATTAAAATTTTTACTTTAGTATATTAAAGAGATGCTAGCAAGCAGATGAATCAAATTATAGTAAACAATTTTTAGCTTAAAAGGATTATTTCATTCGCCTAGTTCTATAGATTTAAATCAACATACTTGATGACTTTACGTTCTTAACTATGATTGATCACGTTGAAAATTAATATCTGCAATCATTCTACATTTCCTCATTTATATTTACGAATGACATATCAAGCCGCTATACCACTTTTGGCAGCCAACCAAAATTCGCCTATACATACTTTTTAAGTTCAACGTAAACACAACGACAAATAATGCGCCAAAAAAGGGTAACAACTATACCATTACGTCACTCTTTGGTAATATGTATGGTGGATATAGAGCAGCATTTTACGTGCGGACTTTAGCATTTAAATTAAAGAATTATTGATATAAAATGCAAGTCATGCTACAAAATTTCGAATTACAAAAAAAATGTCTTGCTAATATACCAAAATCAGCAAATCAGTCGACAATAAAAATCGTAATGAGACACAAAACCTTGAAATGCTTTACATGTGATTTTACCCAATTTTACACGAACTAATTTAAAAATAAGTTTAATCGCTTAACGGTGATATAAATGCCGAGCACACGTTTCAAATTTATTCTAATGAAGGTGTTACAAGTTATATATCTTGCATTAGTTATTTATTGTGTGCGAAGGCTAAATTTGTGTCATATATATACAACATAACAAGTTCATAATACAATCATTTATCGATTTTGTATTACATACAAAGTTATATGGAATATTAGAAATTACGAAATTTTTCGATACTGACCAAGTCTAATTAGTACTACCTAGTCTGGAAGCAAAAAAACGTATTTGACTAATATCATTTTTGTTGAGAACAGAAGATAATTGAAGAAAATAAATATTTACTATAGATAAGACATCGATTGTTTATTATCATACCGTTACATAATTTAAGTCCGTTCGTTGCACCCAAAATACAAATAAAATCTACATATACATTATTGGACATGACACGCAATTTTTAAGGTTATAGTCTCATCGGTATATTAATTGGAAGATGAACAAGATTAAATAATTTTGTTTTTTATATTTAATTGTCACGATCCAGTTTGTCAATTTATGAATGAGTGACCTTAAGTGTTACTAAGTAGTCAACACAAATTAATGGAAATTTACTTTCAATTTTAAAATAATTGAAAAACAAAAGTATGTACACGAAACCCGTTCTTATCTATATTTATCAAATAACAAACAATTTATTAATTGTAACAGCATCCGTATAGAAATTATAGTTTTATTGGAGGAGGTTATCCAAATTTGAAATCTTTATTGGCGACTGTGGGGCGCAACGCACGTGCACTCGACTAGCTGAGATCTTTTCACCAAAAACTTGATAAAGCGACTTTTATCGAATTGGTTTTATCTAACTTTTTCAGATCAGAATATCATCGTTCAAAAATTACTAAACAGAAATTACTTGTAGGCAGGAAATAAAATCAAAGATCTTCTCGAAAAGTCGAAAGTTAACAATTTGCTAATTTATTTAAACCATTTGGCAATGCTTTATTGAAGTTACTACACTCTTGTTGAGAACCTGTATGAACCATACTTTATATTTTCACATTAGTAACACAAGGGCCTAGCCAGACCCTTTTCGTTTATAGGGTTTCTATTTATTTCTGTGTGTGTGTGTGTGTGTGTGTGTGTGTATGTGTGTGTGTGTGTGTGTGTATGTGTGTGTGTGTGTGTATGTGTGTATGTGTGTGTGTGTGTGTGTGTGTGTGTGTGTGTGTGTGTGTGTGTGTGTGTGTGTGTGTGTGTGTGTGTGTGCTTGATGCCCTTTGATTAACAAAGGTAAATTTTAATACAAATGATAATTACGTAATAAAGCAGATTACCAAACACATTTATAAATAGAATCAATAGATTCTTTCGACCTTTTATAGGCAAAATATATTAACAATAATGGCATTCACAATATTTTTCGACTTGTTAATCAGAAAAAATGAAGAGGCCAATCATTTATCTACCAAAAAAGTAGAAATATCAAAATTCCCCCGTACTTTAACCCGAGAGTCAATGCAAAGTGTATCGACTCCAAAAAATGAAAACTTTTCCTTTAGTTTTCTATGTGGTAGTTTGGTTTCGTACAGACAAGCTCGCACGAACAAAAAGTTCGGCTTACTCATCAGGTAGCTACGACCAAACTACAAAATACTAATTTCATACATTAAGTATAAGGCAAGAACGTAGTGACTTAGCGAATTATATTTACTAAATCAAAACTCAAGGAAAACTCTCATTTTTGTGTGTTTCACTGCCAGCAAATTGAGTCCAAACAGTTCTCACAGTAGTAGCGAGTTTTATGACGAACCTTATCGTATACATGGCATAATTGGCAGTCTCATTTCTTTTCCATAATATCGGTCCCTCTGTTACTTGCTACAATTGGTGTTGTTGGCTGTAACACATAATTGTGTGACTCTTACCGGTAACTGGATTCTGAAGAATGTTTCGACCCACAAAATGTTTCATCACATTCGGATTGTTACATCGCATTTCAATTTATGGACGAACTAGCGCTTCAGACAGAGAAAATAGCGGGCATCTTTATTTTTAAAATCCTCTATTTTTTTAGAAATGACATAACTGGCGAATGTCATTACATCTTCATATTATAAAAGAAAGCCAACGAAAATATTTTTGTTCGTTTTTTGATAGTTTAATGGTTGAGCATTTGGTCCATAATATCGACCTCACCTTTGGTGTTGTTGTAATATAAAATCGCGTCCGGCCTTTATAATTCACCTACTACATTTTTATTATAATGAAATGTCGAGAGAAGAATCACGACTTTGTTCTTGTTCGATACGTAAGAGAATCTTGCAACCTTATTTTCATGAAAATCAAATTCTGATTAAAGAATAGGCCGAGAGGTAGGTTTTTTGTACCATCATACCCTAGACCAATATCCGGAAACCGCTTACACTTCTGTATGGTCGTAAAAAAGTAGTCTGCTACGAGCATTCGATGAGCGAGTTTGTATATCTTGACGCCAAACACATTATTTCAGTTTCTCCTTGGTCTACAACCCTATTTGCATTTGGATCTTTATACCACGTATACACATTTCGAGAATAAATAAATAACGTTAATCCTAAAATTCGCCCCTCTCTGTATTTCTGAATAAAATTTGTTTAGATACTCGATACTAGTATTTTGAGGATATCATGAAATATTATGACCACAGCGGATCGGAAAGTGTACAAATAATGTAAAGATTTATAAGAAGGGCCTGGTCAGTCCCATTGGTCTGAATGAGGGTTAAAATCGACATCTACCGGAACGATCAAATCTCGTTCGTTATCACACAAACGCCAAGTTACGTATTGAGGCTGAGGGACAGCGTACTTTGTTACATAAAAAATGAGGAAAATTGAATTAACTTTACTTTTAGGCCCTTTGCACATATTTTAAGCCAAGCTAAGCGATGTGAGCAACGTTCATAGCTCTTGGTTGTAAATAATGAATTTTAATGGAACGCTGCACACTTCAGCTAAGTTACATATGTGAGCTATGTTTTTCTGTTTTGAGCGATGCAAGCTAACTCGAGATGTGTTTGCCTTGCTATGTCACCTATAACGCTCATACATAAAAAGCTGTTGTATTGTACCGTACGTCAGTTGCAAAATAACGTGGTTGAATTATTGACATCAATGTATGTGTGAGCAATGTAATTAGCTCAAATGTGCAATGGAGTGAGCTAAATGGGCTAAACTATGCTTAGATTAGCTGAAATGTACAACGGGCCTTAGTCAGTTTTTGTTTAGTCTCTATAACATCTCGAAAGTGGTTCAAAAATTTAATGTTAACATCACCTAGAATCTTATCCCACTTGGTTTTCTTGGCACCCTGCTAGAAATTTTTCATCTTGTTAGATCAGGAATATCTTCCACTTTAACTTAAACCTCCGCATATTTAAACCGAAACCCTGCCTTGGCCGAGACATGGTAATGATTCTTTATATGTACGGTGGCGTTATTGCGCTGAAGGACAAGTTGAGGAGACCAGCTAATTTATCATCAACAAGGAATGATACTGACTTAATTTACTAACATATACAGGGCGCGCAATCTTTTATTTCGGTATGGAAACATTGATAAACTTTGACATTTGTCAACCGATTGACTTGATTAAACATGTTTTTGAAACGTCAATTAGGTACAATTTTAACCATGAATCGCTTCACACTGAAACAGAGACGCTGTACATTGAAAATAGTCGTTCGTGTTAGCGTGCATATCGTGGCCAACAGGCACCGACTGATAACACTATTCGTCGTTTAGAATCGAATTTTGTTGAGCACGAGACAGTGCGAGATCGTGAACATGCCGTTCATCAACGACCAAGACGTTCCAATGAACTGGTTGAAGCGGTCAGAGTAGAGAGCGTTGCCCAGAATTTGTGTCGTATCGTCGTTGCGCAGCATTTTGAAGGATGATTTGCATTTGTTTCCGAATAAAGTGTAATTAACACAAAGAATATTGCCGACAGACCGTCCAAGTCGCTTGAAATACGGCCAAACAGTCGCTCGAATGGTTGACACTGAACCTGATTTTTGGAAGCAAATTTTGATGACCGACGAGGCCCATTTCACACTCTCTGGCGGCGTTAATAAGCAAAATTGCCGCATTTGGGAAACGGAGAATCCACACGAGATCTATGAAACGCTATTTTTTTTTTTTTCGCTGGCGCTACATCCCATGGAGGGATTTGGCCGCTTCATTTTTGAAGTTTCGTAATCATTTTTACAACGGATAATGAGTGATTAGTTCATTGATCCTGAAACGCTATTGCTTGTCCAAAAAGTGACTGTTTGAGCCGGCGTTTGCGCCAAAAACCATCATTGGGCTATATTTTTTTCAGAGAAAACGAAACAGTCGATGGAAATCGATATCGGTGGGTGTTGGCTCATTATGTCTGCCCGCAAATGTGTGAAAAAGGTGTTGATGGTTACTGGTTTCAATAAGACGGTGCGCCACTGCAAGTCAAACAATTCAGTTTTTGCAACGAAAATTCAATGGACGTCTGATGTCAAAAGGAGGCGACATTGACTGGTCACTCAGATCTCCAGATTTGACCCTTCCGGATTCCTTTTTGTGGGGTTATTTGAAAAACAAAGTGTACGTCAGCAAGCATCAGGCCATTGAATAGCTGTGCTCGCATACGGTAATATTTCTTGATTTATGCTAATCGGAATATGTTCGAATGTTTAGTTGAAGTGAAGTGATTTAGATTCATTTAGTTTTATTCTCCATCTTTTTGTAAATCTATGTATTTGAGTAATAGCTAAATTGTAACTTCTGTGTTGATTTTTCGTTGCTTTCTCCAACAGCTAAGATCGCCGTGTCATCTGCAAAAGTCGCCACTGTATTTTACAGTAGGTATAAAACCTACTCTAATGCACCCTGTGGAACTACTGCGTTTATTTTTTTCAATTCAGAAAAGGTATCATCTGAATTAACCAAAAGAATTGAAAGAAATAAGATTTCAGTATTTTAGCAAATTGCATTGGTAGAAGATTTCTTAACTTGTGATTAAGTCCTTCTTGCTTGTGCAACGTCTAAAATTATCTTTGAACAGACTTTTATCTCCTCTAATGCTTTCTCGATTAAACTGATCAATTGTTGAGTGTTGGTTACGAAAACCAAACTAATGATTTGTGATCAAGTTTTTACTCTCGATTATCGGATTTAACATTTTTACCAGAAGCTTCTCAAACAGTTTGAACATGAATGGCAATAGCGAAATTGGCCAAATTGGTTTCCCAGGTTTTGGGATCATAATTACTTGTGCAATTTTCCACAAGCTAGATACACATTTGATTCTAAATGCTGCATTTATAAGATTGGTGAGCTTCACCAGAGCTTTCCTTGGTAGTTATTTTAAGATTTTTGCAGTAAAAAGATCGTAACCTGAAGCTTTTCTCGTATTCATATTAGCTTTTATCTCACGCAAGACTTCTTTTTGTGTCGTCGGTAAGATTTCTTTACTGTCTTGCACAGATTGTTCAGTTATTATCTCCGCTTCAAATGTTTGGTCATCATGTGGCTGGAATATTTTTCGAGGTGTTCAGCAAATTCTTGAGCTTTGTCTTCATTATTCCTAGCCCATTTCTCACCTGATATTCTCTTTGGAGGAGTCTGCATTATTGGTCTTTTAATTCTTTTGGTTGCTTTCCAAATAGAATAATCAGTACTGCTATCATTAATTTTTTGACTGATTGATTCAAATTTCGATTCTTAATTGTTGTCTTCCTTCCTCTATAAAATATTGAAAAGGCAAATAGAAGCTCATATCGGAGGTGCGATTGCGTCGGAAAAAATGTCTAAATCTCAACATGCTTATTGCAAGGGGAGATCTGTAGATTTCATTGAGAAATCTTTCGAGTATTGAGACTACGCAATGAAAACCTTTTTGGGTATTGAGAGGCCTTTAACAACGTGCTTCCAGGAGCTATAAATCGGACACTTTCAAATCTGGTAGTGAATGAATCACTTAAGGACTGGATAATTTGGAGGAATCCTCCGCCAGAAGATTTGTAAGTAGAGGTATGCTGCAGGGTGCCGTACTGCATCCCTACTTTGAAACTTGATCATAAATGACCTGTTGCTAGCACTAGAGGATAGTGGATTCAAGGTGATTGCCTATGCGGATGATGTTCCTATTGGTGCCCGTGGCAAATAATCCGGTACTCTTAGTGAGCTTATGCAAAATGCGCTGAGCATTCTATCAATATGGGCCAATGGTTGTGGGTTGAATGTGAACCTACACAAAAACGAATTGGTTCTCTGCTCTTGGAAATATAAACTTCCTCATATTGATTCGCCCACTTTAAATGGGTTCAGCTTGACTTTTGTAGATGAAGCGAAGCTTTTGGGTCTCGTTTTGGATAGAAAATTAAATTGGAAACTTAATATTTTGGAAAGGGAAAAGAAAGCTACGTTTGCGTTAAACTTGCAAAAATGCCATTGGGAAAAGATGGGAGCTGGAGCCCCACATCGTATATTGACGAAAGTTCAGAGAACAATCCCCCTGTGGATTAGTGGTGCACTGAGGAGTACATCCACTGACACTGGAGATTGCTATTTTTAACTCCTCTAGATATCTTAGGAAAACAATTGGCAGCTTGTACTGTCATATGGTTGAAATCCACCTTAATGTCGACCTGCAACAATACTCATCTATATATATTCCCAAGACCACCGACTATACTGTCCCGTCATTATTTTTTGACACAAAGTTCCGGACTAGGATCTCATCCAGCGAGGACTGGATGATGATGCAGTTTTGGAACCATAGAAAAAAGTCGGGGCTGGATGTTTTGCGAGGAACTTCTGTTAAACCTCTCCTTCCGTCTCCCCGACTACTGTAGCATTTTTCAAGCTGACGTAACTGCCATAAAAAAATCGTAGACTGGTTAAGGTATAACGTAATATCGTCTTGTTATATGCTTAACAAGATGACAGATCAGTTCAACATCCATATTATATGGGTGCCAGGGCATTTCAATAGTACAGAGAATATAAAAGCCGATGAGCTGGCTCGACGTGGCACAATGTATCACATTTCAAAAAGCAGAAGAGATATTGAAATGCCTCTTGCGTTATGCAAACTGCTGATTCAGGAAGAAGCTGGTAAGTTGACGAATGGCAGATGATCAATTAAAACCTCATGCGCAATAACTCGGCAGGTCTGGGCAAAGTTGAACTTTGCGAGATCTAAACAGCTGATCTCATTTCAGCGGAGTCAGATCAGTGCGGTCGTTGGAGTGATTACAGGGCACTGTCTCATAGGCAGGTATGCAAGTAAACTGTTTCTTCTCACATGACTACTGTCGTAATTGCGAGGACGAGGAGGAGGAAGAGACATTACTTCATCTTCTTTCCACTTGCCCTCGTCTGGCACGAAACAGACTAAATTTCCTTACCAGGGTGGACGCCAGACGTATCCAGCGTTTTGTTAACAGTTAAAAATGGTTTCAATGAGTTGGAGGATAAACAATAAATCGTGGTATGGCTACGGACCAGTTTTGTACCTATGCCTGGTCCTGGTGGATCGCTGCCTTAACCTAACCTCACCTATCTGGTCTTGAGGGGCAAATATGAAATATCCCATTATTTCGGACTAAGGGCCCAAAGTGTTGAAATCTTGTCAAAAATGACCGAAAATTTGGTTGGTCCAAAACCACTTTTCTCAAGGTTGTGCAAATCTAACAAATAAAAAATAAAAACATGTCCGTCCGTCTGTCTGTACCCATGTTATCTCGAGAACGGCAATTTGTTTCTATGGTCAAGGCGGAGATTTGAAAAGGTTCCGGAACCTATATCAAGAAGGTCGGGTACTTGCCATACGGATTGACCCAATACACCTGGTTATATAAATAAGTATTTATCAATTTTTTAATATGTGCTGGTTTCAATATTGAGTTAAAAGTTAAGTTAGGGGTCAATTTGCGGCTTGAGTTGAAGTTGAATTTGGATTGGATTAGGATATAATGAGCAGTTGACCAATTTTTTATATATGCTGGTTTGTGGATTGAGCTTGGCGTCGAGTTTTCGGTTGAGTTGAGGGTTGAATTGAGGTTGGATTAGGTTTAGTGAGCAATTTATATATAGATAAAAGTGAGTGTTTGTAGGTATGTACAGTATATGTGTATAATATTTAAACAAATCCACACGCCTTGACCGAGCTGAATCAAACTTTACATAAATATTGTTTAAGACATAAGAAAGGACACTGTTAATATCTCAAACCTCCATCTCCTTCTTGACGGATGGTAATCAGGTCCAAAGTTACTACGGAGGAATTTCTAAAACTTCATCAATTGAGTCTATTTCTGGACCATAATTCTTTTAACGGTGATGTTGATGATGACGGCCATAGTGACGGTGATATTGCTGGTGATGGTGATGATGGTATGATGTTTTGATGGTATGCTGGTATAACGGTAATCGGTATGATGGTTTGTATATAAGTGTGGTGTGATGATGGGTGGTATGATGATATGAAAGTATGATGGTATGATATGAAGGTATGAAGGTAAGACATTATGATGGTATGATGGAATAACGGTACGATGGTCGATGATGGTATCGTTTCTATTGAAGACGATGGAAAAAATCTTGGATCATCAAATAAGATGAGAAGTCCTTGTTAATAATCCGCTGCATCGGGATCAGTTTGCTTATCAAACTGGTAAATCCACTGTGATGGCTCTTAGTAGTCTAGTCACAAGGATTGAAAGAGCAGTGGCGTATAAGGAAATTGCCCTTTGTGGTCATTGAGGGGGCTTTTGATAACACTTTCTATGGATCGATAGAGAGGGCAACAATGGAGAAGGGGATTGTGCCTTCTACAATTAGGTGGATACGGTCCATGCTGGAACATCGCGAAATTACAGCCAGATTAGATGGCCTGCTATCTCCTCTTTTATGGTCATTGGTTATTGACAGACTACTTGTCCTTCTGAGTAACCATGGGTTTGATGTCTAGGGCTATGCGGATGATGTGGCTATCATAATTAGAGGTAAGTTTGATGGGGTCATCTCTGATCTCATGCAAAATGCACTAGAATTAATATGGCAGTGGTGTATCAGGAATGACTCAGTGTCAATCCAAATAAAACTGTCATTGTCCCATTTACGAGGCGGAAAAAGCTCTCGCTTATAGCTCCCTCGTTAAACGGTACTACTGTTTGTTTTTCCAAAGAGGTTAAATATCCAGGGGTTATCCTAGATCAAAGACTGAACTGGAAACAACATTTACTTAAAATTCAAAATAGAGCCACTAAGGCTTTTTGGGCCTGTCAGAGACTGTATGGACGTACTTGGGGATTACAACCATAAATGATCTACTGGTCATTCCTACAATTATTAGGCCTATGGTAACCTATGCATCGATAGTGTGGTGGCCTAAAACTGAACAGAGGACAGCGCAAACTTTATTGAATAAGGTTCAGCGTACAGCCTGCATTGGGGTTACGGGCTCAATGAAATCATGTCTAACCGCAGCAATGAAGGCTTTCCTAAGACAGACTCCATTGCATCTGCATGTTAAATAGGAGGCTGCTATTATGGCTCTTAAGATGCAGGCGGCGAGAAATATCAAACCGGGAAATATGGTGGGCCATCTGGAAATCCTCCGGGAATTCCAGACAGACCCTACCATAGGAATGCCCTCCGACTGTATGCCAGCTAAGCTGTACTTCCACAAACCATTTTGTGTTAGATTACCTAACCGGGATTTGTGGAGAACAGGGGGACCATCCTTTGAGCGAGGGTCAATAGTATGGTTTACAGATGGATCAAAAACGGAAGACGGGGCGGGGGTACGAATATACGGGAGCGGGACTGCCCTCTCGAAGTCCTTGGGTAACTACGCTACCGTCTTTCAAGCAGAAGTACATGCTATAGAACATTGCGCTAGGATAGGCATTGCAAAAGGCCTAAACGATGCAAAGGTATATTTTATATCAGACAGCCAATCGGCCTTAAAGGCTCTTAGGTCTTATACCGTTGAGTCAAGGCTGGTATGGGACTGTCTGAAGGTTATTAAGCATTTGGCAAGCTCAAATGCCCCTTCTGCGACCTGGAAGCGGAATCAGCGGAACATGTTCTGTGCTATTGCCCAGCCATTTTCCGCCAAAGACTACAACATCTAGGAGGGAGAGTAATGAGTCCAGATAGTGTGTATCATATACCGGCCGGCAATATTGTTAGGTTCATTAAGAGCCTGAACATTGACTGGACGGATCAATGAGCAGGATTTAAAGATCTTTTAGGTCGCAGTGCGAGGTGGCTTAACGCCCACATGGCCCTACAATTAATAATAATAAATAATAATGGTATGATATGATGATATGAAGGTAAGACATTATGATGGTATAATGGAATAACGGTACGATGGTCGATGATGGTATAGTGGTATGATGGAATGGTCTAATGGTACGGTTTGTATATGGGATAGTGATATGATGCCAAAAAGGTCTATATCCAAGAATGATGGTATGATAGCATGATGTATTCTTGCACTTATCAATATTTAGGCGAATTATTTATGTGCTCAAATAATCGAAATGAGAATATTCTGACTCTGAGATGTTCTTGGGTTGAACGATGAAATGCGATAGATGTGAAGAAAAATAGTTCGTTACGAATCTTGATAATCTAAAAGTGCCATTAATAAGTGTGAAAGTGTTAATTAAGTTGTTAATGTAGGGTTATCGTGAGATAATTGTTGTGTTAATTTTTTTCTTGTGTAAATAAATTAGTTTGTGTTTTATTCTATTAAATTTTATTCACAATTCAAATCGAAAAAATATGGATAGTTTTTTGTGAAGCTTATGAACGACCTTTTTGGAACACTGGTTTAAATTTCATGGAGTAGATCTAATCATTTTGAAAAGAAAGTTACACACAATTTTGATCATCGGAATTATTTATATGATTTTGACTTCAACACGATAAGCTAAAGATTATTAAGACTTGGGATCCACCCAGTCTACTGGTTCATTAATTTGCAACAATAAAAGATAGCCGTCCACCAAAAAATCTACAATAAAGAAAAAATCTAGCAGTATCTTGGCAATACGTTCATCCTTTAAAATAATACAAAGTAATATCCAGTGAGTTGATATGAGAGTTTTTGAAACATACATACCAAGTTCGGTTTAATTTATTATGTAAATGAGGGCAAAAGCCTAGAGGATTTAGCAGGACAAAAAAGATGAACAACTACGATCGGAAATTTTGGCTGTTGCCTTGCTACTAGCATAGATCAATGATCATCATTCCTTAGTCCAACCTTTTGAGAATAAAAACCTGGTAAAAAGAAAAACTTTTACTAAATGAATTACCTAGTCAAACATGCTGCTTTAGAACGAAACGTTACTAATGTATGCCAGTTTTGTTGTTTTCGATTGTAATTTATCTACTGGGATAAATAAGGTAATAAGATGTTGGCGCTTTCTTCAGCCCATAAACCTGTCTGCCTCATTATTTTGATGACCAATAAGTTAGCATTTATCTTTTTGTTTCATTGTTTATAATCTTAAATTTGCAGTGATAATTACACGTCCATTCATTTTATTTTAAGACACTTAATAAACACAAATTCGCGAATGTTATTAAAATAACAGTTACAAATATGTGACAATTTGTCATCGCGTATTAAGGTTATTTTTGCACTACGTCATAAAAATCGCCATGATAGTATCCAGCAAGGCAAACGAAACAAAACGACAACTCATACATTATATGTATATTCAATCAGCGTAAACATACACCCAAGTAAATATAGAATTTAGTTATTAGCAGAGCAGGTCATCAGGTACTTACCAAATAAACATAAAATAAATTTAAGTGTAATTAACGAGAAAACTTTTAAAAAATCTAGATCACTATCAATATCAATTGTTGTTAGATTAATGTTATTTAAATTATTATCATTACTATTAAGGGAACTACCACTACTTAAATTAAAATTTCCATTATTTGGATTATTTTGTGCTCCTCCTGTACTATCCCATTCGTGTGGCGAACTCGGCAGTCCCATACTAATTTTAAGTATCCCATCGATTATGAATAGCGGTGGCACTCGCATTATTACATCGACTAAGCCCAACACTTTCGAACGGATCGACATTTTTGCTAAGTGTGTCTGTATATAAGCTGCTTTGTACCGTTTTCACAAAAATTCCTAGTTTGTGTTGTTCGCTGTTACTTCTGTAATTGACACTTCTTCACTCACTTGTTATATATATATATATTTTTTTAGCTTTGTCACTTGCACTGCACACTCTAAAAATATTTCAACAACATTGTTTTTGTATTTTATACGTGTGTTTGTGTCGAGTGCTACAGTTCGCTCACTGCTACAAATTTTAGGGGGCGATTCTGATCAACTAAAACTGGGTACATTAACAAGCAGCACAACACCACCAACACCGAACCGAACAAAAAAATATATATATATATACGTAATACAAAATACACGAGAATTATAATAAACAATAATGATTAATTCGATTAAATATACAACAAAAAAAAAAAAAAAAATAAATAAAATTTTTGTTTTTTTGACGGAAAACAATTTTTCTTCGAACACAACACACACGTAAAAATTTTTCGTCGCGTTTTCTTTACTTGAATTACCCGATTTAAATGAAAAGAAAAAAAAACTCAAAAAAATAAGAAAATATAAATGAAAATTTCACAACACACAAAAAAAAAAAAATTTTTAATTTCTGACTTGTATGATGTTATGACATTGACAGTTGTGTGCAGTGCGAAGTGTGGAAAAGAAATTTTTTGTTTTCGTGGTGAGGTTTTTGGTGTTGCATCAGTTTAGGGTATTTTTTTTTGTTTCGATGTCGAAAATTTGTTGTAGATTATTTTGGTGCTGGCCATCAATCGATAAGTTTTTTCGTTTTGCCGATTATTCAATAGATGGCAGATATAGAAAAGTCTGTTGTGCTGTTAAACGACAGATGTCACTCACACAGATATTCATTTTATACGTGAAATTATCTTATTAAGACTTTTTCACGTAGTTGCAAATTTTGAATTTTTGTTGTAATGTTAACTTAATGTAGAGGATTTTGTCAATATTTATTAAATTAATTCATAGGTCTACTGCATAGGGGGTTTGGTTAGTATGTAACCTTCACGTTTTAACTAATATAAATACACGCATCTAAATGCTAAATCTCTTAAGATACTCTCGGGACCGTAATCATTTGTTTTGTTCTTGGTTTGATGGTGTTCATTATGACCCCCATGCTTGTAATAAAACAGATCAACTTCCACCACAGTAAGTCGGCTTCATTTGAATTGAGGGTGTAGCTTGCTGTACCACACTTAAGCTTTATTAAATAATGAAGACGTCCGAATTTGTGCATTACAATACCAGGAAGTCATTTCTCCTGACCGATGTAATTACGAGAGAGTATTCTGCCTCCCATGCTTAATTGACGTTTGACTTTGATGTTTTTATTTGCCGTGTTTCTCATATTTTCTGATGGCCGAATTGCGTCGAGTTTGATTCTTAGTTTCCGCTGGAATTTGTGATTGCTATTTCCGGCCATTTTGATTTAGCATCAATCACTATATTAGAAAAAATTGTCCCTTGTACGGACCCGCATAGTTAAGATGAATACGCTCGAAATTTTCTTCTGGTTCTTCCCAGTGATGTGTTTCTTCTTTTCTGAGTTCTTTTTGCTTTGTAGCACACGCATTGCAACTTTTAACGAACGATTTTATGTCCATATCGATATTTCCCCAATAGACATACCGTCGAGCCAGATTTTTCATTTTACAAATACCAAGATGCGTATGATGTAGTTTTTGTAGAACTTCGTTTCGAAGGCTTTCTGGAATTACCACTTTACATCCTCGAAAAATTGTGCCTAGATGAAGATGGTATTTATCATCATTTATTTCGCCATTTAGGAGCGACTGTTTGAGTCTTGACAAAACTGAATCTTTGTCTGTTTCTAGCACGATATTCTCATTGGTAAGTATCAGAGAACTTATCGCGTTTGTCGTCTCTGCATGTTCATGATGTGTGTGTCATCATCATCTACTGGAACTTCTTGAATCGGTGCTCTTGAAAAGTAATCTACATTTTGATGGTTTTCTTCTTTCCTATGCTCTACTGTGTATTGGAATTCTGATAGAAATGATGCATAACGTAGCAGACGACTGGATGTGATCGAAGGCAGATTGATGTCAGATTTAAAAATGTGTATCAATGGTTTATTATCGGTCACCAGCTTGAATTTTTGTCCGTATAAGTACATATAAAACCTTTTGACAGTTCAATATATAGCCAGCGCTTCTCGATCCAATCCAATTGGCTGTAGTTCTGCTCTGCGACAGAAAGGGAACGAGAAATGGCACTAGAACTTGGTCACTTGCTACTTCGGCCTTTTTCCATTGAAATTTTGCGCTCTTCAGTAAATAGAAGGCGAAGTGGGTGCGTAAGTGTCGATGCATTTTTGATAAATTTCGAATAGTATGTGATTAACCCCAATAATTGTTGTACTTCATGAGGGTTTTTTGGACGTGGTGCATCTGACACAGCTTTTACTTTTACTGGTGCTTTTAAAATTTTATTTTGTTCAATCTGATATCCAAGATAATTAATTCTTGTCTGGAAAAATTTGCATTTCTTGTCATTATCGTGAAGATTGTATTTCTTCAACGATCAAAACAAGCATTTAGCCGTAGCACTCATTGTAGTTTGAACCTTGAATTACTATGTCGTCAAAATAGGTTGTCACTTCTTCAAGTCCTTGGATCACCTGATCGAGTATTCGATGAAATTCGCTTGGAGCCGTGTTAACCACGATGGCTTAGCAGATTTGCGATTGTCGAATGGACGAGAGTATTCACGAAAATTAAAACGAAAAGCAGATTACTTTTATTTCACTTGATGATTATTATTAGTTGTATTATACGAGATTATTATCGATTATATTTTTATTCGATTAAAATGCCCACTGTTTTGATGCACACGTTGTTGTTTTGATGACGATTGATGACGAAGAGAGAGAAAGAAAATACGTCGTGTAGTTTGACGTTTTTCTCCATTTTTAGTGTTGCCGACGATAAAAAATTGGTTACTTCATGATGTTCACCACCAGGCCGTGCACCGGTTGTGTATTCACTGGTGGCGCCAACAAGCCGTTTTAATACCAAATGCGAGCCTGTTAAACTTGTACGTTCCTTTTTGAATGGTTATCGCTTGGATTTTTGCACTTTCCTCATCCATCTGAACGTGATGATATACTTTGTATAAATCCAACGTGCAAAACTACTTTGAATCTTTTAGATTGTTGAGAATTTCCTCAATCCGGGGAATCGAGTAGTGAGCGTCTTCGAGTCGTTTGTTTACGCCTACTTTATAATCGACACATAATCGAACGCTCTTATCCGGTTTTGGAATGCTAACCAATGGGGAACCCCAGTCGGAGGTATCCACTTTTGTAATGATGCCCTCTTCTTCTAAAGCAATTATTTCTTTTTCGACTTAATCTCTACGTGAGAATGGTACTTCGCGTGCTTTGTGGAATACTGGCTTGGCATCTATTCGAAATTTTAGTGAGCACTGAAGATTGGGAATTTTTCCAATTTTTTGTTCGAAGATTTTTCTATACTTTGATTTAATGTTGCTGATGTCTTTTTCGATAATTTCTGTCGATAAAATTTCATTGGTTGAATCACTCGAATTTTCCTTATCTAAATCTTGCAAATTTACGTTGAGTTTCCTAATCCATGCTCTACCCAAAAGAGTTTGTCGGTCGTTCTCGTTATCCACAATGTACATTTCTTCCGTAATCGATTTATTTTTGTATGTTGCCTTGACAGTGACTACTTCCTGGGGTGAAAAGATTTGCTTGAGATATCAACGAAATTTATATGAGAAAACTTGCCTTCTATTTTGATATTTGTGTACAATTTTTCCGCTTGTTTATTGGAAACTGGCTGATTTGCGTATATGTCATGAACGTTTTGAACGTAATTTCCCTCTACTGGGTACTGTAATACAGACTTTTTCAATAAATCCTTGTTTCTTGCATTTTTTACAGTAGAGTTTATCTTTGTCACATTTGCAATTGCGAGTGTCGTGATTGTTGCGTGCACAGCGCAAGCAAAGACCTGTCAGTCCCAATGCTTGATAGTCGATTCGACCACGGGATCTTGACTGATTTCTGTAACTTGGTTCTCGACTATTTGTAATTTTGCTCACGTCACTGGAGTGATTCGATTGTTCTATGGTTTTTTGATTTGACATTTCTTTGCTGTCTATCTGGGAAGCTTTGAATGCGAGAGCCAAATCAAAATTTTCTTTAAATTCCAATTTCCCTGATTGTAGCAACTTTGTCCTTATTGTATTATCACTAATCCCTCTTATGAACTGTGAGAGTAAAAATGTATCTGCAATTGACGCGGAACACCCTTTACAATTAAATTTGGATTTTGAATACTCGTTAATAAACTCGAGCTCGTTCCTCTGCTTGTTTTACCAAGCCCATCTCGGACTGCTATGGATATTACAAGCATCTTTGCTTACAAAGGCAATTTCGACAGCCTTTGAAAAATCTTGCCCTCTTATTACTAACCAGAAGTCTCGGAACAAACCTCAATGTTCCACATTGTTGGAGCAAGAGTAAAGTTCATTTTATCCCGAAGGCTGGCAAGTCTGATTATACGGACCCTAAGTCATTTCGGCCTCCTATTAGCCTGTCTTCAACTTTTCTTAAGACTTTAGAAACGATCGTCGACAGATTTATTAGAGATCATTACTTGCCGCTCTTTCCACTCAGTAACATGCAACATGCTTACAGAGTTGGTAAGTCCTGTGAAACTGCTCTACGTGAATTCGTCACTAAGGTTGAAAGGTCCCTCAATAATAAAAAGTTTCTTATGGGTGCTTTGCTGGATATTACGGGAGCTTTTGATAGTACTTCGTTTGCTACGATTACTAAAGCCTGTACCAATTTTGGTATTGATCGCTCTATTGTTTTATGGATCGAATCTATGCTTAAGTCTCTGTCCACAGGGAGGAGTGCTCTCTCCTCTGTTGTGGCTTTTGGTCATGGCTTCATGGTCCAAAGTTATGCTGATGATATTGTTGTTACAGTTTCTGGCGAATATCTGAATGTATTGGTCGATTTAATGCAGCAGGCCCTACACTTATAGTGGAGGAATGGTGTATTGAGAAGGACTTAAGCGTTTATCCGCCTAAGACTGATTTAATTGTCTATTTGTCTTTACTAGGCGTAGAATGATTGAAGACTTCTCTATTCCTTCTCTTTTTGGAAAAGCGATTACTAGATCTGACCATGTAAAACATCCTGGTGGCTTCTTGGATAGTCAACTCTCATGGAATTACAACCTTGATTATAAAATTAAGAAAGAGCTTTTGGGAAATCGTGGGGCTAACCCCCAAAATGTTATTATTTGTTTACAAATCGTTGGTTTTACCAAACCTCTCATATGCTTCCATTGTTTGGTGGCCAGTGGTTGAATTAACTGTGAGCTACTGCTTGTAGAGTCATTATTGGAGCTCTACTCTACTTCTGGCTATGGAGTCTATTTTGTGTTTACCCCAGTTGAACACCTTCCTTCTAGGCACTGCTTGCTCTGTGGCGTATCGCTTGAGATGCATTGGTGCATGAAGTGTATTAGGTGCAATCGTGGGGCATAGACTAATCATGAAAAAGATTCCTTTCATTAATATCAGAAATTGTTGTTGTTAATGATAGGCTGCTGCCTGAGTTCAACTTCGACAATTTATTCTCGATGGTTTATCCGTCGAGAGATTTGTGGTCCTCGGAGCAATTTCTTAAAACTTTATCGGAGTCTCTTGCCTTCTTTTCTGATGGCTCTTGCTCTGAATATAGGTTTTGGATTTGGAACTTACTGCTCTCTGATTGATTTCAGATCGTTTGGTAGTTCTGGGTTTAATAGTGTTATTGAGGCTATGCGTCCAAAAACTTCGTTCTTAAAGGGCTAAGGCTGAAGTGGAATGCTACTTCTGGTTGCCGTAAGGCGAAGTACTTTATTAATGAGCCCGATCGGAGGTCTACTAAGTTTGCTTTATCTTTAAAAAGAGACCAGCTCAGAATACTGGTTGCAATCCTCACTGGCCATGTCCGTTTTAAGGACCATCTTCATCGCTTCGGATTGGCTCAAGATGAAATATGTGAAGACTGCCTCGAATAGATTGACAACTGCACTCATTTTGTATGTAGTTGTTCAGCTTTCGAAAGTGTTCGTTTTCAATTGTTTAATTATAGGACAATCGATATAGGTAGGCTGCCTTCTCTCTCTCACTTGGTCTAAACTGATCCAGTTTGCCAAGGTTGGAGTACGCTTCCGTGAGTTGAGATAGAAGCCTAGGTTTGCACCATGTGCCCTTGTGGCATTGAGTGCGGAACCTTTATAGGTTCCAGTCAATTTCAATAATAATAGCTAAACGCGAAGCTTCGCGTTCCATTGCCGAACGGCTTAGACAAACTCGTCCATGTGTAACGGAGCGGCTTGATATGTATCAAGATGCGACTAATATGCCACATCTTGGATGGTAAAATTTATGTTTTGTACCACTCCGTTAACAGAATCTCTCTGTAGTTCTAAACACTGATGACCGCAGCACGTTTGCAGGCTAGTAAAAGTCGGTGGGTAGGGTTTTTGTCATCAACCACAGAGAGCTAGAAGTGCTGCTTTATCCCTTATTGACAAATTGTATGATTTGAAAGATATGGAACGGTAACTAAAGCTAATACGGTTTACATACACTAATACAGATTGATATTGAACGTTAATTTGAACGCTTGCAAAATAGGTGTAGAAAGATCTAGAAATAGAAACATTAAACAAGCTAAGTCACAGCCGTACTTTATAATGGTCATGATGTTGGACCATAGGCTCACCTCCCTCCCTTTGTAGGCAATATATAGCATAATTTGATATTACCCCCTTTTTTTGTATGTATGTACTAGCCTACCTCATCTAAATAATTATAGACACATGGTGAAATATATTCAGACTGTCATAACACGCATTATGATATCGGAAATTCGAAACGAAACAGCAAAGAAATTAAATGGCTAAAATGGATGATGTTTTGTAGATGAAAATAACGAAAACAATTATATACATTTGATTTAAGGTAGTTAAATAATTATTGATGCAAATACCAATGAAGTTAACAATTTACAATGTATGATAAATTTACTTAACAATCTAAATTAATTGATTAATATCAATAAGTTAATAATACAAAAACAATATGGTGGTCAACCTATCTAGTCTAACTTGCATTAAATACCACCATTTAACAAAATTAATTTAGGGATCCGCGGTCCTCACTTAATGGATAAATTATTATTCTTAAGATTTAATTAATAAATTTGTATGCGCCTAAGGCCGTATGTTTAGATCATATGATTTGTTTAAATATAAATATATCAGTTGAAATTGATTTGATAGTATATAAATGTTTAATCTTAGGGAAATAAATATAGTAATGAATATAATAAAATAATATATAAATAAATAAATAATTTTTAAAAACTCATCCTGTGATCTGATGGTGATGATCAACACTTTTTGGATGCGGCTGTAACGCTTTTATTCGGAAATGCTATTATCCGCCATGTTCATATACTATGCATTTTCGTATATATTTTATGTACGACTTTTATTCAATCTCCAAGCCAAATGATTGTTGTGTTTAGATAATACGGAAAACCAAAACAATAAAATAAAAATATGTCGCGGAAAAACTTTGAGGGCAGCAGAATTTTGGCCGCTTTCCTTTTATTTTATTGTGCTTCCTGCTTATTATTTTTCCGCGACGGTAATCTATATGTATTCACAAACAGAAAAAAAAACAAATACCGAGTCAGTTTTAAAGCGAAACCAACAATGAATATACAATAGCTTACATGAATGTATGTAATGTATTTCTAAATTGAAATAATATCTCCTTTTTAATAAGATATTAAAATACACTCTTGTACTTAACACAGTTTATTAAAAATAAATAAATTAGAAACACTTTATGCGGCCACTGTTAACACGTATTATATTTACTAAGCACAAAAATCGAATGGCCGATCAGATCATAAATAACTCAATATTGGTTTTTATGTAGAGGGTGAACAATAACGACAAAACAAAACGATGATCATCACCATCTACCACATTTTGCTGTGATTAATTTATTACATCAATAATTATGGCAGATTATATTTATCCGAGAAACCAACTCACAGTAGCTACAAAATATGCACAGTGTTAGACGAATTTTCATCTACAAACTCATCATATCATTCAACCATTTTAGCATGGATCAAAATATGGACAACAACAAAAATTTTACCATCTAAGTACATTTCACCAAGCCTGGAACATAATCAATGTTACACATGTAGATCTGTTCTTTAAAGTCGCCTTGAAGAAATGCCGTAATTGCGTCCATTTGATTGATGTCCAAATTGAATTTCGAAGCCAGAGCAATCAAAATACAAATCGATAAACATCGCATGACGTGAAAATGTTTCTTCGTAATCAATGCCTGGTTCGCGCCTTAAACCAACCCACTGAGCCATTTGAATCGGTTTTGATTTCAAAGACCCAATTTGAATTTATGGTTTTTCGGTCTTTCGGAAGATCAACCAATTCCCATACGATTGCTCATCAACGATTGATATTCGTCGTTCATTGCTTGCCAGAGTCGTCAAGAGTGCGTTCTTGAAAGGTTGTTCTTAAACCGAGCAGTATTACGTGTAGCGATTTTGTCCATTGTTTTTCAGCTACGCACATTATTGCGGCCTTAAAACTTCGATGCCACCGTTCTATGATACCGTCGCACGACGGATTGTAGGCTGTGGTCCATTTGCGATGGAATCCTAGAGATTTTGAGAGCTCGTTGAATAGAGTTGACTCGAATTGTGCACCTCTATCGGTCACAATGATTGATGGTATGCCGAATCGGCTATATCAAGCGCCAGTATGGCAGTATGAATTACCTTCTGAAGCTGGTAGAGGTCCGACAATATCGATGTACAATTCGTCGAATCGTTTGCTGGTTGGTGGATAATTTCCAATTTCGCTCTGCACGTGTCTCGAAATTTTGCATTTTTGACCAAGAGCGTATCTCTTGATTTATCTATGGCCATATGAGTTTTTTCCGATTAGTTTTGCCGTGGCGTGGATACCTTGGTGAGAAATGTTGTTTAAAGATTCATAGACCTGTCGACGGAATGGTTTGGGAATAAACGGATGTTGTGTGCCGGTTGAAACGTCACATATGATTTTCTTGTTTGTTCCGAATAATGGAATTTTCTCGAACTTTAAAGACGTGTTTGTTTCCATGAGTCTTGCGACATCCACGTCGGTTGTTTGTTTATCCGCGATTGTTGCACAGACAATTTGGTCGATACGTGATAACGAATGTTTGCGACGACATTGCTGTCTCCGGGGATGTGACGAATATCTGATGTGTATTGTGCAATGAAATCCAAGTGGCGTCGAATTTTGCCGAAGTGCGTTTTTAACGGCTTATGATCTGAGAATATAATGAATTCCCGACCCTCGACGAAATTTTTGAAATGTTTTATAGCCGAATAGGCGGCTAATAATCCTTTGTCGTATGTGTTGTAGCGAGTTTCGGTATCGCTTAACTTTCGCGAGTGAAAGAAGGGTGGTTGGTGGTTGCCAACCTTTCTTGGTAAATTGTTGGAATACCGCTCCCATTACTGTGTTTGGATACCCTCGATTACCAATCCCGCGTCCTTTAACCGCTGAAAAACTATACGTAGGTGCTTGAGGTGTTCTTTCATGTTTGATGAGGCAATCAGAAAATCGTCGATGTATAGGGGAATACGAACGCCAATTCTCGAAACACCGAGTGAATTAGCTTTTGAAACGTTTGGGCTGCGTTGCGTAACCCGAATGTCATGCGTGGGAACTCGAATAGTCCAAATGGAGTGATGATCGCCGTTTTCTCGATGCCTTTTCATCGATGGAAACCTTGTGATAGGCACGAAGGAGGTCAATCTTTCAAAATATGATACATGATTAGAGTTGGTGTGTGAAATCCGTCACGGATGGAATTGGATAACGGTCAGGTTTTGTTACCGAGTTTAGGGTTCTGTAGTCACCGCATAATCGCCAGTTACCGTATTTTTTCTTGGCTATGTGTAGTGGACTTGCCCAATTACTTTTAGAGGGTCGACAAACCCCTTGTGCTGTCCAAGCTGCGATTTCAGCCTTAGCTATTTTTAGCTTGTCAGTGTTTAGACGTCGTACTTTTGCGTGATAGGGTTATCTCGTAGTCTCGATGCAATGAGTTACGTTGTGCTTTACAGCGTTTAAGTTGGTTGAATCGCGGGTAACAGTTTTGAATTCCTGTAATAATTCCAGTATGACGGATCGTAGTGAAACGATGGGATTTGAATGGATACACCTTAGACGTTGAAATTCGTGTTAGGATCGACGATTTTTTTGTTTCTAATATCGACCAATAAACCGAAGTGTGATAAAAAATCGACTGCAGCCACAACGAAATTCCATATTAAGGGTCTGCGAAGACCTATGTTGAGTGTAAAATTTCTGTATTCGGTAGTATCGATGGTTGTCGAATTTGCTGCAAACAATTTAAATGCTGATGGGTTGGATTTTTCGAGGTTTGTTGGTGGTACGATGGAAACCTTGGCGCCTGTGTCGATTAAAAAATATAATTTGTTTTGTGAATCGATAATGATTAGGCGGCTTTTTGAATTATGGCTTCCATCACTTGCCGCATGAAGTGAGGTGCCTATTCGTTTCCCGGATTGATTGATTCCGAGCTGGTTTTGTTGAAATGGCATGGCTGTCGTATTTTTGATGGTACCAACAATTTGAATATTTTGCAACCCCTTTAAACGGGAACTACTGCATTGACGAGGGGAGTTAGCGAAAATAGGACTTTGAGGTCGTCCACGAGTTAATTTGTCTCCAGATTTACCGAACCGACCGAACAGCTCCTCTACTAGTTGTGAAAGGTTGCTGATTTGAGCTGCCAACTTGTTTTACTGCATTCCCTGTATTTCGTTTATCGAAGACTTTATGTTGTATATACCGGCTGTTTGATGCACGTCGATTATTTTGTCGGCATCGTTTGTTAATTTTCGTAATCCGAGTCGTTCATGCAGGTCCTGTACGTGGGTGGGTTGGGAGTCGCTGTAGCGATACATTTCGTAATACTGGCTCGGTTATTTGGTTAACAGACAACGCTTCCAGCTCTCGTAAGAGCTACGATGGTTTTTTGTTGCTCAGTTGCAGTCCGGACAGTAGTCCGGAAATGATTTAAATTTGGTTTCGGTTTCGGACCTGTCCAACTTTCAAATGGCGTTTTATCATTCAAACACGAGAAACAGAATGATTTTTGAAATATGTCGCCGTTCCCATCGCTTTAACCCAAAAATTTAGTCGGAAGTTTTGCATCTTGTAGCATGCATCGCGGTTGACGATTGGTCATTGTTCGAATTGTTTGCTCGGCAAGTTCATTTTGTTGAGTCGTATATGGGACGGATGATTGCGTCTGCCGATCAAGTCGAGCGGTATCGGTATAGACAATCATCCGTGCCATATACGCCTTAACAAAATGAACTTGCGTCTTGCCGAGCGAATAATTCGAATGTTGACCGAACGTGCGAGATGCGTGCTACAAGACGCAAAACTTCTGAATAAATTATGGGCTCAAGCGATGGGAACGGCGACATATTTCAAAAATCGTTCAGTTTATAAACGCCACTTGAAATTTGTACAGGGCCCGTATTCTTGAAATTCACCCGAAAAAGTCGCCTATAATTTTATAGTGAAATACGTCATTTCAGTCAAAAATTTAAATTGTTTTATACCAAAGTCACCGGCGACTTTTTTCGGCGAATTTCAAGAATAGGCGCCCTGGACTGAAACCAAATTTAAATCATTTGTGAAAAACGTTTTGTGTTTTAAATCAATGGTTCATGTACCGATCTGAGAACCGGAGAAAGCTGGACGCAAAATCTAAGAAACTTATTTCGTCGGCTACAGTATGTACCCGCAGTACTCGCAGCCTCGCGGGGAGGGGGGGGGGGTACGGTTATTAGGGCCGACTAGATTTACTTTATTAATTCTAATTTAAGATTAGATAGCTCAGATTAAGCTCAAAGTAGACCCCTTTTCAAATTTGCAGAACGGTACATTAATTTGCGGTGGTCTAATTTAAAAAAAATGAAAAAATCGTTGATGATGCTTGCTGCGAACCATTACTTCTCGGTTCTGACTGCATTAAAATAAAAATACCTTTAGGTTCTGACAGATGTTTAGATCTAGAAATTAGCTAAACTCTTTTGAAATCAAAACTTTCGACATCAAACGACAACGATTTTTGCATTTACTGGGTTGATTTATTTGTATTATATGTTTTGCGTAACTCCAAATGACCCCTTTTGGCCTCAGCACAGCTTTCCTATTATTATTATTATTATTATTATTATTGTTGGAGGGCCATGTCGGCGTTTAGTCACCTCGCACTACGACCTAAAAGATCTTTTGTGTTTCCAAGCCTTGCTTAATTATCCGTCCAGTCAATCTTAATATTCAGGCTCTTAATGAACCTGATAATACTGCCGGCCGATACGTGATACATACTATCTGGGCTCATTGCTCTCCCTCCTAGATGTTTACTGTAGGAAGTACTTCTACTGGAAAGACGGTAGCATTTGTTCCCAAGGACTTTGAGAGGGCAGTCCCACTCCCATATATTCCTAGCCCTGCTCCGACCTCCGTTTTGATTTTACTCTTACAAGTTGCTGGAAATGGAAAGTCACCTGTAGGTCATCCAGCTTTACTAGAGGAAGGCTAAATAAAACTGGAGGGTGCCTGGTATCCACAGTCCGCATACTTTGTACTGATTAACCTATCATCCATTCATCCATCGGCATATGCTGTTCCACCTTAGATTACGGTTTTTTGTCAAGGTTTTGTCCTTTAGCGCCGTACTTTAGCCTGTGTTAAAAAGCCACATTCTGCCTAGAAGCGTCAGTTACCAGTGGTTGCCACGAGGAAGCAGCACGTACACTTGCGAGTTAGTGATCAGGTTACCCGTTACACAATTGTACCCATCACGCAGCTGCCTAATACATGACCAGAACAGCTCACGTGATGCGCACCCTACTGGAAGGTTACGGAGCTGGTAGATTAATCTACTCAACTTTGGTCCCCCCAAACCACATCAGGTTTCCTAAGATTAAGTCAAATACTGGTTCTTTACTGGCTGATGAAGCTGTTATAAATCTCTTCGTCTTTCGTAGACCTGTTTTGTAGAGCAGTTTTGCAAGTCCTCCCAGCGTTTTATCACTGCCCTAAGATGTCTCTTGGTGACACCAATGATAAACCTCATATCCCTCGATTCCACTGTGACCTGACACACACATAAGTGTTACCTTTTCAAGCTCAAATAAGGACACTTATATAGTATGTTTAATTACCTTCAGACAGTCCCATACCAGCCTTGATTCAATGGTACAAGACTTTAGAGCCTTTAAAGCCGATTGGCTGTCTGAAACACAATATATCTTTGCTATATTTTGGCTTTTTGCTATGCCTGCCCTAGCGCAAAATTTGTAGCATGTACTTCTGCTTAAAAGACGGTGCATTTTGTTTATGGAAGTTCAGTTTAGTTTGCATACAAGGTCTGTCTGAAATTCCTTAAGGATTTCCAGATGCCCCACCATATAGCCTGGTTTGATATTTCCTTCTGCCGCCATCTCCAGACGTACGGAGATGCAACCGAGACATTAACTAAACTTGTGACTACCCATTTGCCTACACTTTCGACTACAATTTTGACTACACTACTGATACAATATTCACTACACTTTTTACTAAACATTTGACTACACTTTTGGCTACACTTTCGAATACGTTTTCCACTACACTTTTGTATACATTTTTGACTACAAGTGTGACTGAACTTTTGACTACAATTTTAACTAAACTTGTGACTACACTTTTTGCTAACATTTGACTACACTTTTGACTATAGTTTTGAAAACACTTTTGACTGTACTTTTGACTACACTTTCGACTAGGCTTTTGACCACACTTTTGACTACAATTTTCACTAAACATTTGACTACACTTTTGAATACTTCTTCTTCCGCTGGCGCTACATCCCATGAAGGGATTTGGCCGCCTCAACGATGCTCCTCCAAATATTTCGATCCGCCACAAGAGAACGCCAGACACGGTGACCGAGTGTGTACAGGTCCCTCTCAACGTCGTCCATCCATCGGGTAGGTGGTCTCCCACGAGGTCCTACTTTCGCTGGTGCCGACTCCAAGGCCTGTTTAGTGGTCCGATTTTGTGAACGTAGTACGTGCCCAAGCCATCTCAGCCTTGACGATTTTATGAATCCTATGATGTCGACTTTATCGAGATCATTTCTGATCTCGTGATTCATTCGCATTCTGTACGTGGCTCCCTCTTTAATGGGACCGAGAATTCTTCTTATCATCTTACGCTCAGTTACAGCGATTTTCTGGATGTTTTGCGCTGTTAGTGTCCAAGACTCGCAACCGAAGGTGACAAGAGGTCTTACCAGCGCTTTGTAGATGTCCAATTTTATTTTGCGCGATATATGAGGAGACTTAAAAATTTTGATATTGGCGTAAAATGCTCGGTAGCCTGCTGCGATCCTCGATGAAATGTCTACAGAAACGGAGTTTTGCTCAGTGATCAGTGATCCTAGGTATTTAAACTCATTCACCTTTTCATATTGAGTATCTCCTGAAATGAAGTCCCCACGAGTCTGCCTTCTCGCGGTCACCATGTATTTGGTCTTCGCTTCATTGATCTGAAGGCCTATTTGTTGGGCTGTTAATTCCAATGGGAGGAGGACCTCTTTCAGAGAGATGATGTTGCGACCCAGAATGCAGATATCGTCAGCGTATGCTAATAGCTGGGTTGATTTATAATACAGGCAGCTACGCTGTGCTATATTAAGCTGACGAATGACATAATCTAATGATAGATTGAATAGAGTTTGAGCTATTGGGTCTCCTTGCCGCACTCCAGATGTTATCTCGAAGGCATCCGAAATTTTGCCTTCTATTAGCACCTTACATATTGAGCCATTCGTTAAAAGCTGGCACATTGAAACCAATTTTGACGGTATGCCCAGGTAGGATAATACGTTCCATGACATATTCCTCTTAATGCTGTCGTGCGCCTGTTGAAAGTCTATGAATAGACTGTGTACAGGGATGTCCTTTTCATAGCATTTCTCCAGCAAAATCCTCAGCGTAAAAGTTTGATCGGTCGTTGATCTATTTGGACGAAAACCACATTGATAATCACCCAAGATCCTCTCGCTATAAGTTGATAACTTTGCTGCGACTACGTTGGCCAAAACCTTGTAGCCTGTGTTCAGCAAAGCTATACCGCGATAGTTGTTGCAGTTCAATCGATCTCCCTTTTTATGAAGTGGACATATAAGAGCCGTCTTCCACTCTACTGGGATTTCTTCTCTAGACCAAATTGTTGATATTAGCTCAAACATGCGGCAGAACAGATAATCACCGCCATATTTGAGCATTTCGTTGCAGATACCATCCTCACCAGGTGTCTTGTAATTTTTCATCTGCGATATCACGTTCCGCACTTCATCATATGATGGAGGAGGTGGTGGTGTCATCTCGACGTTAATATCGCGTTGAAGCAATAGAGGTTGTTGCTCGGAAGGTGGTGCCTGTTTATTTAAAAGCGAGGAGAAGTAATTTCGCCACACTTCGAGGACGGTCTTAGTGTCCATTTCCAACTCACCGGATTTGTTGCGAGTAGCGCTGCTACGTGGATGAAAGTCCGTAGCTAATTCTCTTATGCAACGATATCTATCTCTCAGGCTAGAATTTTGGATGTTGCGTGCCTGTTGTTCATGCCATTCCCGTTTTTTCCGTCTACATATCCGATTAGCGATTCTCCTCGCAGTCATGTAGGCGTTATGGGATTGTCTTGTTCTTTGCGATAGATCTCGTTGTCGTGCGCGATCTTTTTCCCGAATAGCACCAATACAATCATCATTAATCCAGAGATTTTTGCGCCTTGACGGATTTTGGCCTATGGTGGACTTTGAGGCATCGGTTACCGCCGTTTTGATAATCTTCCACTGTTCTTGAACGGAGTCAGGAAGTGGTTTATTTTCCAAGATTTCCGATATAGTCATCCCGAAGGTGGTTCTGGTAACTTGGTCGTTCAATGCCGCAGTGTTCCAACGAGTGATGCGCTGGAAGCGATGATTATATGTGGTTGATAGACGAAATTTTAATTCAGCAAATACCAGGAAATGGTCTGAATCAATGTTAGCTCCACGTTTAGTTTTGATGTTCTTAAGGCTAGAAAAATGTCTCTTGGACAAGAGGATGTGGTCGATTTGGTTGACCGTTGTCCCGTCGTTTGATTTCCATGTGGCTTTATGAATGCGCTTATGTGGGAAGTATGTGCTGGCAACCACCAAGTTGTACAGTAAAGCTAGCTCGATGGTGCGCATCCCGTTGTTGTTTGATGTATGGTGCAAGGAGTTTGGGCCGATAGTGCTTCGATATGTACTGCCAGCACTGCCAATTTGAGCATTGAAGTCGCCCAAAACAATTTTGATGTCATGTTGCGGAATTTTGCTCAGGACGGTTTCGAGCTGGTCGTAGAAAGCGTCTTTGATTTGATCAGGCTTCTCCTCAGTGGGGGCATGAATGTTCACAAATGTGATGTTAAAGTGACGTCCATGAAACCTGAGTGTACAAATCCGATTACTGACAGGCATGAAGTCAGTCACAAATTGACAGCATCGATTGCTAATCAAGAAACCAACGCCCAATTCATGTTTATCCATGTTATTGCTATGACAGAGAGTTAGTCCGAAGCGACTATAATCGGTGATGTCATTGCCGATTAGTCTTGTTTCCTGTAGCGCTACGAGATTGAGTTTATACGTAGATGCTTGTTCGAAGAGTTGATGGAGGCACTCCGGGCGGTTTAGGCTGAGTACGTTCCATGTTCCAAATTTAAAATCGTTGTCCTTATATCGTATCCGAGGTCGTTGTTGTGAATCCAAAAATATCCGAGGCTCATGTTGAGGTTTCGTAACAAAAAAAGTTTTACAGGTTGGGCTGTTAACCCAACGCCAACCTTCTGTAGAAGGACCACAGCCCTCACACTTTAGCCTACTCTTTTAACAGAGTAGTTTCTAGCGGCCGCCACGAAGAGGCAGTGTGAGCATACTTGCTGAAGTTGTATGCAGTTACGGCACATGAAGCGAGTCTTGTGTTTATCCCCCTGCATACACAGCAGCCTGACCAATTTTGAATACGCTTCTGACTAAAATATTCACTACAATTTTACTACACTTTCAACTACAATTTATACTACACTGTTGACTACACTTTAAGCTACACTTTTGACAACACTTCTGACTACACATTCAACTACAGTTTTGACTACACTTTTGACTAAACATTTGACTACACTTTCTGCTACTCTTTTGAATCCACTTTTGACCACACTTTTGATTACACATTTGACTACCCTTTCGACTAGACTTTTGACCGCACTTTTGACTATACTTTTAACTACACTTTTAATTACACTTTTGACTTCACTTTAACCTACAATTTTTACTACACTTTTGGATATACATTTGACTACACTTTTGACAACGCTTCTGACTACATATTTGACTACACTTTTAACTGTACCTTTGACTACACAATTGACTATAATTTTGACACTTCTGACTACACTTTTGACTACAATTTTGACTGCAATTTTCACTACATTTTTGACAACACTTTTGACTACACTTGTTACTATACATTTGACTACACGTTCGACTACGCTTTTGTCTACATATTTGACGACAATTTTGACGACACTTTTCACTTAACTTTTAACTATACTTTTGACTACACTTTTGACTACAATATTCACTACACTTTTAATTACACTTTTGACAACACTTCTGACTACACATTTGATTACACTTTTAACTACACTTTGACTCATTGTTTACTGCACTTTTAACTTCACTTGTGATTACAGTTTCGACTACACTTCTGACTACACTTTTGACTAAAATATTCGTTACACTGTCAACTAAAATTTACACTACACTTTTGTCTATACTTTTGACTACACATTTGACTTCTGTTTTGACAACACTTTTGACTTAACATTTGACTACACTTTTGGCAACAAATCTTACTACACATTTGTCTACACTTCTGAATACACCTTTTGAATACACAATTCACAACACTTCTTACCACACCTTTGACTACACAGTTGACTACACTTTTGGCTATACTTTTGACTTCACTTTTGACTATACTTTTTACTACACGTTTGACTACACTTTTGAGTATACCTTTGAATATACTTTTGATTACACATTTGACTTCACTTTAACCTACAATTTTTGCTACACTTTTCACTAGACATTCCACTACCCTTTTTGACCACACATTTGACTACACTTTTGAAGACACTTTTGACTACAATTTTCACTACACTTTTGATTACACCTTTGACACCATTTCTGATTACACTTTCTGATTACACATTTGACTACGCTTTTTACTCCAATTTTCACTATACTTTTGACTACATTTTTAACTACACTTTTAACAACACTTGTGAGTGACTAAACATTTGAAAACCCTTTTGACTACACTTTTGACTATACATTTGACTACACTTTCGACTACACTCTTGACTATAATTTTAACTACATATTTACTACACTGATGACTGCACTTTTCACTTCACTATTGACCACACTTTTGGCTACCCTTGTGAGTTAACTATTGACTGCACTTTTTACTACCCTTTTGACTGAACTTTTGACTACATTTTTTGACTACAAGTTTTACTACACTCGTGACTACATTTCGGACTACAGTTTTGACCACACTTTTGGCTACACATCATATCACCTATCACATCATAGTGCGGTTGAACGTTTTTTGGATTTTAACTGCCAGCATTATTTCCTTCACATATTTAAGTTTATCAATACCAGCAACACCAAAATTTACTGTTAAGTCACCACGGTTAATAATCATTGGTTAATTTTCAGTGATAATTTTTTCATTAAAAGATTTTTTGGAGTTAAGATAGTGATATTTTTGTTTATTACTCCTTTCCTAAATAATTTTAATTTACATATTACAATAACTCAATTTTTATACGGTCCAGAAGGAACAGTTAATACAAATGTATGTAGGTACTATATATTGTACATTATAATATTCTTTAAGTTCCATGGAAAACATTACAGGTTGATCCCACATCACAGGTTGATCCATTTTTTGCTCAATCAAATTACTTATTTCCACTTAATGCTTTTAATCTTTTCCATTATTAACTCATAATCCGTAATGGAAATTTCTACCCCATTTTTGACGCTATATCGTGTTTCACTATGTGAATTAAATTACCTAATTTTGAATTATCTTAAACTATTCAAATTATTTACGCAGAGTATATATTTACATATACCATCCCACTAAACTAATTAATCACGTTCCGGAATTCTAATGTCTAATCATCGACACAAATCAAATATGTATGTAATTAAAAAAAATATAAAATCAATTACAGTATATACATGATACATTCGTAAATAGCAGAAGTCAAGCAGATAATCAACATCTTATATTAAACACTCTATCGCTTAACCTTGAAATAAATTATTTTATATCTAATCTAAAATCTAATGTACTCGTAAATTGCAATTTTTTTTTTTATTAATTATTTCTAATTTATTTTTTATTGCATTCTAATTTGCTAGTAAAATATACAAATTTATGTTCTTATTTAGCATTGAAATTAGTAATGTAGGAGTTAGATTTTAACGAATGAAAATATTGATCTCATGATTGAGAAAAAATATTCGTGATTTGGATTTAAGTACCACACTAAACGATTATACGCTAAGGACGCATAGCCATTTTTGGTGTTTAAATGGCGAGCTTGGTGTTGTTGTGAGAAACACTTATCTAGGGCGGCTTTTTTCCATCGATTTTATTACGATTAAAATGGTTCATGGAATCATACTGGTTGTATACATAAAAAGCTACCGACGCGTCAACGGAATATATATAAAGATCTGTCGCACAAATTCTTACATCTTATCAATCAATAAAATCAATTCAGTACAGGCTATGTACAAGCAAAACAAATACAGATAATTAGTATCACATCATATATCGCGCATACGTACATACATATAATAAAAGCTCCCATGCATTTTGACACGTCGTAACTCGTGTTTTATGCGTTATCGTACGCCAAAATCTTTTAATCATTTTGAGACAAGATAATCGTTTACGATATGAAAAAAAAATTTTTTTGTTCTTATAATTGACTTTCTTTTGAGTGCAGTTACAAAAAAACTTTTAACACCAAATAAGGAAACGCACTTTAATCAAACAATTAGAAATGGTAACAACAATTTTGGACAAAATGTCAATCAAAATATGAGCAATTAATAAACTAGCTGGTGAACGACTGATTGCGAACTGAAGATATGCGCACACTCCTTCCATAGAATTATTATTTACAAGCAAAGTTTGTATCATGGATCGCGGTCGGTGTTCTACTTCACAATGTACAGAGACAATGATTTTAAATTCCATTTGATAATTATACAGATTTTTTGCGATAATTACAATTTGATTGTATGATCGTTGTTGGAAACGGTTATTGATATTGATTTATACAACAAATAAGGATAAATCAACCTTGCTGTTGTTTTGATTTGTTGCCATTGTTTATATTGGTGTCTGAGAAAGGCTTATTTTAGTGTCTCGTTTGATGCTGTGTTTTTGTGCCCCAAATTTTACTTATTATATCTAGTTGAACATAAGTTCTACGAAAATTATATGGTGAAAATATGTTCCACAATTTATAACAGTCTCAATATCATTATCTCTAGAGGAATAATGTGACTTACTTTAAAAGCCCAAAAAAATAAAATCTAACAACACAGATTCAACAATTTTAGATTTGTTTGTTTGCATCATCTGTCGTCCTCATTAAACAAACACTTTTTTCATTAATCATTACAGACAATGGAACATAATTTATTTCTGTTGTATGTTTTGAGAATTGCGTTTTCTGTCTATGTTCTTCCGCAAAAAAAAAGTTAAAAAAAGCTGCAAGTAAAAACAATTGCACCATCGATTTAGTATGAGTTGTTAAATTATTGTAAATTTTTTTAATGCAGTTGCTTCTTAAGAATTTTTCTTTCTGCGTGTTTTTAAGTGAATGCGTTTTATGGGGTTGGGAATTTTGACTTCAATAATTCTATTTTTAATATTAGGTTTGGACTTGATAGTTGCCAAAAATGTCAAATTTCGAAAAAGAAATAAAACATGAAGTTATATTCTCACCGACACTGGGTACATGTGTGGTTCCCTTACGATGCGCTAACTTCTAGGTTCTAAATTAATGTTTTGGAACCACCAACACCGGCTGGTTTTATCTGACTCCAATTTAAAGTAAAGCACTATAACAAATTCACTGGATGATTTATTAATTTTATATTTTTATGTTTTATTTTAAATTCTCATGTCTTCAATGTTTAATCCTTAAAATTTTTTTTAGAATCTCATTTCCATAGTACATGCTGAATTTCATCATAATTGGTTAAGAAACCACGAAGATTCTTCCTAGTTGACCATATTCTAGAACTTCATTAAAACTCACTATAGAATCCCAGAACTGCATGCAGAAATCATTGTACAGGGTGGGCCATCTGTTAGTCCTTTATCTATTTGTAAATAAAACAGACATTTTGGGAAGGAAAGTCAAAATTTTTTATTGAAAATGAAAGATGGTTCTATGCCATTTATGTATGAACAAAATATCGTTCATATGCCCACCACGGCTTCGTCTACAGGCCTGCATCCGAACATCAAAATTTTCGATGACTTTTTCCAATAAAAGCGGATCAATGACCTCAATTTCAGCTCGAATGTTGTTTTTAAGTTTTTGAAATTTTTGTGGAAATTGGCATAAACCTTACCTTTCAAGTAACCCCACAAAAAATAATCAAGTGGTGTTAAATCCGGGCTTTTTGGTGGCCAAGGAACTTCACAATTTCTTGAAATTATGCGATCAGCAAATTTTGTTGACAATAAATAGATTTTTCGCTCCGTCTTGTTGAAACCAAAGGTCGTTAACACGCAATCCATTCAATTTGGGCCACAAAAACCAGTTCCTCCAGTGGCCTCAATTTTTGTGGCCAAAACCAGTGGCCTCAATTTTTGAGTTAGTTAAATTTTGTATGGATGCAAATGAAGATCAACATGCAAAATGCATCGCAATGTGGTTCGTGAAATGTTTAGTTCTTGTGAACGATGCCTGGTTTATGTGCTTGGTTCATTACGAACACTTTCACTAACAGCTGCCACTGCATCGGGAGTACGAACTGGATGAACATGTTGATACGGTCTACGACCTTCCGCTGAACCAGTTTCTTCAAAACGATCAATAATTTTGCCAATTACACGCTAAGTAGGACATCCATGTCGACCAAAATTCTCACGCAATTTACGAAATGTTGTTGTTTTTGAACGATTATTTTCAAAATAAATTTGGACTATCAAAATGCGTTGTTGTGTGGTTAGAGACTCCATGATGGTAAATGGCATATTTTTAACTTTTCATATGTCAAAGAATAATTTAGAACATATAACATTAAGTACTACAATTCATTGATTGAGAAAAGGACCAACAGATGGTCCACCCTGTAGAATTCCATTTCTAAAGTGCATGTCAAATTTCATCTTCATAGGCTAAGAAATCGTCAAGTTAGCTTCCTAATTAGCCATATTCAAGAACTTTATCTGAAAATCATTTTAGAATTCCATTTCCATCGTACCTGCTGAATTTCATCAAAATCGGATAAGAAATGGCCAAGTTCCTTCCTAATCTATACATACCATAAATCGAGCGAAAATCAGAGGTTCGCGGCGCGGCTTGTCTCGCATGTATGCATGAGGCATGAATCCTAAGGATCAACCTAAGAAATCATACATTTAAATTATAGGTAGTGCTTACAATTCATGAGTAATTGCCCACGACCAAAGGCAAATTTTGAAATTGTAAAGGTATAGATAGAAATATTGAACAAAATATATTAATTTCCGCCATGTAGCAAGCGATATCGCATACTGGAATGCATTGTATGTTATATCCATAATAATCTCTCATTCGTATTTTTCATTCTTTTTAAAGACTTGTATTTTTATATTTTTGTTTAAATCGATCACACCATTCTACAATAGGGGCAACTGGGCATGAATAATACACTTATCGCTTGCACCATATCACTCACCCTGAAGATATATGTAGCATTATACAGGAATATTTTGGGATTCTTTAAAATTGACTTGTCGTGCATTTAATATTTGCAATATTTGCGATGACGAAGGCATTCATTTTATTTCATCCGTTATGTACGCTGGTTTTAGTCGGTCAATGGCGATTGATACATTTTTTCCTTTGTAATTAATAACGAAAGATTTACGGAATATTCGCTTAACTAAAATTGAACTTTTATATGGTGTTGTTAATCCTGTTTTAACGAAGTCAAAGACGCTTTCAAATGGCGATGTAGATGTTCTACCGTACCATTTGAAGGTGGGTGAGTGATTGTCTGTATTATGTGGGTACTCAACACTTTGGTAAGTTCTTTGAAAATATTGATTTCAAATTGACTGCCTTAATCAGTTATGATTTCGAGTTTTACGCCAAATCTAGAAATGTACTGGTCATCGGAAGCTCTAATTGCAATGGAAGCTCTCACATCAGCCACAGGTAACGCTTCTGGCCAGTGCGTAAATCTGTCGATTATCGTAAGAATGTGGATATTTCGAGATATTTTCGTTTTTTTTAGATGAATATGTTCAAACGAGCCAGATGGAATATTGAAATGGCCATGCTGTGAGCGTGTGTGTACACTACCTTCGACTTCTGGCAACGAATGCAAGTTTTGGACCAGTACGCCTTATCTACATTCATAACTGGCCAGAAATGTTTTGACGCAATTATTTTGCGTGTTGCTCGAAACCCAGGGTGAGAAAGGCCATGAACCATTTCAAAAATACTTCGGCGCATTTCATTAGGAATATAAGGAAGTTTTACGTTGGTTGACGTTCCACACCAAATATCATGCAACATCTCCAGTTTGCGTTTTGCGCTGTTAGTATGACAAATAGCGGGCATTTGAACTTCATGTGGCCGTGATAAAGTATCTGCCACCAAATTGATGTCATCTTTGATATACCTTATCAGCTTTAAATTGCGTGATGTAGTCGAGCGGGCGACTCTGGTGAGGACTACGTTTCGACTTAGATAAGACCGCGGTAATTACTGGTTTGATGAAAAATATTCTGCCCTCTACAAAACACCGGAAGTACTTAATGGCATAATAAATAGCCAAAAACTCCCTGTTGAAAGCAGAATACTTCTATTCTGAAGGGGAAGCTTCGTAGAGAAGAAGGAAAGAGGTTTCCAACTTCTATCAAAAAGATGCTCCAATACAGCCCCCACAGCAATTCTTGAAGCATCAGTGCTGATGCGCAGTTGTCCTTGATCCACAGGATGCGTAAGAAGAGTAATCTCAGTGAAGGCAGCTTTAACTGCATTTAAAGCCGCTTTGCAATAAAGTGGCCATGAAAATAGGGGTTTCTTGTTGACTTTTCGAAATTTACTGAGGTGGCTATGTACTGGAGCTACATAAGTGTTGGGTTAAAGGGATAACACGATAATAATAATTAATCATGTCTACCAAATACTGCACTTGCCCGAGAGAAGTTGATTGGGAAAGGATTGTATTGCCACGATTTGATCCGCAGATGGTTTGACACGGCTTGATCTGCAGATGCCATTCGTTACCTCGTCTATATTGAAACGTTTGTACTGCATTTTTAAGACCGTATGGCATTTTCGTGAACTCGTAAAGTACAAACGGTGTAGTAATGGAAGCCATGTGGATGTCTTTCGGATTAACCAGAATATGATGATAAGCCCGTATGAGATCTATTATTGAGAAGACGGTGCAGCCTTGCAGGTTGAGGGAAAAATTGTGGATGTCGGGGAGAGGATATCTATCTGGTACCGTAGTCGCATTAAGTCGACGGTATTTACTCAAATTCCGTTCTCGCTATTTTATGTTTTTCACAGTCGAAACGTATTGGACGTGAAAATGGTAAATTACCTTTTTTGACAATATGGTGCATTACGTATACGTTGTGCTACACAGGAAGGTCTTAGCGAAGATCTTTTGTCAGGTTCGGATATAGACGGAGAAGTTCACCGTATGGTTCATCAATGGTAAACAAACGTGGTATTGAATCAGTGGTACCTATTATATGTATATATTATACTGACAGACAGTTTCGTACATGTATCTATGAGACGCTTGTGTTTTAGATCGACAACTAATCCAAACTTTACCAGTATATCGATTATTGGTTTAGTGACTGAAGCTACTACAAACGGATGTTGCAAACCTAAATCTATGTGTAACAGTCGGGTGCCGTAAGTGCTTGTTTAGAACCATTTGCTAAAACGGTTTTCAGAATCGTTCAGAAGATTTTTAAAATGGATTTTGGGTACGACGGAAACATCTGCACCAGTGTCGATCAGAAAACGTAATTTTGTTTTAAGATATCTAATGGTAATATGGCGACGTTTTCCTGGTTGGATTTGACCTGTATACGTTCGGCTTTCTTTGACTAGATTCATCGCGAGATCCAGAGTGCCGGTCGTTTCTACTATTCGATCGCTGTCTGGATCGTGACCGGTTATTAAATTCTCGATTGAATCTGGACGGTAGTTGGTTAATGAAGAGTAATTTCTGTTTGATTTAACGATTTTGGTTGTTTTTGCTTTCTCTTCAAGATATCCGTAAAAGTTAGATGGCGTGAAGTCTCCCATATTAGATAATTTAAGTAGGGTTTCAATTCTCCATTGCTCTAACATGGATCGTCGCCATTTAATAACTTCATCTGTGAGAGTGTCGTATTTATTGGTTTCCGGTGGGTTACGAACTGTGCTTGCTACCGAAGCTAAGACATCCACCGATAGGTGAGCTATCGCAAAATTAAATATGTTCTCGTCAGTATTGATTCTTTTGACTTTAACTAATGCCTCGAGTTGTTTAAACCACAATTCTGGAAGATCTTTCCAAAACTGGGATATAGGGGCTGCTTCATTTACCGAATATTTTTTTCAACCTCTTTTTCGTCGTCGGACTTGTTTTTTTGTAGCTGGAAAATAAAACTTAAATCATTCAGTGAATTTGTGATTGTGTTTTACTTTAAATTGGAGTCAGATAAAACCAGCCGGTGTTAGTGGTTTCAAAACATAATTTTGGACCGCGCAGTTAGCGGTATCGTAAAGGAACCAATACAATTGGTGACACCGAGTTGAATGCCGCTACTCAAATCACGCGAATAGTGTTAATAAAAACGCAAGATTTGTGACTCATTCTGTACTGTTTTGTTTTTCTTTTGAGAACTGCGTTTCCTGAGCTGTCTGTACGTGACACCTTATCCTTAGGCATTCTACCGGACTGAGTTAATTAATAGTACGGAAAATTTAGTTGACAGATATTTTAAAACCACGGCTACTAGTGGCGAGCTAATAATAAAGTTCTAAATATTTTTTTTTTGCATCGAGCGAGAACATTTTGGTATTCTCATTTTCTAATAGTACCTCCCAAATATTTTGTTAACTGCTGCTTTAAGAAGTAAAAATTTACCCTTTTGCTATGTTTCAATTTAAAATGATGTCGCTTGTCATGTAATCGCACGCACACTTCGCGACAAAGCAACATTTAGTCTTAATAAAGATTCCATTCGCTGAATACAATAAATCACGAATTTTTCCGGAATTATTCTTCCTCATAAACATTTTTTAATGCTTTATATGCATTTAGCAAAAAAAAAAAAAAATGACCGATATCCATTATTGGACAAATAACGATGAAAGCTGTAAAATTGATCGCCTCATCATACAGGAATTTTCTTTTTTAAATTACGCATTAAGTACAGGTAAAAATCATGTAATAATCATCACAATTCATGTTAATCCAATACCATAAATCTAATTAAATAGCATTTAACTATACAACACAACAAAAATTATATCGCGATTCAACATTCTTGAAATATTGACGTAACAACAACACACAACGATCGCAGCGCAGAACGATCGAATTCATATTTCTTTCAGGTTGCGCGCTTCTTTTTATACCTTTGTATGTATTTTATGTTTTGTATGTTAAAAAAAAAAAAAAAAAAAATTGAAAATCCCTATAAAAGGGATTTGAGTTTTAAAACAAAACATTTCTTAGAAATTCTAAATTGGATATTAAAAGAAGAACTTCTTTTTATTTAAGCATTTAATCAAACTAGAATATCAATAATATTCGATTCGAACATGATCATAATTTCCACGAAAATGTTAAAATGTTAAAACAAACCAGACCGATCGCGATGAAGCAAGCATACACAAAACATAAAATCTTATGGATACAACATTTTTTTTGTTATTATTGTTGTTGTTGTTGTGTGCTAACGAGACACTTGGCTGGCACCCACACAATGGACGATGCTGCTTACAAATAAAATTACCATATTATGTTGTTTTGTTGATACATAGTTCCTTTTGTCTTATACACCACAAACATATAATATATATATTGATCGTCAATCAATTAAGATGTTAACAAAAAATAAAAAAAAATTGTTTCGTGTATCTTTTTGGTTAAACAAACATCTTATTATAATCACATCATAATACATATACTACCGTTTGTTAATTATGAGAGACAATCTTATACATAAATATAAATATAAATTTCATTACGAACATTCAGAAACGCCATAAATTTCCAACTAAAATAACTTTCAAGTCCAATTAAGAAATATTCAAACACAAACAACAGTCGCATCACAGCGCGCTATATCAGCTATTTCTAATCTTCACCGAGTCTCTTTCTCGACTCGACACCATGCACAAACGGTTTGTTTATTATTGTTTATAGTTTTTTATTTGTTGGTTAACAACAATATAGTTTTGTTTTATACATGTTAACAGAATATTTACCTACTACACTGATTTATAATAAGGATACTGTGGTGGGTCTCTTGACAATTTTTTTTTTCTTTTGAAGTAGAAAATGGATTTCTTTGAAATTGAACAAAAATTTAGAGGTAATTTGAATAATCATCAACATCCTACAAAATTGGATGGATGGTAAATTCGATCAGATATATTGGAAATTGGAAAATTTTTTATGCGGTCAAATTGAATTATGTTATGTGTTACTTTGTATTGTGTATTGATCGTGATTTACTTAATAAATAGTTTTATGTGGTTAATTTATCGATTTATGTGACAGGTAAACAAGTATGCCATATAAAGCAAACAATTTATCGTAATTCTCTCTATTGTGGATGTATTGTAACACTTGGTATGAGCTGGAGGACACACATTATCAAAATCTAAATGAATAATCGAAAAAAAAATTAGTTCCTCCAACTCATATTCGGCGTTATCAGAATTTGGACCTACATAGGTACTCTAGAGCGGTCGTTGCTGGCTAAGCTTCAAGGTTTTCTAAAGTTTATGTGGGTCACATGTAACCGCCGCGCCGGGGAGGATTGACTCTGATACATTACCTATCAATGATCCGACTTACCCTAACTCATCCTCAAATACTGTCTCTTAACTCATCTCATTGTTAATGGCGTATGATTAAAACAACAAAATTTTATTCGAAAAGAGAAAAATTTAACAATAATTTATTCACCAAATTCAAATAAGCGTCTAAAATAAATCCAAAGAAATAGAAGAAAAATTACAATACCAAACAATCCTAACTAACTATAACCCTAATCTCCTGAAAACTTAAACTAACTTAACTACCCTACACCAAACTTAACGGTAAAATTCGAATAATGTGAAAAATAAATTTAAATATTTAAAAGAAGAGGAGAATATTATTAAATATTTAAGTGTTGTTTGGTTGAATGATGAAAACCCCGAAGAAAATTTGTTCCGTACACTTGTCCGTTTTAATTAGTAGGTTTTTCCATTAACATTAATGAGTACACAACCCACGTACAAAATCCGTAATCGATTTCAACAAACAGCCAAATACCAGGTATGCCATTTTTAAATCCCATAACCGCTGCGTTTACAACTTCTGGTCAATATTTTCCAAGTTATGGTCACTCGATACCGCCTCCAGTTATATATATGCCTAAGCACCGCGGTTTCCCAACTGGAATACCAATTAATTTATTTTTATTTCAGTTGGAGACCTTAGCGGCTTCTATGAATCTCAGTAATGACCAGCTATTAACGAAAATCAGTTTTGTTTTGAAAGATATTGCATTACATCCCACGACCAAATGGTACGAACTACGCAGCCAGATGATTGAAAGATTCAAAAATCGACGTCCATAGATTCAGATATCGAGAGTAAAATTGAATCTCGGAAACAAATTCCAAATGAACCATTTTTGGATTTTTATCAACAAATCTGGAGTCTGCGGTGCAGTTAAGAACACCGTATTCCGACCAACAACTGATTAAAGTTTTAATGAAAAATATGAAACCAAGTTTGCGATATCAGTTAACCGACAGGCATTTCGGAAATATTGGTGGCCTGATCAGTAGTTGCACTAGTTGGGAAAACATTTGGGCTGATTTAAAAATTTTTCCGGGTACCTTTGTGCCCCATAGGCGAGAAACTCATGCACACGACTAATTCAAGACACCTAGGCGTGTAGTAAAAGCTTTAGAACAGAGTATAAATTATCACAATACAACATACGCGGATCCACCATATAATATTTCACACTATTTAGTGCCCCAGGTCGCAGCAGCATATCGTCCAAACATTACGTCCAATAGGCCTTATTATTATTCAGAAGGAATACCGTTGAACCGAAATACCACATCTAATGTCAATCACACATATGTAATTTGTTTTAATTGTGACGACATTGGTCATACATTTACTGAATGTTTGGTATCACCAGCCCGTTGGTTCTGTTATAAATGTGGGTTGAAAACGGAAAACGGTTCGAGGGGTCAGTGGAAATTTGGGAACTACATCACCCCGAGAACTTCCCAACCCTATGCCCAACAAGATGTTGCGACCCATCCACAACATATTCTGCTCAAGAATGGTTGATTCTTTCTTCTCAGCAGAATCTTCATCCAATATCCAACACGTAATTTCAAACAAAACTGAAAATCTAATTAATGCAACGTATTTTTAAACCAATCAATACATTAAGTTCCTTGCTAGAAGTGCTAACACCATCGTTGAAAGAAACCCAGTCTGTGCCAACAAACCATAAACGACGTTACAACTTGAAGCATCGCTTGAGAACTTGCTCATATTGGAAGTTAAGACGAAATCTGAAATATGATATCTTGTCGTCAATAATTCAAACTAATTCTGTCGACAAACGACCCTATGCGCAAATCACCATTAACGGAACCAATTACAATGTCCTCTTGGATAGTAGAGCCACTATCAGCGTACTAGGTGCTGGGTCAGACAAATATTTGTGCGATCCATTGACAAAATTTCATAGTTTTTCTACGTATATAAGCACAGCTAGTGGTCAACCTCAAAGAATATTTGGTTACATTGATGCACTCGTTGATTTTAATGGCCAATCACATAGAATGAAACTATAAGTCCCATCACTAGAGTATCCCCTTTATTTGGGAATATATTCTGCTTTAAATCTCAGTCCCACCGCAAGTTCCAACAGTGATGCTTCAAAATTTCATGATCTGTCACCTGTACATCAGAGCAAATTACAAAACATGGTCGAAATGTTTCCATCCTATACACGACTAGGCCTCGGTAAAACTAATCTTGTGACACACGTAATCGATGTTGGCTCAGCGAAACCGGTTAAGGAGCGGTTTTATGCAGTATCACCCGTGAAACAGAAACTCATGTATACGAGGAGTTAGACCGAATGCTTTTCTTGTGTATTTTAGAAGAAAGCCAGGGTTCTTGGTGTTCCCCGGTCACCTTGGTGCAGAAGGCAAACGGTAAAGTTCGTCTTTGTTTGGATGCCCGTGAGTTGTATAAAGTTACCATCAAGGATGTTTATCCGTTACCGCGTATCGATGGATTACTGGGTCGATTGGATCAAACACGTTTTATCTCGACATTCGATTTCAAAGATGTCTTTTGGCAGATCCCGCTCGATCCACAATCCACAGATAAGGCAGCTTTCACAGTACCTGGACGGCCTTTATATATCAGTTCACGGTCATGCCATTCGGATTGTGCAATGCACCAGTGACGATGTGCCGGATCATGCACCGAGTGATCCCACACCAATTTCACGTTAGAATATTTGTTTATTTAGATGATTTACTCGCTACTTCCGCCACCTTGGATGAGCATTTCGGTCTACTAAACGAGGTTGCTAGATTACTGGAGAAAGCCGGATTAACGATTAACGTGGAAAAAAGTCGATTTTTGCTAAAGGAAGCAAATTATTTGGGGTACTTAGTTGGCGACGGATATCTGCGAACTGATCCAGAAAAAATCCGGGCAATTAAGGAGTATCCTATACCCAAAATCACGAAACAAGTTAGGAGATTTATGGGACGGTGTGGATGGTATAGGCGCTTTATTGGTAAGTTCGCAAACATCGCGGCTCCTTTAATAGCACTTACAAAGGAAGGCATAAAGATGAAATGGTCGAGCTCTGCAGATGAATTGTTTAATACTCTTAAGAAAGCATTATCCACAGCACCCGTCCTCGCAATTCCTGATTTTGAAAAACCCTTCTATATACAGTGTGACGCCAGTACCACTGGAGTAGGAGGCGTATTATTTCAGCTTGATAACGCCGGAAATGAACGCCCCATAACGTTCACGTTCAAAAATTAAACGCAGCTCAGAAAAATTATTCCATTACGGAATTAGAATGTTAGCAGCGGTACTGAGTGTAAAAAGTTCCGAGCATATATAGAAGGGTGCGGTATATACTGATCAAACCAGCTCGTTGGCTTATGTCGCAAAATGATTTGTCAGGGCGGCTTGCCAGATGGAGTTTAAAATTGCAGGCCTTTGACTTTGAAATTGTGTATAGAAAAGGGTCTGCCAATATTGTACCGGATGCGTTATCTCGAGTTTTTTCTGAGGAGCCAGCTATATTGTCTGCCCTCGCTGGCGGGGATGAAAAATCCGACAAAAATTTTTTCCTAGGTAATTCCGATAGTATAGAGCCCCACATATTAACCTAGGTTCAGAGGCTTTTAATGATCCCGAATACCAGGACCAAATTGCAAAAATTCGAGACTAGGAGCAGATTGCCACAATTTCTGCATAAAGATAATAAAATATTTTTTCTGCCTTCATTTGGTACAATATGATGAAACGGATTTGCCTATGTGAAGATTATGGTCGTTCCTAATAAGTTTACTCGTTCATTGATTGAACGTGACCATTTACCACCATCATCAGCACATATGGGTACTGCAAAGACCATCGAGAGACTTCGCAGAAAATTCTTTTGGCTGCGAATGGCTCAAGATATCAAGTAATATGTAGCCAATTGTATTAGCTTTAAAACAATCAAGCTTGTTAATTACACCACAAAGCCAAAAATGAGTCACCAATTTATATCCGAACGCCCTTTCCAAAGGTTATATGTCATCTGCTGGAACCATTTCCTCGGTCAAGCCGTGGCAACGCTTACATCTTTATCGTTTTAGACCACTATTCAAGATTTGTGATTCTCGAATCCCTCCGAGAAGCGGCGGCGGCTTTGATATGTAAGTCTCTTGAAAATGACTTATTTCTATTGGGTTTTGGTTGTTGGCTATGCGTAGTATCCTAAGGAGTAATTTATCTAATTCATGGATGTAGTGCCCAGCATGAGACATCTTCAGGGTGTGAGGTGTCCCCACAATTTGTGACGGCGCATAAATGCGTCATCACAATATTTTTTGTTTACCTGTATTATTATGCCTAAATGGTTAAAACCGGCAATGTTTTTTATTACAAGCTTTTGTTTAAGTTTTGTTATGGTAATCGAAAGCACAAAGCAATAATTCGTTTATTTGATAATAGATGCCGCAGGTTGCCTGAAGTGATATTGTGCGATGCCGACGAGTTTTTGCGCGCGGAAAAAATAATTTTTTTTTTTGATTTTTGAGTTTGTCTGTCCAAGCCTTATAATTGCCGTCGCATCTGCTTGTGTAAAGACACCCGCGCTGGCAATCTGTCAGGCTGGGGGCCAATGTAACAAATCCCAGTCGTAAACGGAATCTTCTGGATACCAGGCGATCTACAGTTGTAACTACACTGAGAAAAATGTGTATTGGGGTTAAGCAAATAAAATATAGAAAACTAAGATTTAGGAGTTTTTCCTGAACTTAAAGTAATTTTCCCAAGTTATAAGAAATAATTTCTAGCCAAATTGTTAAAATTGATATAGTGTACAGAAAATTTTCCAATATATATTGGATGTTCTAGATAACATTTTGTTTTGGATTGGTATTACATTATTTAGATCAAAGCCCTATATGATATTGGTTGTCACCCAATAAACATAGCAAGTTCAGAATATTTAATAAGCATGACTAAATGGATAGAAATTTTACCTATACATATAGTTCTGCCAACTCTCTGTTAAAGTATTTTATAATTATTCAAATAATAAGTTATTTAGTGTTTAATTTTGGTTATGTTATTTAGTGATGCTTGTTAACCAGTGCAAGTTAAGAAAATCATAAAAGATCTAAATGAATCTCATCAAGTTATGAATGCATTATATGCGCTTAGGAAGTTATATTTTACAGGTACGAGTAAGTATAAATAGCAATAAATAAAATTATAGTTTATATATGTATTTCTAAATTAATCAAGTGCTCTATTTTCAAGATAATTAATAAAAATATAAGACGCCATTGAGTCATCATCTATTATGGGTATATTAACAATTTACATTGGATTAACTCCATATTTACAGAGTTAACGTCAAAAATAATAATAATATTATAATAATAATTAAAGCAATTTTTCAATAGTTATTGGTATTTTTCCTATAACGTAGGCAAATATTGTAAAGTTTTTTGTTTAATTGGAAAATAATGCTTGTTGCATCAGTTCTAGTTGTGATTTTCGATCGAACAGGTGCACTATAGTCTTTTTTGGTTGATTTTTTCAAATTAGTTTTGTGCCTTAAATATTAAGATTTAAAATTTAATAAACAAATATTTAAATTAATTAAAATCAAAACGTCGCGAAAAATCAAGATAATCACTTGGACATGTAATCTAACTTAATTTAGTTATATTTTTCAACTTGATATACGAAGAATATGGTTCCGATTTAGCTCGGCTTGTATATTTTGTTAGCTTGCCTAATTTTTTAACAAATTTTTCCTCACTCCTTTCCTTCCTGTTTTTTGTTTGTTTGCTTTACTATTTATTTACAGATAAAGAAGCAGATGCTGCCTCATTTGTTATATTATACTAAAAAACTATTTATTATGGCATTATTATCAATAAAGCGGATCCCAGAGCAAAGTTGTTGAAATTTTTTTAGCAAAATTGAGGAGGAAAGTCCTATTGGTAAGAGCGGTTGGCGCACTGATTTTGTTTGCATAAAAACCAAATATGCATAAATACAATTTCTTAATCTTACTTTTTAATTTTTTTGGTTTATCTAATATATATTACAGTAACATCATTGGAATTGGAAGTCAGCAGTTCTGATGTAGTTATCACTAGTCTCTACACCAGCTCAACTTTTGTGCAACTTATGTGAAACGATAGTTCTTCAAGGCATTTGTACGCCTATATAAAAACCGTTTATTAATTGGATACGAGGAGAATCTTGAAATAAATCTTAGCATACAATTAACATACAAACAGTTAAATAATTTAAATTTGGGATACAATATTTGATTCATATGGGTTTCATAACTAATTTAGTTTGTGTGAAATGGTTTTTGTATTTTGTTCAAGTGAGTTTAATAAAACAATAATAATAAAATAAATGTATTTAGTTTTTATTTCAACGCATATGTGCCTATCTCTATAGGTAAATGGGCCCTACGCTTACTAATTTAAAGGTAATCATTCAAAAGGATTAGCATACTACCTATACTATTCCTAAGATTATAGTAATACCACCATCTTATCGAGGCTGAACGCCAATATTATCTGGTTCATTCTGTAGTATTATAGCGATTTTCCCAAATTGGATTGTAAACATGCAATATTAATGTGCAATTTTCCTTTTTTGATAAACCAGTGGTCAATCACTAAAGGCTTGGTGACAGTATAATGGGATTTTTATCAATAATTATTGTAGCTTTATTGCCCAAATGTTTGATTAATTGCCATACATATGGGGGTTTCATTTATATTATTAGTAATTTTCCTCTATGTAAACTGCTTTTCTTTCGAATGCTGAAGTAGAATCGCCAATACTGTTTAGTTAAAATTCCATAAAATGCGGTCCATTACATTTTTTGAATTAGTTTAATTTCCTATACAATTAAGAGTTTCGCCGATTCGATTGTTTGGAAAAATATAGGGCATATAACTAGAATTTCTTGTTGTCCCAAAAACGCCTATAACTATTGTTAGAAAGTACGTAAAAAATAGGGAATTTTAACAATAATTTTTTTCAGTGTAGCATTACCTACGCATACGGATCTCTGCGCATGTCGACCTTCCTTACTACGATACTCTCTAAGAGGACCGGCACTCTTCAAAAACCGTACAAATTAATGGAAAGTACCTCGAACCAGACGACTAAGCTACCTCTAGCGTAGCGAAGGAGGATGCCTCTAAGGCGCCAAGGCCGGGAGTTTGCGATGCCAAGCCTATAGGGGGGAATGGTAAATGCATTTGAGTTACTAATCCCGCGAGGCGGCATAACAGTAATCTTCGCTCAGCATTTGGAATACCAGACAAGTGAGCTTAGGACTATTCCTGCTTGTCCATTTGATTGTTTTCGCTGGAGAATGAACGGAAACCATTACAAATTAGCTTCGAAAATGTTTTTTTATAATAAAGCTAATTTTCTTCTAGATTATTATAATTATTGCAAGCAAAAGCCGATAAGTTAAAATATTGTGTTAAAGTATTATTAGTGTAATAGTAATTAGACTCTACTTGTGTTCGAAATTAAATAGCGGAGTTAAGGAGTATGAACTAGGCGAATTAGTTAGTACAAATACTCCAATCATACTAACTTCGACAGCACTGGTCAAGACACACTCAGTCAATTCAGGGTCTATTCTATTTATTCACACCGCACCTGAAGTTTTTCCTGGTTTCTCCAATAGGAAAAAACCAAGCCAGATAAGGAAAAATAATGTTTTTGGCCGTTGAATGAGACTGGAAAGCTGGATTTTTATCTAGGTAATAGACAAGCAATAGTACTAAAATAAATTCGAAAAAATAATAAAATTTACTGTTGTACGTGCCTGCTATGTATATGAAGATCATGACGATCTAGTCTCATTTTGCGACCAAAGTTCTTGCTCAGCACTATACCATCTAAATAAACAAATAGGCCCTCAGTTTATTTGAGATGCTCCGTCTATAAATTTAAATCTCCCTGAGAATTTTCTAAGGTCTAGTTCTTTAATTTTAATTTTAGTCCTGCACAAACAGAATTACGAGGCGTATTACCTCTATAACGTAGCCTGAAATGCTATTAAAAATGCAGCAGATTCAGTTTAGTGTAGTAAAGTATTAAAATGATTAAATTGTAGCATTTATACTCTTCGCAAATTACGTCCAATATGTGTCGTATAAAATCGGGCTGTATATCAATGTGTATCTTTCGGTTTGTCCTTAGGTTATGTAACGGTCTATCTTTCGGTTTGCGCATCGGTGTTCGATTGTCGAAAATTTGAATATTTACTAACACACAACCGAAATAAATAATGAATACAATATCTTCAGTATTGCCTAATATTTAAAAATTCAAAATTGACTAAGTACATCGAAACATTTATTTAAGCTTTAAAATTACAAAATTTTCAATGAAGTTGTAACAGTTGAACTATAGCTCTGCTATAACCGAGTTCAATGCCTAAGCGCTCGCTTATTGCCGGGTGACATGCGCTAGTATCAAATTTTGTCAAATTTGTTTGATTGATTCCAAATTGTGAGAATTGATGTCTCCCGCCATTTACTCATATAGTACATCATTACACCCAACGTGATATATTATACCATCCTCACGAATAATCTCCCATTCTTATGTTATATTCTGTTAAATTTTTTTTTTTTTTATCTGATTATTAATGATAAACTAATATTACAATCCGAACCGCGCCTCACAATCTAACCAGCACTGCAGCACATAAACACTGCGGTTATTAATGTTGGTGCCACCCATAAAATATCAACTTTTCAGTTTTTTTCCCAATTCCAATTACACTTGTTATTTATAACTTTATTGAACGCGGATTAATTTTATCGTTCCTCCATTAATTTATTTTGTGCTGTTTGCTGCAGCAGGCGCTATTTGATTGAACTTAAAGAAGCAAATTATTCGCCGGTGTTTTTGTAATTTTTTTGTACATTTTTGTTCGAAAAAGTAGCGATAAATATTAATAAATTGAGTGTCGAAATATGATAAATGTATCATTTGTTGTTAGGGCGTTTTTCTTATAAGATAAATGCATAAATAATTTATGACACTTTCAGCATTTAGTTTAGTTAATAAATTGGTTTTTTATTGTAATGAATATTCTTCGTTATTTACGTATTTTTATCGCTTTCAGTGGTACAGGGTGAGTGGTCGATGGTTTGATTATCGGTGGTGAGAATGTCGCGATATTGTCATTGATATACACCAGAAAATTTCTTGAAGTCGCAACGTCCTCAACTTTTAAACTTTTCTAATTCAATTATTAACTAAAATAGCAAAACATTTCAAAAATCTTAACCAATTCCGAAATATTTTCCCCTCTTAAAGTAGCATCGATATACGCGCGGATAAGAAAATACCAACGTCTATTTTTTGTACCGTTTACTCCAGATATATCGGTTCCGGAGTATTTTTAACAGCAAAAAAGGATTCCGTATAGTCCAAATTTACTTGTGACACTTCAGTAACCTAAAAAAAGCCCAACTTTAAGTCACAATGGCCAAAAAAATCCGAAGTAATCTACCTTTCTATTATGGTTATATTCTTTTGGCTAAACCATTATTAGAAAGTCAGTCAAAGACACTCAAAGTAAAACCCAGACGCGCAACTTGCACTGAAACTCAGACAATCAAACTGTTACTCAAACCGAGATGCAAAACTCACACTTGAACTATGACAAAGCAACCTGAATTACAGAGAGTATAAGATACAAATAGAAGACAAATAAGAAAAATTTGCGGCTTGTGTGACTGAAACACAGTTACTGGCAATAGGAAAGTGAAACTTAACTAAGAAAGTTTAGCTGAAACGAGTTCCCCTGACCTTGCAGCAGTTTGAGTTTGCCTCCTCAAGATTGAGTTACAATTTGTTGCTATTCATCAAATTTTTGTTCATTGACCTATCACGCGCGTTCAAGCAAAGTTTTATTGATGTCATTTCTTGCATTTATAAAACGTATACTCTCTTGTCCTCGAATGACCTATGAAGTGGATTTCTACGTCTTTTTCTCAGATTGTTTCTTCATCTCTCTTGAGCATCCAATAAGAGTCCGCTAACATGTTAACATCCCACCTTCCCTGATATCTCCTTTCCATTTCCCTCACATCCTGGTGGAAGCGCTTCCCTTGCTCTTCACTATAGTCGCCTAAATTGTGAGGAAAGTAATGAAGATGGGAATCCAAAAAATGGAGCTTTAAGTTCATAAGGCATCCTAATTGCTTGTAATTTTCTATCAACTTTGTAACAATGTTACAAGGGCAGCTTCACATACGGTAGTAGTACCGCTTTTTACCAGGCCAAAATCTTCTAAACTTGAATGAAATCAGAACAAATTTGAAAAGGTCGAAAATTTCGACTTAAAAAAACCAGGACAGTGTTAAAGTCTCGAATTTTGTTATATATTTGATAAAAAAAAGAAAAAATTGGTTTGGTGGCCAGAAAACAGATTTGTAGTTAAAACTCTTCTAGAAAAGTTTCAAAAGCCGCCACCTTGATTCATCATTTGGATGTGCTGCAATCAATTCATTTATCATCAAATTTGTTTGTTAAGTCAGATACCAAATTACAATGGAATTGGTGCACAATTGCAAAAGTTCCGCTTGGGGGAGGAATAGAATTTCTTAAATGAAACAGGGCCACAATTCAATAAATATTTCAACACATTGTTAATTATACTTTGGAGCCATAAATCAAAACGAAAAAATTTGCTAAAGAGAAATTTGTTTTTTAAATACATGACCAATCCAGGCCTTTTCTACACTTCCAGCGCCAAATAGAATACGCACGCTTGTCAATAAATTTTAGTGAAATTTTATATCTACGTTTCTAAGCCGATTCTGCAAGTAGTTCCTAATATAAAATCAAAAAATTCCGGCTCTGAAGAATTCCTTCGGCCATATCATCATGGTTTAGTCGATATCTTAAATCAAAAATTATATTCGCCAAATTTGTTTTTACATACTGAGCCAATTCAGACTATCTTCTTAACTCTAGTATCAAATGGAACAAGCTCATTTTTTGACGGATTTTAGTGAAATTTTATATCAGAAATATTTTGTTGTTATTAAAAATAGTTCCAAATATAAAACCTATTATTATATGGCCTGAAGGATTTTTTCGGCCCTAAGCTTGGGCTGAGATCAGAATTTATAAATTAAAACATGTTCTAACGGAAAAAAATATTTTGGAACATTACTCGTACTAATGGTGCTACGGTCGATACCATAAATCAAAAATTAGATTTGCCAATTTTGGTTTTCCATACACAGCCAATGCGGTCAAGTTTTGCCACCTCCAGTACCAAATGGAATAAACACATTTATCGATGTGCTTTTGTAAAATTTTATATTTGAGATATTATACGCGAGATTAAATCTCGTCTTAAAGAATTTTTTGGGCCATATCATTTGGGCTGCAGTTTGATTTTTTAATCAAGATATTTAAATTTTATTAAAATTATTATTTTTCTGTGCTTCCTCTGAGTTTTCAGGACAATGTAAGATATTTTCCCGGATGCCCGCAGAAGTTTGAAAAACCAGAATATGTCCAGAGAAACCAGGACGTCTGGCTACCCGTAATTGTCACTCCTCTAAAATGAAAGAAATTTATTCATTTGAACTTGCGTATCAAATTACTGAAGAAGTGTTGAACCAGAAGTTCTAGACAAAATACCAGAGAAAAGCGATTAGCAGAAAGGTTAACTCACTTGTATTATTAAAAAAAAAATATTTTACGGAACTAGTTTGGTACGCAAAAACAAACAATTTTTAAAGAAATTATTGTATTGGCACGCCAATAACCAACTACTTACGAACACTGCTCTATATACGATAGTACAAAATATATCAACAAATACTAATACGGAATTCCAAATTGTACCCTTTACTTTGACAAATGCTGATTTTTTGCCCGACGTCTTTCACTTTATCCCCGCATTTATATCTTTACAAAAGGATTGTTTCAATTATTTGAAGCTTGTGAGCAGAGGTTTAATTAGTTTGTTTGATGGATACAAAGGTGAAAAAAAAATATTTTTGATCTAATTATTAAATAAAGATTAAGAAACATCGGACCACACTGATGTGCAACTAAAAATTGAATTTTGTTTTTTTCTGATGAATGAGCATCTGTTTCAGTGAATCTTCCCATCATAAATGATTAAAATCAAACTGGGTTATAACAAACATTAATTATGCCATTTTGTAAAATTAACGATCGGCCATAAACAAGAAAAAACCAAAAAAAACGTTTTTGTGTAACTCGATATACCTACCATTAATTTCTTCACTAATAATGGCCTTAATAGGTCTCGTATAACAAACGACAGATTTTTTTTTTTTTTTGTGTTTTCATTGATAAAAATCAAATTAAACGAGATAAAAAAATTCAGCAAAAAAAAAAAAAAAACAAAAAATTATTTTCCTTAATGAATATTAATTTGATCGCTGTATTTGATTGACAGATCTTACCTTCTTCTCTACATACAAAAAAAAAAAAAAACGAAAAGCTTTTAAAATTTATTCACAATTAAAAATTAAATTTATTTTATATAAATAAATAAATAAAATTTAATATAATTATATTGATGAATTTTAAATTGATTGGTTTTTGTATACACAACAAATGTCTTATGTGATATTCTTTGGGAAGTTACCTATACTACTTACACCAAAATACGGTGAAGGTAAATCCAAACAAAAAAAATAAAAAATCGCGAATTTCGTGGATGCGATTCTTATCAAGATTCAAATTATTTTGTATTTTTTTTGTTTCCAAAGCGATTTTGTTCAGTTTAGTTAAATTTATATTTGATTCTTAAATTGGTCTTTTATATACATTTGTATGTCTTCTTATTAAATTTTGTGTGTGTGTGTGTGTGTGTGCGCGCGGTTTTGGGTTGCTGCTTATAATTTTAAAGCCGAAACCTAAAAAAAAAAAAAAATTTAAAATTCCAATAATCTGTCTTGTTAAAAATAAGACAAAAAAACAAAAACCAAAAAAAAAATATTTAATTTAAACAGTAGCTAGGTTGCGAAATGCGGATAAAATGATAACCTTTACATTATATAAAGTTATCGTCGTTTAATTAACGATATAAAATAATATTAATGGTCTGGTGATCGGAAGAATTAACTGTGCATCGCTTTCTCACTTTCATCAACTATACTTTGTAGTTTTTTTCTGCTACCTTTTACAATAAAACTCCCAGCAATAACAATGATTGCATTTCGCATTTTCAATGAATTTATCACAACTAATTGGGACAATACATTTTTGGATGAACCAAATCAGAATATTAACAAACAAAAAATGGAAATGGAACAAACAAATCGATAAATTGGAATAATTTCAATGACTTATCGATTTACGGTATACAGAACCACATACATCATTGTTAAGAAGCGATTTCTTGATGCCGAGTGGCATTAACAAGAAAAAAGTCATTTAAGCCAGTAGTGTCCACAAATCTAACCTTAAATAATTTTGAATTGAGCCAAATTGATTTATTACTGGATCATTATATCATCGCTTTCCATATGAAGCAAATATTAATATGTATTTAAGCTTTAATTAACTTTCTTGAATACGAGCATAAATTAAGCAAATCACCGCTCTGCCAGCTCTACTGTTCGAGACAAACTATAATCGATAAGTAGTACTATTACTCGAAAGCTTCCAGCCGAAAGTAAAAGGCCGATAATGCAGACTACGTTATTAACATTTCGGCCAAAAATAAAAAGTTTAGTGGTTTTCAGCCGAAAGTAGATAGGATACTTTGTTCCAAGAACATCAAACCAAGTGATAGGACGCATGGTTTTTTTTGGAAAAATAAATATTTTAATTTAATTTTAAAATTTGTGAACTGATTTATAAATTAAACGGGCCTAATATAATTAATTTCATTGAAACGGATACAGCGGTGCTCCGTTTTTTCTTACAAATGTGTCGACATTTTTCTAGAACTTTATAGGTAAATTAAATAATTATCGAACATTATTCCGTATGTACCATGGAAACGTTGCTATGTACCATAGAAACGTTCTTTTCATCCATCATGTGTTGAGATGAATTTTGACAAATGGACAAAATTATTCAAGGATTGCCAGTACGCTAAATTCGTTCCTGTGACGATTTATTCAGGAATAGTTAAACTAAAGCAAATAGTCGAGGAGTTAGCCGGCCTCATAACCAAGGGTAACTCAGTGTTTGACACTAAAACCGAAGCAATACAAAACTTGTATCGATGCCAATCTTATTAAAGCGCCTATACCTATCGAAAACCAAGCAGATAATGGGTCGATAAAGGCTAAAAAAAAAATCAAAATCAGGAAAATAAACAAGTGAAGAATACTAATATTCACAACCACACAAACAGAAATCGCTGGGAGGAGGAATAAATCATGCTGTATAACTGTCCGTGACAAATAATGGAAAACAAGCTACTGCTTCGCCGATCTCATCTATGCCTACTGTTGATGATGATCTTCCGCCATTAAATGGTGATTTAATCTCAGACCTCGTGATGGACTCTATCTGTTCTCTTGGCCTAAGACAGATTATAACAATATTGAGAAACAGAACAGCAATATCCTTGATCTGGTGTTCATACCAGTGGAATTACATGGCACAATCATTACTTGAAATGAGGTAGTTTTGACGCTTATATTGATCAGTTTTATAAAATAATGAATTCGGCAATTCAATAATTTATATCTCGGTCAAAATCTAAAGATCATAAAAGGTATAAATTGAACCCGTCCGTCGTAAATTATGAAACTTTAAGTGGTTTTATAGCTCAATTTAGAATTTTAAATCGTTTCTTGTATAATTCATATATTGATGAGATTGAATCGAATATTAGAAACAATCCTAAATGCTTCTGGACCTATATTGATTCAAAGCGGAACTGTAGAAGTATACCCTCGCAAATGTCTCTCAATTCTGTGACTGCTATTGTAATTCGTGTAGTGAATAGAGTCACTGAGAGTGGATTTCGATTTTGATTTTAGTAAAAAATTGAAAGATTCAAATTCGCAGTTTACTACCGATTACGTTCTGTATGCTTTGTTGAGTGAAAATGTGAATATGAGTGGTGGCCTACCATTTTGAAAATCTAGTTTCATTACGCCAATTTTCTAGAGTGGACGGAGAATGGATGTCGAAAATTACCGTGGTATTTCTATGGTATCGGCTACGCTATAATGGGCCGAATTAATTGTTGACAAGTTTACAACTGGTGTCATTGTATTCAATTAGTATTCCCGTGCGTTCACTCAGGTACCGAGACCTCAAGCATAATCTCCGCTTCCATCGGTCGGACTTTAGTATGTTGAACCCGATTTTCAATTCAATCTTGCAAAAAAATCACTAATTTACTTAATTTGAGACTTTTTCTGAACACAAAAGTTAAAAACCTAGTTAATGTGTACAGGTACACAGTTAACAATTTTTGTTTCGATTTTAGTTATAAGCTTATAATATGCGTTATAAGTTACAAGCTTGTTATCAATTCTATTACAAAGCTTGTTTTTTGAAAAAACGCTATTAATACAAGTTTTTGCAGATTAAGTTTATTTATTGAATTGATTCCAAAAAATATTGTAAATTGGGCTTGCCCCCGCATAGCGGGCTTAACATAAACTAATATTTGAGTTTATCGATTGCATGCATGATTATAATCTAAGAAAAGGGTGGGGGTAGAAATTAAATTTAACCTGAATAATAAAGTTTGTAAATTATAAGTAGTGGATAACTTGATTTCAGCTTGGTTTGGGAAGAGTACAACAAAAATGTCTGGAGGCAGGTTCTGGAAGCCACAACAGCCAAGGAAAACATACAATAATATTAACAGCAAGGTTGTTTATAGCACTCAAAGAGTAATCCATAACAAGTGAACAGAAATTAAAACAAACATAAATTTAAACTTAATTGTTTAAGAGGTTGATTAGGTAGTAAGGTGGTGGGGAAAACAAAAGGGAAAATTAATAACTAATTAATATATTGATTTTAGGATGCCAAGAAGGGAAATCAGTTGTAGAAAAATGCAATAAAGTAATTAGTAGGAGAAATGAAAATACTAACAATTGACCGCCAAGGTATTTGTAACCGGGTCGATTTCAATCCTATCCAATTCTTCCAAATAAATGTAAAAAAGGGTGTACGGTGGGCCTGGCGATAAAAATTCTTAGAATTACTGGGAGATCCTGCTAAATGCTTGGTTGTATATTCAGAATCAATCAATCAAAGCTTGTTTCGGAAAAAAAGGATGCAATATAATTTGAAGGGCATTACAATTTATATTGAATTTGACACAAAGCTTATTTTATTATTTCTATATTTAACGGTCTTGTTGTCATCTCTTTTATGTAATGCAAAATATAGATCTGTCTCTTTTTATGATTTTCTTTTGTTACTTTTCTGTTTGAGAAATACTCACGAGTTGCTACGATATTTTTTGCGATTATTATATAACCGTTGGTGCATTTTATTAAATACCACTAGTTAGTCAACTAGTCAGGAAGCAGGCAAAAACCAAAGGTAACATTAACAATCATAACCACCTGATAAATTCCATATACTTAGTGAAAAACACTTTAAGGCTCTATAACAGATGCCATATCAACCCCGGCGATTTTTTGGTCTTGACTATGCTAAATTAAAATCATTTGTTACATCAGAGTCATAATATTCAGCAGTTTGAAACCACTGCTACTTTCCCAGTAAACTTATCTGAGGTTATGAATTTCGAAGTTACAGCATTTTTCTACTTCCAATTCGTTTCAGTATGCTATTGCCAAGAATTTTAGTCGATTTGTGTTGGTTCATTGGTTCCTTTAGTCAACTTCTAAAGTCGTTGTATAATGCATACCGACATAAAATGAGGGAACTTTCTATCCATCATTACTTTTTGAATATAAGGAACATAAATTTTTTTTCCAAAAAGTGGACGTTGCAAATTTACCATACTCGACGCCACGTTTGGTATTTTTCATACCCGAAAATATGGGAGGTGGGGCAGTTGGGTTAGGCTGAAATTCTTGATTTAAGTAATTTGGTCGTAGATTAAGAAAAAAATTCGTACGATTGCCCGAGCGGCGGGAGTGTCTTAGAATTTCACACTATTCAAAAATGTGTATATCACGCTAGTATATATTTTGTAAACTACAATATATTGATGAAACGGATTTATTCAAATGAAAGAGGAGATACTTTCTCAGCGTAGAACTTTGCGCCTGAGAGCTTGTAACGCCTCAGAAATGATCAAGATTTTCACCGAATTTGGCCGCCGTGCTTCGGTTTTAGTTATAAATATCTATCTCTGTTATGTTTTATTTTTGTTTTTTTTTTTAAACCGTTACAAGTGGCATGCACACCAAGCTCTTTACAAAAATATTTCTATTTGGAAAAATCTCGACCACTGAGGTATTGGAGCGAGCAAAATTTCTTAGGTGAAATTGACAATTTCTTCATTCAGTAGAGCATTTTCTTAAAATTTTATTCAAACTGACGAATCAATAATTAAACTGAATATTACATTCAAATCGAATATTAATCGGGTTAGACGATTGATTGATTGATCACAATGTACGGACCAAGCCTAAGCAAGACTTCCGGATGACACCGGACCCTCCGTACACCCTTTGCACGCAACAAGACCGAAGGAAAGGAAAGGTATGTTAGTATTAAAGACTCGATCCAGTGCCAGACACCTAAGTATTCGATAGTGGGTATCTCCACTATTTTTTTTCGTCGGCGGTTGGGAGGATGGGGCGAGATTTCGTTCCATGATCATGTTCCCATGCGGTCACCCAAATTTGTGCTTAACCATAGCAAACGTTGCTTGACGTTTTAACCATATAGCAAACGTTGCTTGACGTTGTTGTTGAAGTTGTTGCCTCTTCTTTTTTGTCTATACTCGCCCCCAAATAATAAACGTTTTAGACGAAACAATATAAAAAACTTAAATTTCGGCATTTCATAAACTGAGAAAATTCGTACATTGCGGCTTGACGATATGTTTATAAAAGTAGTTTTACCTTAAGCTCTTAACAAAATCATTTTTAGTTGCACAAAAACCGACAGCAAAATGCGTAAAACAAACAAACACCAAATTTCAATTTTCTGTCTCGTTTTGTTTTGAATCTTCCTCTTCATACTTGTACTGTATTATCTTATTCTTTGTCGCTTTAAAAACTATAGATCATATTTTCAGAAAGAGGCAGCACGATTGTTGAAAAAGTACAGAGCATTTTCCGAAAGAGGCAGCACGGTCAAAAAAGAAGTACAGAGCGTTTGCCACTAGATGTCACTACACAATCAAAAATATATTACTGACGTTTTTCAAAAAGGGACAACCAAAATCAATTTATTTATCACGTACTACTAATAGCCACTTTTATGACACGAAAATATTTTTGTTTATATTTAGAAAATGCATACATAAAAATGTCATACAATTTTTGACAGCAAATATTTAGTGACACCTAGTGGCATTATGTGAAAGTTGCTTGTGTTTTCGGAGATTTCCGAAAGATAGTAGCTCTTGCGGTTGTTGAAAATTTGACATTTAAACATAATCTATTGTTCAATACTTCAATTACACTTTAATAGCTGAACTAATTTTTAGATCTCCATTTGTGATCCAAAATGAATATATGTACTTTAAAGCGAATAATTTAAAAAATTGAAAGATTATTTAAATTCTCTAAATTCGAAGAATTTTGAAAATTTAAAGATTGGTTAAATGCTGTAAATTATTTAAATTCATTAAATTCTTCTCTTAAAATTTTTTTAATTTCTTTATGATATTTAAATTCCGTATTAAATTGGAGAAGAATTTAAAAAGAATCTCAAGAATTTTAATAATTTAAAAGATTTTAGAATTCAACCAGAAGAATTTAAAGAAATTATGGCGTTTGAATCTGATTAGGTTACTGGTTTACTGGATTTACCGCATAAAACACATTACTGAATTAGCGGTAATTTTTACATAAATTTTCCAACATTTTCTTTAAACAAAAAACTATTCCGTCAGATCATGCCATTTATTAATTAGTTACTAGTGTACTCCATTTTTCTTAGGGAGCGAGATAATTTTTGATTATTTAAAAAAACGGTAGAAACTATTTTGCAACTATTCTTAGGATGTATAGTAAAAGTGTGAGTGAGCTAGTCCCGATTAGAGCCGGTAAACGGCTAACAGAGACTTATACTTTGGTCTACATATTTGGAATTGCATAATGATCTGCTAGGAATGCTTTGGTTCAAAAAAGCCACAATAGCTGCATAGGATTGAACTGTATGTTTACCTGGCGCTAATAGCACTTTTATGCCGATTTTTTTTTCTCGGCATATTGTTGAATGCAACTTGTGTCAAGTTTTACTCGTCTACTTTTTTTTTGTATTTATACAGGATAAGTCGAGTAATTTTGTTACAAATGTAATACAAATTTAAATTATTCTGAAGTTACCATGGGGCTAATTCCGGCCAGTCAATCTCATCAAACTTTTGATTACTTTCTTTATTTATAAAGCAACCATGTAGTTAAGACATATTATAATTTCAATTTTTTAATTCTAATTATGTACCAGAAGAAGGTTAATTTCAAACAGAAATCGTATTTATGCGTTAAATACTTAACTACATGGTTGCTTTCTATATATAGAAAGTAATCAAAAGTGTAATTAGCAATTCAGTTGCTAAAGCCTGATGAGATGGACTGGAAAATCATTAAATTTTTCGTAATTCTCATTCAGATCGAAACTGAACTTGCAAAATTCTTGATAATTTCGCTCTTTGTATATTTTTATTTTCAATTAAAGTATTTACAATAGACAAAGTAACTTAATTTAATGTAATTCCACCCTTATTAAAAACGGTGCTGGTTGCCATTGCATTCGATACTAATAGTGTTTCGCTTTTGTTTCGCTTTTGTAATTAGTAATTACATTTATTCGAAACAATGGCTACATCTAAATTCCGTTTCTGATGCAAATAATATTAAAACTGATTTCGAAGCAAAGCTTGTAGCATAAAATGATGAAAATTTATGATGGACCAATACCGCATATCACAAAAATTTTCAACTGTATGGAATATGGCCTATTAAGAAGGAACTTGGCCATTTTTTATCCGATTTTGATGAAGTTCAGCATGCAAGATAGAAATGGGATTCTCAAATGACTTTTGGGTGAAGTTCTGGAATATGGCCAAGTATGATAGAACTTGCCTATTTCTCAACCGATTAATTCGACAAGGGCGTTGGAAATGGGATTCAAAAATGATTTTTAGATAAAGTTCTGGAATATGGCCAAGTATGATGAAACTCAAGTATGACGAGGGGTGGGGTAAACTTGGATGTGCAAACACTAAATTCGTTATCCTTTGTTGTCGAAAGCTTTGATTTCAAACGAGTTTAGCAAATTGCCTTTTAAATCTAAATATCTCTCAGAATCTAGGTAAAGGCATTTTTATTTCTACATCTTCTATGGAGTAAGACTCAGAAAGTTTTCACCTTCAGCAACCGAGGAGAAATTGTCGGGCAATAGAAACGATTTCTGCTGTCTCTAAAAATTAGAAGACTGCCTTTTCTTAAAAAATTTCCTAGAAATGTTCCCTTTTGCAAATTTGAGCTACCACCTATCTAATCAAGACTTTGAACTAATATTCGAACGATTGGTAAAGCTCGTGGGGCCCAAAAACCGTGGATCTTCTGCGGCTGCGGATGCTGCGGGTACTTAGTTACACCATTGACTCAAAACACAAAATAATGATGGATATATTAAAAAGGTTTTATGCCAGGGATTCAATATAGATGAAGCTATTGTGCACACGGTGTTTGTGACAATGAAAAATGAATGAGTGGGAGAAAATGAAGCTATGGAAAAAGATTAACGTAGAAAAAAAAAATCCAACAACAGAAGAGAGTTTAAGCTCTAAAATTGAGGGAGAGAAGAATATTATCTCAAGAAGTACATATATGACATTTTACGTTTAAACAAGCCAACAAATTTACAGTCCGAACGAATATTTTCAGCTGTCGGTTTCATTGGCTCTAAAATTTGTAACCGGCCTAACGGAGCTTTCTTGTTATGTCGATTACGAGCTGTTCAGCCAATGTAACCGGCGAAGTTTTATATTATTTATTCTTTTTCATAAATTTTACAATGCTAATACTGCTATCTGACGTCTGATATTTTCTTGTCTCGGATTAAGAGCCAATCGCGGATTTCCCCGGAGTTCCTCGTGATTAAAATACCCAATCGCGAGTCCCGAATTCCAACTCTCATTAACAATGCCATACAATCTATTGGATTTTCTGCATACGTCCCCTAGCTATTAATTAGAAATATACGAGATTACCCAAGACCTACATAATTGGATCTCTTCCTGAGATAATTTAATGAGGAAAATACAACTAACTATCAAACTATTAATGTCTCTATAACCAATGATACATTCTGCACACAGTCCACAATAAGATCATGAAATTGTTTCTCTAACTATTCTTTATATAATTTATGTATTAACTTGAATTATTTTTAAACCGCACACCGCATTATCATCATCTTCTTCTTCTTCTTCTACTTCTGGTTCTGCTGACTATGCGCGCCTAAAGGAATTTTTGCGACTAATGGTTAGTGATGGTATAATAATAATGGCACTAATAATAGTAATAATAAGAATAATAGCAATAATAATAATAATAATAACGAGCGATGGTTGCCATGCTATACGGGTACCCCATACATATGATGATGTAAAATCCAGATAAAGTTATAATCATATGTAATTGTATCAATATATTATTCCAACTTGACTCAGGCCTTAGAACGGAGAACAATATCGCGTTACTTGAATCAATAATCGTCACACGTTTTTTTTTCTATTTCCTTCTCTCTCGTTTTCTCTGTACAGTATTTATTTTATTATTTGGTTTCATTTCATTTTTCGTTTACAAAAGTTTTTCATTTCATTCTTTTTTTTTAGCTTTTAACGATCCAATTACAAACACGTTGAGAATGTTGATTGTTGATGATTGATAATAAAAATGAAAATAAAAAAAAATCCAAGAAGCAGCAAACGCGAATATGTATAAAAACCAAAGTAAATGTGTATGAAGGAAACGTTAAGTTTACAATACAATAACAACACAACAATTATTACAATCGTCTTGAATGCAATTTTGTACAAAAGTTAGCATGTAACAGGACATTGTTGTGTAGTCGTCGTCGTTGTCGTCATTGGATTTATTTTTTATTTATACAAAATATATATAGAGACGAGTTATAGTGAGTTGAGGTTAGACTAATATGTTTCGAATAACTACTATTTAATGACGGTTGAATTAATGATCATTATTGTTTAACATGATTTGTTTGTTTCGTATTTGTTGGATTGAATTTTTATTTTTTTTATTTTTTATGTTGTTCTGTGCTAATTAACTTTTAGCCTGTATATATATGCACGAGTCTATAATATTGTGCGGAGCTTTTAATGAAGTTGCGTGGAAGTTCCAACATATAAATATTCTAACGGTGTAATTTTGTAATAAATCAAATCTAATTTATTTATAAAAACTAAAACAAATAATTGTTGATTAATTTTTATATTTTTATTTAAAATTAAATAAAACCTACGCGCGCGCTTTCATTATTTAAATTAATAAATCAAATGAAATTATTCACATGTTGACTTTCGACTTTATTGCAATCATTTTGTGTGTGTATTAGAAATTTATTAATTTATTACCGTGCAAATGTTTTTATATTTTGTAGGTTAAATTGAACTAGATTTTCGTCAATGGCATTATCGATTTAGTAGATAAACTTAATTTGGTTTAGATAACGAGAGTTCTTGATCTTTTGAGAACACATCAGTCTCCTACCGAAAATAGAATGAGCTGGTTCCATTGTTCAGTGCCATAAATCTTCCTCATTTTGTGTTACACTATTTTGGAAGGAAATGTGTTCCTCAAGCAGCTGTCTGCCCCTTAACAATCCCTTTACCCTGCATCTGATATAAGAGTTTATTTTGTTAACATTTTGTCTCACTTTGTTTTGAAGATGTCTTCAATAATGGCATTGTTATTCGATCTCCTTTTTTACGGCTCAAATATTGATTTATTTCTACAGATATTTTTTCATAGTTGTAGTTCAAATTTCTCTCCTTATTGTGTCTGTAACCCGAACCAATTCCCGAAACAATTGGATGCCTTTGTGATCATCGAGGGCTTGTTATCTGATTGTTCTTATCGCGCACAAAGATAGCCGATGCTTCGTCTCTTGATGATTTTACATGTGTGCAGGCATCACACAGTCTGGGCTTTTATTAGAAAAAAAAATTAATGCAAAGATCAAAACTGAAATGCATTGAGCAGAATCGAACATCAGACCCTACACCCAAAAAAATATGTGTATGCTATTAAAGAATTCGGCTGTTAATTGAAAAAACAAATCGTTACTATTTAGCCGACGTAGAATTCTTTAATAGGGTAGAATCGAATTAATCATACATCAAAAAATCAAACAATTAATTTTTATTAAATTTGAATAAATTTTCATTAAAATTAAATTTTAGTTTTGATTAATTTTTATATTAATAATGAATGTTCCTTAAATAATTGTTTTCAATATCAATAATAATTGTATTAATAACGAAACCTTTGTTACAATAAATTTGTCCAGCTAACGATTATTAATTAAATAAGTTAATATTTTTAAACTTCATAATTTAAGTTTAAAGAATTTTAATTTGTTTAATGGTAATTAATTAACTCATTAAATAATAATCTAATAATATTCTTTAAATTTTATAACACTACCACGCTGGTGCTGCCATCTGAAGAGTCCTAGCCAAACCATGCCAAAATATACGGTATTATATCAGGAGTACAAATTGAAAATGCGGGATTTTTTTCTATTTTTGAACGTTTATTCTGAAAAAATGGTAACAAATGAATTATTCAAAGTATTGTCCATCGCTAGCCACAACTTTTTCCCATCTTTCTGGCAATTTACGGATACCGTCGCGAAAAAATTCGGCCGGCTTGGCTGCTATCCAGTCATCGACCCATTTTTGGGCTTCTTCGTAAGAATGGAAGCGCTGGTCAGCTAGGCCATGTGTCATCGATCGGAAAAGGTGGTAATCGGAAGGAGCAATGTCTGGGCTATACGGCGGGTGGGGTAAGACTTCCCATTTCAGCGTTTGTAGGTATGTTTTGACCGGCGCTGCAACATGTGGCCGAGCGTTGTCATGTTGCAAAATTACTTTGTCGTGTCTTTGCTCGTATTGTGGCCGTTTTTCTTTGAGTGTGCGGCTCAAACGCATCAATTGAGTTCGGTATAGTGCTCCTGTGATGGTTTCGTTCGATTTCAATAGCTCATAATACACCACACCCAGCTGGTCCCACCAAATACAGAGCATGAGCTTGGCGCCGTGAATATTTGGTTTGGCCGTCGATGATGATGCATGGCCGGGGTAACCATATGATTTTTTGCGCTTCGGGTTATCGTAACGGATCCACTTTTCATCACCAGTGACAATGCGATGCAAAAAACCCTTCCGTTTTTGCCGTTCGAGCAGCAGTTCGCATGCAAAAAAACGGCGCTCGACGTCTCTCGGCTTCAGCTCATACGGCACCCAATGTCCTTGCTTTTGGATCATTCCGAGGGCTTTTATACGATGGGAAATGGCTTGTTGTGTCACTCCCAATGAATCTGCGAGCTCTTGTTGAGTTTGACACGAGTCTTCATTGAGTATTGCCTCCAATTCAGCATTCTCAAACTTTTTTACTTGGCCCGGCCGCTCTTTGTCCTCAACGTCAAAATCACCACTTCTAAACCGCACAAACCATCTCTCGCACGTTGAAACCGATGGAACATGACTCGGATAAGTCTCGGAGACCAATCGATGTGCTTCAGCAGCACTTTTCTTCAAATTAAAGAAGTAAATTAAAACTTCCCGCAAATGCTGTTTTGTTGGCACGAAACTCGACATATTGAGAGCTCAAAAAAACTATGAATTTGACACTGCGACAAATTGACACATACTGAAAATTAAAGCTATAAGACGTAGCTTTGACATGAACATAGTCACAGTACTGCCTGATGCGTATAGCGTTAGTAACGCCATCTGTTATCAATCCCGCATTTTCAATTTGTACCCCTGATATATATATATATATATATATATATATATATATAAATATATATATATAAATATATATATATATATATATATATATATATATATATATATATATAAATTATATTTATATTTATATATATATATACATATATATACATATATATATATATATATATATATATATATATATATATATATATATATATATATATATATATATATATATATATATATATATGGTGAAAAATACGTGAAATCACAAATTTTTGTAAGTCATATTTGAGTTTTATGATTTTTATGTTTTGAATGTGTAGCCTTGGTTAAAAAAAAAATTTTAAAATGGTTTGTTTTTTTTGTTGTTGTTGTTGTTAAAGATACAGGGTGTCAAATTTTGAGAAAAATGATATTCATGATGTTGAATTTATGGCAATAAAAAGAAAACTAATTATCCGATAATAATGATTTTGAGCTCATTTGAAAGGTAAGTTAATAGTGATTAATAAAAAAATATAAAAATAGTATGTTGTTTAATTTTTTCTGTTTTAAATTTCCCGCCAAAATGTTCTTTTTCAATTTTCTCAAAAACCTATTTTTTTTTTTTTAATGAATTTGACAATTCATATTTTACAACATATTAAAAAATTGGAACACCGTTATTTTTTGTATTCTTGCAAAATACATTTTAGTATGACAATCTACAAATTTATTATATTTAAACGTATTTTACACGAAAACAAAAAATAACGGTGTTCCAATTTTTTAATATGTTGTAAAATATGAATTGTCAAATTCATTAAAAAAAAAAAAAAAAAAAAAAAAAAAATAAGTTTTTGAGAAAATTGAAAAAAACTGTTTCGGCGGCCATTTTGAAAAATAGCAAATGAAAGATGGTACCATTTTTATAATTATTTTATAATCCTTATTCATTTATCTTTAAAATGAGCCCAATCCTATAATTTTCGAATAATTAGTTTTATTTCTATAGCAATAAATACAATACCAAGTCCATTGAATTTTTAAATATTTGACACCCTGTATCTTAAAAAAACAACAACGACAAAAATCACATTTCATAAATTGTTCGTTTTACTCAGTGCTTCACATCCAAAACATAAAAATTATAAAATTCAAACATAACTTCCGGTCACATATAAAGATATGCAATTTCACGTATTTTTCTCCATAGTGAAAAATTTGTCAAATCAAATTGGTTTTGAAGTCATAGTGTGTCAAATATTTAAAAATTCAATGGACTTGGTATTGTATTTATTGCTATAGAAATAAAACTAATTATTCGAAAATTATAGGATTGGGCTCATTTTAAAGATAAATGAATAAGGATTATAAAATAATTATAAAAATGGTACCATCTTTCATTTGCTATTTTTCAAAATGGCCGCCGAAACAGTTTTTTTCAATTTTCTCAAAAACTTATTTTTTTTTTTTTTATTTTTTTTTTTTAATGAATTTGACAATTCATATTTTACAACATATTAAAAAATTGGAACACCGTTATTTTTTGTTTTCGTGTAAAATACGTTTAAATATAATAAATTTGTAGATTGTCATACTAAAATGTATTTTGCAAGAATACAAAAAATAACGGTGTTCCAATTTTTTAATATGTTGTAAAATATGAATTGTCAAATTCATTAAAAAAAAAAAAAATAGGTTTTTGAGAAAATTGAAAAAGAACATTTTGGCGGGAAATTTAAAACAGAAAAAATTAACCAACATACTATTTTTATATTTTTTTATTAATCACTATTAACTTACTTTTCAAATGAGCTCAAAATCATTATTATCGGATAATTAGTTTTCTTTTTATTGCCATAAATTCAACATCATGAATATCATTTTTCTCAAAATTTGCCACCCTGTATCTTTAACAACAACAACAACAAAAAAAAACAAACCATTTTAAAATTTTTTTTTTAACCAAGGCTACACAGTCAAAACATAAAAATCATAAAATTCAAACATGACTTATGGCTCCATATAGTAAATTTGTGATTTCACGTATTTTTCACCATATATATATATATATATATATATATATATATATATATATATATATATATATATATGTATATATATACATATAATGTGTGTCTAAACTTATTTTAATAACCCAATATCGTATTATAATATAACCGAATAAAATTAATTTTAGAATAATAACTTTTTGTTTCTTGTAAATGAAAATGATTTAGTAAAAAAAAGACTATTAGTATATCAATTGTTTTGTAATGTTTATTTTATTTATTTGTAATTCAGTGGCAAACATAAAAAGTAAAACAAATAAATCTCTAATTAAATACTAGATCAGAATTTTAAAATAAATGGTTATATTGAAGTCTACCCTTAATTTAATTAAATCGTTAGTTTAAGTTACTTATTTTTCAGGAGCTTTACTCTCCTCCGGGTGCTTTAAGTTAAACACATAAAATAATTTAAATGTGCAATCTACTGCTGACAATATGCTGGCACATTTATATTTGATTCCATCGCACATGACGAAATATTGGTTTTCTGAATAATAATTATTGTCTATTACATTTTCTTTCTCTGCATTACTTTAATTTCAATTTGGTTGTGTCTGAATCTGTCGACTTCTTGATTGGAATGACATAATACCATAAAAGGGTTTTGGGAATCTTTCATGGTATGTTTTCTGAATTTTTGGAAGCTACATCTATGCTTTTTGTGATATGTTTGATAAGCGCAGAGAACCACCAACAAAATAATACAAAATCGGCCTTCTAGATATATAAAAAGAAATCGTTATTTCATTTAATTAAAAAAATATTTGTTAATTCAAACTTTACCGGCAGAAACGTTTCGCTGTTGTTTCAACTCTTTCAACAACAATTTCGAAAAAAGTTGTACAATTTTTGTATCCATAATCTGGGGACCCTCGGAACAAAACCGCTCAAATTTTAAAAAAATATTGTTGGAGTCTGGGAAAAAATTTCCAAAGTCAATATCGAGAAGCCTTGGCCCATAGATTTGCTCACATGTTGGCCATTCTTCAGTAATTAATGTTATATTTTTATCTTTATTTGTTGAAATCCAGAAACACCTATACATATTTACTTGAGATTGTCCATTTTGTTAACTATAGCATCTAGATTATTATCCCCTCGATTATATTTTAGCTCCATGCATAACGTTTGACCATCTTCAGAGGCTATATTTAATTCTAAAAGTAATTTAAATCTATAACAAAGTAAAGTATGTATACAAATATTTTTGGGTATTTACGAATATAACAAACTACCTTAAATTAAGGTTTGTGTGTTGGCAGTTAGTTTTTTAAATCGATTTACTTTTGGCATAAGGGATGTACTGCGTAGTTTTGAAATTTTGTTGTTGTACCTGTCATACAGTTGTGGTCTTTTGATTTCATTTTGGGTCTGCGTTGGAAGTAAACCGACTGAAATTATAGGTATAATACATTGTTAGAATAACTTACTCAGTTCTAAGTTTTAGTGATTAAATAAACTTACAGAAAATTCTCCAATGAAGCAAAGTTGTACGTATATCTTCAGTTAACGACTGACACTCATTTACTCTAATGCGTATATTTTTGTTATAAAGCATGACGCTACAGTATCCACCAATATACACCGATTTTCATCAGATACTCCGACCATATTTTCAGGTAGTTCTAAAAGGGACGTCCCGGTTTCAGCCTTTTTTAATATGTCACAAATTTTAATTGAAAGTTAGTGCAATTTGTCAATTGAGCTCTACAAGAAACTGGCAACTTAACGGAGTTAAAAGTATGTTATCCTGGTAGTTTTTTTGCTTTTTATGCAAGTGTTTTAAAAAAATATAAAGTAGTTGTTAAAAGACACATAAATATTGTAGCATGAGAAAAAAATGTTGCAATTCCAGTTTCATTGTCGCAAGGTTCGTATTTTTAACTCCGTCAAGTGGCCATTTTCTTGACGAGCTCAATTGACAAATTTCAAGCACCAACCTTGAGGCCAAAAATGGAAACAAAAACATAATAATATAAGTAACATGTGTTTTCGTTAACCCTAAACCTCTTATGTTGATATTATGCATTCGCAATGAAAAAATTTTTTACTTACAGGTTTGTAAGAAGTTCTAACAAAATAAACAAAAATTTTGGTTCGTTATTTTGGAAATTCATGCAAATTTGCAAGTCAAAAGTAAAAGGTTTTTCATTGTGCATATAAAGAAAAAACTATAACGGGATTGTTTTCAGACTGTTTTTCTTGTAAAGTTAGAGGTAAATTGAGGTTAGAAAAATATGAGCATGCTCAAATAAAAATGTTTTGCAGAAGACGGTCAGACTCTTGTTAAGAGACTCAGGGCAAAGATGCTCAGGGTTAACCAAGGAATCATAAGAACAAAATGAGAGCATTTAATATAAAAATACATTACCTTTAAACTTATTTATAACTGAAACTGAAATATTCCAACTTTTCAAAATTTGGCCAACAATTTCCACAGAATTCATTTAAAGAATTTAAATAAATAAAACACATGCTTTTTAATGCACACCACCACTTGATTGAAATATTAACTAATAATAAAAACTATTTATTTTGCTCCTTTAGCTTTCACATTGCACGGCACATTTTACAATGAGAAGAAGCGACGCAATTTTTTATTTTGTTTAATAAAAATTAATTTTATAATTAATATTTTTTGCCAATATAGTATATTAATATATTTAACGGATATTCGTTAATATTTTTATCTCAATTGTATTAATATTAATAGCGATTAAAAAGAATAATATATTTAAGGATTAATCTTCAAATAATATTTAAAACAAATTGTTTGATTCCTCTGCAAAGAACATTATTTAGATGTACACTTTTCTTTAATATAAAGAAATTAGTGAAAATATAGCAATGAATATTAATCCAAATAACAAATAATTTGTTTACTGAGTGTAATATTCTTACATTAAAATTAAAAAGACGCCTAGTTATGTTACCATATTATCAAATTAACTTTTACTTTATTGATAATTTGTTTTCTTAAAATTTATATAAATGGCAAACGAGACAGAAATAATCGAAATACGTAAAATATAATACGTTTGCAATCGAAAACTCGTAGTTAATTCAATAATTGGGATAAACAAAACAAAAACTGTACCATTTTAAGAGGTCCGGGTCAAAATGCCGCGTTTTAAAATGTCGCGTTTTAAAATATCGCGTCTTAAAATGTCGCGTTTCGAAATGCCGCGAGGTAAAAAATGTCGCGTGGTACAAAATGTCGCGTCTTAAAATATCGCGTTTTAAAATGCCGCGAGGTACAAAATTTCACGTGGTACAAAATGTCGCGTCTTAAAATGTCGCGTTTCAAAATGCCGCGAGGTACAAAATTTCGCGTGGTACAAAAAGACGCGTTTTAAAATGTCGCGTTTTACAATGCCGCGACGTACAAAATGTCGCGTGGTACAAAATGTCGCGTTTGTAAAGAAGGAAAAACTCTGGTCTGACAGTTCTCGAGAACCATACAAATCAAAGTGGTTCGCGTATAATTGCCATTTGAAAAGGGTTATTTATTTAAATGGTGCACAAAAATAATATTATAATATTATATATATACATATATATGTTCGTTTATAAATGAGATGATATGTATAAATTCGTTTTTAAATCAGTTTCTAAATACATATTTAAAAAATTTGAATAAATAAGAATTCTTAAAAAATGTTTCAATTTGGATTAAATTGTGTATCTGATATCAACTTCCGATATATAAGGACTTAACTTTAACATTTTAGTGAAGGAATATTCTAATAAATTTCAACATTTGCGTTCTTTTTCTTAGACCAACTTTATAATTACATAAAATTACATTTATAAATAATTTCCATTCAGTGAATTAAAATTTTACTATATGTTTAAACACAATTTGCTTGTTTCAAATAATTTTTATTAAATTATTTATTATTTCACATCATATTGTGTTGATTTATAAGGGATTTTTCAAAACGCGTCATTTTATAACGCATCATTTTAAAACGCGTCATTTTGTACCACGCGGTTTTTTGAACCACGCGGTTTTATGAAACGCGACATTTTGTACCACGCGACATTATGTACCACGCGGCATTTTGAAACGCGACATTTTAAAACGCGACATTTTGTACCACGCGACATTTTGTACCTCGCGGCATTTTGAAACGCGACATTTTAAAACGCGACATTTTGTACCACGCGGCATTTTGAAACGCGGTATTTTAAAACGCGATATTTTAAAACGCGGCATTATGAATGGTTCCCCATTTTAAGATGTTTAACCGGTTTCTTCAATGTATGCGTCATAGGGATCGAAGACGTGTTTAAGACTTCTTTTGGCTTCCCGCCCTCTGGGACTCAAACGCAGTTCTTTTCAGTAACGGTTTTACAATTTTTTTGTATTTATATTGGGAAAATAATTGAATTAATCTTGATCGATTTATATTTGTGATAAATATCTCAGTCGTAGTTAATTGTTTTTTATTCAATTATAAACCAATTTTTAAGTTGGCTACCTCATAATCTATGTATATTGCAAAATAATATTGAATCGATAAGCGAATTTTGGTTTAACTCATTCTCAAATATATTTTCATACACCCGTAAATCTTTAGCTGCTATGACGTATTTTCGCAAGTTCCACAAAAATCTAAAACAAAATGGATTATCGCTTTTAATTCAAACATAGTCGTAATATAACCAAAACTTAAAAACCATCTGGGAAATTTATTCTGAAATAAAAATATTACCTGTAATGCTTAGCATTAAGCACTTTAATCAATTTGATAAAACCGTCAAATTGAATGAAGCGCATAAAACTTTCCATGGAAAGGGTCAGCAGAAAATCGTGTTTTATCTTAAAAGTAATAAAGAATTAAATTTTTATATTAAAGAAACAGCTTCGTTGTCGAAAATCCTTGCAGTTAATAAAATTCCATACATTTAAAAAATGGTTTTGTTCAAGGAATATAATTTTCATAAGTTAAATCAGTTCATAAATATTGATCTAAACTTAATCGTTAATAAAGTTACAATTAATTATTGATCATAAGTTGCTTAGAAACATTGTAATAAATAACACTAATAATCGTTCATTTAACCAATAAATTCTTCCGAATTGATTAATTTATTTTAATTAATCGAATTGCATATTATTAACTTATATTTGTCAAAGTAGAAAAATGTAATTCATTAAAAATATATCCTATTGAAAAAAATTTATTGTGTCAACGATTTTTCTTTTTATTAACGAATTAATTCATTATTTTTTTAACGAATATGAAGTCGTTAATAGAATGTACAGATTTTTCTCGGTGTAGCCGCTCTACTATCAAGCCACAAATAACTATAAAGCCCAATATTTAATTTAAAGTCAAATATTTGGTCACTACATGAATAACAAAAAAAAATAGTGCATACAGTGTAGTGGTGTAATTAAGCTAAAAAAACGAAAAAATTGGAGACAAAACTTTAAGGAGAATCGAGCCGACGACTTTTGTAGCCTGAAAACCTAAACCATGAAATCAAATTTAATTTTCATTGTTATTTTAGTACGTTACAGACTAACAAACAGAGACTGGGCTTTCCTTAAATTTATTAATTTCCTCGTAAATAATTCTAAGAATTATGTCTAAATGTCTAAGTAGTGGTCATTTTTATTCGTGTTGGTGGCTTTGGTTTACATTATGGTTTCGATAGAAAAAAAAATGTTAAAAACCCGTTAATTGTCTAAAAATATTTATGCTTTAGGCTGTAACAGCCTAAGGTCCAAATCGATACAGGCAACTAAACTGTTAGTTGCAGTTACAGTTTTTTGGACTTGAATTCCGGAATCCATATTTTTAGACGTCATTCAAACAGCGAATATAGTTAAGGTTTTATTGGAATTATTAAATGCTGCTATTATTTATAAATAAAAAACAACAGCAAACTACTAGGCAATCTATGGATTTTCGAAAAAAAATCGGTACTAAAGGCGGGTTTTGAGTTGCAGTCATTCGTTCGTTCTGAAATTTTTTTTAATCCAATCAAAGGAACACGAACGAAAAATAACGTCATTTTCAAGGAATACGATTGATTAAAAAAAAATGCAGAACGAAAGACCGAACGAACGAATGCAACTCAAAACCCGCCTTAAACGTCAATAATAAGAAATGTTTTAGTCATCAATGTCCACGATTACAATCGTAACTACAAATTAAATCTGTACTTAAAATTGACGTTTTAATGTGTTTTAAAAATACGAAAACAGACACTATAGTCGTAGTTGTGATTTTAGTTGCGTCTGTCGATTTGGACCTAAATGTTGATTACATGTTATACAAACAAATAAAAATAAATAAATAATGAAAAACGTCCTTGGTGAGAATCGAGCCTGAAAGTTTATTTGAAATAATTGAAAATCGAATGAAATAATTAGCGTAAATGTTGATTATGAGCTTTGCAAAATGTATATTATATCAGAACCATCTTGATGTGAATAGAGCCGGCATGTGAAAAATGAACTTAAAATAAGGGATATAGAACAGGGATGAAATTGACATAAATTCCAAAGTACTAAAATGTTGAGCACTGGGGACTAAATTGAGCTTCAAAGGACTTTTTTTTAATTTTTTGATGAAATTACTACTTACATATTTCACCGATAGATGTTACTAAAAGTAACAAAAGATATTTTTCTTTTTTTCGTTTTCTTAAGAGGTTCAGTTAAAAGGTTGAATGCTGATTTTGAGAATAAAGACTGATTATTGGTTTTCTTGTTTATGTAACCTTATTTTAGTTATTTAGACGACGATTTTTGGGTTTGTTTCTCGGGGTTGACTTTTCAAGCAGATGATTATTTTTTCTCTTTTTGTCTTTGTAGTTTCTCCCACATTGTGTTTCAACTTTTTTGCAAAAGTCGAATGTCGTTGAATGTAAATCAGCTATACGTATTCAGTTGATAAATTGACCACAACTTAGAAGTCGGCACTCACTCAGTAAATGGTTTGTTTAGAATAATGGGAGATATCCACAATATTCCACATCAAGCACGTCTACATAAAATCATTTTCGTATACAATTTTTGCCTATTTATGATATTTTTATTTAATTATGTAGTTATATTTATGTAATCAAATAAATCATTATTACAGAACTAAAAATGCTAAAAATAAAGACTTTATTTAACTATGTAACGGTCTCTTTTAATCATTCAAATTGAAGTAATTTAATCATTGATGAAGTGTCAATTTTGGTTTAGTGTTCTAACATTTCTGCATACTTTACAAAAAAACAAATATTAAATTTCCTTTCAATTAGACCCGGAAACGCAATTTTCTCCTCTAAAGTCAAATAAAATCAAAAATGGATATAGAACACTTTAGCATTCGCATGACGACATATTAGTATATGTATTTCAAATTTAATATATTTTTCAAATATAAACTAAATCTAATTCAATAAGAATCGAATATCAAAGAACCCCACACTAATCATATGGAAATTGAGTTTTGACCAAATTTGTTACTTATGCGGATGCCTTACTTTTTGAGTTACGGGTGCTTGAATGCTAATCTGTATTTTTCTTATGCAAGGTATTGGAATAAGATCGGTTAGATAATTTGGAAGGTGATAACTCTGGCACTAAGCTTACTATGGCATCCAATAGGACTTTTCCTTGGAAATTAAATGCTACTCTCAGATTTTGGGCCCGATGCTTAGTAGAAAAATTTGTAAATCTTTTTTGTTGACTATCAACCGAAAACTTTCCAAGAGTGCCTTTGTGATCATCGAATAATTGGTCCTTAGCTCATAAATATTTGGGCAGTATTTGGGTTCAAAGGAATTGTGTCGCTAATATCACTTCCACTGATAGTTCTACCATAAATGTTTCAGGTTGTGTTGTGGTTGACTTAATTCATTGGGTTAGTATGGTATCGATGAATATATTGAAGCGAATGCGGATTTGTGTTTGGTTAATGCTTCATCAGCCTTGCAGAAACAGATCAAAAGAATTGTATCGCTTCTACTAAAATTGAATTTTTTCATTTATTTTAAACAAAATAATTTTTCTAGATTTATTTTTTGGAAATTTCTAGATTTTTTGGGGATTTTTTTCTGAATTTTGACTTTTCAATTATTCTGGATTTTAAAATTTCCGTATTTTATATTTTTTTATCCCCTTTTATTTAAATTGGAATTATTTAGTCTTGATAAAACTAGGTAGTTCGAAATTTCGGAAAGATATTACATTATGATAAATTGATAACGATAAAACAAAACGAATATCAACTCAAAATCAACGAAATCAAATCTTTTTTCAAGATTTTATAGAGATTTCTGTTACAAATATTATTGAATTCCTTTGAGTACAGTGTTCTGCCAGTGTCTTGGTTTTTTAAACTTTTTGTTTACTTTGGAATCATAAAATCTCTTTAGATTATCATCTCGCAATTTATCCATTATGCTAAATATGCCAATAGCTATCTTTGGTTAAAATTATTGAGAGATGCGTATTATATTTTGAAAATACAACTCTATTACATATTTCGCATGGCAAGATTAAAAAAGTAACACACAAAACTAAATAAGAAAGAATATAATTAAACATAAAACGGAAATTTCCACAAAATAAAGGACATATTAGCTCACAGAAAGCGGAAAGGACAAATTTCACAAAAGAATGTTGAAATTCTCAAAAAATGACGGTAGGGAACCCTAACTTGCACTCTTGCACACCACCAATATTACAATGAAAATGGAAATAACAATCAATCAACAAATAATAAAGAAAAAGCGTTGTTACTTTCGTTTGCCGTCAGTATTCAGTCGTCTCATCTTTTAAAATTTTGTCAAAATTAGAAGAGTTGGCCAACGAAAAATTATTCGATCTTCGAAAAGTGCTGCCTGACGTTTACAGAAAAAATTCAAATATAAATATTTTTTCGAAAGGACTGAAATTTTGGTCAAAAGTATCGAAGGACTTTTCATTTTCTAAAGGACCGAAAAAAGTCCTATAGGACCAACTTTTTCATCCCTGATATAGAAACACTAAAAATTCATTTATTTTCATAGTGTTTATATGAAAAAACGCGATTTCGATTGACGATAAAACATGAATTAAAAGTTAAACCCAGTTAAATAATTTTTTATTAAATCGCTAACAAACAACTCAATGTCTTACTCATTTAAAACACAGATTCTCAAATTTTCATATTTTCCAGCAATAATCAAAAGAAGATAAGGGAAATTAAATTAAAAAACATTCTACAACAACAACAATGTGTATTAAAAAGAAAAAATTCATTTAATGAAAGAGCAACCAGAAAAAATTAAATCAATACAATGAGTGCGAAGAAAACAAAAATTCAAAACAATCTAGCATGCTTTGCAAATTCAAAATTATTATATTAGGGATTTTCCCAAATAGAATTCCAACGCTTGCTGACTGGCGGCTAAAATATTTCGTATGTAGTTTTATATCGTAAAACATGTATTTGAATGTTTCATTCAATTATTAATTTCGACTAAATTAATTTAAAAAAATAGAAAAATGTAATCAGCGTTGCCCAAGCGTGGGGACAAATGAACTAAAATCGATTTTGGGAAAATCCCTCATTACAAAACCAACAATATTTTAAATTTCAAAAGTACCTTATTTTTCATGACGATTTTTACTAAGAAATAAATACATATTTTCAAGACTCGATTTTTCAATCAAATAACATTACCTGTTTCATGAACATTTTCATATAAAAACAAAACAAAAGCTCACATTTCTAATAAACTAAAACTGTAAATGAAAATAAGCGTTTCCCCATATAGTTTCATATTTAGTAAAGCTCAGTATGCAGCTCGAGCTAAGATACATTTTAGCGCGGTCTCCACAAGTCTCCATTTAATTACAGATAAGTTGTCAAGCTAATAATTTGTGTAGAGATAAGTTTTGTTGATTTTGTTTGACTTTTATTCGTTTGTTTTTGAATGAAATTTCTGTCCAAATAATCCTCTAAATACTCGACTTCGTAATATTGGTCGGCCATTTTGACTTCTGTCTTCTTTATATAAAAATAAATTAATTTTACTTCGTGGCTACTTCGATTATAAATTTATCTTCAAATTATTGTCCTTGTGAGATAAATTGGGCTAAAATGTTTGGAGAATTTATAGTGGCGCAATCTAGATTTTAATGAAATAACTGATATTTTTTTCAAATTTTTCACGCAAAACCGCTCAGCGAAATTGTTAGCTAAAAAAAAATTATTTTATTTAGCTAGCTAAATTTTACGTCAAATTTGTATGGAAAATTTATCTTAGCTCGAGCTGCTAAGTGTTGAGTTTAAGGCTCTGTGATCTCCACATAGTCGCCATGAACCATCTGGTTTTTTAACCATATGTAACGGGCTGGACCAATTACTTTTTGATGGCTTGGACACTTTTAACTTTATCAAGTATTCGAACTCTGATCGTGCTGCTTCTAGTTTATCGGGTGATAAATGCCTGGCTCTTGCGATAGCTGGTGGTCCAAATATTTCAAAGTGATGAGTGACGTTTGTTAACGTCTTGATCTTGTTGACGTTTAGTTGTGTGATATCTCTGAATTCATGCATCAAATCTGCGAATGTATATGATTAGTTTTATATGTTTTGATTATACTGATACCCAGGGCCTTTCAGAGCTAGCAGGGGGCCTGGGCCAAATTATTAAAATGGGACCCCATAAAAATAAAATAAAACAATCTTAAGTTTATATCACATGAATTCATTTTAATATTTATTAGAATTTATTAGAAATTATTAGACTGAAGCTTTTCTCGCTTTATTATTAGAAAATTCTCTAATGATTTGCTCAAAATTAATTTTTCTTGCCATGTCGTGGTTAATGTTTAACATTGCCAATCCATTTAACCGTTGTTCTGCCATTGTTGAGCGATGAAAATGTTTTATTCTTTTAAGAACACTGAAACTCCTCTCGGCTGAAGACACAGATGCAGGAATACTTAAAAATATTCTTAAGACAATGAGAAGATTCGGAAATAAACCAACTAAGTTTTACTGAGAATATTTTCTAATAAATTTGTTGGTGTCGGATCTGCATTGAAATTAGCTGCATACATTTTTTTAAGGAATTTTACCTCATCTAGTATCTCGTTTGATAACTCACTCGTGTATTTTGAGTGCAAACGGTTTACTGCAGCTTCAATTTTTTCATCAGTCAAATTTGGAAATGACCAAAGAAAACCAAAAGACTGCAGATATTGTGTACAGATTGAAATTTTCTTTGTAAGCCAGCTATTACGGAATTAACTATTACGTTAAACACATTTATCCTGTAGTATTTTTCAGCATCCGGTTGTGTCTGTATCGTTCTATTAATGGCAAAATCACATGTAACTCCATATTCACGTGCTTTAGCTTTTGCTTTCGCAAATATTTCATTCCACATTCCGCTTAAATTGCGAAATCTCATTACTAGACTTTCAATATTATTTTGCTCAATATCAAGTGTAGCATTTCGAGCTTCAATTACCAAATTTGTCTGATGCAAATCTGTCAAAATTTCGAGCCATATGATAGAAAGCAAAACACATTCAAATTTATTTAAATATTTCTCAATTGAGTGTAATTCAACGATTGCGTGTGGTGGTAAGTTAAAGGAATGCATTTCATTTAAAGCATCTCGAATAGATAATAGATTTTTGGCTATTGGTTTTACTGCATCTATTCTAGCAGACCATCTAGTTTTGGAAATCGAATGAAGAGACATACGGATATGTTTCTTTAAAACCTCCCATCTCCGCGGACTACTGCTAAAAAAATTATACATTTGTTGTATAACTCCAAAAAATTGTACAGCTTCTTTACACGATTCAGCTGAATCAACTCCAACAAGATTTAATGTGTGGTTCCCACAGCTGGAAAAAATACAATTAGGATTACGCTTCGTAAGAATGGCTTGCACACCGTTTAGCTTGCCAGCCATATTTGCACCATTATCATATGCTCGGGCAATACATAAATTAAAATTTAATTCCATATCCGACAAAATTTCAAGAATTCTGGCAGCAATTTCTTCTCCGGTTTTTTCAGAGAATGAATTGAAGCAAATAAAACGCTCTTCAATGTCAAATTTTAAATTGTCACACATCTTGTTCTTGTTATAAAGACAAAATACTATCGAAGATCAAGCGCAAATGAGAAATCTATAGTAACAAAAAATTCGGGGGCCCCTTAAAATCGGGGGCCCGTGCCGTATGGCCCGGCTGGCCCACCCTCTGATTGGCCCTGCTGATACCTGATGACGCCGATGTTCCATATGATCCCAGCTGAGTGTTATTACCGATTAACATATTTCTTTTAACATCTATTTAAAGATTGTATCTATTTAAACTGACAGCTGTTTTAGATTGTGGTTGATCGGTTGATGAAGGCCGAAGAACTGTAATGTCTGCTTCACTGTCGACTAAGAAATGCTTATTGAGTGAAGGTTCCAGAATATATAATCGATTTATGTAATGATGATTGTCAGTTGATGTTAATATTTTTTGTTGATTGATATGATTGTGTGCTTTGATGTTTGATAATTTAGTGTATTTAAAGATTTTAGCTGGAGTCCAGTTTCATTGATTGCATTGTTGATATTTGAAACTGGCGATGTGTTCTCTATTCGTTTTGTGAAGTTACAGAATTATTATTGCATGGCTTTGAATTAAAATTACACAGTTCCATGCACTTATTTGCTGCTATACGCCATATTCTCGGTCATATTTTCTTGGTCTATTTGGCATCTTATCTCGTCTTGGTACATCTTGGTATCGATTTCGAGATGGTGAACGAGATTCTAAACGAAATTTTTTTAATTGATAGGATAACTCCTCCTGTTGGATATCTAAAGTACCTTTTGTAGAGTTATATGCAATAGCTTGAATAGGTACTGTTGATATCTAACTGTTCAAGAACTGTATCAGCAACTGCAGCTAGCTCGCTTAATGATCCTCTTGCTGCAGCGACAATTGATCTGGCTTGTATACTGGTAAGCAATTCATCCATAAAGTTTTCAGCAAATCAACACTAATATTTCGATTCCGTATAATTTTTCTCATCTCATCATATTTTTTATTTTAACAGTAATATTTACTAATACTAATGTGCTACTTCTGGTTGCCGTAAGGCGATAAACTTTATTAATGAGCCAGATCAGAGGTCTACTAAGTTTGCTTTATCCTTAAACAGAGACCAGCTCAGAACACTTGTTGCAATCCTCACTGGCCATGGCCATTTTAAGGACCAGCCTCGTAGCTTGGGATTAGCTCAAGATGATATATGTGATGACTGCCTCGAAGAGATTGATAGCTGCATTCATTTTGTGTGCGGTTGTTCAGCTTTTGAAAGCAATTGTAATAGATAAGAATCAGATGATCAATTTTATGAAAAGCTTTCGAAAAGTCAGTGTAAACTACATATACTTTGCCGGCCGTCGATCTTTGGAAATTGCTCTTCCCGGGTAAAACCCATGTTGTACGAGCAAAATAAACGATTTCACATAGAAAACAAAAATCTCTGCACCTTATGGCTTCGAAAAGTTTGGGAATGGCAGAAAGAATAGAAATTCCTCAATAAATGATAATTTCACATCTTTCGCCAGATTAAAAATGCGAACGAATGGATGATATCTTCCAGGGATCAGGAAAATCGCAGACCGAAGGCTTTCACTAAAGATGTGAGTTAACTTTGTGCACAATTTTTAATGCCATATCATGACCAGAGCTCCCTTATTTACATCAAGAAGAGACAAGCCTTCATAAACCTCCGTTTCAATGAATTTTAATAAATTGTAATCAGTATGATTACAAGCAGGAGTGGAGACGTTTTATGAGATGGAAATGACATCGCGGATGGTTCGTACACGGACTCAAAATATTTGGCGAACAAATTGCAGATATCAGAGAGCTGACTCGCCAATGAATTCTGATAAATCATCGGTGAAAGAAATCCAAATGCTTTTCTTTTACCATTTAGGAAATTCCAGAATTTTCTTATATTGGACGTCAAATCACCTTCAATCTGCAAATTGTAGTTATTATATAGGATTAAATTTAAAATTTTAAATTCCTTTCGGGCTGAATCGAATCGAAGAGCAGTAGTTTTATATTGTATCATGGTTCACGAAACCGATGTTCATTTTTGATTAAAGCGACATACATACCTTTCAACACCAGTCCTCCTTTAAGGCTGGATCAAAGAAATCGATTTTGTCTTTGACATTAATGATTTTATATGGTAATAAATAGAGGATATTGTAGTTTGTTTTGATCATATGGGCCGGATCATCCTCTTATTTAAAACAACATCACTTAAACTCTTGGAATCTTGATGTCTACAGTTGGGTTGCAAAATTTTATGTTGAGGTAACTGATTTCCATGAAATTTGATTCCTAAATGGTCTAATATAAACGACAGATTTCCTAACCTAAAGCCTCGTCGTTGAGATCTTCGTTTATCCCCGATTTAAAACATAAGTATTCCAGATCCTGATTTTTTTTTTGTTTTGGGGTTTCAGTTTACCAACATGGTAGAAACTTGTTCGGAAACACTTATTAGCAAGGCTATTTGAGGATTTAGTCTGGATAGATGAAGCCAAAATTTATGTGGTCCAGTTTTCATAATAATATCCGGCAAGATATTAGAACCTCGCACTGCATGACGATTTGTTATCTTCGACTGGGTAATAGCAATACATCTGGAATCCGAAATATGTATATTCGCAGGTAAACCGACGCTAATTTTAAATTGTAGCATGATTTAAGCTATTCAAAGAGCGCACCTTAGGATTTGTTAATCCATTATGAACGGAATTAATACAATTTAGATAAATTAGTTAGGTTACCACGAGCGGAGCGTCAATATTTATTAAGACAAACGACTAGTGTTTATTCTGAGGTTTATTCTGATTTATATTTAATTACTTTTGAGAAATGGCTTAACAAATATTAATAGAAATGAAAAAGTTCTAGGATTAACGATATAAGTTTGGTTTTACCATTCATAGAATTAAACGCAGAAACACAACGACCAACCTTATTCACAATCGCTAAACGAAGAACCTTCGTTTGATTCGCCGATATTGGCCGTAGCCAAGTGTTTAGTATAAGAGTAATTTCGGATGATCCCCAAGATCAATAATAATCAAAAATGCTTTCAGCTTATTGACCTAAGAAAAACAAAAATATTGTATTCGGTTGGATGGATGGACCGTAACTCATGATGGGGATTATTTTTTTACTCCGTTCATGTATGTGGCTAAAAGTTCTTAAAACAGCGACAGCTTAAACATTTTCAAAATATTTTAATTCGAAAACAGAACTGGGAATTTCTTTTTTTGACGTGTGATTTGATTTTGATTGCTATGATTAAAAAATATTTCAGAATAATTAGCCATATACTCGCGCTGAAAACTAAATCAATGATACTTTCAAATTCCCGTCTTATATGTATTTATACATGTTTAACTTCATCGAATTTTTATTCTTTATTTTTTAACCTTTAAATTTTTGTTTTGCTTTAAAAATTTATAAATAAGAAACTGTACGATACAGTGATTTGCTACTGAAATACTGAATATACCAAAAACAATTTATGAAGTAAAATAAAGAACTTGAGATTAGATCATTAATAAGATATTTGAAACTTTTATTGTTCATCGCTTATATAAACACAAATTTTCCGTTTCGTATAAATTTTTAATTTTCTAAAGGGCCTTGTCGTCAATATGTCTCTTTATTGTTAAATAAATCTCGGTCGAGCGATAATGATATTATATTTCATTGGTAAGGTAATATCACATAATGCTTAACTGGAATTGTTTATATAAAATATAATTAAATCTGAATATTAATCAGCCTCATAATTTTTAAAATCGGAACGCCACCAAAACGGCAATTAAATTAAACACCAAAAATATTTCATTTCTGCCCACCACCACCACTCATTTCGTAATAATCATCATAATAATCTATTCGTCTTCTACTTCTTCTTACGCACGTACATATATACATACATTATACATAATAAATATCTTTAACCAATTTAGTTGTTAATTTAAAGATCTTTAAACATTGATAACAAGATAATTATCGAAACAGAAAACAAAATTTCATCTTCCAATTATAAATTACGATAGTTAGTTAATAAACGAAATTTTTAAGATTCAAACCAGAGAACAAAAACAAAAAAAAAAACAAAAATATTTTTATTTATAATTATTTGATTTTTATTATAAGGATTAGGAGATGTTTAAGATTAAAATCGTTTATTTATTTGTTTTACGAAATAATAAATGTTTGTTTTTGTACGGAGGCTGAGATCTGTGTGTTTTTTTGTTTTTGTCTCCGTAATCTTGTATCAATTTATTTTATTTTATTTATTTTTTTTTTGTACATTCTTAAAATTGTAATAATAATAAAAATAATAAATAAACTTAATATTTTTGTTTGTCTCTTTGTATTATTATTATTTTTATTTAAATTATTTAAATTAAGATAATAATTTGGAATTTTTAATTTTTTGTGATATTCATCTGGAAGAAAAAAAATTTAAAAATGTTTTCATGTAATAAATAAATAATTAATTTTAATTTTCGTTTATAAGAAATCAAGAAAATTACTAAAATGGGTAATAAGATAAATTTGTATTCCTTTCACATGGAGCAGATAATTGGGTAATTTTTAGTGACAGGTACGACATATGCAATTTGTAAACGATATGGTAATAAGGTCAGATATATCGACGGCAGTGATGTAAGCTCAGTAAGTCACAGAAAATGATGTGTTCAGAAAAGAAATATGTTTTGGTCTGCAATATTAATGTTGTTGATGAAGAATTTATTTTTCTTAATTACTAATATTAACAAAAAAATCTTTTTTTTTTTACATAGCTGCTAATAGTTCGTAGAATTGTAACACAGTCCCAAACGGAACTTCTGCGATTATGCACTAATTCTATCAAATATGTATGTGTTGTAACAAATTTTGAGACTTAAAAACTGTCCTGTTTGTTTAAGTAGAAATGTTCTACTTTTTCAAGCTTTTTCGGACTTCTTTCGGCTTTTTCAAAACACGTGGAATTTTTCTTCACAATTTGTTGTCCTTGTGTTGGTGCACTTGTCCCTGACGTATATTGACCTTCGTATCCGTATCGTCAGCCATCATACCGATCTTTAGTTTATTGTTGACTATCAAAAAGGTATTCGTAGTTTGGTGTGCAGGATTGAAAGGGAATAACTGTGTTGAAAATGTTGAATGTTTTTCGAGTCTTTTATGAATAAAACAAGCAATTATCAGTAGTAAAAACGTTTCAAAGAGAGCCTTGAAGACGTTGAAGGAATGATAAGCGCGGTGGATACCCAAGTATATCAAAATCCGATGACATCATCGAAAAGTGAAGAAAATTGTTATAAACAATTGACAAAGCACTATCAGAGAGGTTGCTGCACAAACTCTTTTTTAAATATTATTGTGCATGAAAGCAAAGTTGGCTCAAAATTGTTGAATTTCGACCAAAATCAGTGCCTTATTAACATCGCTCAGAAGCGATCATAAACGAAGTTAGCGACGATCTAGAACTGCTCAAACTAGTCATATCTGGCAATGAAACCATTTCTCAGTGTTTCGATATTTTTGCTTTATTAAAACTCTAAAAACCTCTTTTCCATTTTTTGTTAGAATAACTACCAAAAAGGTCGATTTTTGAAAACTCAAAATTTTTGTGGCGTGCCGGAAAAAATTTTAAACGTGCCAAGTTTGTCACGCGAGCTACGCATTTGCTCACTGCTCAAAACCTTTACAAGGATATTATAACTGGGAAAATTAATTTTCACCTTACAGTGGTAAATATTTATAAGTGTCGTGAAAAAGTTTACAAAGTCTTCCATCTCTCGATCAAGGCGTTTACAACAATATTACTTCCCTTTAGATCTGACATCTGCAAGTGATTAAACCGGTATACCTACCAACAGCACCATCACGGAGAATTTGAACAGTAAAATTTAAGGAATCAAAAAGTTTAATTTTCGCCAGCATTAATATTAATTTGACACAAGCTAAGTGGAATTTTTTTAAATTCCTGGAAGCATCAAATTATATTATATTGTGTGGTTATGATTTGATGGAAAACACTCCTTTAACAAAACAAATGATAAACTTGTTAGTTTAATCGCAAAATCGTAAATATACATGTGGTGCCAAAAACACATCATCATTTGTCATCGTATATTAAATTGGCGCCAACATTGTATGGTTCATAAAACCAACAAAGTGGCTGATAATTTTCTCGATCGTTTTGCATTAAAAATAATTAAAAATATAATTAAAAATTAATTTCTTGTATTTATTTAACATAAAGATAACAGCAATAATATATTTTATTTATTTTTATTATATTCTTGTTGCAAATTTCATTTAATTGCATTTTAAAATTATGCGCGCAAACACTAAAAAATTAATTTGGCCAACGACGTTTGCTTTTTTTTATTTTAAATTTTTTTTATTTCAATTAACAACATTGCAAACTATAAAATTATATAGTTTATATCACTATAATTCGATTATATGCGTACGTACATACAGACGTACACAGTATGTATATTGGTTTAATTAATTAATTTTAATATTAACGAGCGAGCGATCGAACTAAAACAAAAAAATTAAATTCGTTACACTTTGCACACACATACACATATACAAGACACATTATATACCAATAAACAACAATCTCTTTATTTTATAATTAAATTAATTAATAATTAAAACAACAACAAAAATAAAAGAAAAATTAAATTGTTCTGCTTTTTTGCGTTTCTACCTTTTCTTATATAAATATAAATTACCTGTATACTTTGTCTTATAATTTGTCATGTTTATGTATAAAACTATAAAATGTTTGTTTTTTTTTTGCGCGCGCTCGTTTTTATCGTTTTATATCGCAGAGTACTACTATATGGTACAGTGGCTTATGTCGACATGCACATTAGGTATATGAAAATCAAGTTCGAATGTATAGGCACTAACAGCAGCAATAGCAACGTAGAAAGGATACCACTATGGGCACTTAATTAATGTTTTGATTTACTTTCATGTTCCCAACGCAATTTAATTTTTTTTTAAAGATTACCCCACAATTAATTATTATCGTTAAGCCTTTTTTATGTTCCAATAAATGGATTTGATATAAATAAACACTGGCGTAACTAGGTAGCCGCAGCCGCTTGTGAGCCCAACGGAATTTTGCGCTCACGATAATTTACCAAGCATTCAAATAGTACATCAGAAAGATTCGATAGAAAGTAGATCAGGTGAAGCATATTTTAAACCACAGACTTGCGGCTACCCAAACCAGCGATTTTGAAGAACTATTTAATCAAAATTTCTAACCGCACAAAATCATTTGTAAATAGTCCTGGGTATGAAATTTTTATCAAAAAAATTTGTGAGAACTATGAGCACAACTCTGGGAAAATAATAAATCAAATGTTAATTCTATTTTTAGAAGATAAATCAGACGTCGGCCTCCATAAAGAGAAGGCGAGTCGCGTAAGACAAATAAGTGTAATTTCACATTGCGAAAAATCCGATATAAATTAATCGATCCAATATTGGGTTGATCAGTTTGTTTGGTAAAATATCAAAGGTAAAAGGTAAAAGGTAAAAGGTAAAAGGTAAAAGGTAAAAGGTAAAAGGTAAAAGGTAAAAGGTAAAAGGTAAAAGGTAAAAGGTAAAAGGTAAAAGGTAAAAGGTAAAAGGTAAAAGGTAAAAGGTAAAAGGTAAAAGGTAAAAGGTAAAAGGTAAAAGGTAAAAGGTAAAAGGTAAAAGGTAAAAGGTAAAAGGTAAAAGGTAAAAGGTAAAAGGTAAAAGGTAAAAGGTAAAAGGTAAAAGGTAAAAGGTAAAAGGTAAAAGGTAAAAGGTAAAAGGTAAAAGGTAAAAGGTAAAAGGTAAAAGGTAAAAGGTAAAAGGTAAAAGGTAAAAGGTAAAAGGTAAAAGGTAAAAGGTAAAAGGTAAAAGGTAAAAGGTAAAAGGTAAAAGGTAAAAGGTAAAAGGTAAAAGGTAAAAGGTAAAAGGTAAAAGGTAAAAGGTAAAAGGTAAAAGGTAAAAGGTAAAAGGTAAAAGGTAAAAGGTAAAAGGTAAAAGGTAAAAGGTAAAAGGTAAAAGGTAAAAGGTAAAAGGTAAAAGGTAAAAGGTAAAAGGTAAAAGGTAAAAGGTAAAAGGTAAAAGGTAAAAGGTAAAAGGTAAAAGGTAAAAGGTAAAAGGTAAAAGGTAAAAGGTAAAAGGTAAAAGGTAAAAGGTAAAAGGTAAAAGGTAAAAGGTAAAAGGTAAAAGGTAAAAGGTAAAAGGTAAAAGGTAAAAGGTAAAAGGTAAAAGGTAAAAGGTAAAAGGTAAAAGGTAAAAGGTAAAAGGTAAAAGGTAAAAGGTAAAAGGTAAAAGGTAAAAGGTAAAAGGTAAAAGGTAAAAGGTAAAAGGTAAAAGGTAAAAGGTAAAAGGTAAAAGGTAAAAGGTAAAAGGTAAAAGGTAAAAGGTAAAAGGTAAAAGGTAAAAGGTAAAAGGTAAAAGGTAAAAGGTAAAAGGTAAAAGGTAAAAGGTAAAAGGTAAAAGGTAAAAGGTAAAAGGTAAAAGGTAAAAGGTAAAAGGTAAAAGGTAAAAGGTAAAAGGTAAAAGGTAAAAGGTAAAAGGTAAAAGGTAAAAGGTAAAAGGTAAAAGGTAAAAGGTAAAAGGTAAAAGGTAAAAGGTAAAAGGTAAAAGGTAAAAGGTAAAAGGTAAAAGGTAAAAGGTAAAAGGTAAAAGGTAAAAGGTAAAAGGTAAAAGGTAAAAGGTAAAAGGTAAAAGGTAAAAGGTAAAAGGTAAAAGGTAAAAGGTAAAAGGTAAAAGGTAAAAGGTAAAAGGTAAAAGGTAAAAGGTAAAAGGTAAAAGGTAAAAGGTAAAAGGTAAAAGGTAAAAGGTAAAAGGTAAAAGGTAAAAGGTAAAAGGTAAAAGGTAAAAGGTAAAAGGTAAAAGGTAAAAGGTAAAAGGTAAAAGGTAAAAGGTAAAAGGTAAAAGGTAAAAGGTAAAAGGTAAAAGGTAAAAGGTAAAAGGTAAAAGGTAAAAGGTAAAAGGTAAAAGGTAAAAGGTAAAAGGTAAAAGGTAAAAGGTAAAAGGTAAAAGGTAAAAGGTAAAAGGTAAAAGGTAAAAGGTAAAAGGTAAAAGGTAAAAGGTAAAAGGTAAAAGGTAAAAGGTAAAAGGTAAAAGGTAAAAGGTAAAAGGTAAAAGGTAAAAGGTAAAAGGTAAAAGGTAAAAGGTAAAAGGTAAAAGGTAAAAGGTAAAAGGTAAAAGGTAAAAGGTAAAAGGTAAAAGGTAAAAGGTAAAAGGTAAAAGGTAAAAGGTAAAAGGTAAAAGGTAAAAGGTAAAAGGTAAAAGGTAAAAGGTAAAAGGTAAAAGGTAAAAGGTAAAAGGTAAAAGGTAAAAGGTAAAAGGTAAAAGGTAAAAGGTAAAAGGTAAAAGGTAAAAGGTAAAAGGTAAAAGGTAAAAGGTAAAAGGTAAAAGGTAAAAGGTAAAAGGTAAAAGGTAAAAGGTAAAAGGTAAAAGGTAAAAGGTAAAAGGTAAAAGGTAAAAGGTAAAAGGTAAAAGGTAAAAGGTAAAAGGTAAAAGGTAAAAGGTAAAAGGTAAAAGGTAAAAGGTAAAAGGTAAAAGGTAAAAGGTAAAAGGTAAAAGGTAAAAGGTAAAAGGTAAAAGGTAAAAGGTAAAAGGTAAAAGGTAAAAGGTAAAAGGTAAAAGGTAAAAGGTAAAAGGTAAAAGGTAAAAGGTAAAAGGTAAAAGGTAAAAGGTAAAAGGTAAAAGGTAAAAGGTAAAAGGTAAAAGGTAAAAGGTAAAAGGTAAAAGGTAAAAGGTAAAAGGTAAAAGGTAAAAGGTAAAAGGTAAAAGGTAAAAGGTAAAAGGTAAAAGGTAAAAGGTAAAAGGTAAAAGGTAAAAGGTAAAAGGTAAAAGGTAAAAGGTAAAAGGTAAAAGGTAAAAGGTAAAAGGTAAAAGGTAAAAGGTAAAAGGTAAAAGGTAAAAGGTAAAAGGTAAAAGGTAAAAGGTAAAAGGTAAAAGGTAAAAGGTAAAAGGTAAAAGGTAAAAGGTAAAAGGTAAAAGGTAAAAGGTAAACGGTAAAAGGTAAATGATACAAGGTAAACGTTAAAGGTACAAGGTAAAAAATAAAAGGTAAGAGGTAAAAGCTACAAGGCAACAGGTAAAAGTTACAAGGTAAAACGTTAAAGCTAGAAATTAAACGGTAAAAGGTAAAAGGTAAAAGGTAAAACTTAAAAGGTCAAATGTAAAAGATAAAAATAAAAGGTAAAGTAAAAAGTAAAAAATAAAACGTAAAATTTAAAAGGTAAAAAGTAATAGGTAAAAAGTAAGAGGTAAAACGTGAAAGGTAAAAGGCAAAAGGTTAAAGGAAAAAAGGTAAAAGTTTAAAATGTTAAAGGTAAAAGGTGAAAGGTAAAACGTGCGACAAAAAATGGGTTGCCATCCAAAGTAATGAAAATACAGACGCATATTGATCACAAGCTTCTGAACAACTAAATACTGCAATCAAGGTACTCAAAACAGGCTCACGAAAAATGTCCGTCATTTTTAATGGGTTATTGCTAGTTCTAAAAACAAATTAGTTGAACTTCTGGAATATTACCAATTATAACCGATAACAATTGACTCTACCTTGCTAAGCCACACTATCATGGAAAATAGATTAAGTTTTTTGTATTATGTTTAAGCGACCCGTTTTTTCTAAACGTATTCGAGGAAAATTCGTATTCTTTTGGTGCGCCACATCAGGATATGTGGTCCTTACATTGATTTCATCAGTGAATATTGGTAAGGTGAAGTGGAAGCAGGCATTTTGCTTCTGAAATTGGTACATTAATGGTTCTTGGTTCGTCGTGTATTACTAGGCACATATCTGTGATTCCTGATGTAATAGATGTTTGGCATTTATAGGTTTAAATTAATGGCATCCGAGATTATCGCTGAATTTCTGGATCATATATTCATATGCTTAGTTGATAGCTCAAAGAACAAGTTTTGTGTGCCGTAACTGTTATGAGTACTCTGCATTAAATCGCTGAATTATTTCTATTATTTGAGAAAAGTCAATTTTATTCAAAATCACTGAGCTGTGCCGAGAAATTTTTTTTTGTGGACTAATGGTATTGAAAGAAGAATTTAATATGCCTGTACCTTTATATCGTCGTGAATCTACGAAATTCATAAACCTTCCTGGAGCTTAAATCTTAAACTCATACCAAGTTTTTTATTCATAATATTACTCCAAATTAAATTATAACAAAATAGTTGGTTATACTCTCGGAATAATATTTAAATATGTACTAATAAAGTATTTTGTTATATTTTTAAAAAAAACTGTATACGGAACGGTCTTTGTAGTACTTTGATTGGAAAATTCATAATAATAGTCTGGCGGTAACATCAGTTGTAATTTCGTGACTTATCTTAGAAGTTTTTCATGACTTATCTTAGAAGCGATAACTCCGGCTAAGTGTTCAAGCCCATCGGTTTCCAATTCTGTTAATTCGCTATCATTTTCACCTATTTCGGCCAATGTTGATGGAATTTATTCCACAATAAATTCATCCAGTAATGTGGATGTACAGAATCGAAAACGTCTTCACTCGGTTCTTCAATATGAGTAACGTTGGTCGACTGTGTTTGGGCAACAATCGTTTCATTGCGGCTTAACAAAAGGTTCCTCAATCGGTATTTAAACTCTAGGGCCGTTGGATGGTCATGTAGTCCTCCATTTCTAGTATGTCCTGGTTGAGCAAATAGCTAATGCCATATGGTGTTCTGAGTTCTTCGAATAACATCCCAATAGCATTAGTACTCACTTCAATGCCTTTTTGAAATGATAGCTTCTTTGTATTGCTCCCTACTCTCAGGTGGCTTATTAAATAGTTGAATTCTTGTAAAATTTTATCCTGTGCATCCTTTGCAAGACCGTAAGCTTTCATTCTTTCTCGGGAATCAGTCTCAGGAACGTGCGAATTAAAAATATCGAACCAATCATTCTCTTAAAATGTGTAACAATTTTCACTTTCGCATATTCCTAAAATACCCGTTCTTGAAACTGCGCAGGAAACCGTGTTCGAAAAATGTTGTGTAGCCAATTTAACTTTTTGGCGACCCGCATTTTTCACTGTTAGGTGATAATTACTTAGCTTATGGGCAATATTTAAATCAGACTTGGATGTTTTCTGCAGTAGCTCAACAAGAGGTTGTTTGGTTACGTATTGTCCCTCAATCATAAAACCAGAGTCAATAAAATGATTTTTAATTAATTTAATTAGATGTGGGGCATCGGCAAAAACGATCACGTTTCACTCACGATAGCTACAACGTGATATCCAACAACTTCTAATTTATTGATCGCAGCTATAAGTAGATTTTTTGATAATTGGCAATCATAAGTGTAAAAGATTGGTTGTTTCCAATTTTTAAAAATCCCGCGGTCCATTAATACTTGCACATAATTACTTGGACGTAAAATTGAGTCGTTTTTTTTGTCGTACTCATATAATTTTCTAATTTTCATTTCGTCCGCAAGAATCCCGCACACCTTATCGAACTCTGATAAGTCAGCTTGTTCTATTAATTTAAATATTACGCCTAGGAAGCCCGGTTCGTATGTACGTTCGTACGTTTGTACGAACATCAATAATTAGCAAAGTAATTAGCTATTTCGCTTATTAATTCGCCGATTTTTTATTTTATTTCTCTAATGATTGTTTTTTTGGTCTTCTTTAAGGGTTATTTTTTTTACGAAGATATTTTTTGAACTAATGTAGTATAGCAGATGTTTTTATTGCACTTATATTTTCAGTTATGTATTTAAAAAAAAAAAAACTGTCGCAGTACGGACGTACGGTAGAAACACCCACTGAAAGTAACATTAATTACATTTATTACCTGAGTATTATTTTAGAAAGTTGATAAGAAAGTAATTAGTATTTACATTTCGATCAGAATAATATAGTGATTGCGTAGTGGGATCAAAAATAAAAAAATGTAATATCAAAAAGATAAAAAATCTTATTTTATTTTATTTTATTTTATATACAAACTATTCTACAGTAAAATAACCTAATGAATAGTAACATAAACATTTTTAAAATCACGAAATATTTTAGAAAATAAAATTTTAAGCTAAATACTAATTACAAATGTATCATACAGACAAAATTGGTTGTTAAAAATCACACTTACGAATTGCAACACGGAAAATCTCTCTTGAACTCGAAAAATCGAAAAAAATATAATATTCATTAAATATTCTAGACATAGAAGCCGTCGGTTCATTACTTCCATATTCAGTCCTGTGACGTGGGACATATAAAAATTCCCTTCGGCATAAATTTCGTTTGGGAATATAAATGCACCGCAGGTAGAAATGAGATCAAAACAATTAACCCGTCCACATAAAGAATCTCCCACAAACATAGCCGCGGTAATTTTACGACGTTTTTCTAAAGTGTCAATACGAAGATCATGACACCTATCAACATAAGATGGCAGGTCACATATCTGTTTCCACCTAGGCTGACTACGATCAGAGAGAAACCCGAGTTTCCTTAGAATATAGATGGTAAATCGCTTCTGAATTGACTCCAATCTATCGATGTGTACTGCATGGTGGGGATACCATACAACCACAGCATACTCAAGGTGTGATCTAACCAAAGAGACAAATAGACTTACACATGAGAATATATCATGAAACTCCTTTGCCATTCGAATAATGAAGCCTAACATAGAATTAGCTTTACGTATTATGTTATCAATATGTAAACAGAAAGTTACTTTGGTATCAAATATAACTCCCAAATCCGTTATTGAAGTTACTCTGCTAAGTTGATTACCGTCAAAATAATAGTTAGTTAGAAATTATAGGGTTAGAAGTCCTATAGGACGACATGACACTGCATTTGTTTATATGTATTAACAAACAATCTATTAGCAGATCACCATCTAGATAAACTATCTGTTTCAGTCTGTAGTATATCAACATCACCTAAAGATCAAGTTCGCATAAAAATCTTCAAATCGTCAGCAAACAATAGAACATTACAAAATTTAAATATATCGGTGAGATCATTCACAAATAAAAGAAAGATAATTGGGCCTAAGTGGGAGCCTTGAGGAACACCCGAATGACAATAGATAAAATTTGATTTGATGTGATTCAATAGAACAAACTGCTTCCTGTCTACTAAGTTAGATGCAATCCACTTTAGAAACCTTGGATCAACCCCAATCGCAGCAAGTTTGTTTATAATATTTCTGTGGTCAATTTAGTCAAAAGCTTAAGCAAAATCAAAATAAATTGCATCAACCTGTGCCTTAGACTCTATTGATCTACCACTAGTGAAACCATTCTGGAAAGTTGAGATGATTTGTTTTGTATAAAATGTCAAATGATTAGTTACTATTAATTCAAAAAGTTTTGGTATTGTAGATAAAATTGAAATACCCCGATAGTTTGATATATCAGAGCGATCGCCTTTTTTATAAATTGGAACATTGTGTGCGATTTTCCAAGCAGCTGGGAAATATCCACTCGTTAAAGATTGATTGAACAGATAACATAAAGGAGTATAGTTATGTAGGATCATACCGATTTAAGAATAGATGAGGGTATTCCATCTGGTCCGCATCTATCCTTAAAATCTATAAGAGCCTTGGTAATCTCATCCTCCTTTATTATTAAATGAGGGATGTTATGTTGGGAAGCACCGATGAAGCTATAATTATCAACTTGAATATCATACGTTTTATACACTGATTGAAAGAAGTCTGCAAACCCTGCGCAAATGTCAGAAACTGTGTTCAATTGTATGTTGTTATATTCCATTGTAGATGGAAATCCAGTTGTGCTGCGCTTATCGTTCACAAATTTGCAAAACTGTTTAGGGTCACTTTAAATTTTAGCTTCAATCGATTTAATATACTGGTAGTATTTAGCCTCAAATTCAGATTTAAATTGGTTACGAAGAATTATAAAAATTGACTTTGTTATGTGCGCAATCATTTCCCCTAAGTCTATAGTAAGCCTTATTCTTACGGTTGCGCAAATTTATCAGGCTGTCGTCAAACCAAGGCGGGTAACTATAATTACGACTGTTTTTCAAAGGTACGAAACGTTGAAAAGCTGCAAATAATAAGTTGTTAAAATTATCCACATTTACGTCTAAAATATTGTTATTAAATAAAACACCCCAATTAATACCTTTTAGATAATCGAAGAGACCAAATACGTCACAGGACTTAAAATTGTAATAATATGCATCAGTCGAAAAAATCCGGCATTTATAATTGAGACCGATAGTACAAATTTCGGCTTCAATAGAAACATGATGAATATCATTTTCACTATTTGAAAAAGGTCCTAAAGATTGACGAACAATAGATGTTCCGTGTTATTCGCAAATACTAAATCTAAAAATGAATCACAACTATTTGAGTAGCGGTTAATTTGTTTTAGGTTACAACTGAATTACGAATCCAACACAAGAGAATCATTGGCAGATCGAGCGTCTGACGGAAACAAATCAATAGATTCAGGATCGAGCGACCAATGAACATCACTTAAGTTAAAATCGCCAAGTACCATTACATTATCAACACAGCCACTCAAATTACAAACTTCGTTTATACAATCAATGTGATTTAGATAAATATCAATAGAAGATCTAGGAGGTATATATAATATTATAAAAAAAAAATATTCTTACAAACTAAAACCTTAACATATAAAAATGCAATAGATTCACGCCCAGACACAGTAATTTGCTCACTTGTAAAAGAAGAGTGAGCTGCAAAAAGCACACCACCGCCCATCTGTTTTATACTATTCTGGATGGATCTATCACATCTATAGACGATATAGTCATTAGGAAAATACTCGTTATTAAATATGCCGCTGTGAAATCCAGTCTCGGTGATGGCATATAACTGGAAGTTTGATGAGTAGACGAACTTGAGAAATTCAATAGATTTCGACGACATTTGCCCAACATTTCGGTAAAATAATCTAGGAGACGTTGCATACACTGTTGAATGATTTTGTTGAAGTACAGGAAAATTTGTTTTATTATGATTACCCCTGCTGTAGTTTATAAATTCCTTAACTAAACAACCAGCAGGCCACGAACATGGTTGTAATAAATTTTCAAAATTTGCAGCGGCTACATTTATCTTAAACGAAGAGAAATTTCGGTCACCTTCAGTGGTCCGTCGAGATAAAATATGCCGACAGTTGACATCTTCAATATTGAAATTATCCTTCAGATAGGATTTCACCTCAACTTCAGAAACGTCTTTATGTAGTCTTGTAATAAAAATAGTTTTACGAGGTTCAACCACCTGAAGTGAAGGAACTGCATGACCGGTGCCAATTACAACTGATCGCTCTTGTTGAATTCCCGTATGTTGATTTTGTATATTTAAAATATGATTTGCTGGTATCGAGTTTGTCGAATTACTGTTATTGTCTAAATTTTCAGATGGTGCATAACTTGATTTTTGCTGGTTAAGAGCCGTTAATAAAGCCGATTGTAGTTGAACTTTATCTAATATGTCTTCTATACATATTAGATTTAATACAATCAACCAAGTGAGATAAAGCACCAATATGGTCGATAACTGGTTGAAACACTGTCAATTTATTAAATACTTTGTTTGCAATCAAGTCTTTACAAGGATTGCAAACCCAAATAAGGTTTGAGTTCTTTGCCATTAAATTATATGTGGCTGTGTTGATTGAACAGCATTCAGAATGGAGGATGGAACCGCAGAAACCACCACAAGTTATGGTTCGGCCGGTAGCACCAAATGGTTTATTGCAGCCTGCACAACAGCTACAACAGCTTATATGTATCAAATAAAATATTCACAATTAAAACAATAAAATTTTATGTTCAATAGTTTATGTTACTATTATCATTCACAATATACAGTGAAATCTCCTTATAACGAATATCGATATAACGAAATTGAAATTTCTCAACGACTTTTTATTCAATAAAATGTAATTTTTTTATGTGGAAATGTATTATGGATAACCAAATGAGTTATAAGGAAAAAAAATGAAAAACCTAACATAAATAAATACATACATAACTAAATAAAATTATTTCTCCGATCCCTTTAGCATCGTTATATGTAATGAGATTTCACTGTATTCGATTTTAGACACAATACAACAATAAAACCAAAAACAAATATACATACCTACGTAAATTTTCCATATCAAGAAATAATATATGGCAACATTGCTTTTGTCACCAGTATGGAATGAATATTATATCGCTTAAACTATCAACATTTGAATTTAATGAACCATGATTTTGATTGTCAAGTAATCCAACTGTGAGACTTATAATGCTAAAAACTATTCCATAACGCCCAGATTTCACTAAATGCAAATAGTAAAAAAACGTTTTATTTTGATTATTGCAACATTTTGTGTTCCATTTTTATTATAATTTTGATTTTTGGAATGTTCTACACAAAACACCAGGTTAATAATTATAAATATTTCAGTATTTAATTCATAATTTAAATTATTTAAATAAATAAAATCGCATTTTGTCACCAGCTTACGTCATTTTTTTTTAACGAAAGAGAACGCGATATAAATTTAAATCGCTTCCATCATACTTTTTCTAGTTAAAATATCGTGCATAACAAGTGTATTTTATTTTAGAGAGCAATATTGAAGAGTTTAAAATACATACATACTCTTCACAATGATAGTTTTGCGTCGGGGACATTAGGTACCTTTTTCTAACGGTGCTTAATTAAATTACTCGTTACTAGTTGTGATAAGTTTTGATGGAGTAGCAGTAAATAATGATTGGAATGGTCAATGTGATTTTTCAGGTAGAAACATATTTTGAAAATAGTTTTCGTAACGAATTGCAAAATACAGTGTACCTCATTTTAATTAATTATACTTCTAGGACAGCGAGAGTGACTATACAAACTATCAAAAACTGATGAATGTATTTCAGATGATGTATCAGAAATAAATTCATATTCACCAGGTAAGTTATCGCTGGGACTAAATATATGATTGCACGAAAATATTATATTCTCATTACTTAAACGAAGTTATAAATACATCAGAGAACCACACACTAGCTCCATCTACCCGTGAAATTGGAAACTTTGCTTAGAAACCATTGTTACAGCCAGAGCGAAAATCGAAATTTTGGGTGATTGTAATTCAACATCAACAACCAGTGCTAGTGATAGCAAAAAAAAAATCAATCAGTTTTGGAGCCTTTGCAACCAATTTTATTGGAATGGAATTTTATCACACCAACGGAGCTTTTTTCGACAAAATCTTAGTATACTTTCTTAATTGTTATATTTGTAAAATTGATTACTTGATGTTAATAGTCAATGGACAACTACGGTATATAATAAGAAAACATCCGGAAATACAATTTTAGAGTGACAGATCCACCAGAGGACCTAATATTTAATACAATTTGTTATCACATAAACTCATTTCTGCCCGTAAAATCACATTATGACCGTCAAATGTGCAATACAAAATAATTAGATAAAGATTTAAATGTAGCTAAAATGCATAGACTTCCCCTTGGACAAATGAAAAATGGCTCCGTTCAAAATCTTGCCGCTCTTCGCCAGTATCAGGTTGTCTTTATCTATCATTTCAATTTTGAACAACGAGGCGCTAGAAGAAAAGGAAAAGCTTAAACTAACACAAGCGAAGCGAATATTTAGTGAATCTGAAGCGCGCCAATTAAAAGAAAGAGACAAATCGAAACTGAAGAGAGTCAAGGTAAAAATCGTGACTGTAGTTTTTGACTTTAAAAAAATGTTAATAGTATCCAATCACGTGCTTATATCTATTGAAGTTAGTAAAATCTTCACTTTTATTAAAGAGGCTAAGAGCAGAGAACGTCCATCACATAACATCCTCTAGCAATTTCAGAAGCCAAATTTAAAGATTTGATGGATTTGTTCAACAGAAACGCTATTAAGTCAGTCTATCAGATTTTTTTTTTTAAATCTTCCACACACAGAAATTGGAAATTCACATGATGAGTGAGTAACAGGAACAAAATATTTTTGAAAAATGTTGGGAAAAACCAATATAATTCTGTAAACGTATATAGAATACGTTTCAAAATTTTTCTTTGAAGAAAACTTAAAACAAAATATTTATGTAAACTTGATAATGAAAAGTTTTAATTGGATATTGATCGTTGCGATTATTTTCCAAACATAAACGTAACTCAACCTCGACTGAGCAATAACTGCAACGAATAATTCCGTCCTTTTACTGGCTTTGAAATATACGTACCTAAACTGTACGATTTCCAATCAAATTAATTTATGTCCCATAAAATACATTTCAGTTTTGTGCAACATAAACATAGCAAGAAACACCAACAATCTTGTTTTAATTAAATATTTTGTTTTGTTTTAATCCTGTATCTGATTATTACAATATTTATAATATTTGTTTTTGTAATTGTTTCAAATTATGTAAATTAACCGTTTCGAGTATTTATGCTATTGTATACGGTGCTACATTTTGCCTTCTCTTAATTTTATTCATTTATAATTTAAAACTTGATCCCAATAAATTTAAATAAACACAAGTCCTTGGACAAACAAACAAAACAAAAGTACACGAGACACACGGCCTTACTCTAATGAAGTGGAGAAATATTTTTTTTGTTAGTTTTTAACTTTGGTGTGATTATGTATGTATGCCTATTCGGGGAGAAGTGTAAATTTTTAGTTTTTGAGCACCACATAAGGATGAAGAGCCTACATAAAAACCGCGAGCTTATAAAATAATTTAAACTTAATTCCGCTCAGATCAATATCAATAAAAAAATAATTTTCATTTAAAAAACCATTCAAGAGAATTCAAAAATGAATTTAGGAATGATAATGACTAATACTTAGGTACAATAAATGTAATTTTATGCACACACACACATACACACTACAAATATGCTAAATTGATATAAACGGAGCAAAGTGCAGTTTTTTTATTTCTTAAAGATTTTACCATCATACCTGTATAGAAGTATTAAATATTTTTTTTTTCGATTTTTTGTTATTCTTAATTAATTATGTTGTAATTTTAAAATTTATTTTATGCATAATAAAATTTTTTGATACATGATATACATACAAACAAACGTACATACATTTTATTTGTTTCTTGCTTATACTTATTTATATATCCAATCAAATAAATCATGTTTGTCAACAATTTACATTACATTTATTACCTCATTAAGCATTAATTATAAGCATCACGAAATGTTTGTTGCTTTTTCATAAATTATTATATTGCGACAACAAGTTATTACGTGAGTGGGAAAATGTATAGAGCGATGCTTGTATAAGATGAATAAATTCTATTTTGTTATACTGTTTGAAATGAACTGATCTTGTTGCTACACAGTAACTTAATGGAGTACAGATAGTCACCGTTTGCAGCGTTTACGACCGTTACTGCGCAGCCTATCAAATTAAAAAAATAACTGATCATCATTTCGCAAGATTTTAATACAAATATCGTAAACAAATGGGAAGTGTATTCGCACCAAGCCACGTCACATATATTGTCTTAGAGTGGACTTGGAGAAAATTGTGAGTACATTTTTAAATAATAGTTATAATATAAGCGTACCCATAATTCTTTTAAAACCCGGTCGCATACAGTTTTCCGAAATAGCTTGCTTCCTCAACCTCCCCTTCTCGGACTATGATTTTTTAAACAAGTAAAATTGAGTGATTTTAGGCTATTTTCAATAAGTAACCATGTTACCAGATTAACCAGAATGCCTATTTTTTATGCTCTGTACGTACAATCATTTTTTGTTCAAATATTACCTATTTCAAGAGAACCGCTAAATTTGATGGTTTCAACCAAAATACTACTAAAAGTTCTCATTTTTCCACTTTCTTATAAAGATTTCAACCCCATTTAATTTGACGAAGTGAACCGATTCAAATTACTGTTTTCATAATATTTAACAAGCAATCTTAAACAGCAATTCACTTTATTAATCCTTAATTTAAATGCGTCTGCTTTATTCTCGGTGTAATATTAGGAGATAAATTTGAATGAAATAAAAAATAATGACTTTCATTTCAACAAGATTCTCCCTTTAAATCAAATATCCTAAGTTTTTGAATTAAAATATTTAAATTTTAATTCAAAAACGTTTATTTTTGATTTCAAAATGTTTGACATTAGCTTTAAAATTCGAAACTTTTAAATCAAAAATTTACTTTTTAGTTCAAATGTCGCTTTAATTTTAAAACAAATCTATTTCAACAATTGAACTACAATTAATTTATTTACATTAAAAATTTCCCGTTTTAAAATCAAAATTTTAATTTTAATTTCAAATGTCATTTTTTTAAAATGAAAATTTTAGATTTTTAAATTAAAATATTGAGATTCTGAATTCAAAAACCTTCTGATTTTTGAAATAAAAAAATTTCGTTTGATTCGAAAATCCAAATGTTAGGTTTAAATATGCTAATCAATCTTCTAATTCTTAAATGATTTTTAAAACAAAAGGAAAATCACAAAATCATATTAAAAAATATACCGCTTGAAATATTTACATTTAGTTCCATTTCAAAAACCAGTCATAACCTGAACTAAATGTATGATTCACAAAGTATGTATTTCAAGGAAAATAAAAAAGACAAATGACAAAACACTCAAAAATGGCATTCCTTACTATGTTCACCGCTCACCTAATTATAATTTTTATTTCTATTCTAATTAATTTTGTTTCTCTCATATATGCATTAAATAAATTAATCACCAAAACCTCAGCGCAACAAAAAATAAATAAATCTCGTCTTACCAAAAACAGTCAAAGACAAATTAAATTTTAACAATAACGATCGCCAAAAAAAAAAAATGAAACAAAACAAAATCGTATAAGATATACCAATTTTCTGAACAGGAAGAATTCAAAGAAGTCGATAATGAGAAACAATTAGCAAATATAAAAATATTTCTGTATTTTTTGTGTACTCTGATCTTATATGCAGCTTTCCGAATTTCTTCTTTGTACGTAAAAAAAAACAATATTTTTGTCAATCGCTGGACATGCAACAAAATCCTCAAGTAAAAACAGACACAAAAAAAAAAATTATTAAAATTTTCCAATTTCATCTGTGCTACATACGTTTTGATTCTGTCAATATTTGGATTGGAGGATGGAACGGCATAAGAGAACATGACAAAATTAAATTCTTACTTTAAAGAAACATCTCACAAAACCAAAAAAAAAAAAATCGTTTTTCTTATTTTTTTGACTCAACCACTTTGTTTAAATAGTATATTCGAGCATGTATGATCGCTCACCATTTATGGTTAACGTATATCAAGGGGTTTCTAAATTTTGCGATCGTGAATGATCAGTTTTTTTTTTGTAAATATGCGATTGTATGTATGGTTTCTAATCATCACGCCAAAAAAGATTGTATATAAGACGTTCGCTTGTCTTCGATCAATTGTTTTTTTTTGTGATATCTTTTATTTGAAATTCTGTTTTGATCGTTGTTTTTTTTTTGTTTGGTTTGGTTTTTGTGTTGCAATTGTATTTAGCTATAATTTGTCATTTGTTTAATTGGGTAACGATCGCACGGTTTTGTTTTGTTTTTGTTGGTTTTGTCTTAAATCAAAAATGGCCGATTATTAGTATATTTTTCACCATTTACCGATCAATGATCATTGTTTTTTGTGTGTGGATGATGATGATTGTCATTATTATGAACAACGCGCGCTATTTTAGTAGCGATCGTTAAATTTATTATTTTTTTTTTGGTTGTGTTTGATATAAAACAAAAATATGTTGGAATTTTAACAAGATGTTTGTTTTTGTTATTCCCGGCGTGCGCGCGTACACTCACTGAAAATTAATTGCATTTATTTGTCTGAAATGTTGAAATTGACTTTTTAATTGCATTTCGTTATTATTGTTATTATGGATTTGTATTTATTAAATGAAATTTTTTATTTTGTGTATAATCATTTTGCACGACCACTACTATTTGTGCTGGTTTTGGTCGTATACCGTACAGCAATACGCACACAAAACAAAACCAAAAAAAAAATGCGAAATGAATAATTTATCAGGTGAAAATTGTACGTATTTTTGTATTTATATTATTGTTGCGTTGATATTTTTCTTAAATGCATCATTACCTGGTTTTATTTTTATTATAAACATGAATTTATTTTATTGATAAAAAAAAATTGTTGGTACAAGAAAATAAAGTGGTGAGAAAGTTTTTTTTTATACGTGTGCTGTACGATGTACACAATCGAAATGAAAATTGCAACAAATAACATTTAATTTATAATGGAAAATACAGGAAAATAATGTACGCACAGTTGACGGACCGGCTAGTCACCGCTTACAAGCCGCATATATATTAAAAGATCAAATTTGTTCGTATTTTTTTGTTTGTGGGTTTGCTTTAATTTGAAAAATTAATTTACAAACGTTTGGTGTAGTAATTGATAATTGGCAAATGAAATAATCAGGTTTAGTAATCTACCACCGCACTTGTAAAATTTTTAAATGTGCGAATGTTAAAAATTTATTATTATTTTTTAAAAATTAAATAGGAACGGGTTTGTTAATTTTTTTTTTTAATTTTATTTAAGAAGGACAACATTAATTGACGTCTAAAATTGCAAACTTTAACCAATATGCATTACCGGGGTTTGTTATAACATTATTTTAGATAATCATTTTCTAAAATAGAATAATAATTATTTTAGAGCCACAAAATAAATTGGCGTTGGGAGTCGCTAGATTTTTAGTAATTTCAAATTAAACCCAAGTGTCTTACTTGACTGGCCTTCTCATTATCATATTATTGTGTAACTAGGTATCATAGGAGATGCAGTATCGATATTGAACCATGTCAGATTACAGATCGTAATAGCTTGGTATTTAAGTAAATCGATATGCTTAAGAAAATATTCTACTCCTAAATACCAACCAAATTTTAACGATACTCCTAATTTTGTTAGTGAAACGACAGAGCATTCTAACAATTTCAAAACATTTTCTTAAGTACGAGCTAATTAAATTTAATAATTGCTAAATAAATAAAGACAAAACATTTAAACAATTATTTTATACATACGTACATACTTTTCCACAGCTAAGGAATATGCCGTAAATAATAACTATCAATTAAAAATTATGATTAATGATTTATTTAATTTAAAAATTAATTTTCTTATAATGATTTAATTATACTTTGTATACGATATTATTCTTACAACAAAAATAATTATACATTCAATTAATATTCAGTATGTGTGTGTGTACAGACTTATCCGAGTAATTGTATCGTTTAATTGTTTTTAATAACATAATATTTAATGTTTACGATTTTACGAGGGCTGGGCATCGTATACTTATAATTTCTGTTAATTGTGATTAATTTAATGTTTGGATACGGTTAATTAATTTAAATATGTTAACAATTTCAAATTATTAAGAAATGTTTGTTATTTGTCTAGTATACGCATGTAATGAGTTTGGTACTTGTATATTGGAATTTAAAATACTTGATATGAGTATATGTATGATTGAAATTCATTAATTCTTCATTAATTTTATTAATTATTTGGTCAAGAATATTTTTACCGCAAGTTGATTTGAACGGAATCGAATATAAATTCGAAGATTGCAAGAAATTTAGGAGAGTATTTAGAGAATTCATATGGTAATTAAAATCTGATTGTTGAATGAACCAATATAATAGGTAATTAAAATCATCGCAAATGATTACTTGAATCAATTTTGCAAATATTTTAGTTGTTTTTGTAAGATATCATCACTACGTACTTGTGAAGGGTTATTGTAAACAACAATCCCTAATTTAGCGGGTCATGATACTAATTCAGTTATTAGAAATTTCACTTTTAGTATTTATCAGTCAATCATGTCATAAAATACCATATCCTGGGATATTCACAGTTTGATTTGAAATATTACGACTGAGCCACACGAAACGTCAAATTGATAATTATTTACCAACAATACGGCAGAACAGGCTACGAGCATTTAAATGATCAATATTAATCTTAAAAGCGGTAACACGTTGCTAATTGATGATGTTCTTGCATCTAGATACACTATTTCGTCCTTATTAAGCCTAAAATTTCAACATAATTTGATAAAATTAGAAGCTACATTAAAAAAAGGGGTATTGTGAATTTTCATCTTGTTCCCTGCTGGTGGTTTTTCAGACCGGTTTTTTGAATGATGGTTGATAAAGACTTAGTTGCTATTTAACTGCAAAAGGCCAAAATTGAGGGTTTGAAATATTCGTACTAAAATCGGTATTTATCCCAAGCTTGAAGTTTATGTAGTGTAGTTTGTTTATCTCCAAGTTTCTAGACAGTAAAGTTGAACACGTTACGCAAACCAAAACGTGTTGATTTTTTTATGTGTATTTTTGTTTTTATTTTAATTTTAAAATTTTATTTTTTTTAATTTTATTTTTGTTTTTATTATGATTTTTATTTGAATTTTTATTTTAATTTTAATTTTAGTTTAATTTAGATTTTGATTTTTAATTTTATTTTAATTTTAATTTTGATTTTAATTTTAATTTTAATTTTAGTCTTATTTTAATTTCAATTTTTATTTTGGTTTTATTTGTTATTTTTTTTTATTTTAATTTTAGTTTTAATTTTAATTTTTATTTATTTTTACTTCGATTTAATTTTCTATTTTTATAAATTTACTTCGATTTAATTTTCTAAATTTATTTTAATTTCAATTTTAAATTTTTTATTTTTATTTTTATTTATTTTTATGTTTATTTTTATTTTATTTTTAATTTTAATTTTTAACTATATTTTTATTTTTGTTTTAATTTTGATTTTGATTTACATTTTTATTTTTAGTTTTTTTTATATTTATGTTATCTTTATTTTAATCTTAATTTTAATTTTTATTTATTTTTATTTTAATTTTTGTTTTAGTTATATTTGAATTTTAATTTAAATTTAATTTTTTTTATTTTAATTTTATTTTAAATTTTTATTTTTATTTTGATGTCTTTTTTTAGTTTTAAAATTTATTTTTATTTCGATTTAATTTTCTATTGTTACTTTTAAATTTATTTTAATTTTAATTTTAAATTTTATTTTAATTTTATTTTGATTTTAATTTTGTTTTGATATTTATCATTATTTTAATTTTAGTTTTATTTAGATTTTGATTTTTAACTTTATTTTAATTTAAATTTTAAATTTTTGTTTTTAGTTTGTTTTTATCTTAATTTTAATTTTTTAATATTTTTATTTTTGTTTTGATTTTAATTTTAATTTTTAGTTTTTTTACCTTTAGTTACCTTCATATTAATTTTTATTTTAGTTATTATTTTGATTTTAATTTTTATTTTAATTTTAATTTTTACTTTGTTTATATTTTTATCTTTATTTTTATTTTAATATTAATTTTAATTTATATTTTGATGTTTACTTTTATTTAAGTTTTAATTTTTTTTTTTATTTATTTTCATTATTTATTATTTATTTGTATTTTATTTTTTATTTTTATTTTAACTTTATTATAATTTTAATTTTTATTTTCATTTTTACCTTTATCTTTATTTTGTTTTTTATTTTAATTTTAATTTTAATTTTATTTTAACGTTCTTTTATTTTAATTTAAATTTTAGTTTTATTTTAATTTTAACTGTAATTTTGTTTTAATTTAAATTTAAATTTCAATTTTAATTTTGATTTTAATTTTAGTTTTATTTTAATTGTAATTTTTATTTACATATTTTTATTTGAATTTAATTTGTTATTTTTTTCTATTTTTAATTTTATTTTTAATTTTTATTTTGATTTTGATGTTAATTTTTTTTAGTTTTAATTTTTATTTATTTTTACATATATCGATTTAATTTTCTATTTTTATTTTTAAATTTATTTTAATTTCAATTTTAATTTTTTATTTTTATTTTTATTTATTTTTATATTTGAATCGTTTATTCTTGAAAGGGCTCATGTCCACTTTTTGTCAAAATTAGTATTATGACGGTTTTATATCACAGACACCTACCTATATACGTTTCATGACAAGACGAAATTACCATATGGTTAATGGAACGGTACCTACCTTGCAACAAAAAAATCATTTATTTCTAGAAAGGTCTCATGTCAAAAAAGTTTTTTTTATTTCCTGAATAATTTGAAAAAGTGGACATGAGCCCTTTCAAGAATAAACGATTCATTTATTTTTATTTTAATTTTAATAATAATTTTAATTTTTAACTATATCTTTATTTTTGTTTTGATTTTGATTTTAATTTAAATTTTTATTTTTAGATTTTATATTTATTTTTATCTTTATTTTAATCTTAATTTTAATTTTAATTTATTTTTATTTTTATTTTAGTTATTATTTTGATTTTAATTTATTATTTTATTTTTTTTTATTTTAATTTTATTTTTAATTTATATTTTGATTTTAATGTTCATTTTTTTAGTTTTAATTTTTATTTTTATTTATTTTTACTTCGATTTAATTTTGTATTTTTTTTTTTAAATTTATTTGAATTTTAATTTTAAATTTTTATTTTTAGTTTTATGTTTATCTTTATTTTTAGTTTTATTTTAATTTTAATTTTTGTTTATATGTATTTTTGTTTTGATTTTGATTATTATTTTTATTTTTATGTTTATGTATGTATATCTTTATTTTTACTTTAAATTTAATTTCTTTTTATTTATATTCAATTTTATTTTGATTTTAATTTTAATTATTATTTATTTGTATTTTAATTTTAATTTTTATTTTGTTTTTATTTTTATATTTATTTTAATTTTGATTTTGATGCTTATTTTTATTTTAGTTTTAATTTTTGTTTATTTATTATCACTAATTATTATTTATTTTTATTTTATTTTTGTTTTTATTTTAACTTTATTTTAATTTAAATATATATTTTTGTTTTTATTTTTAGTTTTATTTAAATTTTAAGTTTAATTTTTACCTTTATCTTGATTTTTATTTTAATTTTTATTTTACTTTTATTTTAATGTTAATTTAATTTTAATTTTATTTAAATTTAAATTTAAATTTTATTTTAATTTTAATTTTTATTTTTATTATTTTTTTTAATTTTTATTTTTATTTTAGTTTTAATTTTTATTTTAATATAATGTTAATTTTAATTTTAATTAAATTTCAATTTCAATTAATTTTAATTTAAATTTTTGTTTTAGATTTATATTTATATTTTTATTTTAATTTAAATTTTATTTCAATTTTAATTATAATTTTGATATATTTTTATTTTTGTATTTTTTTATTTAAAATTTTTTTTTTTTGTTTTAATTTTAATTTTATTTTAATTTATTTTTAAAGTTTAGTTTTATTTAGATTTTGATTTTAAACTTTATTTTAATTTAAATTTTAAATTTTTATTTTTATTTATTTTTATATTTATTTTAATTTTAATTTTTAAATTATTTGTAGTTTTGATTGTTTGTTTTATTTGTTTTGATTTTGATTTTAATTTTTATTTTTAGATTTTATATTAATTTTTATCTTTATTCTAATCTTAATTTTAATTTTTATTTATTTTTATTTTTATTTTAGTTATTATTTTGATTTTAATTTTAATTAATTTTTTATTTTTTTTATTTTAATTTTATTTTTAATTTTGATTTTGATTTTAATGTTCATTTTTTTAGTTTTAATTTTTATTTTTATTTGTTTTTACTTGGATTTAATTTTCTATTTTTATTTTTAAATTAATTTGAATTTTAATTTTAAATTTTTATTTTTATTTTTATGTTTATCTTTATTTATATTTTTATTTTAATTTTAATTTGTGTTTATATGTATTTTTATTTTGATTTTGATTATTATTTTTATTTTTATGTATGTATATCTTTATTTTTATTTTAAATTTAATTTTTTTTTTATTTATATTCAATTTTATTTTGATTTTAATTTTAATAATTATTTATTTGTATTTTAATTTTAATTTTTATTTTGTTTTTATTTTTATATTTATTTTAATTTTAATTTTGATGCTTATTTTTATTTTAGTTTTAATTTTTTTTTATTTATTATCATTAATTATTATTTATTTTTATTTTATTTTTGTTTTTATTTTAACTTTATTTTAATTTTAATATATATTTTTGTTTTTAGTTTTAGTTTTATTTAAATTTTAAGTTTAATTTTTACCTTTATCTTGATTTTTATTTTAATTTTTATTTTACTTTAATTTTAATGTTAATTTAATTTTAATTTTTATTATTTTTTTTAATTTTTATTTTTATTTTAGTTTTAATTTTTAGTTTAATATAATGTTAATTTTAATTTTAATTAAATTTCAATTTCAATTTTAATTATAGCTTTATTTCAATTATAAATTTTGCTGTTTATTTAATTTTAATTTAAATTTAAATTTTTGTTTTAGATTTATATTTATATTTTTATTTTAATTTCAATTTTATTTCAATTTTAATTATAATTTTGATATATTTTTATTTTTGTTTTTTTTTATTTTAAATTTAATTTTTTTTGCTTTAATTTTAATTTTTATTTTAATTTAAAATTTAATTTTTATTATTTTTTTTTTAGTTTTTATTTTTATTTTCTGCTTTATTTTAATTAGATTTTTAAATTTTTATTTTAATTTTAATTTTAGTTTTAGTTTTATTTAGATTTTGATTTTTAACTTTATTTTAATTTAAATTTTAAATTTTTATTTTTAGTTTGTTTTTATTTTTTGTTTAATTTTAATTTGTATTTTTATTTATTTTAATTTTAATTTTTAAATTATTTGTTGTTTTGATTGTTTATTTTTTTTGTTTTGATTTTGATTTTAATTAAAATTTTTATTTTTAGTTTTTTTTTATGTTTATGTTTATCTTTATTTTAATTTTAATTTTTATTTTAGTTATTATTTTGATTTTAATTTTAATTTAATTATTAATTTTTTTTTACTTTAATTTTATTTTTAATTTTATTTTGATGTTCATTTTTATTTTAGTTTTAATTTTTATTTTTATTTCGATTTAATTTTTTATTTTTATTTTAACTTTATTTTAATTTTAATTTTAATTTTTTATTTTTGTTTTTATTTTTAGTTTTATTTTAATTTTTATTTTAATTTTAATTTTTATGTTTGTCTTTATCTTTATTTTTATTATTTTTTATATTTTTATTTTGAGTTATGATTTCGATTTTGATTTTGTTTTTCGAACCGGCTGATTATCGGGTGATTATCAATTGCCGCTATACTACATCATCGCTTCGTACATCATATCGATGTTATGACATAAATTATTTTTGTAGCCTAAACGTAAATTTATCTGCGTGTAAGGAATCTAAATTAGTGAGTGCACTTCACAGAGTACTGATGGTAATATTGAATAAACTAAATAATTGTACTCTACATGGAATAATGGAGTAAGATATCTCTTATATTTTCAATTCATATTACGATCAAGGTGCAATGATCAATAGAACCAGTTTAGGGTATTAGTATTACGGCGTGAGAGATGAAATTCGTTGATCGTTATACGACTAATATAAGTGAACTCAGTTGCCAAAGATGTTTTTAAAGGCGACCAGATACAGCCTCAGTTCTAACCATAAATGGTGCTATGAGCTGCAAATATTACTTTTTCAGTTGTTTTCCGATAAATCAACGCTTTTCAGCTTCTGCACCCGAATTTGTTGTGACCACGGTTTTATGACAAATGAGAATAAGAAATGATTAGATTTTTTCTTAAAATAGAAAATGTAGTCATTTCATATTCTCGTTTGTCATGGAACCGGAATTCAGATGCTGCAGATATAAGTGTATTGTCCTTAAAAGTCTTGCGTTGGACACTCGCAACAATGAAATTATCAACGTGGCCTCCTAATCTAAAAAGATCGGGTGAACTACTGAGTTACATACATTATGTTCAATATTAGAATTATTGTTGTAATTTGAATATTAAAAGTTTCTGAAAGTCAGACAATGTGTCGATGATTAAATGTTAACAGCCTAAATTTTGAGTTTACTTTCAAGAAAAAGCGCTAAACCATTTTAATAATCGATTTTCAGGAGTATTAATAAAATATTTGACATTTGCCGTTTGTTATTAGTAAGAAAATTTATTATTTTATGAACTAAGTATATGATATCGTTATTAAGTATTAATAAATTGTGGTCCATAGTCATTGTATCTCGGATGCAATAATTTCTTCGTGCGCTCGTGCGATCTTCTTATCCACTTGCAATTCTTATTCGCATCTGTTTTCTTTATTTATTTCAAATTATATTTATAAAATCATAAATTATCGCGATTTAATTTGAAATAAATAAAACTAAAAACGTAAAGCGAAAATTTTTATTTAACACGCGATATTTATTTTTTATATTTACCGTATTTATGTATAAAGGCTAAGTATTATTTTTTATTATGTGTTATAATTATTATCCCGCGCGAAGGTGGTTTTTTTTGTTGTTGTGTGGACAGTTTTTTTTTTTTTAGTTTGTTTGTTCGCTGAAATTTTATCATGATGATGACAACGTTTACGAGTCGAGCAAAAATATATATGTTTGAAGTACCTTGTGGTTCAGCATCGCGTTTTATTTTGTTGTTGTTGAATTTTAATGTGCTCTGGAAATAGAATAAAATGTAGAAAAATTAAATTAAATTCCTGGGCAAATATAAGTGATAATATAACAAAACAGGGTAAGGGAATCAGGTTATAAAATGCATAAAAAGGTTGCTACAATAAATTAGTTTCTAATTTGCATATTAACTTTTAATAGTTGAAAGTTGCGTTTCGAGATAAACCATTTATGTTTTTTATTTAAGGTTTGTTGATATAGGTCACATATTTAACAGTGATTGATTTATTCAACTCGAGTTCTTGTGCTGTAGTGCACAATTTATTTTACACACTGTATTTCACACATTACATACGAATGAATAGTTCGATGCATATTTCCAAACTAAGGAGAACCATAAACGACTAAAATTTCATAATATAAACTGACAACAATAATGTTAATGATAATAATAATAATAATAATAGTGATAATAAAAATATTAATTCAATTATTGTGTCCTTTTAAAGATCTTATAATTTTTTTTTTTACATTGCAGTTTGCTTCAACTTCGCAAGAGTGTTAATTTATAGTAAATAAAAAATACAAAAAAAATCAAAAGCAAAACAAATCAAAATCTCAACATCTGATCTTGTAATCAACAGCAACAAGCATCGCTAGTAAGTTAGTGCTATTTTTGTAAAACAACCATGTAGCATAAATTTTATGGTTCTGGTGAATATCGAGCTGTGATATAGAATAAAATTACCGTAGTTTTCTTAATCGGTTATCTAGCTTTAGATATAAATATATATTATATATATATACATATATCAGTTCTTTGTTTGTAAGTGGATGGTAGATGAAATTAACATAAAATCTTTAATAGTTTTAGCATTTTAGTTTATTATATAGTCTTAATAATCATCACACGTCGAAAAGTTATATCACCATTTAGAATTGTTAACGATCGGTAAGATAAACTATATGGTATCGAGCTGGATTTTGTTTTTTATGTTAGGTGTTTGCTGTGGCAGTAGCACATACAAAATACACGAATGATAGTTATAATTTTAATTGGAAAACGTTGAAAGTTTGTTGATTTTAATCAATCGGTCGATCGCGAGTATACAGCAACAGCAAACAGAATTATAATTTAATTAAATCGCACCGATAGATATTACGACTATTTATAAAGAATTTTTATATGGTTGGACGTGATCGACAATAAAATGGATATTGCGTGACCATAAAGTACGAGTTAATTGTACGGTTTAAAGTTTTTATGGCATAATTAATATTAAACATTACACAACTTCCAAAGTCAATATAAAACTAAAAAGGAAACTTTCCCTTGTTGTTGTCACTGCCTAAAATAGAGTTCACCATATTGTACCAAAAAAAAATATATAAAAAATGTTATCATGCTACTGTCACCGTACTTTCCCTTCAAATCAAACTATTTTAACATTTTCAATTTTCCACCAATCATTTCCATAATAAATCAACGACAATTATTATTTTTTTTTTAATTATGTCGCTTATTATCAATTTTGTTAATATCCCTATATACGGTAATATCATGATAACGTTAAATACATTTTCTCACTGAAACGAAAATTTTACCTCTTACAAGTACTGTGCCATAATTTACATGTTCACTGTATTAATCATACATGTACGTAAACGATAATTCAATTAAGAATGTTATTAAGAAAAGGGACAAACTTTCTAAAAAAAAAAAAAAATAAAAAAATGCAACAACAATAAACACAACAAAAAGAAAGGCAAGACAAGAAAATCTCTGCAAACGCGAATCCATGAGAAAAATTGTTTAAAGTGTAATAAATTTCCATTTAAGAGCTGATCATATTATTGTTATGGTAAATGTATACAAAAATAAAATTATTTTATAATAAAAGATAAATTAATTAATAAAATTAATATTATTTTAATTTACTTCGGATTCGGACCATTTCGTACATAACACACTTAATTTTTTTTTTTTGCTTGTTAACGACGTATAATTTAATGTCCTAAAATGGACGTCTTATATTGTGTATATATATACATTGTAGGTTATATGATATATTGCTGTTATGGAATTGTGTCTTTTAAGGGGTTATTCCTTCTTGAATAATCGCACAGTGGCGATATGGTAGTTGTTGAGAGCTCATTCATAATCCTCCTTAAGTAGTCGTATTAAATTTGTTACACTGAGTTCTGTTACATCGAGACGACATGATGAAAGAAGAAAAAACGATTTAGTGCGAAACAGAAAGCAAATGTAAATTTTCTTCTCGTTGCCGAATTCTTGAAATAATTCTTGAAATTATATGACGTTTAGACAATGCGTGTTTCTTAGCTTTCTTCCTTTAGTTACCTTGCAGATAAAATTCATTAATCACGGTCTGATCAGAATATTTCGTTCTGTTCAGAATAAAATCGATGTGCGAATAATAGAATTAAAGTAAAATAATCAAAAAGTGCAATGTTAGTTCAATACTATTGATCTTCTTCTGAGTTACTTTATTGACAAAATATCAATGCGAAGAGCTGTCAACATTTGAGTTTGGTATGCAAGCGTTACAATTATGCAAATATAATATAAAGTTGAGTTTATGTAAGTATTTGGATGTGTGTAAGTAATTAGAGTGGGACTATATAGTAATATATCGAAATTAGTTACATGATCAGCCATATTGAAATAAATGTGGTGGGACTAAAAATAACTTGGCAAATATATAAATACTAGGGGAAAAAGCCTGTAATACAATAACGTAAACAATACCAGAAAGAGAATATAGTGATATTGCAACATGACATTTATTTTGAAAAAATTTCTTACACAACATTTTTGGTAAAAACTGCATTTGATCCCGCTAATAAGTTCCCCTGATAGAGACCAACTAAAATTTTAACTTTTGCATCTGTAGATTTTCGGATTCGTGATAATTTTACGTATAATTGACCAAGGCCAAACACAGGTTCTGATAAGAATAAACTCACTTTTTCTAATGTCTGTCCATGAGAGTCTGAGACTTATTGATTGTCATTGGAAATGCCAATTTAATTGGAAATCGTCTTCGTCGTAAAATTAACGGTAAGTCTGAGTTGATCGAGGTTATGTCGATTCTGGGAATAAATACATTTTTTTTTCTGCTTTTCCCGTTAAAACGTCAGCAATTACCAGATTTGGTTTCAGCTGTCGAACAATTAATCGAGTTCCATTACAAAGACCACACGCTTTGCATTAAGATTTCTTAATAGAATTATGATACTTCCAACAATTAAGCTCAATTTATGAAGCGGACATGATTGTTGATTAAAGTTCCATCGCCTAATTTAAGTAACCACTGAATTGTGGGACCCTTGAACGTACGTTATTATGAAGCCTGAGAATATTAAACTTTTCCCAAAGACCATGAAATTTTAAGCTAGCTTCAATAATTGTAGGCTGACTACCATGTATAACTACAGGTAAAGTTTGTCGAAAATCTCCATCAAGTAGCATTGTTTTACCACCAAATAGATTCTGGTTTGTCATTATTTCTTTACAAAGCTTATCGACAGCATTCATAGCAACTCCAGGTGCCATTTTAGCTTCATCCCATAGAATTAATTTTGCGTTTCTAATTAATTTTGCGTTAATAAATATCTTTCGCATGGAGGATGTTGAGGTTTCTACGATTGGCACAGGTAATTTAAACTGGGAGTAATATTTTCTGCCTCCGTCAAGAAGATTGGTAGCTATTCCTGTAGAAGCAACGGTAAGTACAACGTTTGATTCTCCGCGAATCGTGTTAAGCAATATTTTGTACAGATATACGTTTTACGGGAACCTCCTGGACCATCTATGAAAAACAATCGGTGTGTAAGATCATTATGGTTTAGAAAGTTATTTTCTGTTTTTGATTTAATGTGCATTGCAATTCGTCGCTTCCAATTAAGAGTATTACATCTGCAAATCACCAATTTTTTGGAGAGGCCTTAACATTGTTAATGCTAATTTCGACTTAATTTTTTATTAAATAAAGTCGTTCCCAAAAAGTGTGGCAAGAATTTTATTTAAAAAAATTAGGCCAAAGGACCCTATAGGATAAGCATAGTAAATTGGGCCCAAAACAACGTATTTTCTATTTTCCCCATAGATAAGCTTGGGCCCAGTTGCATGAAATGGAATACATCATTTTTCGATATTTCTAAATATTTTTTGCGACTTTTTAGGATTGGTGGTTCTTTAGTATATTGTTTTATAATTGCAAAAATATTTCGCAACTCCCTCCCACTTGTTTACAGGGTGTTACAGCAGTTTTATGCATTTGTCATTTTTATAATTTTTATATTTTTCTAAATTCAATAAATTGCTTTGTTTTGAATAAAAAAATATTCCAAACAGTAATTATGGTGTATGTTAGCCTAATTATGCGAATTATAATTAATTTGCACATTAAAGTGACGTACAGTACTGTACTAAATGATAGCCGCACCTCTAATTTAAGATTTATTTCATTTCAAATAAATTCATTTAAAATTGTTGCTATATTCAAAAATAATACTCTTCACTTTACCAATGCGTGCTACAAATACAAATCATTATTTTCTGCGGGATCATGGACAATTGGAGAATCGTCATTTAGTATGGTAATAAAAGATAGCCGCAGGTATACTTTCAAATTCTTTTGAACACTGTGTCAGGATTTACCCGAGCTTGATAGCGTACAAATATATTCTTGTGTCTTAAAATATTATTGTGTTAAATATTATTCCGATTTTTGTTATTTTTTTAAATATGGGTGGAAAAGGTAGTTTGAACGAGTTTGAAAAAGGATAAATTGACGTTATTAAGAAAAGTAATATGAATAACCGTTTAATAGCAGAAAATATTAGTTGGAGTGAGAAGGTAGTGCTAAATTAACTTATTGATAGAGAAAAACGGTTTATTTTACGAAACGTCTCTAATTTTATTGGCACCGTGCAACAAATTGCGTTAAAAGCTTGTGATAATACAAAGATTTGTAATGTGAGGAAAGTATTAAGAGAGTCAGATAATATACAAATCAAAAAATTACAAAGAAAACCACAACTGTTATCAAATCATAAAGTTGCCAGATTGCGTTTCGCGAAGGAACATATGTCGTGGAAGAAAAAGTGGCAGCGCGTTATTTTTAGTGACGAAAAAAATTGAATATTGATAGCCCTGATTAATGGCAATACTATTTTCACAACCTTTGAAAAGAACTTCTTGTGCTATCGAGGCGTCAACGAGGTGGAGGTTCTCTGATTGTTTGGGGTGCAATTGGCTATGGAGGAAGAATGGATATGAAGTTTATGTCCGGTCGTCTTAACAGCAACCGGTATAAATCCATGCTATCCCGAAACATTACCAGTTGTTAATGCACAAAATGGCGGCCCAAACTTTATTTTCCAGCAGGATAATGCCGCCGTACACACCGCCGGGATAGTAAATTATTGGTTTCTGGAGGCTCAGATACCAGTTTTGAAACAGCCAGCAAGGTCACTCGACATTAACAGCATCGAAAACATATGGGGTGTACTCAGCAGAGTTGTGTATGCTGAAGGAACACAATACAGCAGCGTTCATGAACTAAAGTCATCAGTACAACGCGAATGGGCTAATATTTCAAATTAATATGCCAAAACTTGTACAAAAGTATGCCAAATCGAATTTTCGAAATAATTAAAAACAATGGCCGAAATACAAAATATTAATTGGAATAAAAAATCATTTTTATAACTGTGCTTTTTATATTTATTTCCTATTAAAAACAATAAAATATTGTGTGCGGCCATCTTTTATTACCATACTAAATAAGGGTTACCCATAAATTTTCCATGACGCCGCAGAGAATAATGACTTCTATTTGTAGCACGCATTGGTAAAGTGAAAAGTATTATTTTTGCAAAGGAAGAATTTTAAAAGAATTTATTTGAAATGAAATAAATCTTAAATTAGGAGTGCGGCTATCATTTAGTACGGGACTGTATAATTAATTTGCACACTAGCAAGCGAAACAGAAGTGCGATCATTATTAATAAAAAATCTAAAAATTGTATTCAACTGGTATTTCATTTATTATCGTTTTTATTTAACCGGAGAATTTTTGGATAAGCGCAGAAATAACGTTATTCCAAATTAAGCAGCATAAAACAAATCACATTATTTTGGAAGGAGCAAAACAAACTTATCTATAGAAACATTCCTTACTAAACTATTGTAACTTTAGAACAAGTTATGTAGAGACTCAATCTGAATCGGAGTCTGAGATTTGACAGCCAGAATTCATAGCATTTATAATATTATCTGCTAGACCTTTGCGGTGCTTTGATAATACATTTGGGTTGTGTCTTGCGTAGCCCAAATACCATATCACTGAAGTTATATGACTGCATGTACCGACAACTCTGCTCCCAGTTTTGCACTTACAATAATATCCTAATATTGATTCGGCTCCACTACCATTAGGAATGAATTCTAACCATAACTGATGAATACGAGTTGACGAAAAACGACTTTCAATTTTACATCTTATCAAATTCTTCATTTCGTTATGTATAAAGATCTTGTAACTAGAATCTGGCTTCATGTGCTCATAAGTATATCTTTTTCCTTGGTCTAACTGATACATACCTAAAGTGACGTTTTTAATTTCTTCTTCTGATAAACATGGAAAGTCTTGAATCTGATTAGTAGCCTCCTCCCAACAAATTCGTTTGTTTTCAAGGCCTAGCTCTTCAATCTTCTTTTGAAGAGAATTGTCATCATTCATTTTGTTAATTGCCTTCTCTGCATAACGTGCATGATTTTCGTTTTCTATAAACATAGGAGGACTGTATGCATTCAGTAAGGCACAAAGAATTTTAGTTAAAGATGACAGCTTAGGGAAATAAGTGACTTCAATAGTTGAAGCAAAGAACTTGTATTTTTTGATTCTGCTGTTCACACTTTCCACTATCCATCGATTCATAGTCACAGCTCTGGACTCATTAGCATCTTTTGTGCAAAACTGCTTTTGTCCCTTGGTTAGTAAATGAGGCATTATTGGATTAAGTTTTAGCAATTTCAACTTTTCTATGACATCTCTGAATCCACGATCGAGAAGTAAAACATCATTCTCTAAGAAATATTTTGTAAATCCATAAGGGGTAGAAATCATGTATTCTATCATAAAATTTTTGAATCGCTATTGTCGTTGTTTGCAAAAAACAAACCTTCAGCCTCAAGAATGTATCCGTCAGGGAAAACCACAATCATGGGCTTCAATAAGTTTCTGTGCTTATGATTGGAATACGTCAATAATTGTAACTCATGATCACTTGATTTTTGAACATATAGATAAGTACCATCAATGACAACTACAATAGAATTTTCATCTGCATCCAGAAGTTTATGAGCCATTTTAGTTTGATGTTTCATTGCATCTTCTCGTGATAGATGATTATAACCTAAATGAAGATGGACAAAATGCTCATCCAAGGCTTTTCGAACAGATTCAAAGATTGCAGACACTCTTGCTTGACCATCTACATTGAATAAATATGCCAAAAATTCCTGTGACAAGTTCATCCTTAGTTTTACTAGGAATATTCCTAACGCATTTCTCGTAGATCTGTTGCAACTATTTCTGATGTGTGGCTTTACAAAAGCATGAAGGCAATCGAAATTTTCTTGTGAAATCCCAGTGAATTTCTGATAGTCATATGGAGTTAGTGGAGAGCCGTTGTCGAAATCGATTTTAGAGTATGAGTTGGCATTACTAAAGTGGACGGCATTGAAAAATTCTTCAATATCTTCAGCGGACAATACTATTGTTTCTTTAGTTGCAACTAATGATTCTAAAGTCTTCTTATTAAACAAGCCATTTTAACAATTTTCTTTCTTTTCCACATATCGATGATCGCTTCTTTGGAAATCCTACATCTACCAGCTTCTTTACAAATAAAACAATTTCTCTGTGTACCAGAGCAGCTAGGAAGATTGACTGTAATTCCATTTCTTGGAACAGGAGAAACTTTGCTTGACGTTACAGAAGCTTGGCTACTGAGAAATTCAGATGTAAATTCAGATTGAGATTCAGTACTTGTGTTTTCTAATGTCGAAAATGAAGTTGTACTATTCATGGTTGAAGCCTGGAAATCAATCTCTGAAGATGTAGTGCAACAAGAACTATCAGGAGTTATATCCATTTCATAATCATGCAAATTATTGTCCACAGTATTACCCTCAGCTGTATTACCAGGCAGTAAGTGATATCTTTTGAACTTTAATCTTGAATGACACTTCAAACAGGCATAACTATTTGGATTATATGACTTTCCTACGCTTTTTGAGTATGTAGTAACATTTATCCATAAAGAAGGTGCTCCTAAAGTGCAAACTCCTCGCCATTTCAATATGCGTGACTTACATATGCCACAGAGAATATGAGATCGTTCAACTACAATAAACAATTTTATGAGATTACATGCAAAATAAATATAAAAAGTACATTTTACCTTCTGGACCCATTAGTGTTAAGTCAAACAGTTCTAATGATGATTTAACATACAAGTCAAATAGTTCTAATGATGATGAACACACAAGTTAACAAATTGTAAAAGTACTAAAGATTATGTTACACACAACTTAAATTACTCAAAACAAGACTTGAAATACGATTTATACAACAGTAGTTATACAACAAGATGTTCGAAAATAATCTAATGTACAACCAAATAAAAACTGCACCAAATTAACTCATTTTTGCGAAATGTCAAAAATATTAATTGTTTGTTTATATTCATGGATGCTATGATTATAACATAATATGATTTATTTGTTTGTGGCCGAAACACCACTACTTGTGTTTCGCGAACGGCGAAACACAACTTAGCAACGCAGATAACCGGTGTTATACAGCGTAACTAAGAAAAATTGAACTATCTGGTTGGTCTATTTTCTAGTTGTATAGTCTGTTATATATGTGATTGTTATATAAACATAAAAGTTATGAACCAAATTGTAGTGATTGAGATTGAGAGTGATGTGTATCAGACATCTTTTGCATAAAAATACATTTTTTAGTCCAATTGTATGCGAACAAAGAAGGGGCTGCTAGAGAATTTTTAGTATGTTGTTCTACGATTCTTATATAACATGTATGTGAAAAATCTAAATTGTATCTCAATGCGAACATATGTAAAATGCCATTGTTCTATGCTTTCCTATGCTTACACATGTAAAAATTGGTCTAGTAAAAATTCAGTTTCTGGAAAACGAAGAAAAGGCTGCTGCTCATATTTTGCAGACATGTTTCGAAAGATGTGATTAAAGATATATTTCAATTTCAAGACTCTATCTTCATGCGAAAGTACAAAAACGAGGGGCCCAATTTTCATTACATATCACATAGGGGCCTTTAACATTAAAAGCTTTACACACCCCTCCAAAAAAATTAATGATTTACAGATGTATCTAGCATCTATACTAGCATCTCGGATTTCTTTCTGGATATGTGGATCGTACACGGAAAAAAATAAACTGGTTCTCAGCTAAGAAACCGGACTTTTAATTTAAGAAAATGTACTATTTCTTGATTTAAAAGTTAATTTTCTTATTTCTTTCGAGTTTTTCTTCATTTAAGAATTGTGTTTCTTGAAATGAAGAAAAACTCGAAAAAAATAAGAAAATTAACTTTTAAATCAAGAAATAGTACATTTTCTTGAATTAAAAGTCCGTTTTCTTAGCTGAGGACGAGTTTATTTTTTTCCGTGTAATATTGTACCGGCTCTCCTAAATTAGTAGGGGGAGTTGGTAGTCAGTACATTGTTTGCCACGTAATTTTAGAGTTCCCTGAATATCTATTAAAGCAAACATCTCACAAATTGTGCTTTCATCAGTATGATCTCTATGGTGATGAACGTAATCATCACATAGCTCCTTTCTAAATTTGTAAACTAATCTGAAGTATTTGATGTGTGTGCAAAAACACAAATACATGCATATAAATCTTACAAATAGCGAAGTAGCTTCTGCTAATGTATTGTCCCTTGTAGTGTCATCATTAAATAAACCACGTTTTTGAGCCGCTTCTTTAAATGTTCCACTTGTGTAGCCATTGAATGTCCTCAAGTCTTCAAAAGACGAGATTCCAAGAACGTAAAGAAGAAGTATGCGTAGCCAAAATCTTTCGATATCTGTCATATTAACCGAAAAAATTCGGCTAAAGGTAATATTTCCATATTATCTTTGTCGGGGTTTCCATGCACCGTTATTTTGTCAAATACATAATGGTTTGGGATGGCGGGATATAAATATCATCGAGCATTTTCGTCGGATGGATTTATTTTAAAAAATCTTGTTAGCATTGTGTTTTTGTTGGCAGCTCGATTAACACCTTGTAACAACCGCTTGTGGTTGTTATGGTGTATTTAATTTAAATCTTTAAATCTGTAATTGCAGTCGAAAATCTAAACAACGTTGCATGTGTGTCCACTGCGCTATAAAAATCTCTTCCACTATTGACGATTGGAGCATCACGGATTCCACCTAGTGGTACATTTTTAAACTGAGCTGCCTGATAATTTGACGTTCGAAATTGTTGTAAATAATTCCAATTTTGATCTGTAAACACAATTTTTACTTACCGGATTGCTAATAATTGTAAATAATTCCAATTTTGGACTATAAAAACAATTTTTAATTACCGCATTGCTAAATTTTCTTTCGTAGCATTTGTGACAAATGTCATTTTATCAGGTGCATCATTTTAACTATTGTCCTCGAGAGGCGCTTTCTTTACTTTTACAATCGTCAATACTTCATTCTTTCTTTAACTTAATTTGTAATAGAAAATATTTTTTTTTTGTGGGTAGAGTGTACCATTTATCATTTTATACTTCTCCGCATTTTGGTCGGTTCGTTTTCGTTTTATTATTTTGTTTGATGGTATGAAATGACGTGTAGTGGTTGGTGTGTTGCTTCGTTTGCGTTGTTTTGTTAGCGCGTGGATTTTACATGCGAATGGAATGTTCTGGAGATTGAATTAAATAGTATGGGTGCGTGTGAATCGATTTTGGGTGATGTCGTATGTGTACGTCATCCGAAATCTATCGGTCGGGTTTCTTGCTTTGGTTAATTTTTGGGTGGGGGAAAATTTTTTTGGTATTTTTTTTTTTGATAAAGTAAAAGTAGTCTAGTTTTGGATATGAATAAAGAAAGTCTCGTTGGAGTTTTTTGTTTGAAGTTTTTTTTTTTTGAGAAAACATCTTTAAAAATAATAAGTTCTGTATTTTTTTATATAAAATTTAATAAGTCAAGTTTGGTGTTTTTTTTTGTTTTAAGTGCGTTAAAGCGGTGAAAGAAACTGTTTTCTTTTCGACCGTGGACTAGTTAAAAGTTTTAAATATTGTATGCTAAATCATTTATAAAAAAAAAAAATAATATAAGTAACATATTTTTGATTAACTTTGGTTATGTTAGTGCCGTGTGGCACCTGATACTGTGGTTTTTGTGAATCATTAATTTAATGCCTGGTGGCTCATATTTTTATGTAATAACATGAGTGCCAGATGGCAATTAATAATTGTTAAATATTAAAAAGTTACATAAAAATAGAAAATAAAACTTTTAATAATTTGTGTTAAAGAAATAATAAAAGAAAATAATCCACTGGTATATGAGTACCTAAATTAGTGTGTATTCTTTATTTTTTTTTCCTTGTTTTTTTTATTCTCATGTGGTGTTACATGGATCTGTAATTTGTGAGATCCCTTGAAGTTTTCTGGTAGTGTTTAACGGCTCATTGAACGCTGTTGCATAAACGAAAGTGAAAAAAAAAAAAAACTTAATAGCCACAACTAAATCAAAAATGACCGGTCGCATAACGGTCAAATAAAACGGAATTCATAAAAGTGATTCAGACGGGGAGCCAGTAAGAATAAAAAAACAAGCGTGTGTACGTGATTGGGTTTGTGGCAGCTACTCCGCCTAACGGAGTGGGGTTCGTGGTTGAGGGGGCTGCTGTGTCGGCGCTGGTAGCGGATTAAGCCGGACGGGCTAAAACAGGTAGTTGATTGGTGTGGAGAAAAATAAAGAAAAATCCCACCACAACCAGTAAACATTTTTTTTGTCATTTTCTTTTGTGAACTAAGTTTGACTTGTTGTAGTTTTATTCTTATATATTTTTTTTTATATATATATAAATTTTTTCCGCGGTTTTACAGGTTTCGGGTGGCGTCACATACGACGCACCCCAAAAATCGATTCACACCACGTTTTTTTCTGGTTTTATTTTGGTTAACGGTTTTAGTTTCAATTTTTCTTTTCCCGTTCAATTTCCATTTGTTTTTCTTTAGAATTAATGTTCATCAGTAATTACAGTTTCGGTTAAAATTCAGAGTTTCATTTTTTTTAATTGATTGATGATTAGTGTCATGTGTGAGTAAATATTTCGTTGTGATCACGTGGGGAATGGGCGGCCTCATGCTGACCTAGGCCTTGACGGAGGTCGCCGGAGTGGCACCGGCGTCCTTGTCGAGCGCACCACAAATTTATGATTATCTACCACTGTGGTCGTGGCAAGGTAGGATAATTTTTCTGAACCCTTCGTTTTATCTCTATGCGGTTTTCAAGCATAGAAATATGTCTGGTAACCCGCACGCCTAGCGGCGAGCTTAAGGCAGCGCAATACCGCAACCAGACCTCTATTTCTATGTTCTGTTTAACACAATCCCTCTTTTGTGGGGGATTGTGTTACAACCTTCTTCGATTTAATCATCTGGAAGGTGGATTGGTAGCCTCACAATGACGCGTGACTGTTCGTGCATATTGAAACTAAATAGGCGCCAAACTGCCTCCATGTACGTTTCAATCTCATCATGATCCAAAGTACCTTGTTGCACGAAGATTATTTCACACTTTGAATTGATGAATAGCATCCGTAACAGTTAACTATTGATTCATCTTGATAACTTGACCATGTAAGGTGAATTGTGGTTATGCTCTCCACAGGACCATGTATCATGTGTTTTGTAATGATATCATGTAGCATTGGATACACGTAAATACTTATCTAGAATTTCCACAAAAATGAATTTATCAATGGTTTCTGGATCTTTTGGTTTATATTCGTTTCCAACAATGAAGAGAATATGGGCATGAGGTAGTCCTCGTTTTTGATACTCAATGACATGCACCCTCCCAACTGAAACTCCGAATGATGCTTTTTCGAAATGTCATTGAGCAATTCTTGAAGCTTTAATTTGAAGACCCTTGCCACTAAATCGGGACGAAATACCGGATACTGACCTTTCAACAAATTGTTACTTATTTCACTCCATTTAGGATTACATGTCATTGTAATGAAATAGTCCGGCTTGCCATATTTACGGACAATCGCCATAGCATCTTGATTGAAATAATTAAAAAAGGAAGAAGTTATAGATAGACTCCGTTAAGCGTAAACTCTTTTGTGAAGTTATGTGAACATGATGTTTATATGAAAATGACGTTTTCAAATGCATAGAGCATTAATATTTATATTTTTTAATTAATAGTCGTATAATTTACGTTAATTCGTATCTATTGCAAATACAAAATTAAATCAACAACATTTTTTATTTATTTTGGCTACGCATTTAACAATACACTTGTAAACCGTGTTTTTTTATATATCAGGCTAAAATCGAAAAAAAAAATTCAACAACAAACGAAAGTAGAGACAACGTTTTATCAAGTGTACAAAGAGGGACACCTTTAAACGCAAAAAATATTTAAAACTAAAGAGCTGAGGTTATGGAGGAGATGGAGTGGTTGCTTGGTGCGCGGATAAATCATCAAACTACTAGCAAATTACTATTGTATTAAGCATGTCAACGAAACGGGTCTTTTTTGGAAGCGGATGCCATCAAGGACTTGAACCGCTAAAGACGAGAAACAGCTTCAGGATTCAAGGCAGCTAAAGATCAAATTAGAATTTTGATCGAAGTAAGTGTTGCAAATCACCAGCAAATAAAATCGCTTCTAATCTATCATTCAGAAAATCGCCGAGCCCTCAAACATATTAATAAGTCACAATTTGCAACTTTTTGGCGCTCAAATGAAAAAGGCTGGATGACAATACGTATTTTTGAGGAACGGTTGACTTTGCAAATTCAGTTACAAAATTCAATACTTATCAAAATATTTCAAATAGGGCTCTGTTAATCGTTGACAATGCCCCAAGCCATAAACTAAATAGCTTTCCAAATAACATAAAAATGATACTTCTACTCCTTTGCAGAATACTCAGACTAGGGTAACTTAGCCGGATAGTTTAAAAAAAAAAACTTATTGAATTTGTTTATAGCCAAAACCAAACTTTAATTAAATAATTTTGGAAACAATTCAATAAAAACAATATAGTGAATGGCATTCTGTAAGCGTGGGATGAATTAAAATAATCCACTATGAATGGTGGATGGACAAAATTATGGCTAGAGTGCACGGATATATTTCAATTTACTCGGACCCTGAATGACATCACAGAAATACAAAATGTAATTGTTGTTATTGCACATTTAGCTGGTATGAGCGACCTAAATACCTCAAATATTTCTGAATTCTTAGAATGTTATGATGAGGATATTTTGACTGAAAAATTGTTAAGGCTAGTTAAAGAAACCACCGATTCACGATGGACGGAAAACTCTACTCAACAGGATGTGCGCGTTTTGATAACAAGTAAAATGTCAAAAACTTTCCCTTATTGAGGAAGGCATAGAAATCCGATAATTACCCGTCTGTGGAAAGAAACTTGACAGTCTCGAGATAAATTAATAATGCTCTTTTGTGCTACAGCGAATTATATCATCATTATATAAGAAGCCAGCAAAACAAACTTCGATGGACCATTTTTTTTTTTCTAAAACTACTGAAACATGCTGGTGCAAATCTTGGGAAGTCCCAGTAAATTTTAGTGTAAATTGGCCAACCGGAAGTGGCTACCCCAAAGAGAATACCCCAAAAAGAAAATTTTTCCAAAAAAAAAAAAAAAAAATACAAAAGAATACATTTGTAAGAAATTTGCTTAGTAAGTTTCTCAAATCCACGTTCATAAAAGAAAATCATGTTTTGGCCACACTTCAATTTTTTTAATACTTTTTTGTCTTTCTTAGAGAACATTTTGTATATAACAGTTTTTCTGTAAATCGTATATTTCTTGAGTTATTTGCAAAATTCACTGGGATCTCCCAATTTATGAAAAAAGCTTTAATATTAAGTATCAGTTCGATTGGTTAAACTATCTGGGCTGTAGAGAATTCACAGACAGACTGACAAACTGACAGACTAACAGACAAAAAGACTGACAGACTAACAGACTGACATTCAGACAGACACCACTTAGAAACTCACTTTTTCGGTCTCAAGGGACCTTAAAACAGATAAATCTCCGACTTTTGTGTATAGGTCGACAATTTTCATGCGATTACTATACTTTATGTTACTAACATAAAAAAAATTTACAAATAAGTGAATAATATACTGGCTCACCACTTGCCAAACTATGAGAAACTTCAAACAGCCTGTCCCGCAAAAAAATCGCGAATTATATTAGACGGGACTAATAGTGAAACAAAATTTGCAAAGTGCAACACAGCCGAAAGAAACAAATAATAATGCACGAGAGAAAAGATGCCCTAATGGCAAATTTAACTATACCCCCGTTTAATGCAACACAAAACCACAAAGGAAAAAAATGCATCAACAGGAAATTTAATAAATCACGATTTAAATGAAAACAAAAATTATGAACTCTATGTGACGAACTCATCGTCAACCGACAGTATAAATTATGATAGTGACCTACATCGGTGTAATGTAAAATAATTGCAAACGGGATTGGACTGGTATTTTACTGTTCAGACCAAGCGAAAATGAAGTCTAAGGTCAGCGTAACGTACTAGCAGAAGCAAAGCGATAAGGATGGAACAAGATACGGACCAAATACCTCTCAGTAACAGGTATTCCTGTTTAGAGGTAGAACCTCCTAAAGCTACAACAGATAATGTTAAGAACGAAAAGCCGCCGCCAATTTACTTAAGAGAGGCATCATATGAACTTTTGGAAAAAATCAAGCCGTTAAACGATTCAACATTTTATATTACTACTATCGAACTGTTCCCATAAGAGGAATTAACAGCTCCGTATCACATGAATTCATAAATTCATATAACCTTAAACAAACTAATCGAAACTATCTAAAGCTTCATGGTAATGGAGAAACAAATGAGTATGATGATGCAAAATATGAACACAATCATGCATATTATCGTCAAAAACCAAAAATTATTGTCCTAACAATAGCTATTTGAAATGCGAATGTTCTTTTACCTCACAATGCTAAGTTACAAGAATTTTTCATGGAGCCCAATATTACATATATTTGATAGCATGATAATATCAGAAACATGCTTCACGGAAAAAACTTTTTTAAAATAAACTGATATTTAGTATAACAACACCTAAGGATGGAAAAGCACACGGTGGCCCTACCGTCTTGATCGAAAAACGAATAATTCATTGTGAACACATCAAGTATAAATAAAGAACTTCCAAGCAACTAATATTTGCCTAGAAAAATAGTCTGGAAAACGTGTAGGTAATATCGGTCGTTTGCTGCCCTAAGCACTAAGTAAGGAGTTATATTACCCAATTCTCACGTTATTCTTCAGAGGAGAAATGTTGTACATTGTGGATGCTCTCTGAATGGAATAATTTAAATTTTTAAGAATTTTAGAGATGTATGTAACATATAGTATAACTGCTATAGCTAATTCTTAAAGGTCGCTGTTCAACAACTATTTATATTGGGGTATATACACGATACTCTAGCAAGCAGATAAGCAAGCAATTTTTGCTAGATTGCGGCAAATGGTATACTCGATGCTAATAAGCAAACAAATTTTGCTGAATTGCAAAAAATTATATACTCGATATTTTTGCTTTAGCTAGCAAGCCTGCAAATAGTTAAAATTTTGCGAACGATTTAATTTATCGGCAAATTATTGTTTAGTGTCAATCGTTGAGTTTAGACCATTTTTCATTTGGAAAATATGTAGAAACGAAGCTAACTATTGTATTCGAAATAATTGTATTTCATATTTTGGAAAAAATTTAATTAATTTAGACAAAACAAAACTATGTACTAAAAATTCAATAGTGATTTTATAATCATAACTTTTCAATTAAAATTTTTGAAATTTCTTGGTACCACTTTTTCAAACAACTTTTTGGTTTTTGTTAATAAAATAAAAAATTTTCAAAAAAGGTTTTTTATTTCAGTTTAGGTTTCGTACTCATTTTCAACATATTAAATATTTTAAATTTAAATTATTTAAATTTATTGACGTTATTTGTATATATTTGATTAAAAACAGAACAAAACACTTTGAATTATTCACGTTTTGAGGTTATATTTTTTATTCAGCGTAATGGCATTTGCGTGCTGAGTAAAAAAAATATATTGCATTGCGAAAGCGATCGAGTATGGAATTTTACGCAAGACATTTTGACGTATGCAAATTCGCCTTATTTATCGAGTTGCAGTTTGCGAATTGATAAATTATCGAGTATGTGCCCCATTGTCATGACCAATTGTGATATTGGGAAAGAGGTCTCCCGGTAATATTTTCAACTCTATTAAAGTTAGCCGACAATTTCCAGGCGAAAGTTAAAAGTCGATAATGCAGATTGACGTATTAACATTTCAGCCGAAAATCAAAATGTTTGTGGTTATCAGCTGAAAGTAAATAGGATACGTTTGTAATAAACAATTTTGTAAATAATCTTACGTGGAAAACTTCGTTTAATCTAATCGCGGAAAACATTTGAAAATCAGAAAAATTCACAAAATTTATATAAAATCAGCCTATAGAGTGTTATGTCTGGAGATGTATTTTAGTGATGTGACTTGTCAATAGCTATCGCTGGAGAAAAATTCAGTTCAACTTTCCCGTGGAAAATTTCGGAAAATTTGAAAACCGTTCCAGCCGAAAGTAAAAAATAAATGTCAGCCTCTAGTGTGTTATGTCTGGAGATGTATTTTATTGAAGTGAATTGTCAATAGCTATCGCAGGAAAAAAATTCAGTTCAAGTTTCCGGTCATAATTCGCGGAAAATTCGATTTTCCAAAAATCATTAGAATATTTATATAAAATCAGCCTCTAGAGTGTTATGTCTGGAGATGTGTTTTGTTGATGTGACTTGTCAATAGCTATCACAAGAAAAAAATTCAGTTCAAGTTTCCCGTCAGAAATCGCGGAAAATTCGATTTCCCAAAAACATTAGAATTTTCCGCGATTTCTGACGTTAAACTTGAACTGAATTTTTTTCCTGTGATAGCTATTGACAAGTCACATCAATAAAATACATCTCTAGACATAACATTCTAGAGGCTGAATTTATACAAATTTTCTAATAATTTTTGGAAAATCGAATTTTCCGCGATTTCTGACGAAAAACTTGAACTGAATTTTTTTCCAGCGATAGCTATTGACAAGTCACATCAATAAAATACATCTCTAGACATAACACTCTAGAGGCTGATTTTATTCCAATTAAATTTTTTTTTTGAGTTTCTCAAGTTTTCCACAATTTTTCACGAGGAACTGCAGCCAAGTTTTGCCATATAGGAATATTAAGAAAGGTATTCAATCTGCAATACCGATTTTTTTTTACTTTCGGCTGGGATACCGCAATCTGCATTGCCGGTTTTTACTTTCGGCTGGAATAATGCAATCTGCATTATCGACGTTTCACTTTCGGCTGGCAACTTTCGGCTAACTTTAACAGTATCTCTAGAGTGTATATCGAAAGTTGAATCGTTTTTACGTGATTTATCAATAGCTATCGCTGGAAAAATGTCAAATCAAGTTTCCCGTGGGAAACCTGGAAAAATTCGATTTTCCAAAAAGCATTAGAAAGTTTTTATAAAATAAGACTCTATGTCTGGAGATGGATTGCCTCGAATTTTCCCAGAACACTCTACAGACTGATTTTGCACTAATTCCAAATTTTTTTTTTTTCGTTTTGGGAATTTTCCACAATTTTCCAGGAGGAACTGGGGTCGGTTTTGTCACTTAAGAATATTGATAAAAGTGAATGATATCCATAGTAATTTTCGGTTAAACACTATCGACTTATTTTTTTATTTTCGACTGGGATACCACAATCTGCAATACCGATTATTCACTTGTAGATGATATTAACATGATTCTGCATTATTGACCTTTTACTTTTGGCTGATAATTTTCGACTAACTTTAACAGTATTATTTTCAGTGGAACATGCTCGAATATTACTTTTTTAAGTCCAGAATATACTTGTTGAATATACAAATTTTTCATGGACATTGTGAAATTCGAAAACATCTTTCCACCGCAGGCCTAAACATTTTGTAATAATTAAACTTAATTTTATAAGCTTGAATAATTTATATTGAAAGCTTTAAGTTTGCGCCTCTACTAACTTTAAGGGTAAGTGTTTGGTAATTAATAGGCCCGCTATAATAGATCATGATCAAGAAAAAAACATCAAAGGGCCTAAGTCTCCATAAACCTCTGAAAATTAACAAAGTATAAGCATGAAAGTAACTCTTCTATATCATAAATATTCATAGACATCTGACACCCCTTCAGAAACCTTGGTCAAACAATATAGACCTGCAATAATGCAGGGTACTCAACTATTCTGTGTAACAAAGAAATCCAGAAGACTATCTACTTCTGAATCAGGAGTTAAAATCTACTTCACTGATGGTTCGAAAAGGGATAGGAAAGTCGGTGCTGGGATGTTCTGTGAGAAACTAGCGATAAAGTAACTGTCATAAAAGAACTCGTCCACTTCCATGATTGAGGTATAATGTAATATCAGACAGCGATTTACTAATGCTTCAGGAAGTGTCTCACTTCAACGAACTCAGTTCAGGATGGTTGTCGGAGTGATTACAGAGCACTGCCTCATATGCAGGAATGCGAGTAGGCTTGGATTCTTCTTACATGACTACCGCAGCTGTAAAAACGAAAATGAGGAAGAGAAATTCCAAAACAGGCTAAATGTAGTGAGGTACCTCAATAAGACGAACGTTAAGGATATCCAGTGCTTTGGCAACAGCTCACAATGGCTTCAATGTGCAGATATAAAATAAGAAAGCCTGTATCTAAGCCGGTCTTCTTTGGACCATCCCCTTAACCTAAACTAACCTATAGCCTAGTACGAAATTGGTTTTGGGGAAATCAGAAGTCGAATCAATTATAAACGAGCGTGGTTGAAATGTCCAAAGAACTAAAATGGGCGAAACAACACTGTTAAAGTTAACCGAAAGTTTTAAGCAGAAATTAAAAAGTCGATAATGCAGAATCGTGTTAATGCCAACCGAATGTAAATTATCGGTAATTTATGTTATCTTAGCCGATAGTCTTATCAATAGCTAAAATTGGTAAAAATTCTTATCTCTTGAGATGGGTTGGTTGCATTGTTGTGATTTGTTAAAGGCTATCGCTGGAAAAATCGCGGAAAATTCGATTTTCCAAAAAATCATAAGAAACTAATTAGTGGCTGATTTTATTCAAAGTTCCTAATGATTTTTGGAACCGAATGTTCCAAATTTTCCATAGAAAATTTGAATTAATTTTTTCCAGCGATAGCTAATGACAACTCAAGTTAAATGCAGTCCATCTCCAGGCATAACACTTTAGTAGCTGATTGTATACCAGCATTAAATATTGTATGAAGAAAGAGGGTTCGAGGTTTCGCCACGTAAAAATATTGAACAAAGAGTTCAATGCTTTCCAATAGCATGCATCCACACTAATTTTCAGCTAATCACTATTGGCTGATAACGACTTGATTTCTAATTTTCAGCTGGTAGCTTTATCGAATTTTCCCAGATTTCCCACGGGAGACATGGATTGAATTTTTTATATTCGGCTGGAACGTAAATAACGTAATCTGCATTATCGACTTTATACATTCGGCTGGAAAATACAAAAAATACAACCAACTTTAATTCTTAAAGGTAATATTCCTTCAAACCCAGTTGCTTTGACTATTCACAAGTCACAAGGAATAGGAATACCCTTCAAGGGCACTATAGAGTTTATGTGAAGTACTATCCAGAGAAAATCGCACGCAGATTACCATCAACTGTTATTTTTTTTAAATTTTACCATAATGGCCAATCGTCTAATTCTCTACAGATTGCATAGTATACAGTTGAAGATTTTTCGATTGAGTTTTCGATGCCGCAAGTGCATTCTCGGTAGTTTCATTGAACGTTTACAGTTGCCATTTTCAATGTTAAGGTTCTTCAACTTAATGAAATTTTTGTAGGTGTCATCCATTCGGTTACACAATGTAGAGTCTACGTTATTTACTATAGAATTATATATATTGTATAGTTTCCAACCATACCTCTCCTACCACCTATTCCGTGTTCGATGTGTCAAGTGTGGTATTTATTTTGCAAATCGCAATTTAAATAAATAAGAAACAGTTCAACCACCGTTATAATCATACCAAAGTTTATCATCTATACATAATTATAAATTAAGATAATCCATTTTTCATTTCCACATCATTATCTATTTCGCAGTCGATCAAATATTAAATAACTGCTCTGTGGCTATATGCGTCGATTATATAAAAATAAATAATCGAATCGAGGCACATCAATCTTCGCATCACACAAAAAAAAACTCAATTTGATTGACACTTCAATATGATCGAGTTGAGCTAATTATAAACGACACTACTGACAAATTCCTTAACAATCATTTTTACACACTGCAAATACTCGTATATATACGATTAAGTCTAAAAATGTATTTAATCATAAAATCATAAATTTCCTTAAAGGTAAAAATCATCGTGTAGTCGCGCATCAATTTTTGCAAATATGCGCGAATGAAATCGTTTTAAAGTTTTTTTCCCACAACTTAACTTCATCGAAACAAGTTCCACACCATTTCACCTCATTTCAAGTACATTGTCAAGAGGTCATCTTTTTATTTATAAACAAAATGTCTTCTTTATATCTAAAATGTCGACTTGACTTAAAAATCCCTAAAATAGATAAATGTTCTGTGCGCATATAGAGAAACACCTACAACAAAATATAAAAATTGTGATGGTTTTGGATGATATCCATATTCGAGAAAATAACATCGAGCTCTCTCGTATCTGTACAAGAATTCATTTTATCACCGATTGGAATCTTGGTAAATTTTTAGTTGTTGTTTTTTTGTTTGCTGTTATCTAAACTCAATCAAACGTGCAATATTTTTTTTTTAACGCTCCAACTAAATAGTTATATGAATATTAACAAAAACAAAAAGTTGTTAAGTTGCGATGATAAGTGATATCGTGAGATTATTCCTTATACAAAATACAAAAGAAAATTATAAATTACATCGCGATAATAGAGTATGATAGTGCGGTCGCGTATGTTTATATGGGGACAGGTGATGAATTAACGATGATAAACTTATTAAGGTGTTTATGCAGCAGATTGTGAAATTTTTAATAACCATAAGACGTGAAAAAATTAATAAGATGTTGATTTACCACAAACAAACAAACAAACAAAAAAAATAAGGAAAACAAATGAACATAAACACATTTCGTATTTTATGGACATAACATATTTTCAATTAATTCAGATTGGTTGTTAAAATAATGACAATAATTTATATAAAAAAATCGATATTTCCATTTATATCGCGCGAGACCAATAGGTACGCGAGTAAAGTGTTTGGTCCCATTGGTGTTATTTTATATTTCTCGCGACGTATTTTTTTTTACCATATATATGGATGTTTGAAATGATATGCAAAATACAATGCAAATTACATTTACGCGGAATTAGAAAGTGTTGCTACTTGTTTATATATTTACAATGTATATTGAGATCATATAGAGATTTACAATGCTTGCAGAAGCTTGTTTGTTTTCTTAATAATCTTACATATTGTATTCTGTCACAGTGTGTACAAATAAACTTTGATTTCGCTACTATAAGCAACAGTATAAAAAAACACCATTGGAAAATTATCACTGTGTATACGACCGTCAAAACTTTAGGGAAAATCTAGTTTATGAGGAAAGAAAAATTTGTTCCGGTTGCTAGATTAGATATTTTCTTAGAAAAACCGGTCTTAACTACAAATTAATCCAAATTATGATATAGCGAATTCATACATCGTAAATTCTAATTCGGATATGATTTATCTACTGACATATGGAATAATAACCTAACCTTTTGTAGAATTCTGACATAAAAATTCAAATTCTGAAATACATATCGAATTCGGACACGATATATCGAATTTTGACAACATTAATTTCTGCCACTTCTTATCGAATTCCCATATGTTTTATCGAATTCTGGTATGAATATTGAATTCCGGCATGGCATTTCGAATTTTGTCATATACAAAACTCAAACTCTGACACGAATTATAGAATTGTGACATCATAAAGTCAAATGCTGAAGAGATTTATCGAATTCTGACATGAGTTATCGAATTCTTTGATATAGCATCTCAAGACTCCAGAATGGAGATGTTATGTTAGAATTCGATATACAGTAATAAAATTCATTAAATTGAGTTGAATTCTGGGATGATACATCGAATTCAGAAGTCATAAGGTAATCGAATTCTGATGAAACCTTTCGATTTCTGACAAAACACGTCGAATTTCGACCGAATATGTCGAATACGGGAAAAGTTAAAATATCGACGTGACATATAAAATTTGACTTGTGATATCGAATCTGATAAAAACCAAAAATTTAAATTCTGATATAACATATCAAATTCTGACAGAACATATCAAATTTTGAGATGATATACTATGTTATGACAGATATATCAAATTGTGACAAAACCTTGCGAATTTTGAAATGATATAACGAATTCTGATGTTTTGAATTTAGACATAAATTACTCAAATTCTGGCTTGACATACTGAATTCTGTCATCTTTGTCTAATTTTGAATTTATAATGTAAGAATTGTATATTTTAGGTATTTGGTTTATTATTAATCTGCAAGTGCTCGCTGGCAATTAAGATTTGTGATCAGTTTTACATTAACTTTACTATATTTGCCATTTTATGTAACAAACCTCTCAAATATCGGAATGGCGAACAACATCGTTATTCTTTTCCAGAATAATGGCATAGAATCAGAGGCTAGGAAATTAATAACTTTAAATTTACCAACTGAATCAGCCGAGATGAACGAAGTGGATCAATTGCTGTAAGAGTGGAATCTTTATTATTTTCGTGATAAATTTAAAGGTAAAGCTAGCAAAATCTTTGTAACTAACAGGACGAAATATTTAAACTTTTACCATTTTGACGTGAATACGTCTTTATTTTTATATGGGGGGCAACTCACAAAATTATGATGATAACAAAATATGTGTATACGGTATGATGCTGCAGCTACATAGGTATCTATCACCTACATCCAAAATTTAATTACACCACTCGATAGCTAAAGGATCAAAGAATTCGTTACGTTGAGTGAAGACTGTGACGCATCGCTTGGGATGAAGGGAGAAGCACCGCCATTTTTTTTGTAATACTCGTCAGTAAGAAACGACAGAAAATTAAAAAAAAAGTTCTGCAATATGACCAATTATTATGGAACTTGGCTGTTTCTTAACCGATTTTAGTGAAATTTGGTATGCGTGATGAAAATAGGATTCTAAGACGATTTTTGGATGAAGTTCTGGAAAATGGCCAAATAGGAAAGAACTTAGCCACTTCTTATCCAATTTTGATGAAATTCAGCACGTACAATGGAAATGGGATTCTAAACTGATTTTTGGATAAAGTTCTTGAAAAAGGCTTTTTACTGTTCAAAAATAATTATCGCATATACCTACAATACGCTCAAAGAAAATATTCTTAAAGTACACAAATTCACGTAAAACACACGGCTGTATCTACGACACAGCCACACCCCTCTTTTTGTTATAGAAGCTGGATATGATCAGTTATCGGATTTAGAGGCCTTTTCGGAAGTTGAATTAAATTTGATGTTCCCATCATACAGAGAACAATGCCACAAAATACGACTCCGCAAAAAAAATTGTTGATTGGCGATAAAACAACGTAAATATTTTAATACAGTGGTTTCTATATATGGAGTTAATTTCTTAATGTAATTTTTATAGGCATATAAAGTCGAAGTATAATTACTAAGCGCGACCACCAAATCATACAGCAGCTTTGTTACTAGTCGGTTGGAGAACCAAAACGATCAGTGACCGATTCACCAACCACATCGAAATGCTATTCTGAAAATTTAACTTCACATTTTGTATGTTATTTTGTAACTAAACGTATGTGTTTATAATAATTGCAAATTTTTATATAACAGGATTTAAAAAAGTATTTAGAAACCGATAAAGGCCGATAAATATGGAAGTGTTATACTTCAACAAATCCCCATAAGTTAGATTATACACAGAAAAATTTTAGTAGAAAATATTCTTGAATATTATTCTTTAAATATTACATTGATGATTTTGATAAAATTGCTGGTGATATCGCTAGCACTTTTGTTGGGGGAAAAAAAATGATAAAAAAAAAAAAATTAAATTGAAATTGATAGTTTTGGTTAAATTGGTTAAAGCTCACCGAAATCAAATGGTATTTTACAAATTTATTTATTATGTATCGTATAACATTTTCTAATTTCTAATTATCTGTTTCTTAGTATTCGAAAACAACCAGCGTGATATGAGCAACACCATTCCAGTATATATAAAAGACGAGGAGTACGAGACGGACATAGAAGGGCTGCAGTGTATGGATGTTCCATGAAGCACCGTTGAAATTAAATTTAAAACACGATTTGTGGTCATCGATTGGAACTTTCTGTAGAAAATTTTAATGTTGAAATGTTTTATGAAGAATGAATCCAGATGCATTTAGACTTGTACGTTAACACAATTTTGTGTACAAATAATTATGATTTATTTACAAGTGTTTTTTATATCTTTAGATTGGTCTCGAATTTCAAATGTTGTATCCCGGTAAAGAGCACTGCATTAAAACAATGGGAATGCTTTGTTCAACAAAATCTTCCAATCTTGACTAATAATATAAAAGATAAAAAGTTTATTGAACTACAAACAAGCACACATCAAAATGATGGTAAATTTGATAATTTGTTAAATATTTAAAAAAATTGATTTTTACCGAGGCTCCTATTTTTTTATTTCCAGATCCTTTCATTTTGTTGATATTGAAAGGATTGCATTATTTATTGAAGCCATCAGCTCGGATCACCCGTAAAGCAGGCAAAAAAGTATGGAAAATATCAATACTAGATTCAATCAGTTCATTTATATTCTATTCATTCAAAAATATTTTAGAATGCATTTCAATAGCATTCAAAGTAATTTATCTTGCATTGAACTTAAATTACTCTACGGAATGCTATAAGATTTTTTTATTTTGGTTTTATTCTAGGCAATCTGTTCTGGGGCTCAAGGCACTCCCAACTCTTTCGCAGTTAACTTTTACCATCCTACTTTACGCAATAGTTGCCAAATCGAGGACGTACGGCTATATAGACTCGTTTTGTATAAACCACCTGCACATTGCACTGCTTCATGCCAACCTATAGTGCTGCCATGAAAGGCTGGATGATCCGCAAATGTTCCTCAGCGATGCGATGAGCAATGTCAACAATAATTGGGATGTGTTGTGTTTCAACAAACAGAAAGCTTCATATGTCGGCATGTGAAAGTATAAAATTTGTACAGTTCTTTTCGTTGTTAGTTAATGATAAAGGAACACAAAATGACCGAGTTTAGAAATATGTTTGTCTGTTGGATGAAGTTCTTGAAATATTACTTTACGATAATTTTACAGAGCCTTTAATAAACTTGTTAAGAGATAAAATAGCACTACATAATGAAATGTATGAGACATCACTTTTTATCACGTTGTCCAACAAGTATGCGATTGGACATACCACTTGTGTTCTCTAAGGTACCGATATTCTAAAATTATTTATTGAATTTTGGCTCGGTATGTCAAATTCTAACATAATATACCGAACACCAAGTTATGGCATATGGCCAATTAGGATATAACATGGTTAATTCTTAACCGATTTAGTTGAAATCCGACATGTGCTATTGAAACGCGATTTTAAAATGAATTTAAATGTAGTTTTGGAATATGGCCAATTACATAGTCATAATATTCGTGTGGAAAATTTTATGACTGAAACTCCTTTCGATTTTGACTGATTTGTTTTTGATTGTATTAGAACAATTTTACCTGGAATTTCTTTTTAATTGTTTGATTGAATCCTCTTTTCAAAACGTGTTCCAGTCACAAATCCAAAAAAAAGAATTCCAGCAGTCAAAAATGTTTAGACTTGAATACCTTTTTAGATTGTTGATTGAACTTCCTTCTTAAAAGGCATTTCAGTCTAAAATTATTTTGACTGCGTTGCCTTTTAATTTTTGACTGAAATATTTTTGATTGGAATTCCCGGAGCCAATAAGCAAATAGTAGGGATTGATTTCGGAATGTCACATGCTTAAGGAAAACACACTAAATTTTAAAACTAAAGGGGTAACTATAGCGAATCAGTAAGAATCCTTACAGAATTTGACGAAATTATTTTCTTACGGACTATTACACATATCAGCCACCGAATCCGTAATAACTGACAAATACAGTAATAAAATAAGTAATGTGAATAGGAAAACTATATACCTTGTTCAAATTATCCGAAAGTTATAAAATGTCGGTAATGCAAATAGTGTCTGGGCTATCTCAGCCGAAAGTTACCATCCGATATATTTCAGCCAAAACATATTTCATTTAAAACGAAAAATTGACAAGACAACCTATAAACTGGAATTTCTATAATGAAATTATGGCTGGATACAGGGTCATTTGGTTGTCACTTTTTGCGATGATAAGTTAAGTTTCATGAGCGGAGCATAATATAAAATTTAAAAATTTGTAGAAATTCAACCTTTAAAGTGTCTTGTCTGAAAATTATTTCAACTAGTGTGCCTAGCCAACAGTTATCCCTAGAGCAAATCCCCTGCTTTTCCAAAACAATTTTAAAGAACTTCTCTCAATTGTTTTTTCCAGAATATGTCTCGGCTCTTTTCCAGAATATAATACTAGAAATAGCAAAAAATTACCCCAGAATATGTCTTCGCAAACCTCACCAAATTCGTCAGAAAATAAACTTTTAAAGTTGTGCTCTGACATCACCATTTCTAGGAATGTGTTTTTGGGATAGCATCTGCATGGCTCGAGTATTTCCACTGACGTACAACTCAGAGGGTATTTAATCCCTTGTTATCAAAAACTTGTACGTACGTTGTATATTACTACCACCTGCCTTTTTCTAGTTACATAATACAAAAAAATGGAAAATATTCTGGAAAACGGAGGGAGGGCTTTCTTTAAAAAAATTTAGAAAAAGGAAATGTACTACTCCTTCTAGTATAGTAATATATGGTATTCTGGAATAGAGCCGGTACATATTCTGAAAAAAACGGGGTTACATTCTTAAAAAAATTTGGAAAAGGGGGAATTTTCTGCTCTTTCTAGTATTAAATTCTGGAAAAGAGCCGGGTCACAGTCTGGCAAAAACGGAGGAAAATTCTATAAAAATATTTTGGAAAAGGGGGAGTTTACTGTTCCTTCTAGTATTAAATTCTGAAAAAGAGCCGAGACATATTGGAGAAAAATTGAGAAAAATTCTTTAAAAATAATTTGAGATAGCAGGGAATTCACGCTAGCGATAACTGTTGGCTAGGTACACTAATTGAAAAACTTTTCAGACATGACACTTTAAACGTTGAATTTATACAAACTTTTAAATTTTATACTTGGCTTTTCTGATGAAACTTATGGTATAATTCGCAAGGTATGCAGCGACAAACCAAAATGGGCCTATATTCAGCCGTAACATCACTATATGAAAATAACAGTTATACGTTGTTTTGTTAATTTTTCATTTTATTTAAGAAATGTTTCGGCGAAATATGTCGGCTAGTAACTTTCGGCTAACTTTAATAGTATAAAATTATTATTTTTAAGAAAAGTGCGCCGTGAAAATATTGATGTATTCTGGCATTTCCTTCAGCAATTTTTGCTCTGTTAAGTGACATCTGAACTAAACGAAAAGTTCTAAAAGATCCGCTGGACTTAAAGTTGTTACTGACTCGTTGGTTTACCCATAAAGGTTATTTGACGAATTTTCAGAGTATGATTTTTAACAAACAATTTATGCAAAATTTTAGCAATTTTCGTTTATTTTAATAAAGCTGATATTTAAAATAATAATTGATTCTTTGAAGGGTTTAATATATTGAACCATTTAACATAAAAATTATAATTTACGCCTTAGTTACAAAATTATTAATTTTTTTAACGATTTTTTAAAAATACTTTGAACGGCTGAGGTGACGCAAAAGGTGACACAATTATTGAATATTAATTTTTAATAATTTTATTTTTTTTTTCGTATGCATCGGATGATTGTTTAACCAATCACCCATATCGAATGCGCTACACTTAAATTTAGCATATCCGTATAATATTTATAAATTATATTTTATATGTATGGTACGAGCAGTCACACATATACAAACCGCGTAATTAATTAACTTCTAATATTATTCGATATACAAATAATTCTAATCACTAATTAGAATATTATTAATTATTATTCAATTGCTTTGTATCGAGCATGTATGGTTTGAAATTAATTATTGTGATATGGAAATTTGTAGTCGATAAGCGCATAATAAATTACATCGTTCGCAATTATTACTTGTAAATTAGTAATTACACAATTCAAAAATTGTGGCAAATGTGCACTAATGAAGGTCGATATTGCACAAATCGAATTTTCGAATAAGTCAAATCGACATACGGTAATAATTATCACCTTCCCCGAGGAAAATTTGTCATATTATGCATTTTAAAAAAATCATAAAATAATCTTTGACAAATATAGGTACAGTCCCTCAGTCGCTTGCAGTAAACATGGAAATTCATAAATCGTAATATCTTCTACCAACAGAACATGTGGCTTGATTCTACTCAAAAGGGTTTAATTGTTTTAAATTTTATTTTTATAACCCCCTTTCAGAATGTTGGTTCAGACCCGCTTTATTGGCGTATGCGGGTTGAATTAGGGTTCCGTTTGCGAGTTGAATTAAGGTTCAGTTGGGGTTGAGTTGGAGTTGGATTAGGGTTTCATGAGCAGTTAAACTGTGGATTTATGATTTTTTTTATAAACATTTTATTGGGATCTATATCTTATCCGATTGTGATTAAATTCAACATTTCCAAAGGAAATGGGATTCTAAACTGATTTGTGGATAAAGTTCTGGAATATGGCCAAGTTTGATGGAACTTGCCTATTTTTCAACCGATATGATAAAATTTGACATGTGCGATGGTATGGGGCGCTCATTCCTGGATTAATTTGGCAGTTGCAATAATCAAAACCGAAGTTCTGCTCACCTCATGAGGTTTCAGCCATTTATATTTTACTTTTTAAATTCTATCCGAATATGTAAAAATGTTTTTTCTACGATTTTCGAAATATTTTAATAGAGACATTTTGAAAACCCAAATTTTGGGGGAACACTGAATCATTCATTAAAATTTAATACAAAACTTTGAAAAGCTAAAACCATAAAACAAAAAGTAAAAATTGCAAACAACGAACTTGAAATTTTAGTGTGAATGTAAAATGCCTTGAAATTAACTTTTTTGAGCAGTACTCAGCCCTTTCATAAGGGCCATGTTACATATCCTGTGTTATTCCCATGCATAAAAAATATCTGGTTATTGCTGGAAGACATCGGCCTCGAATTTAAAATGCCCTCGACTTGAACCACAAGTGTTGAAAGCTCTTCTTAGTATTGCTTCGTCAATGGTCCTAGTTATCATTTTTTCCTTCACTGTTACTCACATTGGTAAGGTCGTATACTTTAACAAGCAATGCACTCTCCTCTACTGTATGATGTTAATTTTGTTGATCTGGCCGCATAGTTGTTCAGCCCTCCTTTAATCGGTGGGGTAGCACACAACAATACATTATGAGTAATCTCGGCCGGATTTGTGTGTGCAATGAATGTTGTCCAGCATTTTGGTTGTCGAGAGAGCTAATCCAATACTATTTTCGAATCTGTCCGTAACGTGACAGAAGATACTGACATATTAGAAATGGCTTTTACTTGTTTTCCATCAACTCCAACCTTCATAAGCTAATCTGCTTAGTGCTTATGCCCATTAACTGGCGTTACAGAATTCATGGATCGTTATGCAGATGTAGAAACAATGATGGAACGTGGAATTTTTGTATCAGGCGCTCTGCCTAAATCATTTCTCATGTAAGTCCAACCTGATTTTGTTTCCGCCGGCAGCTCTTTGTGGGAATTTTGTGAGATAATCATAAACCATTGTTATAAAATTAATTTTAAAATATTTTGGAAAATGAGATATAATTTTAAAATTGATTTCTAACCCTGCGCATACATTAAAATATAACAATTCTTTCAATGTAATACAAATTCATTTTACTCCTTACATGGGTCTTGTATCAACTATTTTAATGAAAATTATTAAACTCGGTGGTTTATCGCGAATTTACATATCTTCATTCCAAAATATTATTTGTTGCCAATTCATTTTAACTTTGAAATTAATTCAATTGTCTAACGAAAAATTCAAGTGAACCAAAAGGTATACCTACCTACTGTCTCAACTAATTGGAGTATTCACTTCCCCTAAAAACACAAATTTATTTTGTAAATACATATATTAAAACCGTAAAAATCAATTTGATTGACATACAACTTCTGTCTAGACAATTGGTCTTTAAACATTTTCCAAATCGAAATAATTATGTTGAAAATATTCTGAATTATTTATAAGTTGTAACTTTCAATTATTTTTGCAGCAAGCCCCAATTACATTTTCACTTAAAATGCTAATTGATAAATTTATTATTTTGTATTCCTTCAAACCTGCGCCCTGTCGACGTAAAATTAAATGACACATAAAAGCAACAACAACAAAACATAACATGTTTGAGATCAACCAACTATTATTGTTATCATTAAACCATCCAATTGTCAAATGGCAGAAATTACAAGAAATAAGTACAAAATGGATCTGCGGTCTGTATGTATGTACATAATACAGCAAGTAGCAACTATAACATAAATACTTGAATTTTAATTTATATATTACATTGCTCTTCAATCGATTGGGAACATGATTTTCGATTTTATTTTATTTTTAATTAAAAAAGAATTTTCCAATTTGTGTTTTAAAAATTTTTTAATTAAAATTCTTATATAAAAAAAAATGACGAATCGCGCGGTCTTTGCGCTATATACTCAGATAAAACATGAACTTTGTTGTATCAATTCTGTCTTAACAAGAGCACAACATGTGTGAAAAGAAGTTCATTATTTCTGTGCGCGCAGGTATATAATTTAATATCTAGGTGAATACTATATAATGAATATGTGCGAAAAGGAATTCATTAAAAAAATATGCGGATTTAAAACCTCATTCACCAACCAAGTCATGACATTATATCATAAAGTACGCACCGCCACAAAAAAAAAACACAGCATAAATCACCGCACACGATTAATGTAGATCCGAGAGAACAGTTACTTAATTTCAACTCGTAATCAAAGCCGATTATACATCTCCAAAATTAAAAGTCTCTCTCCTGACTTGTATACTCATATGTATGTATGACTGTTAAAACCACATGGGAATTTATGAACTAAAAAAAAAATTCTTGAGTAGTTCTGAAATTGATGCGCGATCGATTTCTTTTCAATTATACCAATTAATAATAAGTTGAAAGTTTTATTGATTTGAAAGAAATCGGTTTATTATAAAACGTGATCATTGATATACACACAAAAAAAAATAAAAACTAGTAAAATATAATAAATGAGAATAAATAAATAAATACATAAAAAAAAATAAAAACTTTAACACTTATTAAATAAATTATTTTATCTCAATATAGTAATGTATAATAGAAATAAAACCGCGCTTGTTTTTTATGTTTTTTTTTTGCTGCTTTCTTAAAGTTACAAAGTCAAATTGTTTAGATTTTATTTTATTTATTTATTTACCGCAATACTGCACATAGTCTCAAGAGATGTTGATATGTTTTGCACCCATTAATTAGTCATTATACTATTTGTAAGTTTTGATCGTTTGAAATAAATAAAACAACAAACTGAAATCCATATTGAAACTAGATAGGCATATAGTTATTACAGTAGCGATCTTATTATTCACATCAATAATTTTTTGTTGATTTATTTTCTTCGCATCAATAACTGAACTGAGTGGATTAAGCTGAAAAATAATAGAATTTTTATATAAGGTTTATCTGTATCGACGAAACTTGGACTCGATAGCAGAAAACCACCACCAATGAGTCGGGACAGTGGGTTAAGTGCCAAGAATATAGACACACTAGAGCACATTGTACTTTGAACGATTTTTGTGTTATATGTGGTGAACTCCATAACTCAAAGGTTTGCAATATAGCAAAAAAGGAAGCGGCAGTGAGCAAATGCAGCAACTGCGATGGAAATCACACAGCTAATTATAGAGGGTGCCAAATTTATCTAGCATTGAAAAGGAGAACCAATCCAAACATCGAGCAGAGCAACGAATGCTTAATCTTCATTCTTTAGCTAGAAAAGTAGCTCAACCAGAAATTGTATACATAAATGCTCAAAATGGAAACCAGTACGCAACTGTCAGCGGTATTGTGCACTAAGAGGTTCCACACGCAAGTGTTCTTGAAGATACCACTCCTAATGTGCAAGCAAGTGAAGAGAAAAACATCTCAAAAGCTTTAAACAAATTAACTAATATCATGCAAAGCTCCATGGCGATGATGGAGAGAACCATGGATCTGATGATGTAGCAAATGAACACGCTGAAGCAGATAGTCTTAGACAGCCAAAAATGACCATCATCAAAATTCAAAATACCCATATGTAATGCAGACGGCCTGGTTCAACATAAAGCGGAGGTACAAGGATTACTCACCGAACACAATATTGACATAATGTTAATATCTGAAACACGCTTCACCAAAAATAGCTGTTTCAAAATTAATGGGTACTCTATTTATGACACCAATTACCTAGATGGTAAAGCATATGGAAGCACTGCTCTTTTGATTACAAGAAGATTAAAACACTATGAACTTACGAAATATGAGAAAGAACATGTACAATCAACGAGCATCTGAGTGGTCTGAAAACTGTGTCATATCGGCAGTGTATTGTCTTTCAAAACATTATATAAAAAACTCCAGTTCTTGGGTTATTTCAGCCAGCTGGGTAATAAATTTCTCGCGAGGGTTGATTACAACGCCAAATATACTCATTGGAGTTCCACGTGGTGACGTGACAGTCCTCTGGAATATTTATCTGACGGTAACCCAACTTAATGGCCCACGGATAAAAGAAAATTCTGATTTAATTGACTGATTTGATTTACATATATTCCTCAAAAACGGAAAATGTCTTTGACCACAATGATACATAAGCAAGAAAAAAATTAAACGCTGATCTCTTCATATCGTCTAACAAGCATGCTGCCCACAATCTCAAAGCTATTTGAAAAATTGTTATTAACGAAATTGAAACCCATATTCTAAGAGCGGCGCGTTATTCCAAACCGTCAATTTTGGTTCCGAAACCAACATGGTACCGCACAGAGCAAGTACGCAGAAGTGTAAATGCAATCAAAATCACCTTCGAGACTAATATACAAAATTATGGAGCTTTTACCGTAGACACTTCACTCAGTTTAGGGAAACACTCTTCTTCAAAGGCTACTTGCTTAAATAAGATTAATGCAGGTGTCCCGCGAGGCAACGTGCAAGGTCCAATATTATATTTCTTGTACACAGCTGATTTAGCTGTAACCAACAAAGTAATAATATCAACATTTGCCGATGATACGGCCATCCTGGTGGCACACAATGATTCAGAAATTGCCTTAAAGGAATTACGGAATTTTTCACGCTGAACAAATGCACCTGTCCACCAGTGAAATTAAACGACAAAAATATTCCTCAACAAACAAAGGTCAAATACTTAGGTTTGCACCTGGATAGAATGTTAAAGTGGAAGAATCATATTGAAGTAAAGCGCAACCAAATAAAAATTACATTTTCCAAAATGTATTGGCTGATGGGAAGAAAATCTCAGTTGTCATTTTAGCCAATAAAATTTTATTATACAAGACGATAATCAAACCCATATGGACATATGGTATTCAGTTATGGATCCACCAGCGCGTCAAACAGAACTACTTCAACGAACCCAAGCGAAAGTACTTCGCAGTATCACCAATGCTTCATGGTATATTCGAAATAGTAATATACACGTCGACCGTCGAATTAAAACCATTAAAGAAACAATTAAAGAATTTAGTTCGAAATCTAACTCAATACTAGACATCCTCAATACACATCCCAATGAATTGGCCAGGGATATACTAAAACAACTGCGATTTAGGCGACAGAAATCCGGACGTTTATTAAATGTTTATAGTCGTGTCACGTTAGATGCAAATTGATACATATTTTTGAAGGCGAACCAAGTGACACAAAATATTATTATTTTAAACAACAACATATTTAAAATATGTAGTGCACAAAATTATTCAAAAACAACATTTTAATATTTATAAACTAAAATAATTGCGACTTTCCATTTTGTGGAATTCGTTTGTCACTTGCAAAACTCAAGTGACATCTGTCTTATAAAGTGACTTTAGACGTAACAAACGACTAGCAGTATGGCAAAATTGATGTGACGTGACTGTCGTCATAAAAAATGACGTGACACGCTATAATCGTAGGAAAAGATTGAAAAAAACTACCGTAACTCGAAAAAAATTTGTGCAGACCTTAAACTTAAAAAAGTTTGGGAGTTTTACGGATCCACGGAAACCCGTAGAGCGTGGAAAGGGGCATTTTTAATAAAAAAGTCGATTTTTCTCTATTTCTCCTCCGTCAACAACATGCAGTGTAGTATTTCGGTACCTACATATTTTCATACAGTTTCGAAAAATCAATAATCGAAATTAAAGAAATCTGTTTTTGAAAATGCCATATTTCCCGAGAAAATAGAGAAAAATCGATTTTTTTAATTAAAAATACCCCTTTTTACCCCATACAGGGTTCCGCGAATCGGTAAAATTCCTTAACCTTTTTGTTTCGTTAACTTTGGCCTACTTTAGACTACTTTGGCCTATTTTGAAGCTCTAAATAAAGTTTTAAGGACGGCACAAATTTTAATCGATTTACAAAACAAACAATTTTTTTAACTTTTAACAATATTTTATTAATACAACACAATTATTATTTAATAAACACAATTGACATTTCCTTGATTTTTAAACGTGAAAAGTTAAATGATTTACCTTAATCCATCACTGCTTGCTCGGGGCGTTGTATTTGCCCCGTAAGGAACCCACATTACAATCTTGTCAAGCATAATTAAAAAAAGTAATTGTTGCAGCTATTCTCATAAAAAAAATCTAGATTTATTTGATGTTTACATAATCAAATTTATTACCATCAGCTGTAGCTACAAAATGAGGAAATTTGTGTTTTATACACCAAATCGGCTGCATCCATCATTCTGTATATTACATTTAATCAGTATTCAATCTGAAATTAATGCAAATCTAGTTTATTATAAATAAATATTGTATTTATGTTTAATACTTATCTTTAGTGAATTTATTATTTCCAATTTATAAATAAAATTCACCATGACATCCAAATGTCAAAATGGTAGTTGAATTCTAATATTTAAATTAATTTGGGAATGCAGTTTTGAAAATGAAGATTGACGCGACATCTGTATGAAATATATAGCAATTAACTGTGACCACTATTGACACTAGGTAACCTGCCACCTATCAGAATTATGGTGAACGTTTATTGTAAGACACAATTTTTTATCGCTGTCAAATCTTATTTAAAATTAAAGAATAAAAAAATATTTAAATATTTTTATTAAAGAATATTTTCTTCAAACTTGATGACAATTGTTCTGAAGAATTAACTGTCACATTTTGTCTTATAAATCACTTTCCAAAATATAATCAAAGATGGCACTGAAATCACTTTACATAGTGTTGTCGTATAATATACGTTCGAAAATATAATCAGAGATGGCACTGAAATCACTTTACCTAGTGTCAATTGATGATTGTAAAAGTACGAAATGCGCCTCTAGCGGAAAAAAACATAATTGGCCCACGCCGAAATGTGACGTTTGAATTTAGGACACTTTGTCAGTTTATGTTTCTTTGTTTTGTACGAACAATGAAGCACAATATTCATCCAAAATTAGGTATGCTATTTTTAATTAACAATAAATTTTAAAAATGGAATTGTTCCAAAAATATATTAAGCTGAGACAGACATTTTATAAAGAACGCAACAACCATAAAAAATAAAAGACACAATTTAATATCAAATCACGACTTATTTCGCAAAGCCTGGATTATGATTTATTTACTATATCATGAAATGCCAAAAAACTGTGTTGGCCCAGTTAAAATAAAATCCCCTAGATGGAATTCGAGACGCTCCAATCGTCAATTAAACAATAAATTGAGTTTACTGAAATTAAACAAAAATTAAAATCCGAGTAAAATTTATTTCTGTGAATACTGAATATCATTAATTTGGAACAAATTACACAATTGCTATTGCCTTAATAATTTTGGATATACGCACTAGTTAATTGCCCCAACAGTCATAGTCTTATAGTCAATTTACACCACTATATTTTATATTTTTATTTTTATTATGTACTTTAGAAGCATAATACTTTTCATCTACATTCATCAGGGAACTTCAATTTCGTCCAAAAGCATAAATTTGTTGTACCAATCGTCTTGAATATTGTTCGGCAAATGGTCATCCGCAGTCAAATTACTCAAGCCAAAATCCACACCATATGAAGTCAATTTATCATCAAGTAATTTTAATGGCCCTGTGAACACATTGATGTCGTTGTAATAACTAGTGACATATTGTGCTAGTTGATGAAACACTCTTGTTAACAAAAATTGTGCTGAAGACGTGCCTTACCCCGTGGTTTTGAGTTTGTATAGTTTCATCGGTAAATGCTGTCTCTCTGTCTCTTTTTCTATCTCTGTCTCTCTGTCTCTGTGTCTCTCTTTCTCTCTCATCTTTGAAGTTTAGGAGCAGTGAATAGTTCATGATATCTCCGTAATTTACCACCTTATAGTATTTAAATCCGCAGGTTAATGATGGTGAGGAAGGTTGTTGGCATTTTTCTTTGAAATAAGGAAATCAAGGGTAATCGAGCACCCAGTGAAAATTTTCTTTGAAATATAAGTTCAATGCAATCCAAGCCGAGGACGTCAAAGTTACCTTGAATCCAAAAATGCAGATTGAACAAAATTTTATTATTCGGCATCAGAACCATTGGTTACCTTGACCGATTATGAGCTGGAAGGATGCGACACCATTTGTCGGAGTTAGTCTATACAATCTACCAGATATAGTCTATCCTGCTACCATCGATCATAAATGAAAATTGAATTATTTAGTTAGCTACCAGCCAATTTAGTTAGCTACCAGTCTACGATTTGGGCTATTGAATGACAAAATGCTTAGGTCGAAATTCAATTATTATATTGAACTAAGTGAATAAAGGCAAAGTAAATGATTTTGTTTGCATTTTTCAAGATTTTTAATCAATTTCACCAACTATTTACTTGATGCATAATAAAACATTTGGATAGGAGACACTTACCTTACAATTACAAGTAAACAATTCGCAACAAATGTCCGCTGATAAATTTTCACTAAATTTTGAAAATAGCTTGTGCATTGTTATTAAGATTTACCACCACGAAATTTTTAGAATTTGCTAAACATGTTAACAATAATGTCTAGAATAATTACTGAAACCGAAGATGATTTTGCACGAAAATAACAAAAAGCACTTAACACAATAATTACCAGTATATAGGTACATAGTTCATTGTAAAATGATTTTGAATATGTAAATTCCCTATTTCATTCATAAAAATATGTTTAATGCAGCTGCACTTTGTCACATTAATATAGTTTACAACTCCTATTGTAACCATGTAAAATAGACATACATTAACACAATAAATCCATACTTCAAAAAAAAAACTTGGAAAAATCATCAAGTCATTTCTTGTAAACAATGATTGCATCCCACCTGATACAATTTTCACAATATTATCCTGTATTCAAATAGGAGTAGGGCCTTTATTAAGATCCTTTTTGTAACGTACAATTCAACCGAAATATTAACTTGCATTTTTAATTAACTATACACGAACTTGGTGAATGAAATAATGAATCAAATTTTATGAATGAAATGTGTGTTATAACAATATTCTTAAGGGAGGTCGACCTCTACAAATCTTCAAAGGGTTGTTGATTTTGGAACAAAAAATTAAAAAATTAAATTAAATGTTTCTAGAAACACAATAAACACAAAATTATAGTTTTTGATACGTCATGGTGTTAAAATATATTCTTGTGCGTTTGTTGAATGAAAAGGATACTTGAAATGTATTCTTTGTTTAAGGCCTTCATCGTGTTTCAATATTTTATTATTTATGATGATCTCGTTTCGTATATTGGTATCAATAAAATAATAAGACACATTTCTATTGTTATTAATAAAAATAGTTTTGACTCGAAACGAACACGTACAGACTAAAAAAAAAAGTTGTGATCGAGGTCGAAAAAATGTCTTTAAGTTTGTTGTTGTTACCTTCTACAGAGATAGAGAGAGAAATAGAGAGACGACAACGACGTTTGAGATTCATACAACATTCTTTATAATTTTATTATTATTATTATTAACAATAAAATGATTTATCGAAATAATATTTTTATTGAATTCCATTTTGTAGATTTCCAATTGTTCAAGGCTTCAATAATTATTATTATTATTATTATAACTTTATTTAGTATAAAATACTATTAAAAAATTTACATTTTTTTAAAAATAAATTCGTAAATTATTATTACATTCAAAAATTGTCTTTACAATAATTAATCATACTACTTTTAAATACTTTTAAACTTGTTTCATTTTTTAAGTTATTTGGAAGATTATTAAAAAGACATAAGCCATTATACATTAACATATTTTTTGATTTTTCATTATTATACACTTTTAACCTAAAATCATTTCTATTTCTTAACATATAATCATGAACATCACTAACAAACACTACTTTATCATACAAATATTTTGGCAAAATTTGATGCTTCATCTTAAAAATAAAGATCAATACATTCATTTTTATCCTCTGCTCAATGTTTAGCCACTTTAAAGATTGTAACATAAAATCAATCGAAGTGTATTTATTTACCCTAAGAATGCATCGCATTCCCTTATTCTGTAATTTTTGTAGCCTGCTCATCATTTCCCTATTACACATAAATAGGATTGAAGAACAGTATTCAAAATGGGGTTTAATAATAACGTTATATATATAAATTGTAGTACTCAACGAAATATTCTTACGTATACTATTCAAGAAATAAATTTTTTTTGCAATTTTTGTACACACATAGTCTAAATTACTTTTAAAATCCAACTTATTATCTATAATTATACCGAGATATTTTATCTCACTAACTTTTCCAATCGGTTGATTATTTATATGTACCATACTATCTAATTTACTATTAATAATCATGCATTTTGTTTTTGATATATTTAGCTTCATCTTATTCATTTTACACCAAACATCAATCATTGCCAGATCATTGTTGATTTTACTCGTACATTCTTCAATGGTTTCTCCAGTAACATATAAAAGAGCATCATCCGCAAAAAGGAAGATTGTAGACCACTCAACTGCTTTGTGAATGTCATTTATGTATAGTAGAAACAGCACTACACCCAATATTGTTCCCTGAGGTACTCCTATTGAGACAGTTATTGAATCAGATAGCGATTCATTTACTTTTGTTCTTTGTCTTCTCTCTGATAAGTATGACTTAAACCATTGAAGTTCGATGTTTCTTAATCCCATTTCACTTAATTTCGAAAGAAGAATTGTTCTATCAATTGTCTCAAACGCCCTTTTAAAATCCAAAAATACTGCAACTATAATTTTTTTGTTGTGCACAGCATCCTTCCAGTTTGATACCACCAGATTCACCAGAGTTTCACAGCTGTGATTTCGACGGAATCCAGACTGAAAGTCAAATATTATCTGATTTTCTTCCAAATATTGTCTAAACTGTAAATAAACCACTCTTTCTAGGATTTTGGCTTCAGACAAAATCATATTAATTGGCCGAAATTCCTCACATTTAATTGTATTAGAAATTTTTTCAATAGGAACTACCGTTGATTCCTTCCATATTGTAGGGAAAACACCAGATTTCAACGAATTGTTTATAATAGAACATAAATTTTCTCCAATTAAATCAAAACTGTCTATAATCATATTTCTACTCACTAAGTTAATATCTTTCTTATTGTTCATTAATTTTACAATATTTAGCAACTCCTCATAACTTATTTGTTTAAAAGTAAACAGATTGACTTGTTATTAAATTATGTTATTAAATTTTATTTTATGTCCACTTGAGTGAAAAATGGTTCAAACAATATAATTATTTATGGCTTTGATTTGGAATTTTTTTCGTTTCGATTATGGTGATGGTAAATTTATTGTTTAAATGCTTGATTCCTTTAAGATTTATTAGGTGATTAAAATTAAACAGGAATTTAGGTTGTTCACCATATAATGTGTATTAATCTGAACCTGTTTTATAATTTTAATTCAAATAACTAACAATAAATGCTTGCCGCTGACTATTATAGATATGCCATCGGTATATCGTATCACTGCACTACCGAAGCCACAACAGTAGTAAATATACTGTACCTTTGGGCATCTTTGATAGGTTTGAAGGTATTACCTCGTTAGCCTTTCCTTAATCCAGTGGTTTCTATTATTTACCTCTCTGGCTGATTAGTAGGGTAATTGCAAATAGCTTGAATAGGGAAGGGTTTAATGTGTCCTTCCTTAATCGTTCCGAGTGATTTATAGGGTTTAAATCAATATCACATAAATATCAATTCCGAGCTCTTCGTCAGAGAATTTTCTGAATCCTGACTATTCTGATTATTGTGCCACCACAATCGCTTGTAGATCATAAATTGGCTGTGACCTACTTTAATAATTGACTTTTCAGGGGCGTTTGTATCTACCAGTTCTTTGTTGAATTTTGTTGGGGCCCTGCGGTATAGCTTTCCCATTATCCATTTATTTTTGCTCTAAAAAATTATTGGTTCTACTCTACCTTTGCATGTACTAACCGGTTCATTGATTTGATGCAGTCGCTCAAGGTTGGTTATTATCGTTATATGATACAACAGTGGAGGAATTTGTTTCAATGGAGAATGTTCATCTAGAGGGATCGGTACAATGTAAAATTTGTTGGCTTCCCGTTTCAATTCTCGGAGTGTAATTTAACGACCTTCGCTAAAGGCCACTGATTGACTTTAAGATGGTTTTCCTTTATGACAACTATATCACCTACTTTTATTGCTGTTCGCGTTTCTCTCCATTTTGTTCGGGGTTGCAATGATGAGGGCGAGTAGACGAGAAAGAGGAGATACAACAACTTCTGCAACAACGTCAAACAACATTTTGCTAGAGTTAGTACAAATTTCTGTGACCGCACGATGATGAAACATAATGTCGCCCCCCACCCCTACCGCCGATGAAAAAATCGCCACAGCTTTTCAGAACTTGCGGCTCTAATGGAGAATGCTGATTATAGGAGATTGTGTTGTCTTGTGCTTCAACAATTTTTCAAACAAAAAAACGAAGAAACCTAACAAACTTCAATAACTATCGACTGCATAGAGATGGTGGCTAAAACCGGTCGAGGTAATACTAACATTCCTTTCATATCCTTCGGTCTTGTTATATGTAAAAAAGGGTTGTTCATCTCAATCAATCAATTTTGCTCGGGGTTGCAATGATGTGAGATATTCAACATGCCATTACCCACCTTGTTAATATGATAGCTTCAGATGAGCTTACGCTTATTTCAGGTTTTTTGTAGCTGAATGACCTATAAGAAAATGACAAGATGTTAAGCATCGACATCTGTGGAATATGACACGAATAACTGGTGTGAAGTTTTTGGATACTTTTATTGGACAAACATTTATGCGCGCGTACATCTTTTAACAGTGTACTTAACAAAAATAAAGTTATTCAAATGAAATAAGCCTCAAATAATTTCTACCATTCATTTCCAATTTTCTTTTCAACAATTCAAAGAATTAGCGCCAATTTGATATTTGGATATGAGCCGTGGAGCTCTTGCAAAACAATTTAGAATATTAACAAATCACCGAATTCACTTAAAACAAGGACATTGTTCTCTATTATATCAAATAGCAGCAATTCTAGAGATTGGCTCATGTCGTGACTATATAAGTTGTAAAGGGTATACATTGCGGAATTCAAATCACTGAGTGCCATTTTGAGATGAGCCGTCTGGCTCTTGAAAAAAATTTAGAATATTAACAAATCACCAAATTTCACTTCAAATAAGGACGTTGTTCTTTATTATAGTAAATAACACGAATCTCAGAAATTGGCTCATATACTGACTGTACAGGTTTCAACGGGTATACATTGCGGAATTCAAATCACCCAGTACCATTTTAATATGAGCCGTAGGGCCCTTCAAAAAAAATTTGGAAAATTAACAAATCGACGAATTTCGCTTGGAACAATGACATTGTTCTCTATTATACTATAGTATACAGCATACGAATCTGAGAGATTTGCAATCTCTGATCCCTACGGCTCATATCAAAATGGCACTGAATGATGTAAATTCCGAAATGTATACATTATACAACATATATAGTCACTATATGAGCCAATCTCTTAGAATCGTGCTGTATACTATAGTATAATAGAGAACAATTTTATTGTTCCAAACGAAATTCGGTGATTTGTTATTATTCTAAATTTGTTTGTAAGAGCCCTACGGCTAATAAAATCTCAAATTTATCCAAAAACTTCACAATGCACACTGGCATAAATTTTTGTCCAAAAACAGTGTTCAAAAACTTCACACCGGTACACGAATATTGGTATAGGGAATTCAATATGCTTTCAATTTCAGCTAAAGCAGGGTGCCCATCTCCTCAAATGTTAAAATCGTATCGCCACTTACACCGATTCAGCCTCTCAAATTCCGTCAAAATGAGGTGGTCGGGGGATGGAATAAAGTACCAAGATATGCATTGCCTATAGAAGAATAATCAGGCATAGGCTTTGAATTTTGGATTCATTTTTTAAATTTTCTGTTTAGTTGATTAACCCCATGAATGTTTGTCATATGTCACTGTAGTTTTGTCAGTCCAACTGTTTAGGTAAACCCCAGCTCCATGAACACTTTGGCTAGCATCAGGTTTGAATGAATCTTGGTATAGAAATTAGCTTTACCTTTATTAATTCGGAACGAATTGCCTGCAATTGTTTGGATATTTCTTCAGACAGAAGCTCATCAAAGCCCTGACTGAAAGCCCATAGTTTTTTTGCGAAAATTTTAATCATGACAGTAACTGGTGCATCCCGGCCTAGAGGGTCTATAATTCAGATCATCATAAAGGCAGTCGCTTTTGATTTTTACATCGCTTTCAATATCATTATAAACTTAAGCTTGCAAGATTGCAATCGAATTCGACATCCACTTGCACAAATTGAACCATGTTGCGACAATAGCATATTGATGTTACTCTTTAACCGGATGAGTTCTTGTAGAATTTAGGATCTCGAGCAAAGCGACGTTCAATACTGCTAAGTCTTTGCATGACGGTGCATAAAGAATTTCCTAACTTTTCAGGTGATTGTTATAAAGTTTCGTATTGTACTGACTCATTTTGCCAGTATCGGCGATCCAATTCAATATTTTAAGAGGGTTAGTTCTGGCTATCATCGAAACTATTTCACCTGCTTCCAGTAATGAATTATCGATTCTTCCTGAGACCACCTGACCTAGTATATGGTTTTATGAAGTATATCGGCCCGTTTTTGTTGTTTTAGGTGAAATAAATAGTTCGCTCTAATTAACATATCTCCGGTCAGCCAGTTTTAATTCCGGCCAGCAATTGAATTTGATATTTTCAAATGAATACTGCAATTGAAAACTCTGCATGATATTTTGGCCGTACTGTCATTAAGACTAATCAATTTGTAGATCTAGCGCTATTATTTCCTAAACCGGCTACGGACATTCTTGCATTTTCAGTTTTAAACCCTAGCGCTTGAACACATGCTTCCATGATAAAGCTAGCTTGGGAGCCAGAATCTAATAATGCTCGACATGTAGACATAATTGCAGAAGAATTCAAAACAGTGATTACAGCTGTGATTAGTGATTTATCGTGGGCTGTGAACAATTGGTTGGGAGAGAAGATACCTCTGAAAGCTGATTTCTACGTTTTATCATATCCATCTCGTTGAGTTGCTTGCATGCAAGTAGGAATAATCCTGTCCCTTACATATAGCGCAAACAAACTTTAATTCTCTGGTAGCACTGTGACTATTAATTTTTTGTTTGGAGTTGCTTGATTTCTTAATTGTCATATACGCTAATTCTAATGCATCAATTCGGCATGAGGTTTGAAAAGGGTTTTCTAAGTCTGTTACATTTTTCGCCTATAATATTTTAGATTTATCATCTAACTTTTGCACCAGTAAGGAAATTAGTAAATGATCCCGCGCTTCTACTCTTTCTCCTTAAGCTTTTAATCCGCGTATGACTTTATCTGACGTGTCCATAAGTTGCGTTGTGTTTGAGACTGAGCTAATGAACGAATTTATAAAATGTCGCTTAAGGTATTGCAATTTTTGCCCAGGGCTCATTGTAATCAATTGATGTATTATGCTCGAGAACAGATCAAAGAACGACTGCCATACGGCATGTTCTTCCGAGAATGGCGCTATGTTGTTCTTAGGTAATTTTATTTCAATATAATGACTACTGTGCGAGGCATTGCGAATGAATGTGTTGAGTCTTGTTATAGCGATATAATAATTTTCTACGTACGCATAATCGGGCTCTTCGCTGTGATCTAATGAGAAAATTTTGTTTTCAACTACCGTAAATCCTGTCAAATACAAAGTTTATGGTAACATATTTTACAAATACATTTTTATGGATTACAGAATTCATTCTTTAATATTTTGAAAATTCATAATTTGTTTTAATAAAATTAGCAATTCAATGTAATTCATCTTATTTCTTACAGATAATGTACTTAAAACTATTCTACTGGAGACAAGATTTCATGGATGTCTCACTCAAAACTGAGGTAATACAAGGAGATAGGATTTTCCTACTTCATATTGCTGAGCCGGTTAAATGAAAATGAATACAACAATCAATGAAAATTCGACTTGACAAATTCTTCACTGACTACATTCTTCACCATCTAAATATGCTGGATGATAGTAAATACTGAAAATTCAAACTGTTTTGGCAGCATTAGTAGTATCAAATTATTTCGTAGAACTTTTTTCTGACTATAGCTCCATAATTCGATTCCAGGAACAAAATATGTTCATCAGGCAATACTATTTTCTTGTAAATCTCAAGATTCGGCTGGTCCACAAAATTTTACTAATTTAATTCTAATTCCTGATTTAAAAATGTAATGTTGGATCATTTTAGATTCTGAAATTACTACAAAAAAGGAAACGTGGAATGGGGTGAAAATTGCCTGTAGAACATTTTTGTTCTCCTTCGAATAGAATTTCAACACTTTAAATTTAGTGTTGTTGAGAATTGCATTGTTATTCAATTCGTCTGATACCTTAAAGTAGTTTCTCTTCTGATCGGTTCATTCGGCAACAAATCAATCTATATAATAAAAATTTAAGAACAAGTTATATCAGAAACTTGAATATTTAGACCAAGAATGAACCATGCCATTTACAGCCAATCTAAATGCAACATAAAACTTTTCACAACTTTAATTTACACATAAAACAACATTTCATTTTACACTCCAAATCACAAAGTATACATCCAATTTATATATGAATATGCATTCAAGCATTAATCTATATTCAATGTGTACCTTGAGCTAAATTAAGCAGTCCTGTCTTGTATTGGCTTTATCATTTTTAATACGGCTATACGTGGTGCTGTATACATTCCAAAACACCAATTTTCCATACAGCGCAGACCACAATTCCCAACAGATTTATGTGTGCATATGTATATACGAGACCAATTTATAAGAACAATAAAATCAAACAAAAAAAGAAAAAATTATTCGAACGTCCAATTAAGCTAACTTCACGTTTTACCATTAAAAAACGTGTTTAACATTTAAAAATTGTTTTTATTTTCAATTTTTTAATTATTATTTCTTAATTATAAAACGCAAGTAAATTTTTTAAAGTTAATAAAATAATTTTTTTTTTGCGCTTTTAAGACAATATATTTTGTATCACCTTTTAAAAGTCACGAATTAATTTCTTAGAAGACGACAAATATATAATCAGCTCCTTGGTATGGTGAGTGAAGAAAGAAGGAATATTATACATATTACTTGTATGCTCGTGTGTACCTTTAAGATGATCGTTAATTTATGTATTAGTGTAGTGTCTCAAGAGACCAGTAAACTCCATTTTCTTGTTTTAATTTTTTTTTTTACTTCAATTCTGCGTGTTTTATTATATTTATTTAGTTTTTCATCAACTCATCGATATCTATTTGTGCTATCTTATCTGTAGATTTTATTAAAACAAAAAAAAAATCATCTTCCCTGGAATGGAGTCTGGTAAGATTTTACAGTAAGTATTTGTTGAATTATTTAAGTGCTGATGGCATATTAATGCGTGTTTATGAGGTTAAATTATTGTTGATTTGTGTGCCGATTATCGTGCGGTGTGATCTTAAAATATTTATTGTTGAATTGATTTATTGTACCAATGTGTTTTATTTGTCTAATAGTTTATATAGCGCAAATATGTGGTGATACTTTATTGCTAGAGATGATTTGTCTATATTGCAATAAAGTATCAAACAGTTATTCATGTTGGAGAATTACAGAACAAATATATGATTTAGATCAACAGTTATGAGGAAGAGTGTACATTTCGGCAATTAACAACTCGCAGCGTAATGTGCATAGTCACCAATAAGAGATGAAAGATGATTTAATTGAAATGACTTACAATTTGGCTGATTCAACAACATTTATTCAAAGTGGAGCATACCTAGGCAAATTACAATCAACAAATCAACTTAAGTTTCAGTTAGGAGAAGGTATACACGTTCAATGTGAGGTAGTTTAATACCCTAATTGGATGAGTAATTCAAAAACTATACCTTTACAACTGTAAATGGGACTAAATAATTTCAAAATTTGCCTCTGGTCGTGGGTAATTACTTATCAGCTGTAAGCTTTAATTTTAATATATGATTTCATAGGTTGGACCTTAGGCTTCATGTCTCATTCATAATATTATTGCAATGACGTAAGCAGGCAGCGAGGCAAGCCGTGCCGTGAACCTCTGATTTCACTCGATTTAAATGCTTCAACAACTGTAGCGAGAGAATGCCTCATCCGATCCGAGTAATTCTGAAGTTAAATTTTGCATAAAGAAACAGTTGGTGGTTAATTTATTTTAAATTAAAATTATTGATTTCCACATTAATTTTAATTTAAATTAAATTTATATAATAGGGATTTATAATGCTTGAGAGCACTGTAGCGATAGAACTGCATATAGATTAGGAAGGAACTTGGCCATTTCTTATCCGATTTTAATTAAATTCAACATGTACGATGAAAACGGGATTCTAAAATTATTTTCAGATACAGGTCTGGAATATGGCCAATTAGGAAGGACTTGGTCATTTCTTAACCGAATATGATGATATGTAGTTCTAAAATGATTTTTACATGAAGATCTAAAATAAATCCAATAAGGAAGGTACTTGGTTGTTTCTTTACCGATTTCAAGTCGTATTTATCGAATTTCATCATAATCGGTTTCGAAATAACAGAATTTCTACATAGTTGGCCATATTACAGAACTTTTCCTAATATCATATCATAGTCCTATTTTCATGGTACAAATCGGGTTTTGTGAGTGGGCTTGAAAGCCGAACTTGTATGGCACTCAATACTTGCGTGTTGGATTCTGCTTTGTATGGTACTCAATACTTGCGTGTTGGATTCTGCTGCCAACTCGTAAGATTTTCTAGTCATCTATAAACGGATTTAACGCACGTAATTTGCTATTTTTTGGTAGAGGTTGTTTATTTTTAATACACGAGATTTCCGTACTAAAGCTAGCAGCCTGAACCCATTTGAAAATTATTTCGGTTGCCTTCTTATACTCTTCAGGTGATAACATGATGGATTTTAGCTCATTTCTATATGAGTTCCTGGCGTTATATACAAATTGGAGTAATCGTGCTACGATTCGGACGAATGTGGAAAATTTGGCGTATCTTTCGGCGAGATCATGAAGGAACATGTTTGACATGATGATATATCCAGTTGGATTATCTTGGATGTTTTTTCTTCATCGGTTTTTGGTTTAGTGCATAAAATCTGTTATTGACTGGGTCAGGATTTCCGATCATCACGAAGCCAAGTCGGTCCTTTCCACCAAAGATCAAAATTGTGTAATTGCGACGGTAGAATACCTCGTGAGGCGCTATCAGCAGGATTTTCTTTGGTTGGTACATATTGCCAATTGTTTCTTGATATTGATTCAAGGATTTAAGACGTCCGGTTAGATACGTAACTTTCCAACATCTCGGATGAGACGATAACCACCATAATACATTTGTTGAATCGGTCCAATAGAATATCTCTAAGCAAATTCGGACGAATCAAAAAATTCATGTAATTGAAAGTGATTGAGGTATAGGTATTTGTTCTATTTCCCTCAATTCTTGTCTAAGTTGATGCCATTTATTCGAAATATGGACGGGTAATGGATCATCCCACTGTAAATCCAAGAGCCATAATGACTGAAATAGGGTTTTTACCATAATAGTGCAAGGTGATAACCAACCCAGTGGATCGAAATCTTAGATGCCTCAGATAACATCTCTCCTTTGCTGTTGGTTGGCTTTGGACTGGCTGAAACTGTTTTCACTCAAAATTTCGAAGAAGTATTCGGAACCGATCAATATATCGATGTGGGTTGGGTTGAAAAACGTGGGATCCGCTAACTGCAGCGACTTTAGGTGCTCCCAACATTCTGGATTAATCTTTGTTCAAGGTATTGGTGAAGTTACTCTTGGTAGTATCAGAGCGTTTATCGTCAATTTTGGGCTGGAGTCAAATCTAGATCATATTTCAAGAAACTTTGCTCCTCTCGTGGTTTACGCTGTATATGAGCCAATACCTCTGATTGTAATGTTTGCCTTGTATCTAGGTAATGCCAAACGTTTGACGCAGTCCTCGTTGGCAAAGGATGTCTGTGAACCTGAGTCCAAAAGTACACGGGATGGTTGAGTTTGACCAACGGCATCGGTCACATGAACAATCGCTGTTGGTAAAAGCGATTGCACGGTAATATTATTGGGTTGCTTTGTTAGTAGCGCTTCACTTCTGGTAGACGGTAACATTTGGTTTCCCCCTAGTTGATGTGTTGACGGTTGCGGAATTGTTGTTGATGGAATATTGATCGGAGACGTACCCGTAGACGATGATGCATTGGACGATATGTTGGGTGACAATATTACGGTATTAGCAGACGGTAGTGATGATTGTCGAGTTACGGATTATGAATTTGGCGTACTTGACAACTGTAAAAGACTATTATGTCGCTTTCGGCAAACCTGACATGAGCGTTTGGATTTACAAGAACTTACCGTATGCGTGTGACTTAAACAGTTATAACAACTCGATTTTTCGTTTATAAGTGTTATTCTTTCGTTGTTGTTCATATCTCGAAATTTTGGGCACAAGTATAGCATATGCTGAACTTTGCATAATGGACAATTTAAATTAGACATGGTGGTGGTATGGATACCTCTGATACTTCCAATCATTCGTGATACTGGTTTGGTAACGGTTTCGCGAATTCATTCAAGTGTATCTGCTCTTGTTTGAAGACATTCAATAAGATTTTGTAGAGTTAGATGATCAATTTTCGAAGATTCGGGTTGCCAAAATTGTTTGCTATCGTCGTCTGGTTTATTCACAATAAGGTAAATTAGCCACGGATCTCTTAACTCGCCTTGTGGACCAACTGCTTTGAGACCCCTGATAATTTCTTCAGTAGTGTCCGCCAATGTCCGAATCGTTGAAGAGTTCACGCGGGTAATTGTAGGTTGTTTAACGAACGTCTCAATGTAACTGTTTATTGTGATTTTTTTCTTATCGTACCTTCTCATAAGAATTTGGTAAGCTTCTAAATAATTTGCATCTGTAATGCTTAGATATCTAAATAGACTTAGTGGTTCGCCCTTGAGGCAACCCTTTAAATATTGAAGCTTTTGAATTTTTGAAAAGGTCGACAAAACTTTGCCACTCTTGAAAATCCCATTGGAATATGGGAATATTTAAACGAGGTAGTCCGGCTTCATTTGGACTTTGGTGTTACTGACACGTATTATCATTCATTCCCGAGTTATTTAATTGGGCTGCTGTATGGAAAGGTTTAAGAGCAGCATTTAGTAACGCAACCGAATGGTAGTAAACTTTCTCGAATTCTTCCGAAAGCGAGGGCTGTAAATAACCAAAAATTAAAATTTTACCAAAACTCCCGGTACGTTCAGATGCTAGATATTCTTCTTTACCCAAAGAACCAGAGAATATTTTTTTAACCTTTAAAGTGGCCCGAAAATAAAGACCAACCTCACCCCAATGATTATTTATTCGATCAGATCGTAGCAGTTTATAATTATCTATCTTACTACTAAGCAAAGTTTCAGTCAAGGCAAGAATATCAAATTGATATGTTTGTAAAATAATAGTTATGTCATCAAAATGTTTCGCCAAGCAGCTGCGCACATTTAAATGACCAAACTTTAAACAAGAATTATTATGTACCTTCAAATTATCACCTGGAACAGCTTGATTAGCTTCATCGATTGGGCCTGCTGTGAGAAGGCGGTCGGAGCACTACTGTGAGGAGTAAGTGTAATCGATGCTGTAACATGCATAATGGCAGGATTTTTTACCACTTCAGCAAAAGTCGTACAAGCACCGAAACTAGTAGGACTAGAAAATACTGGAATATGATCGCCGTTATTAGTTAAAGACGATGTAACCACTGCTGTGGATGAAGGTAAACCAATACATGAAAGTTGATAACAATTATTGATGCCACCAATATTATATGATTCAATCCGCGAATCTAAATCTTCATTCACACTTACAGAGGAATTTAGAGGCATAAATGTAATAACATTAGTCAATCTCAACTGAGGTAAACAATCCAACACCATGCCAATCTTTTGTTTAAGACAGGAAACTTCATCAAGCAACTTTTAAATGAACGAATGCTGAGCATTATTATCACTCAAATTATTGTTCATTGCAGAAGAACCAGCAGCAGAACCACATGATATTTGAGTATTTCAAGGTTTGTTTATATGCGTGGAAAGTGTTACTACAAAATCCAGAGCAGGTAATCATTTGATTATTGATAAATGGCAAGCTGCATTTACCCCAATCTTTATTGTAATATTAACACAAGAACAGAACAAAGAAAAATGTTTACAAATGTCAATGTCAAATAAGCCCAAATATAATATTTACACTATTTATCGCAAAGATCAAAAATTTGTACTGTTGGTTTGAAACAAATTAGCCAATGAGCAGTTATAAATTAAAAACTATCACCTATGGAACAACTCCTGCAACTTATTTGGCTACAAAAGTATTGCTACAATTAGCCATTGATGAAGCATCAAGACATCCAATTGGTTTGAAACTCGTTTAAAATGATTTCTATGTGGATGATTTTCTATCTGGAGCTAACACAATAGCAGCGGCAGTAGTTTCGCAAAAGGAATTACTAATCCTTTTTTCCGGTGGAGGGTTCAACCTCAGAAAATCGTGCAGCAACGAAAAGGCAATATTAGTAGAACTTTCCGAAAACCTGAGATAAACTGGACTTCACACAATAGAATTTAATGATACAGTAAAATCACTTGGACTCCTCTGGAATTCTTCAACCGACACTTTTCAATTTAAAGTATCTATGTCAGAAGATAAAACAACAATATCCAAACGAACAATCCTATCTGAGGCATCAAAGCTTTTCGACCCGCTATGATGGTTAGTAGCAGCCAAGCAAAAATTCTAACTTTCGTGCTAACGTGAATCCTGTTGACTGTGCCCCTCGAAAATTAAAACCAGTTCAATTATTTCAAAAATTATTAGTGAAAAAATGGAACAAGCAGGCATCATGGAATGAAAATCAATAAGAACATTTACAACAACAGTGAAAAAACGAGTAATCGAATTCGATCTATTCTCATCATTACATCCGCTTTTTCATAATTTTGCATACTGTCTACGGTTTCGATCTAATGCAAAATCAAAAATTAGAAACATCTCCCATTTTAACCAAAAGAACTGAACATGTCATTAAGGGCAATAATTAGAGCTGCGCAGCATTAAGCTTTTCAAACAAAATTAAAGAAATTAAAAGCAAATCAGAATTTACCAAGCAGCAGTGCAATTTTAACTATCATTTGAAAAAGAAAAACATTCAATAAGACTGCCCCGAGGTTACAAGTTGTTAAGATTGCACATCAGAGAAGCCCATTTAGAAACACCGCAGAGAGGGTATTGGATAATAAATGCCAAGAAAATAATTCGTCAAACTATACACGAGTGTAAAACTAGTATCAGAGCAAGGAAAATGGCGTTGCACCAGCTAATAGGTATGTTAACAAAAGAATGAGTAACATCAGCACCATTGTTCATGAATAGCAAGGTAGACTATGATGCAGCCCGAGAAAATATTGGGTCATTGGCTCTCTACTAATAATTATGGTCGACTCGGTATATTTGCCTTTTTTCCATCTAAGTGCTCCAAAAATTTAACCGATTGATTTGGTAAATTGATTTTTAACATTAAAACGAAATACTCCCAACACTATAGATCAGCAATTAATTCGGTCAATGTATACCCCAAATGTGTACCGTAATTAACTAATAGAGATTTAGACAACAGGGTTATGGGGCTCGAGGCATTCCAACTTTTTCGCAGTTTCCGCAATTGGTACTAACTACGAAGATCTGTTGAGTTCTGTCCTATAAGATATCTGTTGTCACACTTGATATAGCGATAACAAATAAAAATTTAAAATTTCCCATGAATTCGAAGTAATTCATAAAATAAAACAAAAAGGATCAAATCAATTGTGACCAAAGTGATTTATGGATTTTTTCGGTAATTCATTGCAATCCAACACCAATGATAATTCAATTTCAACTCATTCATCGATTCAAATAATATACTCGAGAATATAGGACAGTTAATAAAAGGACATTATTTTACAAATCTATATACAAATAATTTTTTTATCGATTGACCAAAAACATAGTACAATGAAAACGTTGTGTATAAAAGAAAATTTCTTACGGTCAAATAAGTTTATGAATGAAATAATGGAACAAAAGAAATTTCTTTCAACATAACTAAAAGGATAAAATAAAGTCCTTTTTTTTTGTATATTTATATTGATGTCTTATTTTATTGAATTAAATAAATTTTTTTGTAGAAAATTATCTTGTGCGGTTTTTATATCGTTTTTAGCGTGAGAATTAAAAAATTTTTGGGACTCGTCCTTAAAAAGGACTATTGTATCACAATACAAAACTATAAAAATTTGATTATACACGTAATAATAATGTTTAATAAATAATTGATTTGACGAGTGTTGGAAAATGGTTTTTGATCCGACAATAGAGATATATGATGTTTGAAAAATGTTTCCATTACCACAAATCACCTGTCATATATTAATAAACCGCAACACGCAATATAAAATTTACAATAAATAAAACTATTTGTCATTCAAAATATTAAAAAAATTAGCAACTTTGTCGAAAAGGTCATGCAACATTTATAAAAATTTGTTTCAAATATTTATTTATAAATGTGGAAAATTTACGTTTTAACAGCTGGAAGCAAATATATCAATTTAAATCAATTAAGAAAATATTTTAAAATGTTAGTCGAATCATAATTTTTCGAAAAATTATTACTTAAGCATGTTAGCTATTATGTAAGATGAGGAAAGAGAAATTGGTCGCAACCATTTCGGAGGAATAAGTTCTGGGCTATGTGCATAACATTTCTTTTTCGATAGTAATCGTAAAATTTGTAATTTAAAAACACCGTAAACCGCAACTAAATGAATAATTTTAGATTCGATGTATTTTTTTAATGCCACACACACACATATATATATATAAATACAAAAATGTCGACATCCTGAAAATTGTAATTTTTCCAGTCTCTCTATACACATTTAACATTCAACCATAATATAATATAGTTAGTTAATAATAGAAGGAAAATTATTTTATTTTCTTATCAAACATGAATTATTTTTTATTTTTTTTTTGTTTGTTTTGTGTATTTTTGAAATAGTTTAATATAATTTCCTATGTGACGTCATTGGTGGAAAATAGGAAATGGAAAATAGTTATATGTTTATGTATATGTATGTGTATATGCATTATAGGTCAGAAGTTTGAAACTTTTAGAATTGTTTGGAATAATAAATTTATATTACGGTCTGCCAAACTCTGGTCCGAATCGAAAAAACCCTGATATGAAAATGTCTAGAAAAATAGAAAATAATTTTTATTATTCTATTATTAATTCTATCAGACATATTTGTTATCTATGAGTATATTACAATATTATTTTATATAGTTAGGACTCGTACCAGTGATTGTTTGTTCTATTTGGTGAAAATGTATTTAATTTCAGGAAGCAAGAGAATGATTTTGTTTAAATTATTATGTATGTTATGGCAAATAGAAAATGTGCAGAAATTTTTCATTATGCTTGTTGTGTGGAAAATATATGTTTATAGATTTTTATTGGTTTGATATATTATCTATACACAATTTTAAAATGTTAGATGAGGTTGGGTGGGTATACTACATAAAAATGGTTTAGTGCAAAATTTATTTTATTTTATTTGATAAGTTAGGAGGAATAGCGATGGCTAGATGGTTCTGGGGAGTGGTAAAAAAACACAATAATCTGGGCTAACCCGAAAAGGCCATCATTTTTGCGTTAGTTGACGTGATTACCGATAAAGTCGAATATTTAAATTAAAAAAAAAATGCGGAAAATCGATTTCTTCGAGTATAAGCGCATTGCATAACGGGTTAGTCCCGCTTATCAAAGTTTGAGGCCAAAGCTTGTAATTCGATGGACGTTATAAAAATGAGACGTTTGGCTCAATGACACATATGTAGATGAGTTAATGGCCAGACTAGAGACAATTCACCAAGTATACAAAGATTTCGTTGAGGTCGAATATTAAATGATCGAACTTTCCGATGTAGTGCAGTCTGACATCGAAATCATCGATGCTCAATACTATATAGCACCGACCCCAAATTACAACGTGCTATACGTAAAAAGAATGATGTTTCACCAGTGCCAAATTTAGACCAAACGATGCGAAAGCAGAGGGTCGAGATCCATGGCTCATATATATAGCCACCCAGAAGATGGATCCTGAAACCAGACAAATGTGGAAACTAGAGACAAAGGAGTTGGAATATCCAGCAATAGAGAATTTGTTGTCAGTATTGATGAAACGAATGGATGCTCTGCAAGGCATTAATCGAGAAAACCGCGGAAGCCGACTGTTGGAAAAACCAACACAGCACTCAAAGACACTGCATACTGCAGTAGTAAATTGTGCAGTTTGTGGTAAAGACCACAATTTGTCTAACTGTTTAAAGGATAACATAAATATAATATAAATCGAAGCTAACATCACTCTGTGTCAGAAGAAGCATCATGAGTCAACTACGTGTGGTCATGCCAATTCTGTATAAACAACGCAATTCTTCCAACAGTGCAGCTAGATGTTGAACGTCATAATGGAGACTGGCAACGATGTCGTGCTCTCTTAGATTCCGGATCACAAACATCCTTCGTAACTGAAGAATGTTTTCAAAGACTCAATTTAAAAAGGAAAATGGTCGAATCTGGATTCAAGGATTAAATTATGTTACTTCAGGGATTTCAAAGTATAGTTCATACCTACGCATTAAATCCAGATTCCAGGATGATAACTATAGAACAACAGCAACAGTTCTTATTGTTCCAAAGATATGTATCTTCATATCAACCATCGATTACAGGACTGGGCTATGTACGAAGATTGGACATTTTGAAACTCGCCGATCCAACTTTCAACAAGGATATAAAAATATACATTCCAAAGCTCAGGCTAATAGCACATAACAATGTCATTGTAGTAACGCCAATGCATATAGAAGGTGGTAAAGTGATTCCGTTAAACCTACACGTTGATATTGATTTGATTCTTCGTAAATTTTGAGAGCTCGAAGAAATTAAAGACACGGTTCCATATACAGCTGAAGAAAGATTTTGTCTTGAGCACTATCAAAATACTGTTCAACGAGCAAAAGATGGCAACTATACAGTAAGCTTACCTTTCAAATCAGGGTTACCCAGTCTAGGCAATTCCAAAATCATGGCAGTTAAACGAATGTAGCAATTTATTGACATTCTGGATGAATATCGCAAACTAGGTCATATGGAGATATCAAGAGACTTTGGCGGCGAACAGTATTTTTTACCGCATCATGGGGTAATCAAGGAGAGTAGTGTACGACCACCAAGCTGTGGATGGTATTCAACCAAAACATTGGAAGGGAGCTCATTCATTGACCAGTCAGCAGTGGTAACACCGATGCAGTCAAGTTTATTTGAAATTATATTGAGACTTCTCACACCCAAGATTATTTTCACGGCCGATATTGAAAAAAATGTATAAGCAGATCTGGGTCAACCGAAGAGAAAGCGACTACCAAAAAATTGTTTGGAGAAAGGAGTCGTTTGAAGAACTACAGGTGTATAAACTACTGACTGTAACGTATGGTACATCATCGGCTCCCTTTTTAGTTACTTAAACTCTAAATCAACTTGCTTTGGATTATAAGGAAGAATACCCGGAATCCTCGGAGTTAGTGAAACGGGATTTCTATGTCGATGACCTAATGTTGAGAACGAACAACCTAAAAGATGCTAAAATGATGGTTCAGGATCTAATATGCAGGATTCAGTCTTCGAAAGTGGGCGTCTAATTGTGAAGAACTCATGCATATTATTCCTAAGACAGATCGAGCCACCTCAATTTTCTATATTGAAAATGGGTCGGTCATAGGCCATTTCGATACTTGGAGTGAGGTATTCGACTAGATTGTTTTCAATTTAAAGTAAACATATAGAAGATCAAAAATTAACAAAATGATATATGATGTCTGAGGTTTCCTAAACTTTTGACCCGAAAGGCTGGTTGCCACCAACCGTATTTAAAATTAAGATAATTTTTCAATAATTGTGGCTAACAGGTATCAACTGGGATGAACTCCTACCGGATCCAATTTATCAAGAGTATTGCACCAATTAAATCGATCAGTATTCCACGTCTGGAACTTTGTGCTGCCACATTGCTAACGAAATTAACGGTATCCGTTCTGGAAATATTTAAGAGCAAGATCATTAAAACTTATCGCTTGTGGACAGATTGTACGATTATGCTCGATTGGTTATCTAGTTCCATACAGCTCAAACTATTTTAATGTCAACGCTAAATCCCAAATTCCATATACTCAGATGCTAGGATCAAATTCGAGCTTTCATTGGGCGATGCGTTAAATGTGTCCGATTGAAGGCTAAACAACAACAACAGCTGATGGGTCAACTACCGCCATCCAGAGTCACTTATCATCGTCCATTCTTTTCCACGGATGTGGACTAAATAATTGATCAAAGTGCATCTGGCGCTTTTTGTATGTATGGCGACCAAGGCCGTGCATTTGGAATTAGTGGGTGATATGACGACGGATTTAAATTTTGAGGATTCTTCTGATATTCCAATATTTTCAACGAATAGGTGGAACAAAATTTTCCACGTCAAGGTGCAAACATAATGATGTTCGTTCCATTCCGCTCGGTTTTTTCTTCCCAATTTACACTATAATTTTGAATCAAAGACGGCAACATCAAAACTTAAAACGAACACCACATTAGGATTCAATTTTAAATTTTTCAGTTGGTGAAACGTCCGAAGTGGAGAATATAAAAAACAATCATTTTGTTTCAGCCTACAGACTATTTACGAAAGTTTTTATTCCAATCCATGTGTCCTCTTTACTGTCAGTTGATAACCGGTAAATTTTGTGCTTTCGGCTGACATGTTAGTAACGTAGTCTGCATTATCGACTTTTTACTTTTTCCTCGAAACTTTCGACTAACTTCAACAGGGTTCAATTTTTCCATTCCACTGGTTTCACATCCAAGTGCATACTATAGAGTAATGATACATTGAATCGACCAACTGTAATTTGTGAATAAAAATTTTTGTTTGTGTGTTTTGGGTTGTTTATGGGGTTATTTAGCGAATGTTGATTTAAAACAAGACTTTGCCCTATGGAATATACGTCTCTGTTTTTACTGTATCAAGTTTAAGGGTTCTGAATGGATTCCATGTCACATAGATAATTAGATGTGATATGAAGTGCAGGGTCACCACGGGGTCACCACTTCTTATTTATCTATACAAAAATGATAAAAACGCGCGATTTCCTAATACACCGTTTTGTTTGATTTATTAACGTTCTCAACCGATGAGAGAAGGCTGTCTTCGTCGACAAATCCAGAACGAGACTAAATGCATAAGAAGATTGACAGATAAATATTTTGTTTTTGTGTTTGATGGTTGACAGCGAGTTGAATGAAAGATGATTGAATATGAAATTTGCAAAAAATGCGAAATATAAAAGGGGTGAACTTACAAATTTTCCACCGCCTGATGGATTATTCTTTATGAATAAGATACTACCGGTGCGGGTACATTTTCAGATATATTTCTTTAAATTAATCGTTTAGATTGGTTAATTATGCTAGATTTTTCAAACGCAAGTAATTCACGCAAGTGATTTTTATCTTTATCTGACAGACAATTAGTCTACGCTTACTTAAGTCCTTATATTCACTATTCGATAATAATGTTTAACAAAAAAATTAGGAACAATAATAGCAAAATACTTTATTATAATTGGTTCTTTGGTACCAAATCGATTTTTCCTATTGGCCGCTCAGTATAATAAATTTAATGTTTAGTCATCTTTAAAATGGTAGAGACCGTTTAAATGTACAAAGATAACGATACACCGCCTATATCAAAATTGGAAACTGGTTAATTAAATCTGCAGATATTTCAAAAATTTGCAAATATGTTTTAGTAGTACGTTATTAATTGTGAACTGTGGTCTAGCCTCATGCATCTTAATAAACGACTTTTGTACCATCAGAGAGCCTAATTAACTTCTTCAAAACTATATAAAGCCATAATTATAAAATTGGTAAACTAGTTCACTAATTCCAAAGCAAATTGCAACATGATGCAACAGCATGATTCGGAATTTAACATGACATTTTTCTAGTAAATCATGAAACTGACCACAGTCGTCGTATTTAATATATATGAACAAATACCTTCTTAACTATTGCTGTATGTAATGACCACCCATCGAAATCTACTTACACAAATGGTAATCGAAAATTATTACAACAAAACCATATCACATGGCACGCACACACACACACACAAACAAACCATAAGCACCATTCATTACATTACAATACATTTTATTATTATTCAATTTGACCGTCAACATGAATAATTCTACATTCTATAATAAACGAACCATTTTTAACGTATGTATGTTTGTATGTTCGTTTTAAAAGATTGTCTTAAACATTTTTTTTTTCTTTAAATCAGCAAAAAAACTAAGAAAACAATTTGTTACTTGCTTATTTCATTACGAGACTAATTAAAACGGCTACCGGATTTTGGATTTTGTTAAAAAAAAAACGCGAAACAAAATAAGCAGCACAGCATCAGCAGCGGCAGCAAAAAATCGTGCTCATGAAGGTTGGTTTGGTTACTTTATTTTCTTATATACATTTTGTGTTGTCTTTAAAAAAAAAAACAAAAAGTTACTTTTAAAAGGTTTTTTTTTGTACAAAATGTATAATAAGAATATTATAAAAAACCCATCATCGTATATAAGAAACAAATAAGAAAGCAGCTTAAAGATGATGATATGGTTGTGAATTAACTTTGCGTTTTATAAAAGAGAATCTTGTAAATTTTTTTTTATTTGAAAAAGGAAATATTAATTTCTTATTATGTTTTAAAACAAAAATAATTGTTAAACTAAGAATGGAATTTTTCATGGTATTTCCACTTTGGGCATTTCATGTAACATGTATACGCTCGTTTGTATTTATTTCTGTATAATTCTATTGATTTAATTTATAGGTAACTTACTTAATAAACACATCGCCTGAATAAATTAAATTTGCGTAATTATATGTGTAAGAAAAAATTAAAGAATTAAAAGTCCGCTAGGAAAAGGTTCCCTCACACTCCGACCAAATGATCAAAAAATAAAAATCAAGAATTAAGTCTTGTCGTTAACATTGGATTACCATTCAGAATCAGTTCAACCAAAAACTTGAGCACTATATGAAGAAGCAGGAGTCTAACAAATATGAAACCGGTCTAGTAATCATGGGAAACAACCTGAGAGATTGCGTTCGGCAATATGGCGGTAAAGGAGATAATTTAACTCTCACCTTATGAGTTACATACTTTTCTAATTGTCAAATTATAGGGATGAACTGCCTCAGCTTAGTTGTTAACTATGTGCTGGAGCAAAAAAGAGTAACCAATGAATATTATATTGGACTTTAATGGTCGTTTCATAAAAAAAAACGGTGACCATATCAAGCAAGGTGCACAGGTTCAATTGAGATTAAATAACGTGCCTTTGACAGTAATAGTGATTGGGCAATAAGCTTAGTGTTAAACTGAAAGATAATAATTATCCTACACAAAATCAGCCGAAATCAGAGTCGATGTATAGGAGATCGCTCTACAAAACAGCAGCCAGCGGAGGTCCCTAGAATATTGAGTCAGAAGTCACGGTCCACAAAATCCAACAAAGTTTGTTTAGCCGTCACTTACCATTGAGCAGCCATTCACAAAAAATGGCAATCGATACGGCCTTGCAATGAGAACGTCCCACATGCTGGATGAGATGATCTCACAATGAAGCGGACGATGACCAGGACGAGCAAGCAGTCAAAATGAAAACGCAGTCAAAATGTAATAGCCATCTCGATTAATGGCGAACAATCGTGTTAAAGGCAAATTTTAATCGGCCTAAAGCAGCTGTAGAATCAGAAAAAATAGGCACTGGTACGTGGTTGGTAAAGCCATTGGAAAATTTTATGTGAACGCCCTAATCAAATTTGTTAGTTCAACATGATATACTTACCATAACCGAAACTGTTTTGAATTTGGTTTCCGTTTATTTGTCAATCTCTCATTTTTCGTGATTTTTGTTCATAATATCGTCTTAAAATATTTTTTGGTTGATTTTGTGAGACTAAAACCAAACTAAGGTTTAACCTAGAAAAAACTGCCTAACGGAACTAGCGTGCATAATTTCGTCAGCCGAATATTAATTTGGTCCATACGCCATTTTTGTGTTTTTTGACCTGAAATTGTAGAATATGGTTATAAAACCCGCTCTTTCAGAATCAACTGTCAGTTTATTGTTAAATCAAATAGTTGCTGAGATATTTCATATTCTGTTTGTTCCATGTCCTCTTTTTTAATAATTAATAATTTCAGTTTGGGCCATCTCCAGATTTTTGGCGCATGGAACAAAAATCTAATGTATTTTGCAAAATAAAAATTGTTACGATTAGTTTGGTACAAAAGCACTGTGGTGCACTAAGTGGGACCTCGGGCTCGTTTTCCGGTGGTGACAAGTAAAAATATCACAATTCAAAGCACCACGGGCCAGCTTGTGGGATTGATTGCGGGGAAACCCTTGAGCAATGGTCCGCTCACTAAAGTTTTTTAATCAGAACTTGGAACTAGACTGTTCCATATCCAAATCAATTTGGTCCATATCCTACAAAGGAAGAAAATTAAGTGCTGAAAGGGTGGATATGGACCAAACTTTAAAATTTCTATATTTAGGAAAACTTTAATTGCTCATAAAATATTGGCCAAATTTTTATAAAAGTTTGAATAGAAACTCCTAAATGTCTAATAACTCTATTCTAAAAAAATCGAAAAATTGTATCGGCTTATTTTAGTTTTATTTAACTTTAAACAAAGAAGTCCATTTTCTCGAGTTTCAGGTAAATGGTTGATGGACCAAACTAATATTTGGGTGACGATTTGTTGAATAGTGATCCGATCTGCGGTCGACCCCTTGTTACTCAAGTAGGTGACCTACATGATCTTGTTTTCCCCTCTTTAGTCAATATCACGCGTTGTAAACAAATCATACAAGAGTATTTCACCGGAGACCCCAAAGTCCGACGTGCTGTTTGAAATTTGAGGGTCGACTGAAAATTTGATTTTATTTATTGCCTGTAAATCGGATATGTCATACAGTGATTGATTGAGCTGTTATCTTTCGAAACAATAACAAAGCAGTGCACCAGAGAAACTGTATATGGATAATGTAATTTTAATTTGTTGTATACCTTAGATGATGATGTTCCAGAATTTATTCTCTCCTTTTACTTAAATACTTATCTGGAATTCGAACCTGTCGTCGCTTCGAATTGTTTGTGCCCGTAAGTTGTTCGTCGTCGATCTCGGCGGTTAAATGGATGCTTTTAACACGTGGCAAAAGTAATCTGATTTCGGTGGTTATTTGAAAGATTTAAGTGAGTTACCTAGTTGGATGATCATTGGTTTTTCGAGCTTTTGTACCTAGTAGATGTGGTATCTCCTTCCTTGAAATGAATTTGAATTGTTTGACGGCTAAATACGTCACTGTGAGCTCGCGATCGGCTGGAGAGCTGAACCAATCGAGTCTGTCGTTTTCAGCACCTTTTACCTTTTTCCGTCCATGTGAAGAGAGAATAGAGTTTCGCCATAAAACCTTATAGTTGTTTGACCATCGTCGGAAGTGGAAATGCTAAGACGGCTTCAAATTTTTCGAGAAATGGCAAAAATCCTCGAGGTGATACGCAATATTCAAAGAATTGGATTTCTGGCTTGCCAAATTCGCATTTCGCAATATTTCTTTCTGACAATATTGATTGCCAGATGTTAGTGTTGCTCTTTGGGCGTGGTTGGGTTTATCCATGTACACGAATTTAAAATCGAGACCGCGGTTAACTTTGTGAATCAAACGTTGAAATGTTTGTGTGCTATTGTAAAGTCCAAATGTCATAAATTCGGACTTAAAATACCAATGGCGTCATAATAACCATTTTTAATGTCTTCTTCTGTGACTGGAATTTTATGGGATGTCTTTTGTAAGTCGAACTTAGAAAACATGGTGGTAAATTGTATATAGACAGCAAAGTCATTTAATAAACGTATGTGGTATTTACCGCATGGGCGCCATGCTCCATCGGGTTTCTACAACTACTTGACGATCGATATATTCCACCTTTTGTGAAACAATCGAATCCCTTCCGAGCAGCCTCAAGTTTCTCTTCGTACTAATTTGTTATCTCGTCGTAATAATTTGTTTATTCCCTTCGAGAAAACCAGCGTAAATCGAATTTAAGTATAGTATGCTCTATATTCAACAATCTCGTTTATCATGGTGTCCATACAATATCGATTATCTTTTTGGCCGTCAAATGGATTAATATAACCCGAAATTTATTGAATGGCGTCATTACGTCGGCGATAAAAAACGTCCACACGAAGTCATGCCGTAATCCGAAGTTTACCTTTAGTAAACGAAAACGTAACATTCGATTACAGTTGTTCATTTGATTTCCAATGGTTTGCAGTTGCCTGCAGACTGACTGAATGGCATGGACACATTTATTGTTAAATTTTCAGTAGCTATCTACATATGGTTTGATTTGACGATATTTGTGGTGGTGTCAAATTTGCATGGGTTGCAGCAGTCCTTGACTTCGGCGCCAAACTTCTAATGGTACCAGCAATTTGAATGCTCTCCACAAGAATTTGAACACTCTCAAAATCTGCTGACGTTGAATCGTTTACTGCTGCTGCTGTTTAATTGAGTCTTTGCCTAAGTATTCTTAATATGTTTGCTTAGCTGCACGAACAAACTGAATTCATGTGACGCTGTCGGGTAGCTTTTCAACCAGATTCAAACATAGCACCGGCTGCGGCAAGTCTGAGTATAATCAGAGGATAAATTCTTTAACTTCTGGAATAATTTTCCTGGTTTTGAGTTGTGGAATTGTTTTTGCTGCGATCCGGATTAGAAAGCGATTATAATGAGCTTGACGGGATTTTGTTTAAAAACTAGTGTTTGGGTTTCTGATTTCGTCGGACGTCTTGATGTGTTTTAACCTGAAAAATCAAGCTCTCACCAAATGGATTCCACTGAAGACCCAGCAGCTTAATGATTAGAATGTTTGCTTTGTGTAACTAGAATTTACCTTAATAAACAATACAAACCTGATGCCTGATATATTCAGTATTAAGTATCTGATGCTAGCGTTTTCTAAATGGGACCAACAAACCATTAAAAGCTACTCTCACCTTCGTCGAACCGTGATGATACTACAACATGATATAACAACAGATATTTGACCCATCAATTCTTCCATACGACTACGTCTATGAGAAAGTAAATAAAACTCTGGATTTCAAACACAGTCTCTTTCTATTCCTTTCAATCGTTCAAGGAACATTGTGTAGGACTATCTAAGAAGAGTTGGCTGTGCTTTAAATGTTCTAATTTTTATGAATATTGGAATTTTTTGGAGAAAGCATTAAGGCGGCGGTTAGAGGGCGGCATCCCTCTTGCTATAAGGTATTCTATGAGCAGAGTTAATCATATATAACGCTATAGAGAAGGTTTTTTGTTTATTTATGGTTTGATTGATAGATACTGATTATATTGGGCAATTTTTCTGATTTACATACAGAGAAACCTCACTACAGCGGACCTCGACGGGACCAAAAAAGTTGTCTGTTGTAGTGAGGTATCCTTGAAATGAGGTTTTGTGATTTTTTTTTATAAACATTAATTTTATTGGGATTCTATTGAAATGGAAAGAAATGGGATTCTCAAATGATTTTTAGACGAAGTTCTGGAATATGGCAAATTAGTAAAGAATTTGGCTATTTCTTATCCACTTATGATGAAATTCGACATGTATAGAAACAGAATTCTAAAATGATATTTGGAAGAAGTTCTGAAGTTTTTATTTTTTAACCGAAAATGATGAAATTCAGCTTGTTTGATGAAAATGAGATTCTAACATAATTTTCAAAACAAGTTCTGAAAAATGGAGATAAGAACTTGGTTATTTCTTAACCGATTATGTTGAAATTCAGTATACTTACGATGCAAACGGGATTCTAAAATGATTTATAGAACAAGCGCTTAAAAATAGCAAATAACCATTTTAAAAAAATCAGTTTAGAATCCTATTTCCATCGTACATGAATTTCAACTTAATCTGTTGAGAATTTGCCAAGTTCCTTCTTAATTGGTCATATTCCCGTACTTCATCTAACAATCTTCTTGGATTCCCATTTCTGGAATATGCCTAATTAGGAAGGCACTTGGCCATTTGATGTTTCATCATCTAAAATGATGTTTAGATAAAGTTCTGGAATATGGCCCATTAGAAAGGAACTTGACCATTTCTTATCTGAATTTGATGAAATTGAACATGTACGATGAAATTCAGGATGTACGATACAAAATGGCCTTACTAATTGGCCATATACCAGAACTACCTCTAAAACTCATTTAAGAATCACATTTCCATTGAAAATTCTTAATTTCATTAAAATCAGATAAGAAGTAGCCAAGTTCCTCCTAATTGGCCATGTTTCAAATCATTTTAGAATTCCATTTCCATCGTACATGCTCAATTTCATTAAAATATATCCAAGTTTCTTCCTAATTGGCCATATTCCAGAACTAATTAATGCTCCTATCATCGAAGAAATACCTGTCCGTGTTCGCTCTAATAAAGTGTCTGCTTAACTAAGGGAGGTTTGCATGGAAAGCTTCAATTTTGCAAGGGACTTAAATGTGTATCCATTGCAGAGAGGTGTCCCTTGATGTGAGTGTCCGTTGAAATGAAGTTTTACTGTATATGTACATAGTTGCTGCGTTGGAATATAGGCCACGAGATACATGGCATAGACGGTCAACCCCTGTACCCTATTGAGACGCACCCAACACCCTGGGATAGAACTAATAATAATTTTTTGTTCTTATTATTTTTCAGTCAGTTATATTGTTAGCTTTTTATGGAAACATAGTTAAAGTATATAACAACGTAAATCTGTCGTTACAAAACTAAACTGATTATTACCCTTAGGTCATTTTTAGCTAACATAATTTTAAAAATCACTTTAGCAAAATACTCATCCACCTGTTCCATTCCATTGCCATATATACAAACATTAATCGAAGATACTTGACCCATAGATAGAAAATATCTAAATTTGGAAAATGGCAAACCACACAACATTAATTTAATTATTTAATCCATAAACTTCACATGCAGCAGCTAAACTAAATCGTATTATACAATTAACTAAATACGTTATTATGTCTTGAAATTACTTTACGACGTTACTCTCTTAAACGTTTAACAAGATTTTTTTTTTTTTTTTTTTGTAAAACCAAACATGTTACGATTTAAAACTTAAATTCTGTGCGTATATAATACCTACCAATGTTGTTGTTATGTAGTATGTTGCGTTACTTAGAAGACCAAATTGAATAGATGAACACAACATGAACATATTATGAACAACATTTTCGTATTTTTCTTAACTTCGAAATGTTTTTGTTTTTGAAACTAAATGACTTTGATTGTTTTAACAAAATTAAAAATTGTTTATAAAGTTTTTGTTATTTCTAATTTGACATTTTACAAGAATTGTGTTTACCATTTTCATGGAAATAGGCTTATCAATAAGGTATTTTCTGTGTGTACCGTTATTTAAATATGTATATACACATGTACGAAATTTTATTTTACAAAAGGATAATAATTAAATAAAAATTAATGTTTTAGCCATAAACAAAGATTATTTTTATAGTCATTGGCTGTGTAAATATTTTTATTTTGGAAAATGATATAAAATGTTTGTCTTGTTATAAAAATTTTCCTTTGGAATTGACATTAAATTTAAAATTTTCTTAATTGCCGCGCGTAACACATGAATACGTGTAATCAACCTTTCCAAAAAAAAAAAAAAAAAAAAATCGATTTTGTTTAATTTTCCCACAGCATACATAAAATATGTTGTACATATAATATGGAGATGTAGTATGTACATATATTACACTGTACCATATAGCAGGTATGTGATGTGATTCATCAAAAAGCTTTTCAAGTAGCTCCTATATAAATAAACAAAAGTTAATTGCGTAACAGCAGCGGTTAATGATGTGATAAAATTTAAATCAATTAATATAATTGTTTGTATATATACTTGGGTTTTATTTCTCCATTTTTGTCCATTTTTAGTTTCGTATAAATATTAAAGAAAGTTAAAGAATAATTAACGATTTTGTTTTCAAACAGATATTCGAACCGAACCAAAAAATAAAATCAATTAAAGTTGTTAATTGTATGTCGGTTTAATTTTTCATTTTAATTTTTTTTTTTTGGTAATCTCTACGCGACATGTCATTATTTTTGGAGGGATGGTTGGTATTTTACGTTCTTTTCGGGTTGCGTAATTTTTATGCGGTGAGTGCGAAATGTTAAATGTATCCACGTTTTATTTAGAGGTGGAACATTTTTGTGTTTTCAAAAATTTCCTTAGTTACGTGAATTGAAACATGTGAATGTGGTTGGAAATATGTCCAATTTGAGTGGGTCCCCTGCAGATGTAATTATATTTCGTTGGCAAGGTTCGTGATTGGTTAACATTTTTATGATAAGGAATGAACGATCTCTTTTATGAATCCGAATTTGTCGAGTTTAATTCTGATTTTGCGGAATGTTAAATTTTACCTATATAAGTTCATATATCGTTTAATCTAGCTACCGTTCAGCCAATAGCTCTCATACAATTTTAGTGATTGTTGTTCAGTATAGTATCCGAATATTTTCTGTTAGGTTGGTATCGTTAGCCCAAAAAAAAAACCGACGACCTTTTTCCATCCGATCCTGAAAAAAACTATTCGCTACTGCTGTAGGCTCAAAACAACGCTACTCGGAGCCCATTCTAAAGATTTTTGCTTCATTTTAGTTGTAAGAAATGGTTTTGGCCATATATCCTTATTTTCGGAGGCGGTTACGAATCGTATGGATTCCAATTTCTTTACAGATGTCCGCCTTGAACTCATGGTTATTTATGAATTTTCTCTTGCAGTTTTCTTTATTTTTAGATTGGTTCTCTTTTTGCGTTCCAGTTCATCGGTAGAATGGATTTTTTTTAAGAAATGGCTCACACTCGAGTTACTGCTTCAATCTCAACATCATTGTGCCTCGATGACATTTTAGGTATCCCAGAAAATGCTACAATTCGATTTTTAAGAGCCCTCGCCAATTGCTTGTATTTTGTAATTTTCAACGAATTTAAATTTTAGTAACCTTCTATTGCGAAAAAATCAGCCCAACACGGAAAGAATAAAGGACAATTAGTACAACTTTACTGGAAAATTGTTGGTGTTGCACTTTCCATTCGCTACTATACATGTCCGCTTGATGCTTCAAGTTCCCGGAAGCTGAGGAGGTTTTACCAGTATTTCTGAAAATTCAAAGCGAAATTAATTAATTATCGCTAACTACTACTTTAAAAATAAACAAAAGAACTATTCAAAACTCTACAGCCTTCCGGTTTTAGTTTACTGAATCAGATTTCCGGGCCATACTAATAATCTAATTAATAACAGCTGTTTATTCGCATGCTTTCCACCATACCGGCTTATTGTTGCAACCCAGAACTACAATCCAGCTCAAGCTTCCATTATAAATTTAGCAATTTCCGCAATCCTGTCACCAAGATTATAGAAGTTTGCTCCGTGATGGACATTTTGCTATTATGCGTTACCCATTAAGGATAATGTTTATCAGAACCAAAAATCAAAAATTAAAATTGTAAGACGTAACTAGTTCTTAAAGCTTATATTAGTGATATTTCATTTGCCAATTTACAACAACAATGCTACATAATGAATTCAAATTTGGAATTCATCGAATTCCTGCTGAATTGATGGTATTGCAATTCCAATTCCATTTTGTAGTTACTGTGCTTGTCACCAGAGTTCTCATATTTCATCTTTTCTGTTTAAAATGGTGTCATCTTGTATATTTTTGTTAATATTTTTAATAATAGGCAATTTCGGAAATAGACCAAAGTAACTTCATAGTAAGTTTCAAACATTAAAGTTACCCATCTATTTACGAACGATCAAATAGTAATGAAAAAAGTAACTTCATGAAACAAATGCACTCGAAATTGTTTCTTACTTTTTTGTATGTGAAAGGTAACTTAAGTAACTTTGATACCAACATAATATAAATTAAAACTTACTCTGAGGTTACTTTGGTGTATTTCCGAAAATGCCTAACGAAATTATTTAATGCACAACGGCCGTCTATGTTTTTGATTTTCAGCAAACAATAAGCGTCTTCCATTGGCGAAAGCAAACTACTCGCAAGTACTTGTATCTACTCATAACTACCCATGCTCATACGATGGTGTAGAAAACAGAAGTATTTACGCATAAAATTTGCGCTAGTGGATTTTAGTTGCGAAAATTCCAATAGATGGCTTTTAGACCTTTTTCGATATTTTTCGAGAGTTTTTTATTACGTTCGACTTTTTTTATTTTTTGATGATGTAAAATGTCAAAATTAATACAAAATTATTTGTTGTTGATGATACATTTTTAAGAAAAATGTGTTTAAATATCAATGCGGTAAATATCAATGCTTTCCTTTTATTACATGTCCATTTTTTTTGTCATATTTTGAATCTAATTTTAAATATCGCCATTACTATAATAAACAACTTTACAAAAGACAAAAAAACAACTAAACAGAAGGCTGTGTTTTACTTGTGTTACTCAATTTCTCGTTCCATTGGGTAACTACTCGCAAGTACTTCCAAGTAGCAAATTTTGCCCATTGGAAGACAGCTAATGAAAGTATATCAAACACTACCAACTTTCCAAAATAAATCACGAGAATTGTTTGGTTATTTCTTTTACCAAATTTGAATTCCAATCCCAATTCCAATTCCTTGGTCAAATGAAATGCCATTATAGTGAAAGACAAAAACAACACAATTTTTAAACTTCTAAACTACTTGATTATTTACTACTTGTTAATCCTGGCAAGCAAATTGTTAAAGCACAAGACTGAATACAATCTCTACAGCGTTCCTCTGTTAAAGTCACCAATTCTAAAAAGCTGTGAAGGCTTAATTAATTATTATTATTTATTCTATATTACTTAATATTCTGAAAAATATAAATATCCATTCACAAAGTATTGTACCTAAAATTTATAAACATCATTGATTAAAACTTCCTATTTAAATCCTGTAAAAACGCATTATCCGTTTAACTCATTTAGTGCACGTTATTTGATAGAATCTGATCTGTTTTAGCAAAAAGCTCGTCTTGCTTAAATTTAGGTCTTCCTTCGCAACGAAAGAAGGAAAAAAACTAAAGCATATGAAAAACTATGAATAACATATTCTGATTCTTAAAGTGTTTTAAAAATAAAGGTTTTCCACAATACATCAATTCTTATTCCAACGTGATTGGAGCCATTTTCACAGAGAGAATTCGCACCGGCCTTGATTCATCACATAAAGCCGGTACTATTGCACGAAAAACGTTGATATTTGTATAATCTAGAGCTGCCGTGATTTCCATATTAAATTTAATAATTCCTTAGGTCAACAATCAATCCGCCCCCGAAACCACAAAACCGAAAAATTGCACCGACACAAAAAATCAAAGTGCACTCAAACGAACAAAAATACTTTGCCTAAAAATCTCAACAAAACCCAAATTCATCCACAAAACACTAAGGCCTCCAATCACTTGGCAAACATCATCAGACTCCAATCCTCAACCAAAGACTAAAGGCGCCAAAACGCCACGCAATCGCTTCTTACGTTGTATTTTAGCGCATTCAGTCCTTAGCCGCAAATCAAACATCTGATGACGATCACCAAGCTATCGAAAGCATAAACACCCTGCAAACAACCTCGAATTCTAGTGAAACCACAGATAAGAATAGACAGATGTACATCTTGTATGGGCCAAATTTACATTAGAAATTTCAATACCAAATTCTAATCTAATCCTTTTAGAGCAGGACGTATATATTGTAAAATACAATTTTGTTTGAAGTTGGTTTATGTTTGCTTTGATATAATCAAAATAGCCATGCCATGTTTGCTTTGATATAATCAAAATAGCCATACGTAAAAAAACATAAAAAGAGACAGAAATGTACGTCCTGCTCTAAAAGGATTGGATTGGAATTATTGTATTGAAATTTCTAATGTAAATTTGGCCCATACAAGATGTACATCTGTCTATTCTTATCTGTGGTGAAACCTTCCAACAAAGTTAAGTCTAAATACACTCCAGCTCTCTGCCCCGGCGCAACTCCCCGGTCCCGCAGAAGGCCGACTTTTAACCCAAACAATCACCAAACTTACGAAAAACTTTTGTCAGCAAAAACGTATTGAGATAAAAATATAAAGATATAAAATCGGTGGTTGTGTAAATGAGACACCCAACCTCGTCAGTAAAACTTCCTCTACAAAAAAAAACCGTGGCTGTGTCAGTGTGATGCCATCATTATTGACAAAAGCATCAAATAGAGAACACTTTATTGCAACTCACCAACTCATTCACATAACATCTTGTGTACGATGGCAACATATTTCTCGCATACACCACAATTCGCACACCACGGCACCTCTATGGCAAAGACATCACCCATTCTTCAATATGTGACGAAAAATAAACGAAAAAGAGAAAACAATTCTGATATGAGTGATAACAACATTCAATCCCTTAGACAACCTTGAGAGGCGAAAATATATGAATCAAGAATAACGCCCAACTACGTTCATATTTGTTGGTGATGTGTTTGCTGCCAAAATTCATCTATACACCTTGCTATAAAACCATGCTGTCGTTCCTTTGTCACTTCAAAGTAATATGTCTTTCTGCTTCCTTCACTTTCCCCAGCAGTCAGCACACAATTCGTAGTGGAATACAGGCATAAAGCGTATTTATTTGATAAGTCAATGTACAAAAAGGGCTGGGTTGCCAATAAAAAAAAGGTTTCGTTAATGTTTCACAGAGGGGAGCCGTTTAAATGGCAAACGACATTTGACAAAGTTACTTTTCATCAAAATATCTTTGGCAAATTTGCACATTTGGCAAATATCATATGACAAACCAAATTGAATGGCAAATGTATGTTTGATCAAAAAATCTATTATAAATTTGACAGGTACGATGTAAATGGAATTTTTAAATGATTTTGGATACATTCATCCTCTTTTCAAGCATGCCAGGAATTTAGTTTTGGCGGATATCAATCGGAAGTTTATTAAAAATGGTTGGTGCAGTTACTAAAAAATAATTATAAAAATGCGTTTTGCAAAATTTTGGAACGCTTCTGAAATGCAAAACATTTTTTCGCAGTAAATAACTGTGACAACTCAAATAACGATTCCCACTAATTTCAAAATATTTATTCATAACCTAAAAAACATATAAAGATGTTTCAATGGAAGAAATCTACTGCTCAAGAATAATCGCCAAGAAGGACTACGTTTATTCTTGAAATGCATCAATCTAACTACATGCTTTTGAGCTATTACTAATGGTCTGATCGTCTCAAAAATATACCATAACGCAATATGGATTCATTTCAGGCGTGATATAATATTTTAAGAATACCAGGTGGACAGTGTGACCGCAGTAGATACATTTGCCTGATTCCAGAATGAAGTGAGGTTGGTTAATTCTAACATATGATACTTCCAGTCTAATCTAAAATCAATGTTTAGGCCCAATGTTAGCAACAGATTCAATAGGCAAGCATTTATTAATGCACGTGTCATTCCTAGGGCAATGCCGGTCGTGATAAACTACGTCATTATTAAACAAACCGTTATCATTTAAATTAAAGAGTATTAGGCACCAGTAAGTCACTGAAACTATTTTTATAATTAACCATTTGCGACCGATTAGGTATGAATGACTTGAGCCAGTTAAATATGCAACCTCGAAAACCAATACTCCTTAGGAACTGAGCAAGAAGGAACTGTCCCTTCGGTTAAACAATACACTTAATATATCAACAGTGTTAAAGTTAATCCTTTTAATAATTGCACTACTAAAGCCAAATAAAACTGTAGAGTATTTAGCTGCAAGAGAATTAATTGATAATGAAAAATAATTCCATGGAAGAAATAGGACGAAAGAACAAAATTTAAGTTGTGGCTCATATCAAGTATAACAAAATAAATAATTGTTAAAACTATTAGCAATGCCTGCTGGGGATGAGAGCTTATGATTTTGTTCGTCTAATATTTCATTAATTTCATTATTTGAAGTACCTTTGTTAAGTATTTAATTCAATCAGGACCATTGCTGTTATCTATTATTACCTGCTTTTTGGAATTTATCTATTTTTAGTTTCTTTAATAACCTGAATCAGATTTTTGGCATACTGGTGAAAATGATTTTTTAAATCTAAATTATTGGGTTGTTTTTTTAATTTTCTACTGATTTTATTAGTTTTTATAATCTTCTTGATCAACGAATAAACGAAATCAAACGAAATTTCCTAGGTGGTTTAAAAAAAATTTATTTTGAGATTTGTAGTGAGCGAGTTTAGCAATAAACAAATCAAAAGCTTCTGAAATATCAGCTATAGATAGCACAGCGTTCCAAGACTCTACTAATAATAAATCGTTTAAAAGTTTAAAATTTAACCGAAATTGAGGATTAACTCTTGGTCTCCTGGTTCGGGAGATACAGTTTTCTTTAAACATCAAGTTGACAAAAGCGGCACATTGATCAGGGATGCATCAGTCTTCAACTAAGGAATTTATCGCAACATCCGAGAATCTGTAAAAAACATGGTCAATACAATGATGAAGATAAGTTAGAAATTCTAGTTGGAATATTTACCTAGATCTTTAGTCTTTAGAGACTAAATCGTTCATCCATCCATTTCTCATCAATTAGATATACACCATAAAAACTGGAACTTATATGTATACATACATATGTATTTTCGCCTCATTGTATAACCTCGACTGGAATTTGGTAAGGTGATACAAAATGAAAATCCGACTATCAGCAAGCTCGTTAGAAACATCATTGACCAGATCTTTGAGATATAATTTTTTTCCCCTCCGAAATTAATTTAGTATATTGTTTTTTGTAGCAGTAGATTTCAAGGTGACAATAACTGAATCTTTTAATACTGAACCGGTTTGTTTACTATGGACCATCTGCTTAATTGAAATTATATCACCTTTTGTAATATTTACACCAATTCTACCCGCTATGTTGATTATTAAAAGAGGAACATCGCCACACTTAAACGGAATACTACATATGACTAGATTAATCAAATTTGATGTCTGATTGGCACGGTCCAACTGGGCTTCCAAAAAGTTGATTTATTATGATCTTGAATCTCGTATTTCTTCTCCAGCACAGTTAATTTAGTATGGCTTATTTGAATATTTTTTGTCAGACAATGGGGGTAGCAACTCTCATTTCATCAACAATTTGAGATCAGCTGACTTTGAATTCCTTTTAACAAGATACCAAGGTCATCAAAATTTTGAGTACTTGATTTTTTAATTCCGATAACGTCATCATCAACAACTAAATAATTTTTCGATACCTTACGGCAATTTAGACACAGCCACGTAGCCGAAACAATTTTTAGATTTTCCAGCATTTCATCAAAACACACAAATTTTAGACATTTCTAAAATATTTTAATTTTTTTCACTTTTTGTTTGTTAACTTATAGTGATGAATTTTTGAATTTATTTTGGAAATTTTGAAAATTAAATTTTAAAAATTTTAATAAACTGGGATTGTACAAATAAATTGTAAAATTTGGGTTAATTGAAAATTTCAATCAAATAATCCGTCAGTTTAATACGAGTGTTACAATGTCAAATTTTCTGCAGAGATTTTGTTTAACATTTTATCAAATTTGGATGTTTTCAATTTTTGGAATTTGTCAAATTCCAGATTATATTTTATTATGCATATTGTCAGTTTTTTACCAAAAAAAAAAAAAAATTGGAAAATTCTGTAGAATATAAAATGAAATTAAATATAATAGTATTGATAAATTGTGAACTATAATCGTTCTCGTACTTTAATTACTACCAATATTTCTCAAACTACAATTTTACTCAGTTTTTATTTTTAGGCTTAAACCCAAAAATTTTGTAGCCATATTGTCGATAATTCAATTTGTTCATTACTTATCGTCTTTCCCTTGAACTCCTAAAAGTATCAGCTTTTGATACTTTTGATACTTCTTTCCTCTCGTTAAGCGGTTCTTATTAAATTTACTCTATCGTTTACTCCACAGAATTATCCGAACGCATATTCTAGTATCACGTAATTCAATAATAACCTGCAATATTGTATGTCTGAGTTTCATTTTTTCCTCAAAATTGATTGTTAGGTGTAACAAAAAGAAACCTTGAGTTGAAAACGATTAGATAACGCTTTTAAGGATAGCGAAATAGGTAGTACCAGCGTCGATTACATATTTATCGATTTTAGAGTTGGGAAATTATTCTGGAAGAAATTATTCAACCTTTGAAGTTACGACGATATAAAATTAAAGTAACACCAATAACCCATAACATATTTTTATCATAAATTATAAAATAAGTGAAAAAAATTAATATGCGTTGACTGGACAAAAACTATATAATCTAATTAAATTTTAATTAATTCCAAATTTATAGGCGAAAGGGTTTCAATATTCGATAAGTGGAAAGTAAATTATAAAATTTAAAATCAACTAACCGGATATCCCACACAAACACCTAAAGTTCAAGCCAATAATTTTTTTTTTTTTGTTTTTATTTGGTTTTGGTAAAAAAGTAATTTAATTTGAATAAAAAAATTAATAAATTTAAAATTTTTATTCTTGTCAAAGGTCTCGTTCATTTAGGTATGAGCGTAGAAAGGCTTCCAGTTTTGAAAAAAAAAAAAAAATTTAAATAAAATAAAAATTAATTTGTTTGTTTAGTAATTATTTGGTTTAAACTAAACAAACAGAAGAATAAACTTTGACGACTTTTTTTGTTGTTGTTGTTGTATTTATTAGCCCGGTAAGTTCAATATACGAAAACTAAAATTAAATTATTCCGGGTAATTGAGCCAATTTGTATTAGAATTTGAAATTAAAATTGTAAATTCGGTTTTGTTAAAAAAAAAAATTTACTTATTTGGCCCAATTTACGTTTAATCAAATAAATAAGTTAATTTGAATTTAATTTTGCATATTTTATAAAAGATTTTTAATTAGTAACTTATTTAATTTATTTTGGGAAGAGGTTGATGAACGGTCAACCGGTTATAGTTTCTGTTACAATGTATTTGGTATTTTAATTTGATTTATATTGCGTACACAATTATCATAAGCAAAGAAAGTTAACCCGAATTTAATGAAATTTTAGAATGATTCCAGCCAATATGATTTGATTCACATAAAATTGTGTATCACTGCAAATATCTGCTTAGCTTTGTGTATTTTATTTGTTTAATGCAAAGTTCGATATACCATTTAAATAAGATATAAAAATCAATTCAAATTACATCTCATTAAATAAGAATAAATATATGATACTTATAATACTTTAACGAGTACAATAACAATAATAATAATAATAAGACCATTTCGTTGATTATTTTCAATTTACCATTTTATTTCTCCTTCATCGTATTCTTCTCGTTATACATGATACCAACCAATTTACCATTCAATCGTTTTTAATCCAATCGCGCTCAGGGAATTTTCTTAATATTCAATTCTTAAGTAAACAATATTTGTATGGGTTACATTATACGCGTATATAAATTATCCATTTGTATACATAAGAAGCCAATTCACATTAAAATTGAATCTATAAGAGATTACTGCAAAATCAAGATGTCATCTTATATGGCAGTTCGTTTTCGTATTCTAATTTCACAGTTAAAAAAAAAAAAAAATTGTCGATAGTTTTTATTTAATTCAATTAAATATAAATGTCCAATCAATATATTATGTATACAGTGCACACAATATTGACAATTTACAGTAATTTATTACATACAAATCTTCATATGGTAATTATTGTCGAAGTCAGAGGAAAAGATTCAATTTATTTCAATTTTTTATTTGTTATTTGTGTTACAGCAGCTGAGTTTTGTGATGTAATAACGTATCATTAACTATTATACTATATGTGTCTATTGTACTCCACCCCCATACTTATTTTATATCCATAATATTATCGATGTAGTTTTCAAATTTCAAAATGAACATAATTGTGTTAAATTTTAAAATAATTGCTGTTTGAGTTTATTTAAAATGCATTACAAACGTTTTATGGGTGAGGGTGTAATAAAAATCTTTCAACACTCATTTGATGGCAATACAAAACTATTAATTCTTAATTGAGTGTCAATTATGATCGACTGAAAGAAACGTATTGGACAATTCGAATGTGTAGGAGCAATAATATCCTTTGTTGAATAATACAGTTTATTAGCTATAAGGGGACTAACATTTCGAGTAATTTTTTTATTATTTGAACAATTCACCTAACGTTTTGAAACATTACTAAACATTACAACTAAAATGTGTCTCGGCAAAGCTAATTTTAAACCGAGCGAACTAACCGGTTCGTAGACAAAGTATTAGAATTCATCTTATTCATATTAAAATTATTTTATAGAGGTTCATTTATACGAGCCACATATTGAAATATTTTCGTATCGATTTTTGTTGCGTGGTGTTGACTTAGTGTGGACAATTTTTTAATCAAGAATAGTACGGTATTGTCCACCTTAAAGACAAAACAACTAATAATTCATTACGGTCAACTAATTACTAAATATAGGACTGCTCATATGTAAACATGTAATCAGTCGGAGAAATCGGCCATCCATAATACTGTTCATTATGCCCGGCAATGTGCAACTTAACTCAGCTTTTACGATTGTTTAGTTGTTGGTGGAAGCACAATTTTAATTAATTTTGTTCTGTAATTGTAATTATTTTAAAGCTAATATTAAACCATTACAGTGACGAAGCGTGGCATTTTTAGGAACGGAAGCACCCAGGTTACAAGTTGCAAATCGGTATCATATGCATTCGATTTTCTTTGACAAAACCACAGAAAAGTGTATAAATATTTCATTGAAACCAGTTATTTTCATTAAATTATGCCAATATTTAAAAGTAAATCGTTTATTTCATAAAAAAAACTACAAGAAAAATTGTTATGTTGCACGCTAGATGCTAACAAAAAGACATGTCTTTCTCAGTTTAATGCTGTTGCATGCGAAACTCTATTCTTCCACTGAAATAAAATTGTTTAAACGCGAAAGACTATAATTTTAAATATTTCACTTAAATTAAAAAAAAAATTATAAAAAACTTAATAAAACAAAGGTTTTTTGGTGAAATTTATTGGTTATTTGGAAGCTTTAATAACGATTTTGTTAAAATATCCGCATTTTGCATTTTGGATTTACAATAATAAATCTTAATTATTCCAGAATAGATTCAATTATAAATGGTATTTAACCTTTATGTGTTTACTTCTTTGTTTACAATCCCATTTTCAATCATTTTCATAGCATTTTGATTATCAATGAATAAACTTACATTTATCTGTTTATGACTGATTAATTCTTCGATTAGAGATTTGAGATAAAGAAATTTACGACAGCATTCGGCGGCTGCTATATATTCTGCTTCGATGCTTGAAAGACCCACAAAGTCTTGCTTCCTTGAACACCAACTAATTGGACCGCCACAAAGTTAATTACATAACCTGTATTACTTTTGTGCGTATCCTGTATTACTTTTGTGCAAAATCGGCATCATCTATATCATCATCTGAAGTTTGCTCCTTATATGGTAAAACCGGTTTTGTCACTGTTTTAGATTCTAGCATTATAAATTTTTCCAGAATTTTTGTAGAATATTTTTGCTGAATTAACTTTATTTCTCCGGGTGTTTTTATAATCTCCATACCGAGAAATATACCGGGATCTTAGCTAATTGTTTTCAAAATTGGCCTTGAGTTCATCCAATAGTGTATCCGTCTCCTGTCTGTTGTCTCCAATTAATAATCCATCGTCAACATAATTACATAAATGGCTATAGTAACATCGATGAGTTTTGATTCTTAAACAAACATCTTTCTTATTTTAAGGGTTCCATTTCTTTTTAGTTAGAAAACTAGTAAATGTTTTATTCCAGTTTAATGGGGCTTGTTTGAGACCCTAAAGCTTTTTTGTAATTTGCAAATTTTGCTACCTATGTCATATCCTTCCGGTGGTTGCATGTAAATCTTTCCTTCAAGATTTCCATAGAGGAATGCTGATAATATGTCAAATTTAATAACACTTCGGTTTTCTTTTGTAGCTAAGGCGAAAATTATTCTCACTGAACTTCCGTTCACTATCGGACTAAAAACTTCCTTATAGTTAATTCCGAATTTTTGTTCACAACCTCTGATAATCAGCCTAGCGTTTTGTTTACCATCGTCTTTTACCCTAAATATCCATCGACTGCTTAGTACTTTATCTATTCCGGCTTCATTTTGATTACCGACAGTCCAAGTTTTGTTGTCTTTGAGAGATTTTTTTTCTTCTTTGATTGCTTCTATGAAATCAATCATATCAGGTCCACTGATGGCTTCTTCGTAAGTTAACAACACTTAGTCCTTAACTTTTCTGGTAATTTTTTATTTCTTTCGCTGCGACAATTGTGAGCTGTTTCCTTTGTTGTTACAATTTGCTGGATTTGAACTTCTTGTTTAATCTCTTCGGCAGGTTCAGCAATGTTATCTTCAGAATATTCGTAGGTGTATTTTTGTTTTACTGGACTATCAAAAATTGTACTTTTGTAATCTAGATAAACCAGGTAGCTTGTTAAACCATACTTGAGCAGGAGATTTATCCATGGTTGAGGCAGGACTTCTATTTAGTTTTAATCAAGAACAATACCTCTCTGACTGCACCAACCCTTGATGTTGTTGCTCACATATTCGCTTCCTGAGTCACATCTGAGTTTGGACACTTTTAAGTTCCATTTTGCTACGACTTCTGCTACGTAATTTTTCACTGTGCATCGAGAAGTGCGTATAATCATCGAAAAAAGTGATGACTTATTTCTTGTCATCCCAAGTTGAAGGTGTAATTAGGCCACAGAGATCAGTGTGAACCAATTCTAGTGGTCTGAATGCTCTTTGTCTTTCTTCGTTGAATGTTTGTTTGGTTTGTTTCGCTTTTACGCAGATTTCGCAAACATCATCATTTTCGTTCATATCACATTTTATTTCGCTTGATATTTTAATGAGCCTTTTTTAATTTTGAAGACTTAAATGGCCTAACTTCTGGTGCCATACTTCAGCAGTATGTCTATCAGCAACTAAAGCATCTTCTTCGAAATTACTTGGTTTAAGTTTTACTTCATTTACCTCATTTACTTCTTTATTTCTGTTGTATTACTTATTTTTATGGGTACTGAGTCTTTCATGAAGCTAACTTCTCCTCCATTTGATGTTATTGCATTAACGCTGAGCAGGTTTTAATTTAATTTCGGTATGTAAAGAAGTTTGTTTAAAGTACCTTTATCCGTTTCAATCTTCCGATGGCATGCATAGACTCCGATTGTTTTGCTATATCTACAGTAGACGATTCAATCGCTGACTTTAAAAAATCCTTTCGATTCACCAAGTGAGATGATAATCCTGAGTTCACTATCCAATAGATTTCTTCACTTTCTGAATTTTTTGAAGTTTGTTTAAAAAATATAAACTTTTTCTCATTCGTCCATTTTCTTGGAGTTTGTGGTGATTCGATTTTCTGCATATTTTACATGAAACACTTTGATTTTTCGAGTTATATTTGTTAGAACAGAACCCAGCAATATGGTTTGCTTTACTTATGAAACATTTCTTCTCTGACGATTTGAATGCCACGGATTGAGTTGGTTCATCCGCTTTTGTGTCACGGGATTCTTCTGCTAATAGCCTTGCTGTTAGATTTGTAATCGTTCTGTCGTTAAATCGGATATCTCTAAGCTCTAGCTAAGCCATCATTTCCATTATGCATCTCACGAACACTCCTATAATTCTCCTGTGGAGTTATTCTGATTCTCACATGAAATTGGGAGTTGATTTATTGTGATTTTTTGGTGTAGTTTGGTGAAGGCATACTGTGGAAATTGGTATTTTGTTCAAATTTTAGGTAAAAATTGTTTTCCCTAAAAAATTGGTTGGGAATTATTTTTTCCTAAAACTTGAAACAATACCACAGTACCTAAGCCTTCGAAAAAATAATACCAAAATACACTAAAAAATCACAATAAATTAATTCCCAATTTCTAATTCCATTTTTCCTTTGCCCAAATTTTGGTCGAAAAATAGGAATAGAGAAATGAGAGTTTTACATTGTGCTTGTACGTATATGTTTCTCTTTTCTTATTTTTCGACTAAATTTACGTTACAAGTGTAGCAAAAATTTGATCAGTCAGAAAGTTGATTTGTTTGCCTTTAGTGCATTTGACGATCAATAGTATTCAACTGTACAGTTTAAACTTTTAATAGCTTCCGCTTTTTGTAAACATAGTTTTTGTTAAACATATTACCCTGCGGCCCATGCGGTCATAATTTAAAATGTTTTTATTAAAATCATTCATCTTCTTTATCCCATAAATGTTTTTCATCTATTTAATGATGATCATCATCAACATGTATGTATATGTGCATCCCAATAAGATCAAGAAACAAAATTAATTTCTTGTGTTTTGGATTTATTTTGGTTGTTTTCGGGAATCAAAATAAATACTTACAGTAGTTAAAAGGTTCGCGCGGTTCTTTTTTAATTTAATGAAGACAGTAACATAATATCTCAAGTCATTAAATTTGAAAATGTTTTCTTAAAACACAAAAAAAAAAAAAGAAAACATCGTTCTTAAGTTGATTATCGCGCGCATACCTACCTTAAAAAACCGAAAAGAAATAAACTAAACGACTTTTGTACTAATGACAACGATATGTTTTATTAAAGCTAAACCAGAGGGATCAAACCTTTATGTATATAATCGCACAATTGAATTTGTCACATGGTAATTTTCTAAGAAATTGATTGAATTTTGAACACATCGTCACGTGTCAATCGACCCGAATCACCTTTATGCAATTATTAAATTATTATGATGGATGGACCACCTTTATATTTTGTTAATACAGAAATAAAAAAAGAAAGATGTTAATTTATATAAAGTCAAGAGGTATCAATACTCTGCACAATATACGCGCAGATAATCGATTTTCTTCTTATAATAATTCATTCATTCGGTTCATTCATTCATATCTTTATAAGAGCGAAGAAGACGAGGGGGAGAGGGACAAATACAAAACACTTTAAATATCTTTTTGTATAAAAAGAAATTCTTGTTAAATAATTTTTAAATATTTGTTTATGCGCTGGAGTGAATAAATATTTTATACATAAGAATAGAATCTTTAAATATAAAAATAAAAAAGGGACACTTCAAAAGATGTATAGTTAGTTAGTTATACATAAAAAACTATTAAAAATCAGTTACATCTTCATAAAAAATCGTTAAGTCACTTAACACGTGTTTTTTTGTTCAATTTTATTGTTGTAGTTGTTGTTGTTGTTGTTGGTAAGAAACACATAAAAAGATTAAAAATAAGTACGAGATGTATTTTCTTAAAGACGAGATGAATGAATTATGACAATTATGATTCATATGACATTCAGATTCTTTATATGTACAACATAATGAGACACTAGTGTATATACATACATTTGTACGTATTTATGTAAAATAGATACATAATTTAAGTGATTTATGGATTAATGTGAAGTGTTTTTGGGTTTAATAGAGTTAAATGGATTACGAGATTTTACATTTTAAAAGAATTAATCAAAGGGATTCCGCTTAATTAGTGTGATGGGTTTGGATTATTAGTTGTTAGCATATCCAGACTCACTTTAACACCTAAAATATGTACTTGCAAGATACAATCGTATAGTTGCTAATCATTGGTTCTATCTTAATTTAGGATAAGTTAACTGGAAATGTATTCAATGCCAGATAATGACACAATTTGTTATCAATGGCCTCCCCTAATAATTGATTTTCTGATAATGGAAGGAATAATGAAAAAGGGGTTGACATTTTATTGGAACTATGTTGGGCTTTATATTAATTCATAAATATTTTATTTTATAAAAAAAGGTTTTATCAATAGGCTCCTTGGGAACTCGCCGCTTTGGCACTAGATTATTTTCATTGTTTCAATTAGTTTCAATTTTGGAAAGCTTCTTTCACCGGCTAGCAGCAAAAACTGGTATACTCCAATCTTAATTAAATTGGAGCTATTCGGATTTTATTCCTTTTGTTTGTTGAATGCAATTCTAGTACTGAGGAGCTGCGAGAACCAGAAGGTAGCTGATCAACGTGAAACAAACAGTGAAGTTTTGATGGACAGTTAGTGAAGATAACACTGTACCAAACCTATATCGAGTGCTAGTGTTCAAACATTTTATACATCATCGTTAGATCAACAGTCATACTCTCTAAAATTAGCCATACGACCAGATTGGTTTAATCAATGTGGTTTACAGGAAAAGCTTGTATTTTAAATCAAGGGTTGAATATTTCCTCATCAACCAGTGCATTTTTCCATTTTTAATTTGATAAGCCCTCGTTTCATTTCAATATGCTTTCGCTACGTTAATCGTCGGTCTAGATGGACGCCTAGGTATTTTGCTTCGTTGGCCTGAGGGATTTGTATTCCGTTCATTGTGACCGTTGGACACGGAAGTTTATTTAAAGTGAATATTATGTGAGTCGATTTCTCTTCATTGGCCTTTATCCTCCATATTTAAAGCCAGATTTCGATGTCATCTGTATGTTGTTGCAGGGTTGTGGACGCTGTTTGTGGATTTTTATGAGTACATACGATTACTGTGTCATCAGCGAAAGTAGAAGTCATAATTTTTGAAGATGTTTGTAGATGAGAAGTGAAAATTAAATATAAGGTTGGGCCAAGCACACAGCCTTGTAGTACTCCTGGCAGGACGTTTTTCTCGCCCGATTTAGAGGTATTGTGTTTAACTTAAAATCTGTGATTTGACAAATATGACTTCATAAGTTGGTAGATTTCTGGTATTTAAAATTAATTTTATAAAGCAAACCCTCGTGCCAAACTTTATCGAATGCCTGAGCAACATCCAAGAATACTGCAGCGCAGTACTTCGTTTCCTCGTGTGCTGATCTTATTTCTGAAGCTACTCGGTGCACTTGCTCAATGGTTCCATGCTCTGCTCTAAAACCAAATTGATGATTAGGGATGATATTTTGGAGTTGCGGTTTAATCTTTTCGATAATTGTGTTTTCGAAGACTTTCGAGATGATTAGTAGTAGGCTTATTGGTCTATATGACGAGACCTTTGTAGGATCCTTGCCAGGCTTTGGGATCATTTTTATACTTGACGGTTTTCTGCACTCATGAATGCTTTATATTTCATATATTGAAGCTAGTCGACCAAAGGCACACTCAGGCATTTTTTTAAGCATTTCACCTGTAATTTGATCATACCCAGGGGCTTTCTTTAATTGAGTTTGATGAGTAATAATAAACTTAACTAGTGGCTTCTTTATCTTGAATTTCCTCTCAGGTTCGATACATCTCTTTGAACCACCGATAATCCAGGGTTTATTCTAGCCCAGTCACCGTTGGGCAAACGAATTGGCGGGTTTGGTTACTGATGCCGTTTAAGGTATGTTGTGGCCTTCCATGATGAATAGTTTGTGTCAGAGTGGGGAGATAGCTGCTTAAGGTAGTTTTGCAAAAATCCATTTTGTTTTTTTGGAATAGGCTTTGCAGTTAATTTTTGGCCTGGTTAAATTTGTATTTTGCATCGGGCGATCGATTTGCTCTCTATATGTATATGCGTCTTAAACGGCGTTTCTCTGTTAGCAATTTTTCTATTTCAGCGGACGTTATGGTGTGCATTGTATGTTTGCTGTTTTGTTTAGGTGAGGCTGTAATAGCTGCGTTGATCAGTAACAGATTAAAGTTTTCCATTGCCATATTTATATCTTTTGCCGTCTCCAGTGTAGATGTCAAGTCGATATGCGAACTGATGTACATCTTGAATTTCAACCAGTTAGTGAAGTTCTTCGTTAGGAAGTTGATTGTAGGATATGGCTTTTGGTCAGTTCAGTAATGTGTAAGACCGGAGATGGTTAGAAGGTAATTCTGAGAGTGGTTTGGCCTCGATCATTTCCCAAAATCAAGGATGTCAGGAATTTTTTTCCGATCAGCAGGCCAATAAGTTGGATGGCCACAAGATGCAACATCGTAATGATTTACCTGAATAACATTCATTAATTGATGTCCCCTTGTAGGTATGTTTGGCATTAAAGTCTCCGGCGACTATAAAGCGCTGACCCAGATTTGCAAAAAACGTTTAATAGATACCTGACGAAATGTTTTTATTTGGAGGGCAATATATTGAAGCTATGACTAAACTTTCTTTATCAAGGTCAGCACATACAGAGGTTGCTTGAATTTCTTCAGTGCTATACTCATTCAGACCATAATGGCAATTCCGATTTTTTATAATAATAGCAGTTCCTCCTCGACTTCTGCCCAAGGGATGTTTACATAGTATGATAGACTTTGTAACCATTTATTCTAAAATTATGTTTGTCGGTTAAATGGGTTTCAGAGACCAGCATAAGATCAATTTCGTGTTGTGCAAGAAAATGTTGTAATAATTCTAGTTTATGTTGGCTTATACCGTTTGCATTCCAGTGACATATCTTCAGATAATTTATCGATGGTTTTCCATTTGTTAGCATGCTTGTTTTAATTTCTTGCACCACCTTTTGTGTATCAGCTTCACGCAAATAGATTGGAGGGGGCTTGTATTTTTGATTTGCCTGTTCTTGATTGTTTGCATTTTCAGGTTCGCTCTCTTCCACATCCTTATCAGCGAATATTTCAAATCGGTTTTTTAGCTGTAATTTTTCGACATTTAATTTCTTATTTACCAGTGTTTTTCATTTTTTGGGCTATCTCTTTTCCGTTTTACAGCAATATATCGATCGATGTCAGTTGCATCATATGTACATTACGTTTAGTACCCTCTATAAGCCTAGTGTCACTGCTGTGCTTTCCAGGGGGGTATATTCTTATCAGGTCATTTACCACTTCTGGCTCCATCTTCGATAATGAATTTGTTGAAGTTGATCTATGGATAGTACTTGCGACGGCCGATTTTGTAGGCGTTCTTGTTATTGAAGTACGTTTTTGGAAAGGATTGCTCCCATTGAGAGTTAGAATCTAACTTTAATTCACCATCAATAGGAAAAATTAAATAAAGCATTTATGTTTTCAATGGATCTAATAACAAATTTTTTATCATTTTTGAGAATTTCATTAAAATCCTCCAAAAGCGCATACGAGTACTAGAAGCCCTTAAATCTTTATCTTTGTCAACCATTAAGTTAGAATCTGATCCAAATAGTTTTAGAATCCCTAAAATTAAAAATACAAGTTGCCCTTTTGGATCTCGTTAGTTCGAGATTATATTCAGTCAAGGCCAACTTCAACTCGCCCCATTCATTGGGGAGATAAGCCTTGTTAAATAACTTCATCGATTTTTTCTTTAGTTTTTCTAGCGTTTCGTTCCACCAAGAGACCATGTTTGTAGACATTAAACGCTGAGTGTGTGCATTCGTCCAGCTGAACCGAGATGTACCCCAACCCCTCTGGAGACTCTATATGTTCATCATAATCGAGGGCATTTTTGATCCGAGAAATGCCTTATAAAAGCCTCATTCAGTCAGTTTCGGAACTGTAATTTCCTGTTTCTGCATGGCATCGACCGCTATATCAAATCTAATGCGCATGATCCAATAAAGAGGTATCTATCTCAAACGCGAGTTGGCAAGCATAAAATCTAAGGGATTTCCCCCTATTTATAACGTCCACATTATTAACCACAAAAAAATCAAAAAGGTACTCCCCTCTGATTTTGATATCACTGCTACATCACACCGTATGGTTCGCATTCAAATCATATCCCACCAGATAGTCTATCCTCTTTGTTTGCAATGGGTTATGAGCCGCCTAACCTCGTCCGGAGGAGTTTCTTCAGAATTACCAGGAAAGCAAGCGGATACCGTTAAATTCCTCTGTTTTTTCCTTTTTCCCCCAGTTCCACCACTATTACCACCACCAGGGGCCTATTTAACCAAAAACTTATCACTTTGCACTTTGCAAAATTTTGCTAAGTGCTAAGAATTTAACTGGTCAAAGAAACTTTGCAAATATAAATTCGTTGGTATTAATGATTAGTAAAGGAAGAATCACCTATATTTGTTAATTTTACGAAATAACATTTATATAAACATTAAATTATTAGAATAATAAAGATTTTTTACAATAAACGCAAATTATTTACAATTTCGATCGTGCAGTAACAGTATGAAAAATGCAAAGTGCAAAGTGATAAGTGCTAAAGACTGCAATTATAATACAAAACCAAACAGTTATTGGGTTTTTATTGTTCAGTTGTTTGATATTTTTTCATGTTTTTGCTAGAAGAAAATTGGCATTGCATTTTATGATAAGTGTAGTTGATATACTCGTATAACGCACATAGGCTGTAAAAATGATTCGACGTGAATTATATTAGTCGGAAACGATACAATAATTGGAAATGTTTGCCGTAACAGGATAAATGTTAATATTTATAACGAATATGAGTTTAAAGAATCGTTCCAAATAAATTATAATCAAGCAGAATAATTTTACAAAATATCGGGGATGTAATTAGGCACACCACAAAAAATAAAGCGCTTACCACAATACAACAAATTTTACTATAAAAGATTCTGTATCATGAAACAGGCGAATGAATAAGAAAAAAATTTAAATAAAGTTAAGAACACTTTGTTTTTATTGTGAATCGAATAAAGTAAATTTTATCTAGTTGGTCATGAAAAAAACACATTAACGTGCAAGTGTATATTTGCTTTGAATTCTACTGAAAATTTGCTAAATGTTCATTGTACAGAAATGATTATCAGTTATCACTTAGCAAATAATATTGATTGCAAAGAGATTTTTGTACAGCGGTATTAATATTTAATTAGGTATATAAATCACATTAAACCTATAACATTAATATCTAAATCGCATCGACGCTTGTTTAATAATGTATTCGAAACTAAACATGTAATTTTTATACAATAATGTTATGTAATTTTCTCTTTATGGAACAAAATAGTTGAACTTATCAAAATAAATTTTTGCTTAGCAAAATTTTGAAAAGTGATAAGTGCTAAGTTGCAAAGTACGATGGTTAAATAGGCCCCAGGTCCTTGGAAATTAACTCTACTAGGGCTCTGAGTGCCATTATATAAAATCAACTTACCCACTTTGTTTAGGTAATCTCTTAACTTGATTAAGTATAGTCCACGGCTCCTGAATCATGGACATATCTCTGTGTTGGCAGGTAAACCTGCGGCTAAGGGCATCCGATGCGGCCTAATCATGATAATTATTAGTGTTTTTTAGTGTCTCTTCCATCTTGCCGGGAGGGATTTTTTACCTGGTAATGTTGCAGCCATTGATGCTCTCTTCGTCATTTCCTTCAATCATCTATGCTGACTCTTACATAAGACCTGGGGTCTTTACGGGTCTAATCACTGTGGCCCTATCTTTGGCACTCGTGTTTATATTTTTCAGGCTACCTTTCTACCCTCCGGTTAAAGCTCGAATCAAACTTGTAGTTCACCCTGAATCTAATTTTCTTTAACTTGTCTTTGGATGAATGATCTACCGAGGGTGTACAAAAGGATGAGAATACTTTTGCCCCCCCCCCCCCCCCGAATCACTTTCCAATTACTAGAGTTCATACCCTCATTCTAGCTCTTGATAAAACCAAGTCGCCGGTCAGTCAGTACATCAGCACTGTTCAGGAAGGTCTTAAAAACTATCTGAGCCCGAGGTAGGTTATTTGCCTCAGCAACTTTTAGCTTTGCTCCTTTCGGCGACTTCACTTTTGCGATTGTGGCTTTAGCACAAGTCACCATTAGCCACCCCAACCTGAACTGGTTACCGAGGAACTTTCGTTTCAGCTCTTCATTTTCCTTTCCCAACATCTTCTCCAAGATTCCCGGCTGGACAGCATATAGCTGCTCCACGGTCAGAATCAGCTCAGGAAAACCAACGAGTAAGACCCAAATGAACTCTGATACCGTTGCCTGTCTGAACGTAACTCCACACTTAACAGCTGTGAATGAGTGTGTCATCGGAACACTATCCTCAGCCCCGGTTTTCTTTTATGTCTGAGGCGTGTCTTCTAGAAACCGGTTTCTATTAGGACCGCAGAAACCTCTAAATAAGCTTTAGGCTCCTTCGATGGACGAGCTTTGTCATCCACAAGAAGCCTTTTATGGTGATTCACATTTTTACATGAGGGTCCTTTGAAGTGCCACGACTAGCAGCCTTCTCCACATCCTTAATTGCATCATTTCCTGAGATGCCCCATTCCAGAGAGAAAAGGATTTAATCTCTCGTACATTATCACAAGCCCTTCATCTGACCATCTCTTAGTCGAGAGCTCCGTAGTGGAAAGCGGCTTGTTCGTCGAAATCCACTACGGAACTAACGCTAGTTTGTGACGCTTTAGGAACGTCACTATCCTTATTTATATATATCCTTTTATTTGGTTCCCATGAGTTGATGGGAAGATAGAGTCACCTGTGGAACACCCAGCTCTACCACAGAGAAAGTTAAGTGAAACTGGGAGGCGCCAGGTATCCAGACTTATCCAGTTATCCATTTACAGACATAACAATCTAGAGGCTGACATTTATTTTTTACTTTCGGCTGGAACGCTTTTCAAATTTTCCGAGATTTCTCACGGGAAACTTGAACTGAATTTTTTTCCTGTGATGGCTATTGACAAATTCAATAAAAACGATTTAACTTAAGATATACACTCTAGAGGTTGATTTTATTCAAATTTTGTGAATTCTTCTGATTTTCCAATGTTATCCGCGATTAGGTTAAACAAAATTTTCCACGTAAGACTATTTACAAAATTGTTTAGTACAAGCCATGTATCCGATTTACTTTCTGCTGTTACTTTAAGGTAATCTGCATTATCGACTTTTTACTTTCGGCTGCTACAAACTTTCGGCTACTTTAACAGAGTGCATAATCGACTCCCATCTTCAGAAATGTTCGAACATTTTCCAATCGTGCTGATGGTAGATGATCTTGAGAAGCAGCACTTGTTGAGCCAATCGATAAACTCTTATGATCGAATAAGCTTGTTTGAAATGGAAAATTAGACTGATTAAACTGGTATGTGTTGTGCTCAATATGATAATGATGCCAAATTAATTTTGCGATGTCACAATCAGGAATGGCGATGTGATGTTTTGCAGAATAAGAAATTGTTGCACTTTTTTGTTCGTGTTCTTACTCGAATTATATTATTTCGGTTCACAAAACAATTTAAAGTTTGCAGCGTATTTCATTTTGAGATCCCTTTTTTGTTATTCAATTCTTGGCTCTAATTCAAAGTGCTCTGGTTGGAATTTTGGATCGTATAAATCGTTTTAATTTTAATGGAATTCCTAAGTTGTATACGAATCTTTTGACATAATATACGACTTTTTTTTAAGGTTATCAAACGAGGTTGATTCCTTGCGGTGAGATTTTGGATGAACGTGGGTTCGGTCATAACCTTCATTGTCATTACATCTTCTAGCATCCTACGTTGATATATTTAATTCAACCCGTGGAATCTTCAAAGTTATATTCTAGCATAGTAAGTAATACTGTTGGCAAAAAACGCGCGTTTAGGTGAAACGATAATTGGCGCAATTTCAATGGTGTTTGTCTATATTGATGTCTGATCAACTACATTCGTGTTCTTCATTACATCCATATGCAACGAACAATGATGTTTCTTCCGACAGGTCTTACATCTTTCTTTGATCGACAATTAACTGCATTGTGAAGATTTCTTAAATAATTAACACACCGACTACTTGTTTTTGTGTATTGTCTTCGGTCTTCAATGGGTATTTCATTAAATTTAACGCACTCCCACAATGGATGATGTTTCTCTTTGCACAATGGACTACAGTTGGTGAATCGGCACTGGCCTTAAGTTTTTTGTTCTCTGTGATTTTGAAGGGACTATTTTACCCACAGGCTTTATTATAGATGTATATAGTGCGTCGCTCTATTTAACCAAGAAATCGGGGGAATAAAGGGACCCAATGCCTTTACATGGATCTGCTTGCGAAACTGTTGGATGCTTTAAGTCACGCTTTTTATACCCGGAACTCAAATGCTCAAACTGAATGGAAGAAAGAGGTTAACGCGATAGAGAAGCAAAATTTTACCTGCTACATTGTGGATGGGAGGGGTGGGTTAACTTTCTATCTATAAATTAAGATATGCACTTGTTTTGTACTTAATTTAAATCGGATGACCTATATATTAGATTCATCCGCTGTTGATTCTTATATACCCAAGATATTGTAATGTTGATTTAAATTCTTTGCGGTATTGTTCCAAAATTGTTTAGGCCACTTAAAATTTTATGCTATCCAACCTTTCTATTATCGATGCTCCGCTATATACAAATATCATATATCCATATCCATTTAGACTCAAATACATTTAACATTTAATTATTATAATAAATAAAATTTTAAAAATTAATTCATTTCGGTTCTTTTCTTTTTGATGATGATGATGACTAGAAAGTCGCTTAGTCGCTTTAAAATTTGTTTTTGTATTTTTTTTTTGTTAAACATAACCAGCTGTGTATGTCAATGGTGTCAACAAATTATACTCGTATTTAAATTAAATGATAAAAAAAAATTAAAAAATGCGTCTTTTGGTCAGGGTTAGTTTGAATTAAGTGATGCTAAAAATTAAAAGTAATTTGTTTGATTTTGAACAAACATTACGATTATTTAGAAGAAGACATTTCGTTTGATTTTTTATGTTTTTTATTTTTATTAAATCAAATAGACATTTTAACGTTCTTATGATTTAATATAATATTCGAGTCTCTATAGTTAAAAAGTTATGTTTAAGAAAAAATAAAACGTCTTCGTATGTTATGTATTTACCATTTCGAATGGATTTTGTATATATGGTTATTGTTAAGTACATACAATTTTAATTGAAATTACATTATTCAGCTGCATTGTATGCGCAATATAGACGACATGTTATAAATAAGAGAATGGATGAATAATTATTGTACCACGTTACCACGTAAACGAAAATCTTAATTTGGTTATAGATGTTTTCAAGAGTTTCAAGACAAGACACGATTGTCGACACATAATTAGAAATTGGATGGAAAAATGGAGAATTTTTGTCACAATTTAAGATGCTGTATTACGAAAGTGCATGTATAGCTTATGTTGTGCGGATCAATATGGATATACATAAAAGGAGACAGTTAATAATTGTAATTCTATAACCGCATTAACTGAATATCGTGTGTGAACCTTTCTTTTGCTTTATGTATATAAAATTAACTAGAATTGTTCCCACTGTATATGGTCTTAAGTTCAGCGTTATGCATTTTTTTGATTTACGAGAACGCTTCAAAAACAAAAAAAATACTTTTAATCGTTGATAATGTTAAACCAATCCGGTCTACACCTTCTCTAGGTTCCCTTATTAATTAACGGACAATGTCGTTCACAAAATTTAAATAAATAAAAATCTTAAAATTATTTGTTCTAGTAATCACTTTAATTCATTAAACTTATTTTTTTTTTGAATAACTGTATTTTGTTTAGAAATAAGGTTGGCCATGACTTTCGAGTCAAACGGTTATTTTTTTTCTCAAATTTATTTTTCCTCAAGAATTTATTTTTAATTTTATTAAAGATAAGTATTATTGATTAAAGAGTGAAATTATATGGAGCGTGAAGTGCCCAAGTTTCCATTGTTTGGATTGCTTCCCGCTATAGAAGACAAATACAAGAGAAGAAATGCGCTTAATCTTGAAGAAATCTGGAGGGCGAACAATTTAAATAATCCTCGACTCGGTTCAAAATTTCATTTGAGGCGTGGCGGACATAACCTAGAAACGTACCTGATTGCAAATATTTAAAATGATCTCGGATTGGGCCCGAGGGCGGGTGAGTATACGATGTGTCTTATCTTTATAAATTTAATAAGATTCACATAGTACTAATGTACAAAATATAATCAAATATAATCAAATTGAATTGAGGCGGTATTGTCTAAGGTTTTTAAATGGATCAGTAAAGTGTCTGATTATTCTCACGTATTACGAATTACGAGTTTCGAGAGCTCGAAATATGCTGTCAAATTTCCTCAAAAGAACCTTTTATCAATACGAGTTGTCTGTCGTAATTCACATTGTATGAGTAAACAACAAAAATAAAAAAAAATCGCAATGGCGAAAACTCGTCATGTCAGGCACATAATCGAATTGTCGCAAACTCTATAACTCGAGAAGCGTATTGCTTACATAATCGCATCCATAATATGTGATGTGTATTTGATTGATTGGTATAGTAGTGGATTAGAGGTATTCAACCTGTCCCAGTGGAGGGTTGCTGCAGTATCAATTTCAAAATCAGGTATTGCGAGCAAAACTAGTTTATTGTTGGCAGATAAGAGTTGTGTTTTGTGTTTTGAGTGATTGTGTACATTTTACTTTACAAACTAGCTTACGAAAGGGAAACGATTCTATGCCCAGGTACGTGGTGTCTATTTAACGAAACGTTAAACCTAAAATTAATCAAATTATAAATAATTAGCAATGGGAAAATGAAAAGGTAAGTACATTTTAAATGTGTACTCGGCGAATATTAGAGTGCTTTGTTGCATTGGAGAGACCTAGAGAAAGGATTTTTGCGTTTTTTATTTCTCGGATCGATCCGATTTTTGCGTTTTATATCCGAAAATTACCGATTGCTCTTTGCCGATCTGAAATTGTTTCGGATAGTACAGAGAAATAATTTGTGGAAAATTCATTTAAAGCCTATTGTAAATAAATTTAAAAAATGTATGACTGTTTCTTTTTCATTAATAATAATATTTGGTAATCTCGTCATGGTGTGTACAAAATAGTGGTTAGAGTGGTTTTAATTTATTGTCTTCATTGTTTGTATTTCGCGCTTCAAACTCAATATAATTTCTTTATTCTTTAAGTTATAATTTTTTTATATCGCGTTTCCTGGATTTTGATGCAAGGATTGATTTATTTAATTTTCTTATTCGAAAATACATCTGCGCTCGAAAGAATATTTTTTTTTATTTGTAGGTCACCATCAATGCTTTGTGCCAAATCTATGAGCTGCTTTAGATATTAATTTTTTATTAGAAAATCGTCTCCGTTAGCGTTATTAAAAATATTCTCTAAACATGCCATGTGTCTCACTACCCCTTGTGTTGGATTTTAAAGTCCACCTTCATTAAGATGATCCACCCACATTGAACAATGAGCTTCACTCGCAGCGATTACGGGATCTACTAGAATATTAGGTACTTGGCAATGTAATTTGTGACAAATTACAAATTAAAAATTAATGCCACTCTGTTACCTGTGAGATATTGATTTTTGGCATTTCAAATCGGCAGTATCATCGATGCCAACATTTGCATTTTGAGACATTACCTCTTCAGTATGTCCTAAAATGTAAGACCTTAAATGAAATTTAAATTCCTGTCTATCAGGATGGTCGTGCAGACCACCCTTCGCTCGGATGGCACCGAACAATTTTCAAGAATATCTTGATTTATTCTGTATGTCAAAATATATATGAAATTGAACCGTTTTTTCATATCACCGTAAAGCAATTTTATTGCATTATTTGTAAATTTCTAAAGCTAAATCAGTTTACTTACCTCTTTGAAATGGCAATACCTAATATTTACTTCCCAAATACATTTGTTTCCACCATCAGTTTGGACATTCGGTTTAAATTATCATCTAGAACATCCATTGCCAGTACGTAGGACGTAGGTCTTTACTCGATCTCTGGGATCCTTCGCAAATATGATACCTGCAGATATCATCGTTACTTGCTAATTTTACCAGCTTAAATAAATTGTAGTATTCCTCCCAATTATAATCTTTTATCAATCCTAAGCTTACTGCTCTAGAGAGCGCTTGTGCTACAGTATGTGAAAACAGTTTTGACGCCATTTTGACTTTTAGCCTTGCAGCTCCTGCCACGTGCTCAAATGATTAGTGGATATTTTGTGAGTCACACTCAGTTCTGTTGAGGTGCAGGTTAAAAGTTCCAAGATAATTTCCTTTAACACGCATTTGCCGTTGATGACAAGTCTATTATCAATAAAATGATTTCTTAAAAGCTGAATTAAATGAGGGACGTCCGCAAGTGCATACATTTTATTGTTATCAAATATATAAACCTAATTATTAAATGAATAAATATTAAATAAGTGATAAAATTATAGACATACGTATCTTACGATACAGATGTTACCAAAATTCAATTTTATGGGCATTTTATACCTATTTCACTATATACTTGAAACATTTGGTCTATTATTAGAAGCAATACAATTCCTTTGATCGGTTTCTGCAAGGCTGACGAAGCATGAACTAATTTAACATAAATCCGCAATTCACTCTAATACATTCATTACCAAACTAACCCAAAGAATTAGGCCAACCACAACATAACTTGAAACATTTATGGTATGATAGAAATATCAGTGGAAGTGATATTAGCGACACTGTGCCTGCAAGGTTGACGAAGCAATTTTCATTACCACAAGTATTAAAAATTCTAAAAATATTAAATTCTTAAAACTTAAATTTTATAGACATTTTATAAATTTTAATTTCAACTTGGGCCGCACTTTGATAATTGTGTTTTGTTTATGTTATTTAAATAAATTATGCTCGGTTTCACAAAATAAGACCCAATCTCCAGTTAAATAATAGTTTCTCTCTTTCCTTTTTTCTGAAATTGCGGTTTGTTTCATAATACAAATTCAATTCAAACAAAATTTTATTTCTTTTTTAAATTGTTACTGGAAAGTGAAATATTTAACTGAAGGAGAAATATGTCTATGTTAGAAAATACTAGTTGGGGTGCCCGTCACATAATGTGATGGCTCTAGAAAACTCTGTAATACAGAAAACGAACAGAAACTCAATTTTATATGTGAATCGTCAGCCTTTAGGCTTGTCCCACCTCCACCCGATCACGTTAATCTCGTCAATTTTGATGTTTTATAATTTACAATTTATAATATGTGTCGCAAGCCTTTTATTTGATTTTTTTAGTATTTTTGGAAGTAAATTGGTGTTTCAAAGAATTTCTTTGTGCACAACATTTCGGGTAAAAACCTTGTCACTTACTTCTATAAGATTTCCCTGTTCTTTTGTATTAAGTTCTTGTACTTTTATATTTGATTTAGATGTCAATCTGGAGAAAGCAACATACAATTGTCCATGAGAGAAAACGGGCTGTGGCAAATACAATCCCATTTATCAAGGGTTTGTCCTTGAGATTTATTTATTGTCATCACAAAGGCCTCCAAAAGGGTTCCAGCAATTCCGGTGGGAGCGACCGGGAGTGCAATGTATCATTTCCCTCTTAAAACACTTAATAAAGTGTTATATAAATAGGTTTTTCCACTTCATTCATTAATGGCTTGTTTCACCATGTCATAAATATATTTTTGCTCACAATTGAGCTTTGATAAAAATTCATTAATGGATTTTGTTTTTGGAAATCCCGTTTTTTCGTAATCAACTGAACTTTGACGAACAATAAGTTCAATGTCAAGCATAGTGCTCGGTTTTCAGGATCACTTTTTTTCTGATGCACAAAGTCATCAGTCATAGAGTCTTTATGTTTATTCCAAAGACTCAAAATGTCTCCTGGTTTTCCATATGCACATATAAGTGCAAATGGAAGTCTTATTTCCCTTGCTGATTGTATCTCTGCAGCTTCTGTGAGAGCATCATCCCACTCTGTATTATCAGCAAGTAACTTTCTTGCTCGGCAAGCATCTTGAAATATATCATATAGTACACCATCCGCAGTTCGTAGACATTCAAATGATTTTGCTCCTCTCACATGTAGCAAGAGTAGTCTCGAATAAAACCTTTCAGGGTCATTCATCCCTACTGTATACATTCTACTAATGATTTTATTCCTTCGCTGCTTTCTGGGGACCCACATTGCTTTGTTAAATACAAAGTGTTTAGGAATATCCATGTACAATAGAGCTTGTGCTTTAACACTGCAATGGGTATCATTCTCTTCCGCATCATCATCTAAAATATCTTCGTTGTCATTTTCCCTTATTTCCTCGGGTAACTCAACATTTTCGTTGCCGTCAAAAGCATCGCCAACATCTATTTTCTCGTGATGATTGTTTTGGCTTTCCCCTGTTCGTGTTGCCACGTTTGGAGTTTTTTTGGTTTAATTTAAACCAAGCCAAAATAGTAGTGTCTTTCACTTTCTCTGCTGCTTCCTGTTCTTGAACTTCCAAAAACACAACAGATCGTTCTTTTGGCAAATGTACTGCCAAACGTATAACAGAATGTGATTGCCAATGCATCAAATAACTATTTATACGCGACATGTGTTATCTCCATATTAATACAATCATATCCTTCCTTTGTGTACATATTTGTATAGGTATTTTACGGCTCCTATACCGGCGGAAAATTCCCAATTAATATGGCAATTAAATTTCTGTGACAGATAAGCGTTGTAGGGAACAACCCAAGAGTTATTAATACCTCTGAATTGTAAATTTTCGGGTTGCGTCGTATCACGTCTTTGATGCTTAGGGTATCCATTGACATTTGCATCAGTTTCTTCTTGAAAGCTTTTTGGAAACTCTTTTCTGCATTTTGCATTTTCCATGAAAGGAGAATTTGGATTTCTCACTCCACATGGGCCATGACAACTTCGTAAAGCTCAGGATATTTTTCCTTGTATGGGATCTCTGCCCAAATAATTTTATCAATATCCTCCGTTTTCCGAGGCTTATCTTCTTCTTCTAATATAATTAGAATGTGTGCATGAGGTAAACCTCGTTTTTGAAATTCAATGACGTACACCATTGAACGTACTTTTCCAAAAACTCGTCCTTCTTTGATATCTTTCAAAAGTTCTTTCAATTTTAAATTGAAAACTTTAGAAATCAGGTCTGGTTTTTTTTCCGGTTTGCAACCATCAAGTTTTCGACAATGTCAATCCACTTAGGATTGCATGTCATTGTTATAAAAAGATCTGGTTTTCTAAATTTTCCGACAACGGCCATAGAATCTTGATAACGCTGTTGCATATTTCCAACTTTTTCTTTTGAAACATTGTCATTATTCACTCGTTGATGCAAGTGATCCATTAGTCCACTGTACTTTTCAACTCTAAGTTTTCGTTGATTATTCTTTATAAATTTTATTCTACTTGACTCCGTTTTTACTTGAGCGTCAACAGAAAATTGTTGTGTCAGCTTTCCCGCTGATATAAATGGATTAAATTCCTTTCTTATTGCCATGATGTAAGTGTAATATCCCATTTGAGACATCATATCTTTTACTGCATTGTGCCATCCGTCATTTCCATAAGGATAAAGAAGTGGATATAGCATTGCATCATATTTCCGGTGCAAGATATTTATTTGTGTCGTAGTGCCTTTGGTACAATCCTTATTGTAGACACGTATATCTCTGTCAAATGGTGGCTCACCATCTATGTTTTGAAATATAACACCAATTTCATTAGCTGCTGGAGCATTGTATCGTCTTTTATCCTTCTGAGGATCGTTTCGAAAAGAGAGAATCAAATTAGTGGTTAAACTCGCCTATATTTCTTGCATCATCTTGTAAGATTTTGCAAGCTCATTGTTTGATGACATAAAGTCAGACAACTTTTGCATTGTTTGTTTATCACAACCCTTGTTCCGCTTGTCACCTATTCTTTCATTGCATGCTTCTTCAGAATCAAGCATGTAAAGCTGTGCATATTTGCGCTTTTCTCCTTCTCTTGGGTGACACTTTTAGAGCATGATATATTTGACCAAACACTTTGAAGTAGTAGATTCTTCCGGTGGGAACTACATCTTCTCCGTTTTTATTTTGGTACGGGCGTTGTCCAATCTTTTTCGAATTCATCATTGACACTTTGTGTCATTAATTTTTTTAGCTCATCTGGGAACCTGTGAGGTTCCAATTTTATCTTGACTTTATGGCAGCAATATTGAAATAATTTATTTTTTGGACCTGCGCTTTCAAAACTCAAAGATCCACAACCAATGCACTCAATAGACATTGGGCCCAATGTGTGCTGTGCCACGGTACATGCCTCAGATTTGGCAATCCAGATAGTGTGACGTTCAGTGTGAATGGAACGATATTGAGCAATTCTTTTTGCATTTTTAGCACGTTCGTTTTGTTTTTCTTGTTCAGACTGTGCAGCTTTTTTTCTAACATTCTATTTGCCACCTTTTCACGTTCGTTCTTTTTTTCTTGTTCGGACTGATTGGCTTTTTTCTGTAAATATCTTTCTCTATCTTTAGCATGGGCCGCCTCTCTCTCTTCTTCACTCATCTCTGCTCCTTTTTTAGCAGGCATAATTTTCCTTTTATCAAGTTTGTTGTTGTTTGTACTACTGTTGATTTTGCTCTTAGCTTTTTATTTTTCGAAAAGATTGCTCTAATGAGCTTTTATTTCCAAAACAATTTTTGGGTTTGCTCTAATGAGCTTTTAGTCTTCAAAAAGGCAGTTTGGGTTTGGTCTAATGATCGTTTAGTCTCCAAAAAGGCAATATTTATTTAGTAGATTATCATATAATTCATACGTCACATCACATAATATTAATTGTTTCAGTACTCGGTTTTTTTTCAAAACGCAGGTAACTCTTAATTATGGTAACGAAATAATTAATTTCAAACTCAATTTGCAAATCACAAAATTTGACGCCACAATTCATACGCCTTCGTCAGATTTAATATGCTATGATTACTATGATTAGGTACAGGAAAAGGAATGGCACATAAACTCTTTTTACTTCGGTCTAAAAAGACCAAAGTATTGAAATCCTGTCAAAAATGACGAAAAATTTGGTTGGTCCAAAACCACTTTTCTCGACGTTTTGAAAGTCCCTGAGTCTGAAAAAGCAAAAAAAAAAAAAATGTCCGTCCGTCTGTCTGGATGTCTGGATGTCTGGATGTCTGGATGTCTGGATGTCTGGACCCATGGTATCTCGAGAACGGCTTGTCCGATTTGGATTTTTTTTTCGCCAATCTGTTTCTATGGTCAAGGCGGAGATTTGAAAAGCTTTTGGAGACTGTACGCCAAGGGGGTGGGGTACCTGCCATACGAATTGACTCAAAATAACTGCTTTTATAAATATTTACGATTTTTTTATATATGCTTATTTGATTATTGAATTGGGCATTGAATTTGGCATTGAATTGGGAATTGATTTGAAGATTAAATTAGGGATCAATTTGCGCGTTGAGTTGAAGTTGAGTTGGAGTTGAGTAGGGGTTGGATTTGGATGTGGTGAATAGTTAACAAATTTTTTATATGATGGAACTGCCTATTTATCAACCGATTACGATGAAATTCGACATTTGTATTGGAAATTGGATTCTAAAATGATTTATGGATGAAGTTCTGGGATTTTAAAACGATTTCTGGATGAAGTTCTGGAATATGGCCAAGTATGATGGAACTTGCCCATTTCTCAACCGATTACGATGAAATTCGACATTTGTGTTGGAAATGGGATTCTAAAATGATTTACGGATAAAGTTCTGGGATTTTAAAACGATTTCTGGATGAAGTTCTGGAATATGGCCAAGAATGATGGAACTTGTCTATTTATCAACCGATTATTATGAAATTTAATATGTGTGTTAGAAATGGGATTCTAAAATGAATTTTGGATGAAGTTCTGGAATATGGCCAAGTATGATGGAACTTGCCCATTTCTCAACCGATTACGATGAAATTCGACATTTCTATTGGAAATGGGATTCTAAAATGATTTATGGATGAAGTTCTGGGATTTTAAAACGATTTCTGGATGAAGTTCTGGAATATGGCCAAGTATGATGGAACTTGCCTATTTATCAACCGATTATTATGAAATTTAATATGTGTGTTAGAAATGGGATTCTAAAATGAGTTTTGGATGAAGTTCTGGAATATGGCCAAGTAGGATGGAACTTGCCCATTTCTCAACCGATTGCGATGAAATTCGACATTTGTATTGGAAATGGGATTCTAAAATGATTTATGGATGAAGTTCTGGGATTTTAAAACGATTTCTGGATGAAGTTCTGGAATATGGCCAAGTATGATGGAACTTGCCTATTTATCAACCGATTATTATGAAATTTGATTTGTGTGTTAGAAATGGGATTCTAAAATGAGTTTTGGATGAAGTTCTGGAATATGGCTAAGTATGATGGAACTTGCTCATTTCTCAACCGATTATAATGAAATTCGACATGTGTATTGGAAATTCGAGTCTGAAATGAGGTTTAGGCGAAGTTCAGGAATATGGCCAAGTATGATGGAACTTGACTATTTCTTAACCGATTATAATGAAATTTGATATGTGCGTTGGAAATGGCAATATTTGATATGTGTGGAATATGGCCAAGTAGGATGGAACTTGACTATGCCTTAACCGCGGGTATCATTGTGTTAGACATGTGCGTTGTAAATGGGATTCTAAAATGAGTTTTCGGATAAATTTCTGGAATATGGTCAGTTAAATGGTTAGAAGTATCAGTATAATTTGTTATACTACTTTCGGTATAAAGTTCTAGAATACGATTTTTCGTTTTAAATTGGATGCCTGTACCCATGTTGAAGCTTTTGTCCTGTTTGGCTGTTGTTGTATAAGTAAATATATATTGGTTAAAATAGAAATCAATAATGTCAAAACAGTCACACCAACTTTATGATATTATTGAAGATACCAAAGACCGAAGTTCTGATCACCTCGTGAGGTTTCAGCCCTTTATATTTTATTTTTATAATAATCAGCTTAGCGTCAGTATTTTAGTTAATTAGCTTCTAGCGTCATTATTTTAGTTAATTAGTGTTTTTTAAATGTCCTTCCTTTGGAAAACAAAATATTGGGAATCCTACAACCAACCAAATTATTTAAAATTTAACCGTTGGGTAAGCATTTGTTTTTTGACAGTTAAAGAGTTAAACGAATTCCAAATTCTATTCTAATTAGACCTTCATTGAAAACAATTACCACTCTTACATGATTTACTGATTTTAGCTTTCTATGAGGTTCGGCTCGCAATGCGGTTACTGTTTTATTTTTGTTGAGGTGAGAGTGTTATTCTCATATACCTATAGGTTGACTCGGTTGTTCATATGAACCATCCAGCTTTTATTTTGAAATTGAGTCAAATTATCGGTAAAAATTGTATTCGATTTTTTCTATTGGCAAAATTCATCTAAAATAAACCTTTCAAGTACCAACCTTTCCTATTGAAATGGAAGCCTATTAAAACGTTGAAAGCCTTACCGACATTGCAAAAAAGTTATAAGCTCTTAAGTCGGGTAACTTTTTAATTGGCGGAAGCATTGTTGAATGTTTAAAAGCAGCAGAAATTGATAAAAGGATTACCTCACTTGAAAGATAGAACTTCGAGGTTCGAAAGAGTGAGGAGCCCATCCAAATATCGATAAAAGAAACTAGGCTCCCACCTTCGCAGATACCTATCCAAGCACGTGGTCTCTAGACTTTAAATTAAAACGCAGAGTAGAAAACAAAGCTAAACTATATTAGTTCAATCTTTAGTTCCTCGTATGCAAAGCAACTTCTCATCATGCAATCAAGTAAATTTAAGAGACAAGTATTTAACGAGTTCGATTATACAGATAACTAAAAAATATCAATATGTTGCGAAATAAGCTAAAATTCATTACACACAGTTACAGTTGCAATGAATGGTCTTAGTAAAAATACGATAGACCTTCAAACCACATTTAAAGTGACTTTCTCCAACAACATCTGAAGTAAGAATTGCAATTGGTGAACTCTTAGTAGCTTAAAATAATAATTTATTACCCATCGAACAATAAAAAACAAATTTTCGATTTGAACGTGCGACATTTGACTTACGTGAAAAGTTAACTAAAATATAATCATGCAATACATTTTTAGCTGGGCGGATCACAATTACTAAGTGGAATTTATAAATACTAGAAAGAATACTTCCTGGGAAAATATTACGTAATGGTAAAATCCTTAGACCATAGAATATAATGTACCGCCAGCAATGGCCTTTAACTGTCTCCAACATCTGCAGCATAAGTTGCTATATTTACTATATAGTTACCGGATCGGCAACATATTTTACAATTGTATATGGAAACGTCATTTTGCTAGCGGTCCATTCTATTCTATGGTCTAAGGTAAAATTACAGACTTCAGAGAATGTTACCTTATGCATAAAAAAAAATACTCCTACAGTTGTAAGAAAACGCTTGCGTAAACCAATTTTCTATCCTGCTAAATGCTGCCTTTCTGGCTGTAATTGCTACAATATTGTAATATAGAGTTGGTGAACGGACTCTAGTGCATTTGATAAATCGATTTAACAATATAAAAGGATAGATCTAATACGATCACTAACGCAGCTATGCAAGTAATATAAATTTCCCGATTTTCCCAGTTAGCAAGTATAAAAAAATAAAATATTGTAATAAAGCCTCTTATATAGTTCTGGAATTCAATTTCCAGTAAATTTTAAAATTTTATCGGTAATTCAGTATGTCAGTATAATAAATCGTTTACCGGTAACGCAACCTCCATAATTCCAACATTTCAAGTGATTAAGGTGACATATGTACATAAAATTACTATAGATGGCTACTGTTTAGCGTATATTATAAAATAGTGTCTTAACTACGTTAAACCACTAAATAACTATTCGACTTCGGTTGGTTCACAATGAAACCTATGTATATGCTTCGATGTTTTTTGCAAGTTAAAAACTACAGTTTCAAAGTGATTATATGTACCAATATGTAGTGCATGTGCATGATTATAAAATGTAACTTATCTCGCGAATTATCTTTCGCATGAAGACGTTTTATATATTTTATTAATTTCCCTCCATTATCAATGTAATAAAAATAATTAATAAGAATAAAACGCGAGTTACAATCTCACAAAACTTTACTAAACTTTTGCTTATTTATTTCGTTCGTTTTGTAATTTCTTAAATCACAAAAAAGAAAACTAAAAAGCTCACACTTTAACCATTCTCTTATAAAATGTTACGATACCTTAAGATTTCGCCTATCTCTTTCTTTATCGTTTCTTATTCATTCTCGTGTATGTATTATTATGATAATCATAAATAACACTAATTGACGTTTAGCAGGTATACCGTGTGTTATGCTGTATATATTTTATTATTATAAGGCCAATTAGGTAGTTTCAGATTTTTTGTTTTGTCTTCGCGATTTTTCTTGCACAGCTTTTTAGTTATAGACGATCGTTTAACAAAATTGAACTTGGCTCTCTACAAAACACACACACAAGACAATCTATGTAGCTATATAATATATGAAATCAAAACATAAGATCAATTAAGATATTCTCATCTAAATAGCTATAGTTCGTATGGCTCGTTTATGTACATATAAATAAGACAAAAATATGTTTATTGTTTTATGCATGAAATTACATTTATTTGGTACGAGTATATATACGCGAGTGTATATCTAGAAAATAAGATAAATATATTCCAAGGTGTTTTGTCTGATATTTTCTTCTTCACGTATTCTTGTGCCGATTTTTTCTTTTTTCTTTTTTATAGATACATTTCTAATTATACCGACAACTTGTTTTTGGTTTTTAGATTTTTGTCTAAATACAGTATGCCAAATATAAGAGAATGCATTCACTCTCCTACGATTTTTCGAGATACCTTTTTAGACTCATCAACGGAACAACAATAGGTACACCTACATGATTGAACAATTAGCTGCAGCAATCAAATAGTGTTGTGTACAGAAATTATTTAGTCATGTTAGAAAATTTATATAGTTAAGAGACAAAAAACGGTTTGGAAAAATTTACAAAATATTGAGACATTTTAGTTAAACAGAAGTTAGTTAAATAAACAAATCTGGTTAAATCAATTTTTGTGTTTCATAAGGAGAAACAAAGTTTTGATGATAACTGAAAATCTGATTGAATTAGGTAGTTTGGAGGGCCACGAACGCGTGACGACGAAATCAAAATGAGGAACAAAAATGAAGAAGATAATTTTGAAAATTTAATTGAAATTGTTTCTTGATCTTATTGGGATGCACACAATATTTTTTATACATGTTGATGATGATGATGATCATTAAAAACATTTATGAGATAAAGGAGATGAATATATTTAACAAAAAACTTTAAGATTATGACGGGCCGCAGGGTAATATATTTAACAAAAATAGTTGAATACTATTGAACATCTATTGAATCAAATATATAAATTGTGAGTAAAAATTAACCTCCAAAAGCACCGAACAAACCCCCCCTTAAAGAGAGCTTTTACCGCATTATCGTAATTAGAGACAAGAACATTAACCTACTAATTGCCCTAAATCTAAAATTGATCAAATTTTTGTTACACCGAGAACGCAATTTCAAGGTCTCTATGTAAAGTTCTCTTTTTTCGACCATAATTGAGGTAAAAAACATAAAACTCCGGAAGCTTCGAAACATTTTTTATGACAAGAAAGCGCATCTGCGTTTTCTTGTTTTAATATTGGCCCCAATTTGAAATGTATTTAGATGCTTTAGTATTCCATAAGCGAACGAAACAATAAATAGAAACTAAAGATTGGCTTATTTAAATAATCTAGATCTCAATCAGTTCTTCTTGATGCGGATTATTCAAAAATCGTATTTCACGGTGTCATAAAAGGAGACCTAGATCAGTTATTCCAAGGGACTTTTTCCGAAACGCCAACGATTTGTGGAAGTGTTATTTCGCGAAAGTTCTCCCTCGATTTAAGTTTAGTTTGAAAACAATTTGCTCTCCAGAATCAAACAGCCGACTTCTCTGCGTAATTTGAAATAATGCGGCTTCATTTATTTTCCTGGCTTCATCTCTCCTTCCTGTTGTTTTTAGAGTTAAGTCTTTTCTGGGTCTGAGTTCGAAATCGGCAGAATCATTCTAGGTTTTAATAGCACGACAAACCTTCTTCTTTAACCTGAAGTTGCTCCATTTGTTACAATCGGAATCAATATTTAAATTTAAAAATCGTCTTACAGTTAAATTTTTGAAATATTATTTTAATTCGTTTTCTACTTAGAGGATCGAGCTACCGCATGGGCGGATCCAGCTTTTAAGTTGGGAAGGGGGAAGCGGTACAAAATTTAACTAAATAGTATGTGAGTATGTGTATGCTGTATGAAAATAAATCAAAATCAATACCATTACGCACAGGCCGCTTTTAGTCTAATATTGCATTAGTGTATGTGTATTTGGTAAGGAAAAGGTCGGACGTCGGGCGTAGTTTATGATTCTTTCTTCTTTAGTGTTAGTAGTCTGCTGCTTTTAATTAGGAGATGAGATATGCGTAAATGTAATCATACATTTATTTTCATTTGTACATTATCTAACGCAATATTACATTATTTAATGCATTTTTAGCATTATTTCTGTAAAATATCGAGTTTTAACCTCGCTGAACTTAAAAAGTGCATATATACTACAGTTACATAGTTAATCTGTTAATAGGTTGTCGTTTTAGGTATGTCTTTTTTAGAGGTATTTGTTCCATTGGTGGGATGGAGCAATTACCATCAGCAGCTTCTTGCATCCGTCTATAGGATACCACCCTCAAACCCACGATTTGACGATTTTTTGAAATTCTAAAATTCATAGATACTGGAAAATTTTTAACCAATTTGTGTTTTTTTAATAATTACTCACAAACTAAAATAGAGAACCACCCAAAGCCGCTTAGAATTGTTCCTTTCTATGCAAGGATCACAAGAAATTATGTAGCATCTTTTTGTTATCATATTGTAACAAAAATTGAATGGGGTCCCTCTTTTTTAATGGGGCATTTCATTTTACATTTTTGTGGGATTTTATTTTCGGGAATATGATGTTATCCCAAATTTGTTAAATTTTAATATAAACTTGGGCTGGACTTTGAAAATTGTGCTTCTAGATTTTCGTTTTATTTATTTTCCTTTGTGACTTTCTTTGTTCCTGGATTCTTTTTTCTTTACTTTACATTCGGGATTTTGTATTTTTGTATTTTTTGAATATTGAAAATTTATCTGTATATGAAATGGGGTACATTTGGTACATTCTTTCTCATGTGGTACAAAATATGGTATAGTTGACAATGTATGGTACGTTCGTTCAAAATGTGGCACAGTACCACACATTATGGAATTTATTTTTATCCAAGAAGACAGTATGCAAACATTTAGACATTTGTTTCATTTCACTTGTGGCAAATTTCATTTGGTACATTTCTTTCACGCAAAAACGTTACGTTTGCAATATTTTAATATGAAAAGCAAGGATTCGTAAACCGCATGTTTCTAATACGCAATATTGAGAGCAAAAAATGGATGGGCAAAAAAATGTCCATGGTAATATTATATTACTACCGAAATTATAATAAATGTCAATCGTGAAAATAAAGAGTTTGCAAAATATGTTAAAAGATATGAAAATTTCAAATACCTTCCAGGAGAAGTCAAATGCTCTATTTGACCCCCCGCCCCTCCTCCCTTGCTTGCCGACATCTTTGATTGCTACCATGATCTTACGCCACTCCACCAAAATTGTTTGTTAACTAAGTTTCAAGGATTTAGACCTCTCCTCGATTGCCTTCTACTTTTATACATAATTTTAATGATTCTAAACGTTTTAGGCTTATTAGGTTTGCCCTCTAATCCAATCTAGCGTTATCAAGGAGTCTATTCAATCAGATGGTTTCCTAACAGGTGTAACAATCGCTTGTGGTTGTTATGGTGTAATTAATTTAAATCTGTAATTGCGGTTGAAAATCCAAACAACGATGCATGTGCGTCCATTGCTTTATAAAAATCTCTTCCACTATACGTCATTCTTTCTTTAACTTAATTTGTAATAGAAAATATTTTTTTTTGTGTATAGAGTGTACCATTTATCATTATACACTTCTCCGCAATTTGGTCGGTTCGTTTTATTATTTTCTTTGATTGTATGGAATGACGTGTAGTGGTTGGTGTGTTGCTTCGTTTATGTTATTTTGTTAGCGCGTGGATTTTACATGCAAATCGAATGTTCCAGAGATGTGATTAAGTAGTGTGGGTGCGTGTGAGTCGATTTTGGGTGATGTCGCATGTGTACGTCATCCGAAATCCATCGTTCGGTTTTTTTTTTTTTCTATGGTAAATAATTTTTGGGTGGGGGAAAATTTTTGTACGGTCGGATATTTTTTGTGAGTCTAGTTTTGAATATGAAGACAAATAAGTCTCGTTTTAAATTTAATTTAGTTTTTTTTTGAATGTTTAAAAAATCAAGTTTGGAGATTGAAAAGGTGTGTTCGAAGTTTAAAAAAAAGTGGATTCGACTACCAATTTGTTGTATTTAAAGAAAAAAAAAAAATAATATCATAATATTGGTGCAAAAATAATATGTAAAGTTGGGAAATTAATAAACATTTAATAATTTTTTTGTTTAAATTTGAAAATAAATTTTGTTTATATACATATGTGTAGATAAAAATAAGCCAGACTTTGTGAAATTATAAAAGTAGTTATAAGAAAAGAAAATTTTATGTTGAAATTTGTGGTGGGTGTTTGAAAAAAAAAAACACTACACTCTGATTATACTGTCTGTATAAGCCAAATAATTCATAAGAACAGTTTTTGTTGGTTTTAAATTAAGTGTACTACATAAAATAAGAACAGATCTTTTATTCTCAATCATAATGTACAAAAGTTTATTTTGGTTTGTTATAAAATAAATTGGAAACAAAAAAAATATTGATATATAATAATAAAGTCTAGTAAGTTGATGCTAATAATCTTATAATTGCGTTTCAAATTGACATGGGACAGTGAAAATAAAGGAAAAGAGAAAAAAAAACTATTATTTTGCTTGTGAATAGTCATTAGCGGTGCATCCGTTTGTTTTCTGTGTTTTGGTGATTTTTTTTTTTTGAGTTGGTGACGAGCATATTAATTGACACCCTTAATTGATAACGGTGGTATTCAATTGGCTGAAATTTTGGGTTTGTGGCAGCTGACCTTGCCAGTCATGTGGTTCGTGGTCGGTGAGAGGGGGTGCTGAGTTCCTGCGTCGGCGCTGTTGTAGCTGTTTTGTAGTCGGACGGGCCAAATTTTTATATAATCAGGTAAGGTGTGACGGCCAAAATATAAAAAGAACGCCGCCCACACCGTGTGGTATTTTTTTCTTGATTTTAATGGTTGTGAGCCAAACTTGGTTTTCATCGGAGTTTTTTTATTATTATATTTTTTGTTTGAAATATATAAATTTTTGCGGTTTACATGTTTCGGGTGGCGTCACATGCGACGCACCCAAATCGATTCACACCACATTTTTTTTCGATTTCATTTTCCGGTTTTTTTTTATTTAGGCTCAGTTTCTCGATCATTAACGGTTTTGTTTTAGTTTTCTTACATTTCATTTTTTTCTCGTTCGAATCAGTTTCATGCGCAAATACAGTTTTTCCTCCAAGATAATGTTCAATAGTGTCATGTGCGTGTACATTTTTAGTGTGATCGCGTGTGGGGATGGGTGGCCTCATGCTGACCTAGGCCTTGACTGAGGTCGCCGGAGTGGCACCGGCGTCCTTGTCGAGCGCTCCCCAAATTTATGATTATCTACCACTGTGGTCGTGGCAAGGTAGGATAGTTTTTCTAGTCCCATTCATTTTATCTCTATGCGGTTTTCAAGCATAGAAATATGTCTGGTAACCCCCACGCCTAGCGGCGAGCTAAAGCCAGCACTATACCGCAACCAGACCGCTATTTCTATGTTCTGTTACACAGGTAGTATAAAGATTTTTTTTGTTTGAGTAAGTAACCTTGCTAGGAGCATGGCAGCATATAATTCTAGTTCGGGAATAGTTATTAGGCAAACTATAGGTTCACCTATAGCTTTATGATCACGACTGGCGGCTATCTCAATAAATCAAACAGTTAAGAGGTTTCGGATAACATTTTCCTGTTTTAGATTGAAATATGTCCTTTACAGGATTCAATATGGTACCTAGGATTTTGATTATTTCCCCAATATTTATTGTATAAAATTGCATAATAACTTGACGCAAAAATCTACATATGTTATATTCATGTAATTTGTAAAAAAAAAAATCAACTTTTTTATGTGCCAAAAAACATGAAAAAAATTATCTCCATTTATAGTTTTTCTTTTTTTTCGCTGGCGCTACATCCCATAGAGGGATTTGGCCGCTTCATTTTGAAGTTTCGTAATCATTTTGTTAACGGATAATGAGTGATTAATTCATTGATCCTACCCATAACCAGCCGTGATTTTTTCATCACCCGCCGGGAATCGAACCCGGGACCTCCGGAGCGTAAATCAAGTATGCTAACCACTGTGCCACCGGGGTGGCGATTTATAGTTGTATTGGTGGTAAAACCATTGGCGGTCATTTTAAAGCATTTCACGTATTGTAGTATATGCATCTAAAATTACCGTAAAGAGATAAAAAAAATTAAAACACGACTATTGACATCACATTAAGGCCGGTATTCACGTACAATTAAATTGCGCAATATAATTGTGTGGCGTCATTATATTGCACAATATACTCAATTTTTATTCAAATTTTTTGGATTTTATTGTGCAAATGTGGGCGTAGCTCAATTATATTGCGCAATTTAATTGTACGTGAATACCAGCCTTTATAACAACAAATGATTTATGAAAATGGCACCTTGTCTCATTTTGACGTTACAAATTTCTGAAAAATGATCTGGATCAAAAATTAATCAATTTTTTTTTCTCGAAAGAATATGGAAATGTCATTTTCTTGATCCAAATCAATTTTGTTGGTCCGGATCCAATTTTGTGTGCCGAACGAATATATAACATTAATATACATTTTCATTTATTCACTTCTTTACAAAAATTGTATAATAGTAAATTAATCTCACTTACACAATCCACTTTGAGCTAAAGCTCATTCGTAGCAGATTCTGCAAGACGAGGTGATAATTAACATATTGTAAAAATCAAATCTTTGAAGTCGTAGTTGTAATTGTAACTGCTCAACTCATATAATTCGTCTGGTAAACTGGTACATTTACCGCTTGGAACATTAGATATTTCATCTAATAGATGGTTGTATGGCATTATTTACACACTAAAACGCTTCGTTTCACGACATTTAAATCACTTGAAACGGTACGACAGGGACCCACAGTTCGTGTATGTTCGCATTTTGAGCAAAAACCAAAAAAACAAAAAACGCTCCAATGCTCCAATTGATTGCGTATGGTTATATTGTTCAAAGCTCTGTACAAGATTGCCAAGTGCCACTCTTTTTCTTAACATGATGTAATGGACTTACTCATAAACTGGTACTTAATCTATACAGATACCTTGCTTATCCCTGTCTGACGAAGGACTGCACATTTCTAACTAGCGAGAAACAAAATATTCTTGTAATTTTTGAAATGGGGAAGGGGGGGGTGGTATAAAACAGTTAACGTATCTTGAAAAATCCCCCCAAAAGGAGGCATCATTGTTAAGGCAGATTTCAACTTGCCAATTTTTTCGGTTTTGTTTTAAATGCAAAATTGATAAGATCAAAACAGCAAGACTGTAAAACTCATATAAGTACTCGTAAATAATTATCGCACATTAATTATGATAAAAATTAAACCTAAACGATACAAATTAATTTTAATAAAATTAAATTACACAAGAGAAACTTAAAAAATAAAAAAAACAAACGATCGCTTAACATGTGCAAAACTTGGTGTTTAATATTAAATAAACGAGAGAAATTGAAAGAAGCCAGTGATCGCGATTTTTTATACCATAAAATTGTGTGGATAAAATATTCAATGATTTATAGGTCAATTAATAATGTGACAGTGATGAAAATGGAAGAAAATCGTTGAAATTCGCGCTGCTCCTTTTGGTTTTTATGTGTACAGTCGATTATTTAAAACACAATTATTTTATATAGAGTACGATTAGACCAAATTGTAATATAATCGACTGTACCCTATCAAGATTAATAATGTAATTTGATTCGCTCACTGATTGTATCACTGTCGATTATCAAAGAAGAGGATTATTATGCTTGCGTTTAAATTTGTTAAGTTTGAACAAAATGATATTTTTTGGGATTTAATAGTTTACAATTTTTCAAATTTAATATAAATTGGATAAAATTAATTAACTGGATGTTGTGGTTGGCCTAAAGGTGCTTGAGATAAACATTTTAAAATGTTACGATTTATCAATGCAAATACTCGATATATGAGCTTGCAGACTGACTTTAATCACATACGGTACAAAAAAAATTGTCACCAATCGTTCATATCGAAATTGTTGACATTTATACACTGTTGAGATTATATTGGTTTTACTTTCCAGTCGACAGACAATTGCATAACCCAAATTTTATTTAAATTTAAATTAAGTAGCAAAAATATTTCAATTCCATCACGATTTTATGTCAATTAGTAGGAATTTCTCGACGAAATACCCCGAAATAACATGTACATATTGTCATTGTGTATACAGGTTGGTACAGGTATACCGCAATGAACATAAAACAATTGGCAATTAAAAAAATTAATCCAGTAAACAATCAAAGGTACACAGAGCAGCAGCGAAATGGCAATCTTGACAACATAAAACACTTAATTTAAATTTCCAAAAACGATTTTGTGTTTTGTGAGGAGAAAGAATAAGGAATACACATTCGGTATATGTATATAGAATATTTGCAATTTTCAAATTAAATAAATTACCGAGTTTACATACATTTTTCAGTTTGGTTTTCATTGTGAACAATAAAAGATCAAACACAACAGTGTACAACACAGTAACGCAAAAGCATTTAATAAAATATGATTGGAAATTTTAATTCACAACAGCGAACATCTCTTCGTATATAAATTACGGACGATACACTTACAAACAACATTTAAGTTTAATGACTTTATTTTTGTGTTTTATATGTGTAATCACCACTATAAATTTTTTGACTGTGTCTGGAATTTTATTTTTTATTTGTTCAATGTACAATGTCCAATAAAATCATTAATTTATTACAACAATTACTAAACATTGTACAAGCAAGTGGCATTTGGTTTATCGATCGCATTTCGACTTTTTTTGTTTTATAAAATGATTATCATCATTGTTTGTCAAATTAATGTTCAAAAATTTTATATTTAACGAAAAACCAAAGTTTCACACCCAATTTCAATTCTAGCGAGATAACAATTTAATCAATTTTTCGCTGCTATCCCTTTAGAATTGAAATTGGGTGTTGAAACTTTGGTTAACTACGGCCCATTTAAAAAAAGTGCCGCCCCTCATCCACAAATAAAATTCTTGGTTATTAAAGCATAAAACCATATTTTCTGGAAAGAAAAAAATCAGGATGGGGACAAAAACACGAAAATCAGAAATCTCGAAAGCCATAATCTCGAAAACAAAATCTCCACACAATAAATTGTTTCGAGATTTTATAAAATGTGTTTTTATTTTGTACTTCTAAATTATTTTGTATGAAATGGAGCAAGAAAATGTCTTAAAGGATGTTAGGCCTGTAATTCGTGTTTCTTTGAAAGAAAAGAGAAACATAAAAATAAAAGAAGAGGAGAAATTGTTAAGAGTTTGCAATTCAGTTTCGATCTGCGAGCATGTGAAAAATAAATCATCTTTCAGTACATCTCATCAGGCTATAGCGACTGAACTGCTAATTTATTACACTGATTTTTTCCTATATATAGGAATCGACCGAGCACTTGTAGTATTAGCGAATTTTTACATTCCCCTTTCTAAACTTTTAACAATTTCAATGTTATTGTATTTAACGCATACATGCGGTTACTATGTTCAAACTTTAAATTATTTTGGTATATTCCAAATTGATAAATATTTATAAGAAGAGGAGAAATTGTTAAGAGTTTGCAATTCAGTTTCGATCTGCGAGCATGTGAAAAATAAATCATCTTTCAGTACATCTCATCAGGCTATAGCGACTGAACTGCTAATTTATTACACTGATTTTTTCCTATATATAGGAATCGACCGAGCACTTGTAGTATTAGCGAATTTTTACATTCCCCTTTCTAAACTTTTAACAATTTCAATGTTATTGTATTTAACGCATACATGCGGTTACTATGTTCAAACTTTAAATTATTTTGGTATATTCCAAATTGATAAATATTTATAAGAAGAGGAGAAATTGTTAAGAGTTTGCAATTCAGTTTCGATCTGCGAGCATGTGAAAAATAAATCATCTTTCAGTACATCTCATCAGGCTATAGCGACTGAACTGCTAATTTATTACACTGATTTTTTCCTATATATAGGAATCGACCGAGCACTTGTAGTATTAGCGAATTTTTACATTCCCCTTTCTAAACTTTTAACAATTTCAATGTTATTGTATTTAACGCATACATGCGGTTACTATGTTCAAACTTTAAATTATTTTGGTATATTCCAAATTGATAAATATTTATAAGAAGAGGAGAAATTGTTAAGAGTTTGCAATTCAGTTTCGATCTGCGAGCATGTGAAAAATAAATCATCTTTCAGTACATCTCGCTAATACTACAAGTGCTCGGTCGATTCCTATATATAGGAAAAAATCAGTGTAATAAATTAGCAGTTCAGTCGCTATAGCCTGATGAGATGTACTGAAAGATGATTTATTTTTCACATGCTCGCAGATCGAAACTGAATTGCAAACTCTTAACAATTTCTCCTCTTCTTATAAATATTTATCAATTTGGAATATACCAAAATAATTTAAAGTTTGAACATAGTAACCGCATGTATGCGTTAAATACAATAACATTGAAATTGTTAAAAGTTTAGAAAGGGGAATGTAAAAATTCGCTAATACTACAAGTGCTCGGTCGATTCCTATATATAGGAAAAAATCAGTGTAATAAATTAGCAGTTCAGTCGCTATAGCCTGATGAGATGTACTGAAAGATGATTTATTTTTCACATGCTCGCAGATCGAAACTGAATTGCAAACTCTTAACAATTTCTCCTCTTCTTATAAATATTTATCAATTTGGAATATACCAAAATAATTTAAAGTTTGAACATAGTAACCGCATGTATGCGTTAAATACAATAACATTGAAATTGTTAAAAGTTTAGAAAGGGGAATGTAAAAATTCGCTAATACTACAAGTGCTCGGTCGATTCCTATATATAGGAAAAAATCAGTGTAATAAATTAGCAGTTCAGTCGCTATAGCCTGATGAGATGTACTGAAAGATGATTTATTTTTCACATGCTCGCAGATCGAAACTGAATTGCAAACTCTTAACAATTTCTCCTCTTCTTATAAATATTTATCAATTTGGAATATACCAAAATAATTTAAAGTTTGAACATAAAAATAAAAAATGAAATATTTTGTTCGTACATAAGAACATCAGCAAAATCTCGCGATGTGATCGAAAAAAATATAAAATCTGGGATATCAAATCTGACCAAAATCGATCATTATTATATTCGATATTTTCAATTCGAGATAGTTTTTTCAGCCGACATTTTTCATTTGAGCTAATGTCTTTCGGTCATCTTTGCCATATCCGAATAACTCAGCGGTAAGCCTTCCTTTTAACGGGTTAGTATCGTTATCCATAATAAAAAAATCCCAAAAAACCAATTTTTTCAAATATTATTTTAATTCATTTTATACCTTAGAGGATGGAGGCTGCCGCCCCTAAACCCCTGCTTTGATGATTTTTTTTTTAAATTCTAACATTCATAGAGATTGGAGCATTTATGACAAATTTACGTTTTTTGATAATTATTCATATACTAAAATATAAAACTAGCACAGGTCATTTGAATGGGGTCTTCCATTTCGATGGAGCACTTTACTTTGCATTTTTTGGGGACTTTGTCACAATTATATTTTCTACTTTGTTAGGAAATTTTTGGTTGGTCCGATGTGGAGTTTTCTTAAAAAAAAAATCCTTAGCGGTCTTAGCCTTTAAAATTTATTCGGTTTCGTGTCCTCTCTTCTTTTATTGATGCATTGGCTTGCATAAGTTAACAAATTAGTAGAAAATGGCGAATTTACATAAATCTCGAATTATTATGCGGTTTTGGGACAAAGGTCAAAATCGGATTGTAACCTTGTCCTAAAAACTCAAAATATGTCGAGATTTTTCTTTCGAGATTTATTTTTGGGATTCTATGATCAGATTTTGTTTTCTGAATATCGTGGTAAACCCGCGGTAAAGTATTTTGTTAGGGCTGCTGTTACATCTGTGAGATTTTTTGTGTTTATCATAACCATCTGTAGATGTTTTGAAAACGAATTATAGATAGAAAATTTGTTTTGTTGATACTGAATATATAAATATATACCCTTTTCAAAGGTTTTGTTGTAATTGGCCTAGGCGAAATTTTGATGTTGTACGGTTTTCGGTCGTACTTGTGTACATTACAAATATAGTAGGTACAGGAGTTAATGTGAATTTTTATTTTGCTGGCCATCCTTGGGAAGTAATAGGATTTTTTAATCTGATTTTCTACTTCTTTTGTACCCCTACTCTTTTGTGCTCTTTTACTATAATTGAATTTTGACCGTCTTCGTTAGTCACATCTTCAACCATTCTTGTGGCGAATACAAAGTGACCTTTTTGTGCTTCCTACATGCTTCCTGAATAATTCCGTGTATGATTTGCGGAGCTAGGATTGCTGATTGCTTTCCGTCATGGAATCGTTTTAAATAATGGATGATGTCTTCCTTTACGAACTCGTTTTTTATGATTATTGCTCTATTTACATTGGGATAGGCCTTGACTTTCGAGCCAATTGGACGCTGTTTTATTAGTTTTCTTCAAAAATAATTAAAAAATGTATATTTAATTTTAAATTAAAAATTTGCTAATTATATCCATTGCTGCAACATCGGGAACTAGTTATGTCCTCTTTAAACTGCCTCGAATAAGAAAGTCGAGTTCGAGTTTTCAGCTTAAAAATTTGCAAATTATGCCCCAGACCTTTGGGTCTTGTGATATCATCTTGAACCTTCTGATTTAAAGAAAAATGGGCAGCAAACAGCAAAAATCGATTGATCGCCCTTAAGAAGAGTGCAAAAATCTAAATAAAGTTGCAATAATGCCGAAGAAAGTTGTAGCCAATGCAGGAGTGTTATTAGTATGTTGACCACCTCTTGCTCTACACTGATACTACATTATAAATGAGCTTATGCTCAAAATGAATATCTCAAAATTTTTTTAAATAAGTAAATAAATACATAAATTTGAAATTTGGAAGTACTTCCTCAGTAATTATAGTGTCTAATTTGGATACTCAGAAAATTATTTGGTTATTATAGAAATTAATGGAGCGTTCTGCAAAATAGTAATCATTCGAGGTATTCAGTAAATTCGGTAAAATTCAGTTTTTATTTTTTTAAAACTTAAATTAAATTTAAGAACCTGAAAATATTATTAATCATGATATAAATTGATTTACTTTCACGTTTGATATGATTTACTATTTAAACAGCCTAAAATAATGTCAAATAGTTGTCCGAAAACACACAAAGAAGTTGAGAAAATTTGGTCTAATATTTGGGGTTGTAACCTATTCATGCAATGACACTTTGTAACCTTCTTTTCATTGAACAATAAAATTTCCGAGTTATTTCGGAGCTCTTTTTGGCCCATTCCTCCACAATGTCCCGATTTAATTGTCCCTTGACGCTAATTTGCCATATAATGCCATACAAATAATGCCATTTTCTCAGCACTAGTTCACAAATTATCCTTCAAAATATCCAAATAACCAAACCGGTTCAATATGGTTTCAGTGAAAGTCCTACACCCCTTAAGATAAAAGCTCCCCAAACTATTATACTTCCGCCACCATGTTTTACTCAAGTGCAGTGTAAATGACGTTATTTTTTACCGCTTTAAAAATCTACAAGACTGTATTAAGCGAGGAACTAACATTTTAAATTGAAATTTGAAATAGCTGAAACTCTATAAAATTATAACGTTAGGTCGCAACCCATTTCTGAAACAAATAATCTTTCAGACTTTGTTTTTATTTTAGAATATTATTTTCATTTTTAATATGAACTTCCATCATTGATCAAAATGGAACCTTCATAAAAAGGTTTTTTTTTGTAAGCGTAAGGTGTTAACAGTAGAGACATAGTAATTGCCTTTTTTATTTAGCCTGGTTCCATATGAGTGAAGGTCACTTACTGAAGTAAGAGTGATATTACGCTTTGTCAGGTTCATTTGAATTTTTTAAATGAATAACAATAAACCATAATCTCCCAGGATATCAATGGGAAGAATTTTTGAAGAACAGGGTTCGATGCTCACCAAAACTACTTATTAATTTTAATATTTTTTTTCCATAATGGCATTTCATTCAATACGAAATGGAAAACAAAATTATGTATTGTAAGACAATGGTTATATGTAATTGCTTGATTGATTGATTGATCGGAATGTACTACCAAGCCTAAGCAAGGCCCTCCGTACATTCTTTACAAATAACAAAACCGAAGGAAAGGAAAGATATATTAATAACAAAGAATCAACCCGGTTCCAGACACCTAAGTAGTTGATAGTTAGTAAATTTGTTAGTAGTGTAGTTTTAGTAAAGTATTTAGCACAAGATAAAACAATTTCAAGTCATTTACTGCTTAAGTTCTGTAACGGGGTACAAAATTTGTTTGTCTCCGTTAGCATAAATAGATATCAGTGGCCATGAAGAAGGTCTTAATGTCATCTT